>JAREIS010000069.1:3020000-3620000 GCA_030060385.1 Muscicapa striata striata
TCCTGATATTCCTTATTCAGGAATTTTTGTTGGCTTAGGGCTTGGGATCAGACCTTATCATTTTAAGCTTGTCCTGAGGTGCCAGCAGCTTGCCCTGCCTGGCCAGCATTGCGCTCTTCTACACCTGAAGAGCTAGGGAGGGAAAGTCTGAAACCAACATCCTTCACACTTAAAACTTGGGACTGAGTTTCACTGAGGGAGTGCCAGCCATGTCACTCTCTCAGCCTCCGTTGGGGTCACGGCAGGGCTGTTTTCCGTCCGGTTTCCTGTGGGAGCCCCATGCCACACACAGGGAGCCATGCCAGGCCGCGGCCATCGGCCTCCGGGCGGGCACAGGGAGCGCAGCCAGGCCGTGGCCATCGGCCTCTGGGCGGGCACAAGGGAGCACAGCCAGGCCCGTGGCCATTGGCCTCCAGGCGGGCACAGGGAGCCGTACCAGGCCTGCGGCCATCAGCCTCCAGGCGGGCACAGGGAGCCATGCCAGGCCACGGCCATCAGCCTCCAGGCGGGCACAGGGAGCCATGCCAGGCCACGGCCATCAGCCTCCAGGCAGGCACAGGGAGCGCAGAGAGGCCCGCAGCCATCGGCCTCCGGGCGGGCACAGGAAGCCATGCCACACTCTGGCCATCGGCCTCTGGGCGGGCACAGGGAGCCATGCCACGCTGTGGCCATTGGCCTCTGGGCGGGCGCAGGGAGCCGTACCAGGCCTGCGGCCATCGGCCTCTGGGCAGGCACAGGGAGCCATGCCAGGCCCGCGGCCATCGGCCTCTGGGCGGGCACAGGGAGCCATGCCAGGCCCGCGGCCATCAGCCTCTGGGCAGGCACAGGGAGCCATGCCAGGCCCGCGGCCATTGGCCTCTGGGCGGGCACAGGGAGCCATGCCACGCTGTGGCCATCAGCCTCCGTGCGGGCACAGGGAGCCATGCCAGGCCGTGGCCATCGGCCTCTGGGCGGGCACAAGGGAGCACAGCCAGGCCGTGGCCATCAGCCTCTGGATGGGCACAGGGAGCCATGCCAGGCCCGCAGCCATCGGCCTCTGGGCGGGCACAGGGAGCCGTGCCAGCCCCAGCCAGGGCACGACAGCCCCGGGCAGCCACCGAGGGGAGCCCAGCACCCCAGGAAAAATAAAAAGCTACAGAAAGACACGACCCCTTGGGGCCCGTGGTTTGTCAACAAATCAAGCGGGCGCTATTTTAAGCCGCTATGTACCTCACGCTTCCTGTTTTTCAGAAGAAACTTGTTTTTTCACTTTTATGTTGACGGATTTATTTTAACGGCTTGTTCCTGAGCCGGTGTTAAGGACTTTTGCCTCCCACGAGGAAAGAGGGAGTTTTCCTGGGATCTCCAGGGGGAAGGACACCCTCATCCCCCTCCCAGGGGCTGCTCGGAGGGTTCCTGGGTGCACCAAGGGGACTGGAAGTGGGCGGCTGTGGAGGGGACAGCGCTAAGCTGAGCCATGTGTGCTTCTCTTTCGAGGAGCAGTGGCCCAACCAGTAAGGACAAAGTAAATAGTGTTCATTTCCTGCTGACCTTTTAACACCAACAGATGTTTTCTCTTACAAGTACCATAGGCCACTCCAGTCCCTGACCTCATCAAGTGGGCTGCTGCCGTTTTCATGCTCGGCAGCCTATAAAACTCCTGATTTAATGGGTTTTGCCTGCAGAAGTGGATCTCCTACCTTGGGCAGGACCTGTGTGCATTTTAGTATTTCTGACTTTCTTTTCTCTGGATGGACCAACCACTTCCTCCTGATTTTTGTCCTCTGTGGGGGATGGCAGATGTTTCCTGTGATGGCCTCTATCAGGCAGCTGGGGGAAGTGAGTTTCCCTTTATAATATTTTCCCTAGCATTCCTCGCACAGGTTGGATTTGAAAACCCATGGCTGGAGCAGTAAGTCCATCACTCTTATCCCTGTTTGTGGTGGTTGAGCAGGATGAATGGGATCTTAGAATCACCTCCAAGCTCAAAAAGTAAAAGAATGGCAGTGCTGGAACTGAATCTTTCATCTGTGTGGAGCCATCCCAGAACCTGCTGCTGCCTTTTCCTCTCTGCCTCACGAGTCTTGGTCCTGTCCAAGGGAATCAAAAGGATTTCAGCTCCATCCTGGTCTACTCTGCTTGGACATCACATTGCTGTTGCTTTTTCCCATGGTGTCTTCCTCCCTCCCACATCACCTGTGGATGGTGATGGGTAGGGATCTCTGCAGGAATTGAAGCAGTTTGGAATGCAGATGTGGTGGGAGAGCAGTTAAGCCCTCATTCCTGACATGGGCCAAGGAACATGTAAGTCTGGCCATGACTTGTGTGCCCAGGAGCATCAGAGATGCATAGTTCATCCAGGAGACATTTAAAGGTGATTTCTCTGGTGGATTTCCTGTGTTCTTCTGCCAGTCGTGCCTGGAGACCACAGGAACAAGCTCTGCACTAAGGTAATGGAGGTGGGAAATGTGGAGGCTGACTGGTGTATGTGCCATCAATTCTTTGGAGACCTTTCCCTGTTGGTGAGGAGCCTTTTTCTGAAGCTGACATGGCAGTAGTGTCTCATGGGATGTCGTCAAGCAGGATGAGGTGTCTCTGTGTCTGGGATGAAAAAAGCCTCATGTGGTGCTTGTGGGCCAGTTTATGTGCTGTGCTGTGTGGTGCAAGACTTGTCCTGGGTTCAGAGAGCAAATCCCAGAATCCTGCATTGATTGGGAAGGGAACTTAAAGCCCATCCAGTCCAACTCCCTGACGGGGCAGGGACACCTCCCACTATCCCAGGCTGCTCCAAGCCCTGTCCAACCCTGCCAAGGATCCAGGGGCAGCCACAGCTTCTCTGGGCACCCTGTGCCAGGGCCTCACCACCCTCACAGGGAACAATTTCCTCCTAATCCTTTTGGGCTTCTTTACCTTTCATGTGGGGGACATTGGAGGTATGGATAATTAGCAGTATGATTTTCAGTTATTGTGTTTTGCATCTGCAAAAGCATATATGTTAATACAAAGTTCACAGATTTACCTTTAAGGACTCTTTTAATAGTATACTGAATAGTATACTGAACATAAGTTGATAGATACTCTCAGGTTGTCACTTGCTGCGTTTTTTTGTCTTTCTCTAGAGAGATACTTTGTTTTTTTATTTGTTTTTTCAATATTCTTTGTTTGTACTTGGTGAAAGATGTTTGGGAGTTTTATTTCATGAGTTATGATTCTATCCAAGAGCAGCATTTCTGTGCAGGACAAGGGGAAGCAAACCCTCTGAGAATCAGGTTACCCTCCTTTTCCTGTTAAATCAAAAAGAGAAGAATGCAAATTCTTAAAAATTCCTGACTACTACCCAAACATTACTATTTTTAGAGTTTCAAGTTTAGAGATAATGACTCACAGGCACTTTTAATAAAGGATTCTCAAAATAGAGTGGAGTGATTCACATTAAAGAACGAAGACCCAAGAGAGGCGACAAAGAAGCCTTTAACCTGATGCTCACTCATCCCCATGAGGATACTGGGAAGGGCATGGTTGGGATTCCCTTCATGGCACCTGGCATTATGGAAGCAGCATGCAGGGATCCTGCCCATCTTGTTTGTTGGGTTTTATTGGTCAGTGTAATTAGGCAATGCCTAATTATTGAAGGTAACACTGAAGATTACACTTTTGAGGCTGAGGTAGAAGCAAATTTGCAATTACAAGCACACCTGCCTTTTATTCCCCAGCACTGAGCATGTGTCCAGCCCCACACTGAGCTGTTCTGAATTTTAGGGTCACCATGGCCAGAGAGATGTCCCATCCACAGCAGTGTGCTGCCTGGAGGGACTTGGAGTGAGGAGCCAGAGCTGCCTCTACCTGAAAGCGAGGAGCACTCACAAATAGCTTGTAACACAAGCCTTGTGAGAAAAATTGTTTAACAAATAGCCAGATAATCTAGTTTGCCTTTTCCACAGTGTTTTAGCTTGCCCTGCACTGGCAGTCAGCCTTTCCCAGGTTTAACCTTGCAGAGATTTTATCTTGCCTCTCTGCAGAGGTGGCTGCCAGTTGTGGAAAGCATCCCTGACTTACCAAGTGGATTACTGGGCAAAATCGATTTTACTTGGTACATTCATATGCTGAAAAGCAACATAATAGCGTCTGCTTTGCTTCCACACCAGTGAGGGGGAAGTGCCCCAACATGTGCTGGAGACCCTGCACGAGTCTGAGAGGCAACTGAGTGTTCTGGACCATATCCATCACCAGTGTAATTCTGACAGCATCGTTTTGGCTGACTGAGCAGGACCTGCAGCAATGCCTTAGGTGGACGTGCTGATGTATATTTTGTGGCTGTCTCTACTTAAGTGCTGTACATTCCCCGTGAGCTATGAGAGCAAAGACCTTCCCCGTGCTCCTTGCAGCTTCTTCTGTTGATATATGGTGTTTTCCCTCCTTTTTGTCAAAGTGTCCTCCGTCCCAGAGATAATGCAATTGCTATTCAGTGCCGTGCAAATACTCTTTTGTATTTGTATTTCTTTTCTATTTAATTATACTGTATAAATGTCTTCGGTAAATTTGATAAGTTGGGTGAAGGATATTGATTTTCAAGTCTCTTGTGCTGGGCTCCTTGTAGTAGCAGCAGCCATTCCCCAGGCCTGTTTCCTGAGGAGGTTTTAAAGGTTCAGTGTTTAAGTAGCTATGGATAACAAAGGAATTTCATTCTCTACACTCGCATTTGATCTGCTGATTGCAGGGTTTAAGGCCAGAGAGAAAACATTAGTGTTGGGTGCTTTGCTTTTTAAAGCCTTAGACTCACATTATCTGCAAAAGCAGGTGGGAGGGGAAACCAAGAATAGAGCCATTGCCTTCATTGCTGTAAATAAAGCTACCAGCTTTGGGGTGAAATGAGAGAGAGATGCTGCCAGGGTCAGATGAGGTCCTGGGGAGCAGTGGGAATGTTCAAAGGCAGGTTGGATGGGGCTTGGAGCAAGCTGGTCTAGTGGAAGGGGTTTGGAAGTAGACAGTATGTAAGATCTCTTCCAACCCAAACTGTTGTGTGATTCCATCATTCTGTGACTTGCAGCTGGGCAGGGCTCCCCTCACCCTTCCATCACCCTGTGGCTTACAGTAGGGCAGGAGGGCAAGGAGGGACCAGTGGGTGTGCAGGGAGGTGGAGAGGAGGGGAGGGAATTTGCAGGGTTAAAAGGGGAGGACCAAGGGTCTATTTTTAACTGCAGTTTTGAATGTGAAGTGTCACCAGTGTTAAAAAAAGCTCCTGGTAAATGGTGGGGAAGATGCAGGCGCTAGTGCAAAGCCAGCTGCAGCTTTTTGAACTGTTGGCTGATGTTTGCGAGGAGGCTGCGAACACTTGGTTCATGTTGATGTCTTCATTTTCCTTTTTTCAGCCCCAGGTCTCCCTGCACAAGTGACTTTCTTTAAACATCACTTAGCTCTCAGGTTTTTAAGATTATTTTTGTTCTTTAAGAGGCAAAGAAGAGAGAAATACAGATATTTGTGCACTTTCCTTTTGCACTTGCTTTCATTGCATTCTCTTGGAATTCTCTTTTTTTTTTTTTTTTTTTTTTTTTTTTTTTTAATGCTGAAAATTGGACGCTGATTTTTTTCTGGCTAATTTCCATGTATTTCTCAAACAGGATTTTTAGCCTTGATCTATAATGCAGGCCTGTGGCTGTTCTTGCTAAAAGTTTGATCCCACCAGAGCTTTCATTATAAACCCTTATTTTCAGTAGCAAATTGCTTTCTGCACATGTCACCTCTCAGAGGTTTGGGTGGGTGGGGGGGTCCTGCACCTGTCTGCCATCCACCCCAGCTTGCCCAGGATTTGGGAATGTGGGATTTCAGCGTGTTTGCTGCTGGCAGCACTGAGGCAGGAGGCTGGAGCCATTGCTGTCAGGCCAGTGATCCATGGGATAATGCATGCCCAAGTCGTGGCCGTTTCTGTCTATTGTGTCACCGATCCGCGCATTAAAGGGACCCCGAGTAGGTGTTGCTACAATAAACCCTAACAGCTCTATAGGAGCCGTCACAGTTCATTGCATCAATAATCTGTGTATTAAGGCGTCCTGAGCAGGCCTGGGCACACAATGGACCGTTATGGCTCCAGATGAGCCTGTATAAATTTAGGTCAGTAACCTGAGTGTTGTTAAATCCCAAAATTGCCCTGCTACAGAGATCTGGCAAGGCTTGGAATAAAAATGTGTAGATTATGCAAACCTGGTGGTTGCAGAGGATACTCTTGACTAAAGGTTGGTAGTGGGAGAATCATTTAATCTTATTTATGGCTGTTATCTAAACCTGTCTCTGCTGACTTGGCTCCCTCCTTCCCTCTCCTGTGAGTCGGTGTGAGTGCTGCTGGAAGAGCAGCGAGGAGAGGCAGGGATGGAGGGATGGGAGGAGCAGGGAGGAGGCAGCGCTCCGCAGTTGAGCTGTCCCGGAGCTGCCCCGCATCCCAGCGAGCTCTTTCCCACGGGACTTCATGGAAACACTCACACATTTCCATCCTGCCTGTGCCTGCGCCTGACCCCGTGGAGTTCAGTATTGTCTGGAGCATGGCAGATCCCTGGGGGCTCCCCAGGCTCTTGATTACTCCAAAAGCCACCCTCCATCCTCACTGCTGACCCATTTCGTGATCCAAGCCCTCCTTGGTGCTTGATGCCCCAACACCTGGGCTCTTCCCCTCTGTGCCGTTCTTTGCATCCTGCCCCTTCCTTCCTTTCTCATTTCCCTCAGACAAGGCCCTTTTGTGGGTAGGTGGAGGGAGAGGAATGCCTCCAGCGTCGGCCGGAGAGCCCGCTTCTCATTGTGGGTGTACGCCTGAATGGAGACGTAGCCTTGAACTCTTGAACTCTTTTTTTTTTTGTGGAGTAAAGCTGCTGTGTGCTGAAAACAAACAGGACTCACTCCGATGGAAAGAGATTGTATAGTGGGAACAGGTCTCAGACCACGAGAAAGGAGTTTTTCCATGTTTCCCTTCCGAGAGTTTCCATTTGAGATTTTGCCAGCAGTTGGGCAGCAGGAGATGAATTAGCTGAGCTGTTAAAGGTATTACACGTGTTTCCCCCTTCTGAGACTTGTTAGAACATATTTTCTTCAGTGATAGTAATAGGTGTTACAAACAAAACACAGTTTCCCCCTTTGAATATTCCTTTACACAGAGCATCATCTACATTTAAAAAAAAGTACATTAAGCAACATGAATAGCTTCAGGCTATTTTATTTCATGTTGCTAAATAAGTCAATGCAGATGAGTGCTTTTTATGTAAGAGTGGCTTGTAAATATAAGAACTAACATAAGGGTACACTATAACTCCAAAAATTTCGTGGAGACAGAAAAGTGCCTGTGCTGCCTTTCACTATTCCCAGTCCAGGCAGAGATCCCAGGACAGGGATTCAAAAAGATTAAAATTGTGCCGTGTGGGGGGGAGTTCAGTGTGCTGGAGGAAAGCAGAGTCTCCTGGTTTGCTGGGGCGGGGGGGGGGCTTTATCTTTGCCCTTCAGGTGAGCGAGGCCCTTCCTCTGGGTGAGTGGTGGAATTTCCTGCACAGCTTAAGGTTTCTCCTCTGGCCCTCAACTGGGATTTGAGGAAGTGGGCTGGTGTGATCTTTTCCCAGCACGTGTGGGTGTCCATGTAAGATTTAACTGTCTGATCCTGATGATGAAAAATGAAGAAATTAGGAGTGAAGGGTAGAATTCCAGACCTGGAGACACTGCAGCTGTGTGTCCTATACATCTGTAGGGCTGGGATGTGGGTGCCATTCTGTCCTTGTCATGTCATGCAATGACCAGCACCTGGTTACAGCTCAGGACACTGAGTATGCCATGGCTTTGCCTGTAAGGATATCTTCATCCTTAATTTATTATTTCTTTTAATTAGAAGTAATGACTGCAAGAGTCTCAAAGACAAGTGGTCCTGGTTGTTGTCTTGGTACTTTGGTTTGGGCTCCCAAGGGAATGCGCTGATCCTGGGGTGGTTTGGGTTTGTATTGCTGCTCTTGCTGTTTTGAACTTTCTGCTGAGGAGGAATTCAGGAGTAGCTTGTGAGTACTGCAGGAGTATTTGCTACATGCAGATGTTGGGCCACGTCCTGCAAGGCAGGAGCTCTGGGTGCTGCTGTGGTGCCTCTGCAAACCCTGGGATCACGGAGGGCAGTGGGCTTGGGGGATCAGCAACACGGAGTCCTGGGGATGGGAGAAACACAGGGATTCACAGGGGCATGGGATGTGTGTGGCAGGAGGGGGTACTGAGGTTGGGAGGATGTGGCTCTTGGCCCCATGGAGATTTTGGTATGCAGCTCATACTCAGGAAGTTTGGCCGCCCTGATTACAAACATACATGTATTTGGAGATGTATAGCGAGATATCTGCCTCTTTCCTAATTTGATTTGCATTTATATGGGGAGAGGAAAACCACTGGAGCAGGGGAGTGGGTGGCTTTGTGTGATTCCCTAGCCAGCAGAAACTGAAAGCAATTTGCAGTTCACATTTAGCAGTATTAGTAGTAACCAGAAGGAGACATCTGAAGGTAAGTGGCCATGTCCTGCCTCTTGGCACTGAGGAAGCTGGATTTGCCTTTGTTCAGCTCCAGAGATGGATGAGCTCTCCCATCTAGCTCCAGAGATGGGTAATGATGCCACAGCACTATTTGCAGTTGTTCTCAGTTAATCATGTTCAAAATTTAAAACATAAAGTGTTGTTTGTGAGAGTGGAAAGGATGGAGTTTGCTGTGTTATAGCTGGGGGGGGGTGGTAAGAAGTGAATAGAACAAAACTAAACCTTGGAAGCAACAATAGCTGCACACCAAAGGGTTTATTTAAGCATGACTTTTTCATAGCTATTTCATCTTATTTTCCTCTTGTCCTTGCTCTTGCTTGCTCATCTATATGCAGCATATGGAAAGGTTGAAAAGTGGCAATTACTAAATGAGAGTCGACAGAAACTGTTCTCCAGCAGCTCCAGATGGGGTTAGTGATGCTGTTCCCAAGCTGCTGGTGCTTCACTCTGCAGTATAAAATGCCCTCTAATGGACAAATAACTGCATAACTCATCCAACAAACCAGCAAATATTCATTTTTCTCAGGATTTCTAATCTGCTGTGCTGATTTTGGTATGGGAGCAATTAATAGCTTGAGTAGAGAAGAGCTTTTGCTTATGCAGATGTGCAAACAGTGAAGGTTCACCTTTCTCCAGCATTGATCTTTGTGATTAGTGCAAGTCAGTAATTTGTAATTTAAGGAATTTTGGTAAAATGTAGAATGAGATTTTATTTTCCAGTATGGCAGGGACCCCTGGAGAATGTAAAATTATTTATGTATCTTTTCCTCTTGTTTCATTTGGAAACTTAAGGGTAGCTTTCCAGCCATTTATGTGCTTCCGCAAGATCGGTGTGCATGTTGTCAGCGTCAGATACTTAGAAAAACAAGATAAGAGAGGTTGAAGGAGGCCCATGATTAATTAGCAAATAGATTAGGCACTCTCAAAGCTAAGTGGATAATTGGGGTTCAGCTCCTGGTTATTGTTTTGCCCACCACCAGCCTCTGAAGGCTGTTGGTGCAGGGCAAGCAGAGCATCGACCTGCTTCACTTCTGGTGCCAGAAAGAGAGATGACAGTTATTTTCTTTAAAGCAATTTTCTTGCTGTCTGTTGGGGTTGTTTGTTTGTTTTTCAGCTTTAGGAATGAAAGGAGTGCCAGTTCTGGTATTTCCTAGTTTTACTTGAAAGCTCACGGAGGATCTGTGGAGGGCTGTTACTACCTGACAGGGGAGCATTGTCTGGATCTTCTTTTCTCAAAGTCAGAAGCAAATCACTAATATTGAAAATTAAAATTGGTAGAAGAAGCTGAAAATAAAAGGGATGTTTCACTCCCTTTTTTTTGTACCATGGCTGTTGTGGCAACTTGAATATTGTCATTTCAATTGGTCTTCATAATATCTGTCTGGCTGCTGAGAGCCCAGTCTGGAATTTGTAGCCTGACACACAATTCTTAGAGAAACTTTTCTGAAAATCCAGTTCCAAACAAAAACCTTTCTCATGCTTTACGCATCGTTAAGATGGAGAGGAAGAAGAACACTACAAGCTCATATGTCTTTTTTCCTTTTGAAGGACACCTGTATATAATTGAGATTCTTCTTTTCCTGAGTCAACAGGTAGCTTTGATGGAGTAGAACTATTGAGGAATAGTCACTGTGACTTTCAGGGTCTGTAAGGGCTGCAGGATCAGGCTCTCTATGTCATCTTTGAAGCCCTGAATTTTGGCAGAGTCTGTATCTCATTGCATAGTGGTTTAAGATGTGGTCTGCATCATTATGTAGCATGTTTAATTTAGCAGCAGATGTGCAGCCTCATATGCTATTATGGTACATTTTGTTCACTCATATAATAGCAAGTTGCTCAAAATTGTTGCCACTTCTTCAGCACAAGACTCGTACAGGGTGTTATTCACCTTTTCTGTGTGATGAGGAGTGGAAGAGCCTTTTGTGTGCCAGCAGCAGGTGCTCACGTGGGAGTGCTGGCTCTCCGTGAGCACATTTAACCTGCTGCCTCCCTGTTTTCCCTGCGTGCAGGGAGTGCACCTTCCCCAGCAGGTTTCGGGGGAAGGCACCAGGCAGGCAGTTGAAGGGTGAAGTTTTGGTTGTTAAATTTCTGGGCTGGAAAAGAAGCTGGACAAATAATTCTTCCTGCCACCCCCAGCAGCATCCAGGCATTCCCACAGAGAAGCCTTAATGCAGAACATCACTGAACGCTCTGCAAAATCATGATAATAACTGCTAAAAACATTAAACCTAATTAATAATGGCTTTGTAGCAAGAGTCCTGCCCTCACTGTTTTGAGGGTGATGATGGTCTGGGGGGATGCAGACTGCTGGGAGAGTGTTGAGGTTTAATCCCAGCCAGCATCTCAGTCCTGGGCAGTCGTTCACTCCCTCCCAAGGGATGGGAGAGAGAATTGGAAGCATAAGAGTGAGAAAACTTGTGGTTGTGATAATGGCACTTTAAAGAGAAAGCAAAAGTCCTTTCCCAACTCCTTGTGTCCCCCCCAGCCCCCTCAGTGGTAGGGCAGTACAAGAAGCAGAGGCCTTGATTTTGTGTAAGCCCTGCTCAGCAATAACAAAAACATCCTTGGATTATTTCCAGCACAAAGCCAAACCACCACCTCACACCAGTTACCACGAAGAAAATTAGCTTACCCCAGCCACACAAGGTAGCTCTCCCCAAATAAATTAATAAGCCTTTTTTTTTTTAATTTCCCCCAGCATCCTATTTCACGTGGAGTGGCTGAGTGTTTAGTGGAGTGGGAGAAATCAAACCCTGGCCATAGAAATGCTGTGATTCCTCTTCCTAAGAGAGGGGCTTTATATCTCTCAGGCATTATTAAAAAAAAACCCAACCTATTTTGGGTAATGAAATTCTATATTTGTTCTCACGCTTTGTATAAATGTTTAATCTATTTTTGGTTCCTACTGGGCTATTTGGTTTAATGGTGTCTTAACACTGTGAGTTTCCTGTGTTGTCTCATTGTGCTTGAAAAGATAATATCCCAAAAACCCATCCCCAGAAGGAGCAGTCTGTCCCTTCCCTTCGGTCCCTGCAGTCTTGGAGGGAGGGGCAGGGGATGGGGCTGAGCAGGGCCTCTCACTGGGGCTGGGTGGGAGGAGGGATGACAGAGTGTTCTCCAAGTGTTCCTCCTGCATTGTGCCGGCTCCTTTGTCCGCTTCCCTCCCCTGTCATTATCTCTGCGTGCCTCCTGCTTTCTTCTCCCTGCCTTGCCTTTCTTCCGCTGAACTCTGGTTCCCAGCCCCTCCTGCCCTCCCCAGGCAGCTGAAACGCTGAGCAGTGGGAATGGCCAGAGCTCAGCACAGCAAACAGCCAGGGATGCTGATGCAGGGCTGGAACAGCTCCCAGCTCCCAGGGCTCTTCTTGTGTTCAGATCTCAGTTCAGGTGTGATCAGGCTTTGAAAAACCGGACCTTTACACAAAGGAGGATCCAGGGAGAGCTGCCCATGGCATCAGTGGATACTGACTTCAGCAATTCTGCTTGGGCATCCTGCTCTGCTTCCAGCTGAGAGGACTGATGCTCTACAGTAATCATGAGTACAAAATGTCCAGAAACCTCTATTTTCCTGAGAGCCTCGGAAATATCCAGCAGTACCATCAAAACATTGTTGAAACTTGTTGAAGGAATTATACATGTGAAAACCCACACTAGATAGATGTGAGGAAAGAAGAATGGAATTTTTCCTTTGCTGTTTGGAAATGTTTTGCAGCTTGTGGAGTTGGTAGTTTTCTATCGTAGAGACTCTTCATTTTGTTGCTGCCATATTTCATAGAGGGTAGAAAATGTAGTCAGTTGATTTGTCACAGAACAGGGTGAAGGGAGCACCATCCTGCTTTCCCAAGGCTGTGCACAGACAGGAACGTGTGAGGTGTTGTGTCTGAAGCACTGGAAGGGGCATCTCCCAATTCACCTGTCAGGTGCTGAGTGGTTTGGTGGCAGATGCTCTAAAATAGATGTTGCCCACTGGCACAGGGTGCCCAGAGAAGCTATGGATGCTCCGTCCCTGGCAATGGCCAAGGCCAGGTTGGACAGGGCTTGGAGCAGCCTGGGACAGTGGAAGGGGTCCCTGCCATGGCAGAGGGTTGGAATTGGTTCATCTTTAAGGTCCCTTCCAACCCAAACCCTTCTGTGGTTCTGTGATTTTGTGCTCCTGTCCTACCTCCATGTACCACAAAAAGATGATACAAAAGTGCAAGTTGAGAAAGAGCTTAAAAGACAGGATGTTCTTCATAAAATTACTTTTCTTTTACTTTTATCTAACCCTGCATCTTATTTTGGAAGATCACCTTTATTTCTTTTCATTTTCCATCAAAAGTCAGGAGAAAAAAAGCCCTGATACAGCTTTCTCTGCACTCATTTTCTGGCTCATAGATTGTGCTCTTTTACTGGCAGTATTTAGAAGCTATTTAAATGTGTTACGTCAGGATTGGGGTTTTTTCCTAAAGTGTTGTATTTAAGTAAATTCCTTCCTTAAATAAATAAATAGCTACTGGGCTGTCATCGTGTCCAAGGGTCTTCAAGAAAATTAACATTTTGAAAGACTGTTGGAGGCTAACACAGCCATGCAATTACTGTATGTAAGTCACTTCACTTTGTTCCTAATTTTGCTGAGGATGAAGTGCAATTTTGGTGCGTGTGCCTCTCCCTCTCAAATTTCCTTTGACAATGAGGTTTTCTTGTTGTTTAATTGCTGACCATGATTTTTGTTCTGCCTAGCCTGATTGTGTTTATTTTATGGTGGAAAACATTTAGCCTTGTGATTATTTTGAGATTGGGTTGGCTGTAGAAGCCATTGGGGATAGATTGAAGTTGGGGGCACAACTAATTGCATCTTCCATCCCACAAATGGAAGAACTGCTTTCTTAATTACAGCCTCATGCAAAGGCTGGGCAATATCCTCTTGTTTCTGTGCCCCACACATCTGCTTTTCCCCATTTTATCCATCCCAGTCAAATCCTGCTCAGCAGCTCCTGCCACATTTTTAATAAGTCTTCTGAGCTGGGCTTTTATTGCTGGTTGGTGCCACCATGGACACCTGTCAGATAAAGATGGGGCAGTTCATGTCATTAGGAAGGAGCTCATTCATGGGCATTGCATTAAGCTGTGTGGGACTCTGAAGAGCAGTAATTTCTCTGATTGTTATTAGTTTCTTTTGTAGGAAGTTTTCCTCCAGGGAGTAATGCAGGGAATTGAGATGGCTGAGGGAAAAAAAAAAAAAACTTTAATGGACGCATTTGCCCATCAGAAAATGCACTCTGTCAGAATTAAGTACACTTTGCAAATTGGTTTTGTTTGGGGAAGTAAAGGGGGAAAGAGTTGCAGCCCCAACATAATGAACCATTTGAGTGTTTTCAGAACAAAATGGTAACTTTTTCTCTTTTGATGTGATTTTTTTTTTTAATATAACCTGGTATTTCTCCCTGAGAGTGGAATGGGATGTAATAGAGGTAAAAAATCATGTGTGTGCCTGTAAATGTTGATCATGGAAATGCCATTAGCTACTTGGGCTTTAGCTACACTAACAGCTTAATTTTTGTTGCATGAAATATTTTGACTGTACCAGGCTTCTGCCACCGGAATGGAAGTTTTCTGCGTCTTCTAGAATGTTGCATTAATTTTTAATATGAGTGGGAATCGTGCTCTTTAGCATCCCTATGTTTAAAAAAAATCAATTAATTATTGCTATAAATCTCAGTGATTATGCTGCAGTTGTGCTGCTGGGAAATTGGCCATTAACTACCAGGAAATCGCCGATCATCCCTTAGTTGGAATTCAGCTGTACCGACACGAGGCTTTTCCTTTTGGAAATTAACTATCAATGTGATGCATAATTGATAACCATTTATAATAATAACAATAATCTCCATGAAATTGTCATCCTGGAGTGCAGCAGCTTTGTTAGAGCCTTTACCCCTCATGTGCTCAGCCTACTGCACTGGTTAACTGGGTTTTCTGGGAAGTTATTGGAGTGTTTTTAAGAGAGCCAGTGCTGGTGCAGAAGAATAAAATGCAAAGTAGAAGTGCCTGGCTGGGCTATGTGAACCTGGGATGCTCCAGAGGATGGGTTAAGTGTTGCTATTGCTTCTCTGAACAAGGGGAAGCAAAACTCAGGTTGCAAACATTCCCCAAGGTCAGCTTCTGGACATCAACCTGGATTTTCTGGTGTGGTGTCTTCTCTTGTGTCCTGCATTTCATGAACCAGACGTTTTTTTGGTTTGTCACCAAAATTTGTTTGCAAATGCTGCAGTGTGAAAATTCAGCTGCTGGAGAGGAGCTGTTTGGGGGTTGGTTTGAATGAGTGGTGCCAAGTTTGTGGTTACTGCTGGTTTTTCAGAATTTTTTTCAATTTTTTAGACCACTCTAGTGTATGTAGGCAGAGAGGTTGGGACTTTGCAGAGTGATACACATGGCCACTCAGGAGAGCATTTTTTGCTGTGCTTGCACTCATTTTTGCCTTTCTCTTCCCCTCCTCTTTGTGCTTCTGAAAATGTGGTGGTGCTTTGCTTTGCCTCTAGAAATCACAGGTTTACACTAATTCTGTTCTTCTGGTGCCTTGCAGTGAGCAGTGGATGGCTGGTGGGGGTAAAGACTTTTTTCTTGAGCAAATTTCCTCCTTGGGAAGATTTGTAGCCATTACCAGGGTCATCTGTCCTCACCTTAAAACACAAAATTGAATCAGCAGTCACATAAAATATTAGTGTGTTATGTTGGATTGCTGGAATTCAATTGTCAGCATGAGGTCTCTTCTTCCATGTCTTGATTCATGAATGCTAGTGTGGAACTTGCTTTGAAAAACTCTCACCTGGGTTTTACATCAGAAAATCAAACCTGGTAGAAGTACCACAACAGCACATTCAGAGGCTGCAGCTGAGCTCAGGTCAGTGTTCAGGGATTAAACTAACCTTTGGCTCTCTGTAGGAGCAAAAGGTGTCAGACCTGAGAGTATCCATTAAAGGTCTTCCTCTGTGCCACCAAAATGCAGAAAACCTTTAGCTGTTGTCCCTTTGGACAGCATTTCTTGTCAGTCAGCTGCACACGTGGCTTCATGGATCATATTATCCACTGGCATTGAAAATGTGTGCACTAGAAACTGCACCTGAAGTTTAAGGTTGGCCCTTCAAGCATGAGGGCAAGGACAGGCTGTGGTGACAGCTGGAATACACATCAAGGTCTACTTGTAAATTCAAGGTCCATTGATGATTTTTACAGGGCAAGGTTTAAATATGAAAGGGTTTTGTATATGAATACTGGCAGAGCAAGAACTACTTTCCCTGTTTTATATACTCTCTAAGAATCTTTCAACATCTGGGAGCCTACAGAATAACCTCATGGATTTTATTTGCTAGGAATAGATTTTTCAGTCAGAAATAAAACTGGGAAGCCCATGCAGTGTTTTAGCAGTTCTTATGTACAAGGCTGGTGTTCTGAATCACAGGGAGGATAAAGAGACTGATGTGTGGTGCCAGATGTGTGACTTGTGGGGTGCAAACTCAGAGCTGTCCCTTCCAAAACCTGCTCTGCTGTTGGGCACAGGCAGATCTCACCTGGTGTGCTGGAAATCCAGCACTGATCTCATTCCATTCCCTTCCACCTTCCACTCTCCCAGGGTTTGAGCCCCATCCACCCTGGCCTTGAGCACATCCAGGGATGGGATGTCACCAAATCTTACGAATCCTCTCGTTTCTCTGCAGGATCCCCAGTGGCGGTATGCACGCTGATTCCTGTGAGTTTTCCTAAGCTCCTGGGGGACTCCTGTGCTTTTTGAGTCACAAAGTTGCAAAATCCCATCAAGAATGGCACTTGTGGATAAACACAAAGTCAAGCGGCAGCGACTGGACAGAATTTGTGAAGGTAAGAGTGTGCTTGCATTTTCCTGACAGATGCTTAGTGTAGAATATCTAATTTTTCCTTGTTTCTTTCAGTACTTAGGCCTAAAGAGATCCAAATCCAGAGCTGGATTCCCTCTCCTCCCTGTAGGCTCAAAATACATTCACACTCTTCTGGTTACTCATTCATGTATAGTCCCATAAATAAGATTTTTGTTTATTTACCAGGTCACCTCCTCTTATCCTAATTTCTACTGAAACTATTTAGTTGGTCCCAATTTAAAATTTATTTACTCTTAACCTGTAAGAAAATGATGGAAAATTGAAGAGTTGTTGTTCTTAAGGTTTTGAGCACATTGTTATAACATCTTTTATTTGGTTGGTGTGTGGGCAGGCAGGTTTGCTGCAATTCTTCATTCATGGTGTGGTTGCAGTGTCTCAGCACTGGTGGCTTTTACCTTCGAGAGTAATTTTCCAGCAGAAAAAAGTTTTTAGGAAACATTTTCTATTGCAGCTCACATGGTGTAAGTTACTTATGACAGAAATCAAGTGATGACAAACAAGCTCTGACTTTTTGGTGTACACTCCAATAATTCTCCAATGCTCCTGCAAGTTCTGCCATCAGCAACAAATTCAGAGCAGAGTGTTATATTAGGAGAAATACCTCACATCTCTTCAGGAGTTCCAGTGTTCAGCTGCTCTTAAGGAGATGGATACTGACCTGCAGGGTAACAATTTGTAGTATTACTTGAATGCCAACAAGGTGAAATAAGATTTGGTGGTGGATGAAAGCACAGAGCTCCCAGGGGAGTTGTGCTGCACCCGTTTGAGCAAAATATGTGGGGCTTTTGTGGAGTTTCAGTGTGAAATGGTGATCAGCAGGACAGGAGTGGATTTTGCCTTGACTTTTCTGTGTTATATATTGCTTACTCTGCACTGCTGCTGTTTTAAAGTCATCATGAGTTACTTATCTCTTTTAATTTTGCTCTATTTTAGAAAAGGGGAGACAAAGCAGAGGAGATGAGTTAGGAGGGAGTATCCATGCTGCAGTGTGGAGCTGCCTCTTTCTCCTACTGAATGTCATAAACACTCAGGTGTAGCACACTATCTCATCTTCAAAACTTACTTTGAACTTGACTTAAAAGAGTTCTATCAGCTGAGCCTGGATTTTCAAAAGCTGCCTTCCTGGTTTGATGTTTACCATCAGATCTAGTTGCTGAGTGTACAAGAAATTCAAAAGGATCGTACGACAAACCTGCTAACAGAGCTTTAGATGTGATTGAAGTTTAGATTATTTTTCTCTGATATATGATCTTTCTTCTTCTTTCTTGGTCAAAAGATATTCTTTTCTAATCTGTAAATGTGTAGGAGACATAACTTTTTAAAGTATGCTTTGTCATTTGCCATTGGGTTTGTAATTTGATGGAAATGATTGGAGACACTGTTGTGTTGTATTTGGAAGCAGCAGACAAGGACTGAGTGTGAGAAGCATTGTAGAAATTACCTTGAAAAATGCAAAAAAGCTTCGGATTTGCCAAAATATTAGATTTGTAGGACAACTGAATACTCTACTGGCCTTGCTGATGGCTATTTCTTACTCTAGGCTCCTAATCTTGGATTATAGCATAGAAAAGCACTGAAAAGGGCCATACCAGCTGCTGTGAAAACACACTTCGAAAAAGAAAAGAGATAATTTTTCTTGGTATGGTCTTGAAAGGTATATGGAATAATCAGTGAAAGAAGATGAGAAATTAAGGAGCTAGTTCAGCAGATGGAGGAGTCTTTGCAAACAGAATTGTGTTCAGTGAGAGGAATCTATTGCTCCATCAAGCTTAGGGCAATGTGGTCCAAAATAGTTGCTTTTAATGATTTCCTGTTCTGTGGAAGCACTTAAGGAGCTTTTCCTTTGAAATGTGAATGGGATACAAAGCTGCGTTTACCTGATGAAAGGCTAAATGTCTGGTAGCACAGAGGTGGATTTCTGTGCTTTTCCTGAAGTTGCATATCCCATCCCTTTCACTATTCCCCACACAAACCCTTGCAGAGTTTGCTAGGAATGGACTTTATTCCATACAGCAGGATGGTGGCAGGTCTGGAGGTGAAATATCCTCAGGCTACATGTTGCAATCACTGTCCAAACTGCCAGACAGATTCTTCTTCCTGCAGGCTCACTGAAACCATAACCAGACACATGTTGGGGGAAATGCCTTACAGACTGTCGGGGCATTAAAAGAGTTTATTAAGGAGTTGCAGTGTTTGTATTACTCTGTTAAACGTACAGCTGGCGTGGAAAAATAATCCAAGCCATACAAGGAGGTGATATAGTTTTAAAAGCCAGTTCACAGCCTTTACAGGCAGGTTTATGAGTCTTCCAGAGAGAGGAGCTGTGCAGTCTCAATGCATGGCTCAGCTTCACCAGCTCCTCTGGTTTTAGTTTTTAAAACATATATTTATGACTTTTCTGTATGACAGTGTTACTTTTTGCTCTGAGCAGGCTGGTTTGAAGATGTGAGCTTTTTGACCAGGTCACAGATTTTGATATGTAGAGGAATATGGGTGGGGTAAAGGTCCAGACTTGAGGGGATAAAGGAATTTCAGGGCAGCAGCCTGCAACAAAGACATTTTGAATCGTCTGTCAGCAATTAAGAGGGTTGGTGATGCCCCTCCAAATGAAGTGAAGTTGGACTGTGCTCACAGTGGTCTTGGCTTACCCATTTCTTTCTCTTCTGGTTGTCCCAGAGACTTTGGGTGCCTGTTCTGTAATTGGATCCATATGGGTGACAGGATGGACCCATTGAATGGCTGGGGCTTTTGCAAATAATATATGCAGAGTGGTTTACATAATTCTTGTTTGTGGAATTGTGTCTTATTCCATAGTGGGTCAAAGTATGCTTTAGAGGTGGAGCCACTGGTGCTATGTGTCAGAGTCAGACTTGTCCAGCAGCCCCTCTTTTGGGTCCTGTTCCCATGAGCTTGTGATTTTGCCACATTTAAAATTTGTTTGAGCTGAAATTTTCCATTCCATGATGAGTTTTTACCTCAGGGGGAATGAAAAAAAAAAGAGAGTTCCAGCAAAAATTGTGGAGCCGCATCTGAGTGGGAGATGGAGAGGGAGGGATGTTGGCTTTGCTGTGTGTGAAACAAAGCTGAGGCACAGTCCTGCAGCCATGGATGTGGAGCTGCCAGACTCTGCCTGGAATAAAAAGGGCCTGAATTTTGCAGCCAAGTTGCTGTGTGTAGGAGCAGGCTGGTTCCCAAACCTGGTACAGTTTCCAGCCTTTCAAAGAAATGGCAGTAAAAGCCCTCAAGGCAGAAGCTCACCTGCCTTTCATTTAGGAAACAACAACAGAGAGATTAGATGTAGTTTTTTCTTTGCTATCTGTGTCAGAACAAGGTGTCTGACAATGCCTCCAAGAAAGCCCACACTCTGAAGAGCATGGCACTCCTGGTGCATGGCATCCATCCTCCCGTGAGACTCTAGTGCTCACACACGCCATTCCTGGGCAAAGAAATAACTCACAGCATCATTTTTGCTGCTTGCTCAGCTGATCTTTATCCTGTGCTTCTGCCAGTATGATTAAACAAATACTAAACATCAGCAGGAGCCAGGCAGGGAGTGAGAGCAGCCCATCCAGAGTTTCTGAACTCTGGGAGGAGAGTTTTTTTTTCTCCTCAGGGGAGAAGGTGCTATGGCACTCTGTCATTCCCTTGTTGAGCATCAAAACTCAGCAGGGACAAGGCAGCAGTGGTGGCACAGTTCGAATGTAGGATGGCAGCATCTTGTCTGTGTGTAGGACATGGGTTTCCCAACACCACTGAATTCCTGTGTGATGATCCCTGTGTGATGCTGCCTCTGCTCCAGACCACTGCAGCTCTGCTAGCCTGTCTTCCACACCAGTGCCATGGAATGGGGAAGCCTAGCTTTAGAGGTTAGAGTTTGCACTAACACATATGAGTCAGTTAAGCTTTCAACACATGCCCCAAAAGTGGCAGCCCTGAGATGAGCAAGAAGCAAAGTGAAAAAATAATTGCATGGCCAAACGCGCCCAGACATTTTCTGACAGTTTTTGCTCCAGGATTTGTCATTTTCCAGTGGGAAATCATGTCCTTACGTGTCAGTTTGTGCCACCAGAGTTGTCTGTACTTTGCAAAATAGAACTGTTTGCAGGGCACACAAGCCATCTGTATTCTTTGTTTTCTTTCAGATCCTTTGATATGTCTGATGGCTGATAAATGCCAGCACAGTCACACAATCCTTTTCAGTGCTTAATGCACATGTCTCTGGCTTTTTGACTTACTGCCTTACATTCTGAGTGGCACCCTGGTGCCCTCTTCAGCTGAGGCTTCTGTGGTCATACTTGCTGTGGGAATTCCTCATGTATTTACCTTCCAGTCACTGTAGGATGTGTGTGGTTGTGACTCTCCACAAATCCTTGTTTCACAGTGGGAATGTGACCCTGCTGTGGCTACTGAAGCCTCTTGGGTGGGTCTGAGTGCTTGATGCAATAATTTGTCTTGCAAATCTTGAATAGGCATCTTCCCCTGGCACACTGTCCAGCTGAAATCATGGAATTACAGGGTGGGTAAAGGGGCTGCCCATGGGAGTCCCCATCCCTGCAGGTCTCCAAGGAAGGACTGGACTGGTGACAGGGTGGGGATAGGTCACAGCTTGGACTCATGGTCTCAGAGTTTCAGCCTCAATGACTCTGTGAAATGGGGGAGGGAATTTGGGGTAGGAATTGATTTTTTTAACATCACCAGAGTTATCTCTGCTGTGGCTACTTTAGGCTGGTTAATTCATTTCAAGGGTGGGCAGAAATTTTGTATTCCACTCTTCCCCCTGTGACAGAAGTCAGTGCAGACCATGTCCAGTGATATTTAAATAAATGCACTGTGTAATGGTAGGTACCATTGCATTCTGGTACCTAGCTGGATCTATGGCAAGGGTGCTTTTTACCTCTTTATTTCAGTTTATCCTCCACAGAAGTAGACTTAATAATCACAATGTCAATTATTGCTTATTGTGCACTTTCTTGTTGTTAAAAAAAAACCACACTAACCCTCAACAAAAGTGCCCCTGAAGAACTGTGATATTTCTGGCTTTTCTGGAGTATTTGAACAATGTGTCCATGAGGTCTGGGCTCACACACCACTCACAGCAGACTATGGAATAAGTTCTCATTGAATAGCCACAATCCACTCATGCTAAAAAATAGAGGAACCTTGCTCCTGGAAACAAAAGGGAAAATACACATTAAAACTGCAACTCTGGACAGTGGCTGCCTCCAATTCTTGCTGCTTTGTATAATGTAACAGTAGCCACAATGAGTACATTTGATATTTGGGTGGAGAAATTTTTTCCATTCTTGCAAATTTGCACACCAAGTAGCATCTGATAATACTTATTTTTTCTGCTGAGAAATAGAATCTTTTTATCTCAGGAAATCCTTATCACCACTAGGCATTTGATGAGAAACAATGAGTTAAAGATGATATCAAGCATGGAAGAAGCTGCTTGTCCTGAGTAAAAGTGACTTATTTTGAATAAATGTGGACCTTTTTTATCTAGTGGATTTGAGTTTCTTTGTTCCATGAGTATAAAACACAGTACAAGGATTTCCCCACCACAATAAAGCTTTTTGTAGGTTTTTTTTTAAGTTTCCACCTCAAAGAACATAAACTATCAGGCTTTTAAGGAAGGGTTGCTTACCACATTTAGCCTAGAGAAAAAGCTGTATTAGCTTGTCAGATCTTCTGCCATTGCACCCTGTGCTGATTTATGCAAACTGAAGATCTATCTGGCTGCTCCTGATGTTTTGCTTTTCCAAAATTAAGTCTTTGGTTTTATGGAGATTTCAGAAAATTACTTCAAATTCATACTAAATCTGGATTACACCTCTTTTTACCAGTGAAAAGTAATGCTCTTAATAATTCCTTCTCTGATAGAAGCATAGCATATTTTGGAATTACTTGTCATTATTAGGTTTTGTTAAAATTTTAAGAATTTTTAAAAATTGAACAGTATCCTGTGGATGATGAAAGTTCAAGCGACCTCAGTGGGTTTACAGATATTATTCAAGCTTATTGACCTTATCCCATGGTTTTCAACCCTTTTGCTGTGCTGCTCTCTATGCTTGTAAAAGTTCTTTTTGTGCTTTGGGATGGAGCTCGTATCCAGGGGTGTGCTGTTGTCCTTGCATGGATGCACAGGCTGCTGCAGCAGCTTCCAGTCCTGCGTGGATGTTTTTCCTGTACATTCCCTCCTGTGACATTCCATAGGGGAATGTGCATGACAAGATGTAGGACTGGAGCCAGACACGAGGCCAGCCTGACAAAATGCCCCAGGCATCCAGGCAGGAGTAAGACACATTTAGATAAGGTTACAGACAAAAATTCCATTAATTTGGTGTGCATCATAGTAGATGTGTGGCTCAAGCTGTTGCAGGAGGGGGAGCTCCCCTTTCCCTGGACTTGAGGGCCATATGCACCAAAATAGGAGCAAACACTTCTGTTGTGTTCTCCTTGTGTTTAAACCCACATTGATGGGAGCTTAGTACATGTCTAACTCTTAATTCTGCCTTGTATTTTTCTATTTTCCCCAGCCTCCAGACAAGGTTCCGTGTAACACGCTTTACAACTTCGTGTCATTAATTAAGAAACAATTACAGCTGATGACTTCAATACCATCAACTTAATTTCCATCCTTACCACATTTCTCCTTTAAATTAACTGGTTTAAGGATTAACGTGTTGTCATCGTATCTGGGGTTTTTTTTTTCTCCTTACTGTAAATCCTCTCCCTCATTTAAAGCTTATTCAGAAAAGTGCTAATATTCCCAGAATATTCACTGGAAGGGGTTGTTGGAGCAGGGCCTCGGGGCAGCCCTGGCGCCTCTTCCCGAGCTCTGGAATGCTGCAGAAGCTGCCTCCAGCATCCAGGGGGTGGAAGTTGGCTGCTTCCAAATATGTGATGAGAAATTATCAGTTCCACAGGGACAGATGAGAACAGGATGGGGTTTCCTTCAAAATACCAGAAAAAAAACCTTACATCTGACTCCTAAATTACACTATTTCAGGGACTGATGGTGTTTGGATCTGGACCAGTCTTTTCAAATTTATCCTGATTTCCTGAATATTTGCTGGTAAATATTTTGACAGGAGTAGGACATCTGGCTATACTAAAATAAAGCTGCAGGGAAACACATTACACAACTTTTCTTTTATATTTTTTGCTCCCCACAAACAGATGTAATGGATCGAAGTGCCAAAACAGTGAAGGTTTTCATTAGAGAGATTTCTTCAAAGAGCAAGTTTTGAGTTGGTTTTGCATTTCTTAAAATTGAAGGACATTGATCATTTCTTAGTGACACTTTTATACAGTCCATTAGCTTAACAGTATTAATTTGTTTTTTCTTTTTTTTTAATTATCTTTTTAATTTTTATTTGAAACAAAACACTCTCTGCTGCCATCTAGCACTTCAAAACTTAGTAGTAAACAGGTCAAGTTCACAAAATAGCCTTAGTATAGATTGCCACCCATTTTTGAGAAAAAGCTGTGTTGCTGCTGCTGCTGATGCAGATATTTGATTGACTCAGCAAATGACCACGAGCAAGGATGGTGAGGGAACACAATAAGGTACAGCTCACTTTTGATGGCTTGCCATACAGCAGCACAAAAGATGAGTTTTTTTAAAAAAGCAAGACATAAATGCTTTTTTGGCTAAAGTAGTATTTCCTCCAGTTTGGTTTTGGTTTTTATCTGTGATGGGTGTGAAAGGGGAGCATGTTTCAAGCTTGTGGCATCATCAGGGAAGTAAAGCAGAGAGACACCCTGTACCCCAGCCTGTTTATCTCCCCAGGCCTGTGCTACAGTCTAGTAATTAATTATTTTCTATGCAAAGCCCAGGCATGCATGGCAGGGTGCAGATTTACAATATATATTCATTTAACAGTGGATTTCTCTACTGCTTTCTGGGACAGATATAATTCCCATGCTTTTCATTACGCATGCTGTTCAAATCTTGATCCTGAATTCTTATTAAAAATGATGAGATTTGACCTCAAAGTCTAATACCCAGTTTTGGAGACAAGGTGCTTGATGTGATTTCCAGAGGATTATTTTTAAGAGCATTGGTAGATTAGATCTTTGCGAATGGTTGAGGGATGTGCCCAATGAACCTTGTCTGCTGCTTTTCACCCGCCCTTCAGCATCCAGATTGATTTTTATTTTGCAGTCCTTGAGACTGTGTGGCTGTGTGCTGTAGGGATACATCTGATATTTTTATTATCCCTTTGTTGATACAGGAATGTGACAGTGCTGTTTCTGCCAACTTTTATTGGAATTTCCCCATGCTTAAAGGCAAAATGTTTTTTGATTGAAGTTTGAAGAGCTTGTAAGGTTCATTCCAATGGCTCAAAGTGTGTTTTACAGCTGCTCTTCTCTTTTTTAGCTGCAAATGTGTTCTAGATGATTTCTGCCTTCCTGTGTTTGTTACCTGCAGTTTGATTTTCTTCCTGGATGGCAAATCATGGAATGGTTTGGGTTAGAAGGGATTTTAAAGACCATCAATTCCACCCCTGCCATGGGCATGGACACTTTCCACTGTCCCAGGTTGTTCCAAGCCCCAATGTCCAACCTGGCCTTGGACACTTCCAGGGATGGGATATCTACAACTTCTCAGGGCAACCTCCAAGGCTTTGGCAGGGGGCAGGATAACATGAGGTGATAAGTTACCACATGCTCACTGGGGTGCTTCTGGCACATGAGAGTGGGAAGGAGCACATCTGCTCCATCCAGCCCCTTCCATCCAGAGATCAGCACAAATCAGCAGAGGAGAGGCAGCTCCACAGGGATAAAGGGAAAGGTCATTTCTTTTCTCATTTCTTTTCATGAACTGTTTCCATGCACCTTTTCAGCACGATGCTGACTGGTGGGAGTGGAAAAGGCCTTGCATCCTCTCTCCTCACATTGCCTTGTGGGCTTTTGGGGGAACTCTTGGGGAATGATTCAGAAGGGCACTGCAATACAGTATCACCAGCCTGGAAAGGTCTGCTGGCTCTGGCATGGGAGGTTCTTTGCTGTGCATTTGTCAGGGTCCCTTTGACCTTTCATTTTCCAGTTGTATGTCATGGTGGGAATGGTGGCTGAGCCCAGTCACTGGTCCCAGTTTGTGTGTCACATTTCAGGGCAGCCTGTGCTCATACATTCCTGGAGCCTGTCACACCAGTGCTTATGGCACATTCTATCCCAGCACTGGCAGATCGAGTTACAAACGGACATAAGCTTTTGGTTTTTTTGCTTTAAAGTCATCAAAATGCAGAGTTCCATGAGGCAATGATTGTTTAATAACCGGCTGATCTTCAGAATGTTTTGTTGTAAGGCACCAAGTTGGTGTTTGTGAGCGTTTTGTTGGAGTTACAAAGCATCGATGCTTTTGGTTTGGAAATTGGTAAAAGCATGTGGCAGGGCTTCAAGCTCTGAGTGCTTTCAGATGCTGTGCTGCTCCTTTGATTATTGAAAATTATTCCAGCACAATCCTGCTAATTTTCTCTTTGTGCTCCCTTAATTTCAGGAGACTGTTAAAAAGTCCATCTAGGCAGAGTGCTTATTGCCACTGTGAGGGAGATTTTGCAGAGCCAAATTTTAGCAAATGCGTTAGTTTCAAAGGATTTGGAACATGTTCTTGCTGCTTTTCCTCTCCCATTTTTCTGTTTAATTTTGGTTTTTTTTCGATTGGTGTGCATGCCTCTGTGTGTGTGTGTGTGCCTGTGTGTGTGTGTGCCTTACTCATACTGCATCCCATTCTTTTTCTTCTCCACACCACAGTATGGAGCAGCTCATTTCTGCTTCCCTGGCATCCTGCAAGCTGAACATGGGAGGAGGATGTTCAGGAGAGGCTTCCTGAGCTTTGGGGGTCATTAGGCACAATCACACACAGTCCTTGAAAGCCCAGGCAGGGAGGGCAGGAGCATTTATCCTCCCAGTAGCTTTGTACCTTGTCACCTGAAAACATATGACAAACACTGATTAATCTTAACACCATCCGAGTGTGAGAGGTGTATATTATTATTTTCCTCTTGATGGAAGGGGAATCAGCAAGTAAGAAATTAAGCAATTTACTCTCTGACAGCGACGTATAAAGGCTGGGTGTCCTGATACTGCTCTCTCCATTAACAAGAGATGTATTTGTTCTCCAGAGGATTTTTCACTACCAGAGGTAGGATTCCTTTGCCTTTGAAAGAGAAATAGCCTTTCTCAGACTGCTGCATCTTACAGTTTTTGCCAGAAATTACATTTGGCACATTGTTTCTGTTCCACTCTCTCCCAGAAGAAAATAATTGGGGAGAAAACATCAACATCTTAATCTACATTAAAAATATTTTTCCCCAGTATAAACAGGATTTAAATTTATAGTTGAAATATATTTTACAATAATAAGAAGCAAAACTAATCCCAATCTGTATTATTTTTCTGCACTGAATAATTTTTCCAGCAGCGTGCTTTCAGAATAGGTAATGAAATGTTTTATACCAATATGAATGAAATTTTGCAGCCAACCTCTCCTGAGTCAATGCTACAGACTCCAAAAAATGTTGTTTACACATTTGTGTTGCAGATTTAGGATGCTGATTTTGTACCCTGGGTTTTAGGTGTAACGTTGCTTGTTTCACATCCCCTGCAAGAGGGTTCCAGGCTCAGATTTCTTGCTGTCAGTTTTGAATGAAGTGTCTCTACAATGGGCCCACCTTTCTTCTACTCTGTCATCACCTTTTTTTCAGAGCAGACTTCTGTGGTCATTGCATCATAACCAAAAATCGTGGCCAAATTTACCATGTATGAGATCAATGTTTAACTGAAAATCAGGATATTAAGTGAAAACTCTGCATTTTTCATGTGATCTGAAATACCAGGACATTTAATCTCTTGATCAGCTTTTTTTTTTTCTTCTGTGTTTTTTTCTCCTTTCCCAAAATACCTCTAGAATTAAAAGATAAAGGGAGAATAAATTATCTGCCTGTTCCACAGTCCTTGTCTCCCTTTCATGTTGAGGATGTGGGTGCTGATGCCTCCTGCACTCCCAAGAAACACAAAGGGGTCAGTTACACCATGTTGGACCCCAGGGCTTCTGTATCTTCTCCTGGCCACCCTGCTTGGGTCTGGATGCAGAAATAGGAACAGAATCATTTCATAGAATTTAATAGTATCACGGAATAGTTTGGGTTTTGAAGGGACCTTAAAGCTCATTTAGTTCCACCCCTTGCCATGGGCAGGAACAGCTGCCACAGTCCCAGGCTGTCCAGCCTGGGCCTTGGACACTTGCAGGGATCCAGGGGCAGCCACAGCTTCTCTGGGCACCTGTGCCAGGGTCTCACCATGCTCCCAGGGAACAATTCCTTCCCAATATCCCATCCATCCCTGCCCTCTGGCACTGGGAAGCCATTCCCCATGTCCTATCTGTCCACGCCCTTCTAAAGAATGCCTCTCCAACTCTTGGGGAACCTCTTCAGGTACTGAAAATCTGTGATAAGATCATCCTAAAGCTTCTCCAGGGTGAACAAGGCCAGTTCTCTCAGCATTTCCCCATAGCCAAGGTGCTTCAGCTCTCAAATCATCTCTGTGGCCTCCTCTGGACTTGCTCCAACAGCTCCATGTGCTTCCTATGTTTCAGTCCCCAGAGCTGGACACAGCACTGCAGGTGGGGTCTCACCAGTGGAGTATGGGGGGACAGTCACCTCACTTGCCCTGCTGCCCATGCTGCTTGAATTTGCAAGGGGACTGCTTTTAAAACTGAAAAAGCAGAAAAAGACAAGACCCTTCCTGCCCATCCATAAATATTTCATTCTGATCATTTCTTATTCATTTCTTGGTTCACTGGGGGTGTAACATTTCCTTTGCTGCCATGGTGGCACAGGAGGCAGCCCAGCTCCATGGCTCCTGGCTACATCTTCCCCAATGGATGCAGCTCTTGGTCAACAAAATCTGGGGCCAGCAGAGCCCTCCAAAGAGATCATCTGGCCCTTGGCTGCAAGGAAACGTGCAAATCCTGCAGCCCCTGGTCCTGCAGGTGTTTTCCTCTGTTTGCCTTGGACACAGGAATAATCTGTTCCACTGAGGTCAGCACTTAGGGATAAACCATCCATATGCAGGAGTGTTCAGTGGCAGGTCCCCAGTTAGGGTTTCCTGGCCCCTGTGAGGAGCAGGAAGAGGAGCACGTCTCCTGCCCGTGGCTGTAAGGGCAGGCTGATGCCAGGGTGGCTTTCAGAGCCCAGATGTGCTCCTGTGTGTGGGCTGGAGGCAGTTTGGGGGTGTCCATGCCCATGTGTGCTCTGGGCAGGGCATGGCCGCCAGTCACAGATGTGTTGGTTTGGGTGAGGTTTCCATTGTGTGCTTGTTAAAGCCCTTGTTTTTTTCAGAGGTAGTGGATGCCTCAGGCTCCCTTCTGATTTCCCTTGCAGTTGTTGAAAATCAGCATTTTTGAAATTTCATTTCTCTATAGCATATTTTTTTCCATTGTCAACCAAGACTTAACATGGTGACTGTTTGTTAGTAATTTCTTTGAAGACAATGGTGGAAGATGCCCTTGATCTACAGACCAGGATTTTATTATTCTGTCATATACATTTTTGGTAGATTTTTTCTGCTGCCTCAGAACAAATGGCACCAATCTTACTGTATCCACTTGGGAATACATTTTATTCTTTAGCAAAATGTTGTTGTAATAAAATGTTTTTGTTGGTTAAAATACTCACTGCTTTATTTATAAGCCACAAATGTGTCTTCCCATCTAGACTCTCAGAAAAGAAGAAATTTTCCAGTGTCCCTGAAGTTTGTTAGTTAATTCAGTATAATGCCAATCAGATATTCTCTGAGAATTGCATAAATAATATTTTGGGCCCCATGTTTTGCATTTCTGTGTAATATCCAGCACAATTTTCAAGATCATGATTCTTGAGGATGGAATTGGCGGAGAGAATGTTTGAAGAAGATTTGTAATATTTACTGCAATAAAGAAATTTAGGGATTACTCAAAGATCCTGTCAGTATTTGGGTCAGAAATATAGCCCAGAGGTATTAGTATGATAGGCAAGTATAAGCATTAGACTGTATTAGTGATTTAGCTATCATAATAGCACAATAGTCCATCATGTGATGGCTTGTGCACTAAACGTTTATTGTGGATTAGCTGGGAAAAATGCTCAAGCTGTCTTGCAAACAGGCCAGGGAAGGTGACTGTTCCTCCTCTCAGTGGGTCTATCCTAGAAGGGGGTGTATTGGAAGGGAAGGAATCTGTGATCATAGCTGAGAAAGGCAAAATTGTTTCCATCTGCATTTTTTAATTCAAAAAATAAAATGTTGCCTCTGTAGCAGTGGTCAGCAAAATAAGGAGCAGTTGAGCTATTCCTTCTTTAAAAAGGAATATTTGAGCATGAGCAGCCTGTCATACCTTGGGTTATGTGTTTTGGGGGCTCATTTTAATATCTCTTCTGAAAACAATAACTCTATATGGAAATTTTTATTACATTCCCAAATAACAATTTTCTGTGCCGTGATTCCATCTAAATCCTTTTGCCCACTCTAAGTGTAAAAAAAACCTTAATCCACATGAATGTTGAAATACTGCTCAGTACAAATTGAGTTTTGTGTGATGTTTCTGAGTGTTTTCCTATTTCATAAACATGTACTTTTTCCAAAGGAAGCTGGAGATAATGGGCAAAAGTCTACTATTCCTTTTTGCTTTGTTAGGCCAGGCTTTAGATCCTTTGATCCTCCCCTCCTTCTCCGTGACCTGTGCTAGGGTCTTAAAATTACATATTCCAGATTACACCTCCATAATTTTCTGTCCTGGGATGATGAAAGGATTTGCGTATTATGGTAATATTATAAAAAATCTTTTGGAGGCTAGTTAGCGTGGCTAATTTGAAACTCAAAAAAAAAAAAAAAAAAAAAAAAAAAAATTTCCAACGCAAATTATAATATTCATAGAGTGCTAAACAGATACCTAATTTCTAATCGCTCTCATATTCCGAGTATCTTGCACTGGCCTTTTTTCGGCCTGTCTGCCGGCTCCCATTTAATTTGTCCTTAGTTGTGTGCGGTGGATTAGCATTTCATCAGCTTGGATTAAGATTGAGCTGACACTGAAGGTTTCTTTTTTATTTTTACATGCGCGTGTGCGGGGCCGAGCGGATCCACCACCCCCGGTGGGTGCTGGGAAAGCCTCCCCAGCATGTGAGGGGGGGAGAGGAAACACATGTTTAAAAAAAAAAAAATTAAAAACAAGCAAACAAAAAAAAACCCCATCACTCCCCTAGGGAAAAATTGCATTGAGGTTGCTGGCTGGGTCACTGCGTGAGATTTCATCGGGCTAAAATGATGTCACATGGAGCGAGGGCTTTAGTGGTTTTATTTAGCTCCTAATCCCCGCACACTGCTGGGCCAGTTGTCCATGTGCGCGCCGTCCCCAGCGGCACAGGATAAAGCATCTGGGCCGAGCGCGGCCGCTCTCCTGCACGGCTGCAGCTCACGGCAGGGCAGCCCCTCCGCATGCTCTGCCTGCTAAGGTTACCGGGGATTAATAATTCAGGCGGAACTGGAAAGGCAAAACCGCCGGCTGGTGCTCGCTGAAGTCCCGGGAGGGCTCGGGCACGGCGCGTCTGGTTTGGATGCATGCCGGAGAAACGCTGAGAGGGAAGGCGCCTCCTCTTCTCCGTGTCAGCCAGAGCAAGCAGCCTCGTGGTGATGCCCATCCCCAGCAAGCACCCCAACATCGGCCGCTCACAGAGCTGGGACGCGGCCGGCTGGTATGAGGGAAACTGGGAGAGCGAGAACGCCTTCGAGTACCAGAGGCCACCGGGCCGGAGGAGCTCCCTGACCTATGGCGGTGAGGGCGGCTGGTACGAGCCACCACGGGCGAATGATATCATCTTGCAGGGCGGTGCAGAGCTGAAGCAAGAGGCGTACCCGTACCAGGATGCCACCTTCGCGCCGGGGCCCCTGAGGAAGGGCTCTGTCCCCGACTTCACCTACTGCGACCGGCCGGCACCCATGGCGGGCCGGGGCTCTCTGCCGCCCCAGGATTATTACAGCGACCCATCACTGGCGGCGAGGTCACCCAAGGACCCCCGTGGCTACCGCGAGCACGTGGCGGTCAGGCCGCTGGCGGGCTACGGGGCGCCGGGCAGCCGGCTGTCCTGGGACCAGGCCTCAGTGCGCCCGCCTGCCCCGCCGGATGCCAGCCGCCTCTACAGAGACCCCAAGCTGGCCCTGGATGGGCAGCGGATGCGGGGCAGAGATGTTCCCCCAGCGTGGTACGGCACAGAGCCCCCCGGCCCACGGTACGGGGCAGAGCCGCCTGCCTTCCCCAGCAGGCCGGGCTACAGCGATGGGGTGGAGCGGGCTCCCGAGGCCATGGCAGCCAGACAAGCTGCCCCCACCTGCCTGGTGGTGGATCCCACCACCAGCTCCGGCAGCAGCTACGGGCCAGGCAGGGAGAGCAGCGGCACCAAGGGTCCCTACGACAGCTACGAGGTGGCAGTGGCGACGCCTTCCCACCCACCGGTGCCCCCCAACTTCCCTGGGCCGGAGGGCAAGAGGAGCTTTGACCCTGAGTTTGTGGCACTGCTGCGTGCTGAGGGTGTCTCAGAGAGCACCTTTGCTGCCCTGCTGCAGCAGGGCTTCGACTCCCCGAACCTGCTGGCCATGATGGAGGAGAACGACATCAAGTCGGTGGCGCCCAACCTGGGGCAGGCCCGCGTGCTGTCCCGCATCGCCCACAACTACAAGGCAGAGATGCAGCTACAGAGACAGGAGCGCAGGAGCGGGGCACTGCGCCCCAGGACCCGCTCCAACAGCTTCAGCCACCGCAGCGAGCTCCCGGCAGAGTTCGGGGTGCCCGCCGTGGATGGCCCTGGCACCTCGCAGCACCCACCACCGCTGCAGCCGCTGTCCCCACGAGGTGTAGAGATGCACCGCCGGCCGTCCAGCGCCCCCACCCAGCACCTGCTGGAGACCACCACCTACCCGGCCCCTGCAGGGGCTCCTCAGGGGCCGCACTTCCTCCCCAGTTCGGGGTACAACACCCCCCTGCCTTGCAGCACGCACCCCCGGCCCCCCTCTGCCTACTCCGCTCCGGTCGGCTTGCCCATGACGGCGGCCAACCCGCACGCCAGCCCCAGCCCCAAGACGGCGTACCCCACCACCTACACCGTGCCCATGGAGCTGATGAAGAGGGAGAGGACAGCGGTGGCGTCGCCAGCACCCAGCCCCCACAGCAGCCCCCAGCTCCTCCGCCGGCCGGGGACAGCAGGGGACAGCAGCCTGGCACCCACAGGACCTGCCTTCCCTGCCCAGCTCTCCCCGTACCCGAAGCTCAGCAGGCGCACGGGGCCCCCTGTCATCGTCTCCACCATGGCATCGCCTGAACCAAGTAACTACTGAAGGGTTTAGTCCGTATAGTAGTTTAGAACCACCTTGTTGTTGATTATTTTACCCCTCAAAAAACCCACAGTCAAATGTCATGGGGGTTCATGCCTAAATATTAGACACTACTTAGAAAACGAGGTGAAGGGGATTTCTTTGCAGGTCTGTGGTGGCCATGCAGAGCTAAAGGTGCTGATTCTTGCTCTGTGGTTAAATTCCAAATACTTTATTTGTTTAGCCAACTTCAGTTAAACGTGAGCAGTATCTCAGATAATGCTTCCAGGGTTAATATTGCCGTTCCTGTTGTTTGTCGAGAACAGGAGATTAGACACTGTGCTGGCTGAGCAATTAGGACTACAGGGTTTGCTGCAGATTGACTTTTTACTGCTGTTATCAGGCACAAATGTGTTCCTCCGAGGAAATGGTTAGCATTGTTTTGACTAAATTCATCAGATAGTTAATGGTGTTATTCGAGAATCGACTTACCTTTGGCCATTACCTAAGGCTTTTCTTCTTATTATTAATTTGCTGTTTTATCAGGCATACAAAATAAACCCCTTGATTTCCTTCTCAAGATGCCTGTAAGTGAAGCGATAGAGCTGTTAAAGTAATAGGGCTGTGCTTAAAACTAAAAGCCTGTCATTAAGCACTGGAACAATAAAAATGAATGGTGGCTCCTAGACTTCCCTTCTCTCTCTAGAAATGCTCAAGCTCTTGGCTGCTCGAACGAAAAGCTGAACAATCCGAGCAGGCTCTGCTCCTCCACTTTGGAGATGTGGCACTCAGAGCCTGATAGAAACTAACTCCCAAAATCACCCAGAGAAGCGTAAGGGAATTCATCAAATCCATTCATTTGTGCCTTGATTTGTTTGAAAAAAATGTGGGAAGATACCTCTTGAAATGTTTTTGCTGGTAGTGACTGTGTGAGCTGGGAGTTTTCTCCCTGTGCAGCACAGCTGAACTCCCATTCAAAGGATTCTTGAACAATGTGCCATACCAGCACACACACACACACAAAGCTTTAATAAGAGGGATACCATTTATAGGCATCGAGACAGTGCCAAACTGGTGATGCCATTCCACAGGAATCTAAATAAAGAATGATTTTGTGAGTGGAAATGATAAAGTTGTCAAAATGCAGACACTTGGCACACCCCTTTCCCTGCCATACCATAATTACACAGCTAGGAAGTAAATGCCGGCCCTTTCACGCTTATGGGTCCTTCATGTAGCTGGTGTAATGTATTGATTCCTAAAAAAGGCTTCAATATTAGGCAGCATGTTCTGTGTTGACATGGATCAGATGCTAAAGTAGTACATCCAGGCAGTATTTTTAAATAAATGCAGCTAAGAAGAGGAACTGGCATAATGTGGGGAACACAAATATGTTCATTTATTTGTGCTGTGTCTGAGTGAGCGGTCGATGCCGACGCAGCGACAGCTCTGGGCTGAAGGACCTCCAGAGCACAGGGGTTGGGAGCAATCTCCTCCAACAGGGGAAACAGATCCCTCCTTCCCTGGTTCTCATTTAGAAACTGCAAACCCTGTTTTCTAAAAATCTTGAAATTGCCCCTTCCCTTCACCAGTATTACCGGTGCACAGCAAGAGGAAGCCAGCAGCATTTCTGTGTTGCTACTCAAACCTCTTTTTTTCTTTTTTTTTTTCTTCTTTTGCCTACGACCATCTCATTTGCATGAGGATGACATTTGTTGCTCCAGTAATTTCATCTGATAATGGCCAGCTTGCAAAGCGGATCTGAAAACATATTCCTTAATTATGTGTTGCCAAGCAACGAGAGGGTTTGGCCATAATCACAGAAAGATTATCTTCTCATTGAAGGCCCTGAAAGGTTTAGCTGAAGTAGGACCTGTAAAATTGTCTTCATTTTTATTTATTTCCCCTTTTTCCTTTCCAAATAGCCTGAGAGGTTTTCTTCCTGTTAAACTGTATTTTAAAAGTAGAAGCCAGGGTAAGGCACATGGCACATGAAGGATTAAAAATGAGAAAGTATATGGTGGTTGTAGATGTTTGAGCTGTGTTGAGCTGGAGTGTTCACACTTACCCACAGGGGGATAAGCTGAGGTTAGAAATATGTTAAAATGTTTTAAAGCTTCGAATGGATGGCAGAACCTTGACTAAATCCAGGAAAATTGTATTTGCCAGCCAGGAAGAGCCAGGATGTGTTTTCAGGAGAAATGAGCCTTCTCTTGGCTGTAGCTTTGACTGTGGATATTCGAGTCACAAGGTGAAAGCAAATTTAGTATTAAACTCTGTCTCCAAATGGCTGCAGATATTTTCTGTCAGTGTAGGTTAATGTCTTCCCAGTCAGCAGAGGGTTATAAAGTGCATATTACAGCCCAGTCATGTTTTGAAGCTTGTTATATGGATATTAAAAAACCCAGATAATTTTGGGCTTTTTAAAAGTCTTGTTGAACTATTCCTAGTAGTCTTTATACAATGAGTTGTTCCTAAATAGCCCATTTGTCATTTTGTGCTGAGTTTGACACTCTGAGTGCATTCTGCTGTTCACTTTGGAGTTTGACAGAGGGCTAGCAAGCAGGAAGGTGGCTTCTCCTGCCTGGTTTCCCTGATGGTAGAGGCAGGATCTGGGCAGGGATTCAGGCACGTGCCACGTGTTTATGGACCTCTTGCTTTGGCACGGTCAGATTAGGGAAAAGGAGCAATGAGATTTAGTGCTGCAGCTGCCTTGCTTTTCCTAAAATAATTAGTAATAAGTTGGGTAAATTGCCCTTCCTGGGACTGGCAAAGTTGTATGGAGAGGAAGTGGTGAATGAGCACCTTAAAGCCTTTGCTGTGGTGGTGGAGTGATGCCTCCAGAGATGAGCTGGCTTCCCATGCCAGGAGCTCCCCTGGCACAACTCTGGCACAGCTGCTGCTCTCCATGTCATTGGGACCTGGTCAGGAGTAGCTGACAGGAATGCTCCTGCTGCCTCTCCATCCACAGGATCACCAGCAGTGAGGTCTGAGTGACAAACACGTGTCAACAGGAGGGCTGAGCCAGAGCGGGTTTGTGGCCAGCTCCGTGCTGAGCTGGGGGAGGGAGTGCAGGGAAATAAATAGTCCAGGTCAGCAAAGCTGGTGAGGGCAAATAGTATCTCAGGGTCACTGATCACACTCTGCAGCTCCGCCTCCAAATTCTGCAGCTTCAATTTATGGTGTTTGCTACTATTTTTATTAGATTACTTAATTTCCTTTTTTTTTTTTTTTTTTTTTTTTTTAACCCAATGTTTCAGTAGTAAAGCAGTTGGCAGATGAGAAGTCTTGTATTTCTGTAGCTAGCCTGGACTTATCCCAAACAGAGGCTGGTCCAGATTTCTGTTTCTGCTGCTGGACTTATGGAGCTTAAATGAGAAATGATGAATCATTGCAAATATGTGTCTTAGGTGGTTTATCAAGCTCTTCTTTACACATGAAGATATGAAAGCAAATTATCACAAAAGGGAAGATGCTTCCCACAGGGATGAGGAGCAGGGCTGCCCTGTAAAGTCAGGTGGGTATCATCAGGAAACAAGAGAAAAATTACTTGGCTATAAGATTTGGTTGAAAGCCTGACCTTTTCCTGAGCAGGGAAAGCCAGGCTGAGGGCAGCTGCCTTCCTTGGGCAAGTTGTTCTCTACAGTGTGAAGGGGACTCATCCTCTCTTTTATCAGCTTAGAGCCCAGCTTGAAATACCTTTCACTGTGATTAGCCCAGCTCTGCTTGTACTCTTTAACACCTCGTTGTGATGCCTTTTATTGGTGTTTCCCCCCCTGTGACAGATAAAAACTGTGTTAACCACACATAGTTGCAGGCTGAAACTCTGCACATGGGCAACCCCCAAAGAGGAAAGGGCATAGGCAGGAGTAAGAGCCTTAGTGGTTTTTAAAGGATGGTTGAAAGAGCCGGTCAGAGATGGTTGAAAGAGTGACATTTGCCCACTCTTGTAAGCTATTAATTCTTTTAACCTAATTAATTTAAGTTAAATGGCCACCACTTTCTATATGCAAAGTTTAGCAAGATATTTCCTACACAATACAAATTTCCTGTATTTGCTGATGTTGATTTATTTTTTGCCTAGTACAGTGGACAGCTCAGAAATTGACTTCAGGTTTTCTTCCGTGTGTTTTCTGTACAAACCTCAGCATGGAATCACAGCATGTCCATGTAAGGCCACTCAATTAACAATCCGGACTGCAACAGCACCAAGGGAAGCTCCGTGCACTGAATAAATCTGATTTAATTTGCACATTGACCTGACAGACCATAGCATGTCCTTGGAGCCATTCCCAGCTCGTGTGTTAGTCCAGGTAAACTCCACACTGCTCTCACTAACAAACACATGGAGTAATGTTTTTAACTGAGATCATGACTTCCATACAAAAATACAGGTTGAAGTAAGCAGACAGGTCTTTCTCATGTCTGCTGTCCCAATGGTCACAGCATCAAGACACTAATATGCAAAATGATAAGGGAAGTAGCTGGAAAGCTTACAGTGAGTTTATGAAAGCTTTTGAAAGGCTCAAAAGGACCCTCACCAGCCTCTGCTGAGCACATGAGTGTGTGGATCTTGAAAGTGAAGGGACCTCAACTGCCCACCTTAGTAGGGTGAGTGGCTAAAGAACAGAATGTGCAGGAGATGTGCTGTTGACTGTCTTGATAGAACACTGACTATCTTGGCCAATCTGCACGTGCAGTTCATTGGTGGCAGACAATAAGCTTTTGAAATACTTCTTTAAAGGCTGAAATATGCTTTTTATAATGGTTTTATCAAAAGCAATATAAAGTGTCAAACTCATTCCAGTTGCAATTCATTGACTTTAGTGCCATGGCAATAAAAATGAATTTGGCCTGTCGCAGGAGAATGTGTTGTCAGATGCACAAGTGTTGTCATCTTCAATTTACACTTTTCTTTCACCCCATGTCTCTGGTTCTCCAGCATTGTTAGGACTTTCATATATCCAGATCATTCTCTGACTATATTTGCTGACATTTTTTTAGCTTTCTCATAAGTAGTTTCCATAGCTACAAATTTCGTGTTCACAGAGGGGAAAAAAAATTTAAAGGTTTCTTATTATTATTGTATTAAACATTTTTTATATTTCTTCTCCTTGTCATTCTCATATCATCACACTGCAGCCCAGTTTAATGAAAATGCTGCACAGCTGAATTGCCTGTTATTTTTAAAAGTGAAGTAGGTGCTGAGCTGAATCCTTGAAAAGCAGAAGACCAACATCCTTAAGGCACTGTTGTAGAATAAATGTTGCAGATGTAGGACTGGTATTAGTGAGGTTTATAGATGGCAACTGGCAGGCGAGCTTTTGACTTTTACACCTAAATAAAACCTGACATTAACATCATCCTGCTGCCTTTTGGTAAAGAAAGATAATTTTTAATCTCTTTTTTTCTGCTGTTGGTAGTGTTTTGTTTAAGATGAAGTGTTACTTCTGGGAGTGGGACTCACATGGGTTGTGTTTCCAGTTCTGCCCCTCCGGTAGGGAGGTGCTGGAGCAGCCGTGCCCTGAGGAAGAGGTTGGGCAGTGGTGTTGGGCAGCAGTGCTGGAGCAGCTTTGTTCAGGGAAACTGGAGGCTCAGAGTGCCCAGTGCTGTGTCCAGGGTCTTGCCTTCTGCACCCTCAATCCAATTAGCTGCTCCAGAGCAGATGGAGCAGATTAGAGCCCAGCTCTCCTTCCTCCGCCCTCTCCCCGGTGCAGGGGTGTGCGGCCAGCAATCGGCTTAGCCGTGGGTCCCGTGGCACAGGGTGGCACAGCCCCCAGCCTGCCCTCAGCAGGGAAACCTCTGAGCCCTGGGGCTGCTGCTGCTCATCCCCCAGCCTGCAGGCTCCAGTTCTTTGGTGGTTTGGAAGCCCTTGACCCAAACTCGTCACCAGGCATAAATTCTGTTTTTTCGTTTGCAATGAGCATCTGCAGTACGGCCACCAGATGTATGAGCTGTGCTCCACATTGGAACAGCCACTCCAGCAGTGGGGTCAGGGGTGGAGGATTGGGTCCTTCCCCACCTGCAGCATCCCCTCCCTGAATCTCAGCCAAAAAATGTTGTGTGGCCAAGGGAGATTATGGCCTCTTGCCTCATCTTGAGAATGAAAGCAGTGTCAGGCAAGGAGAGGCTGGGAGAAGTGACACCATGGCTCTGTTGCTGCAGTTCCCAAAAGCATCAGAGTCCCTGAAAAAAGGGTGGCTTAGGCTCTGTAATGTGAGACATGAGCAGGTTGTCACAGTATGGAGGAAAGCAGGGCTTATCTGCTGGTGGAGATCCTCAGCAAATACTGGTATGAACAGCCAGGATGGCATTCCCATGTTTTATTTATGTATGCAGATATGTATAGACAAGCAAATGGGGAGAAAAAAATCTCAAAAATATAATCAGTGTTTCAGTCATCATCCATTTGGATCAGTCTTCTGCAGTCTTCATTGTTTGCCAGAAGTGTCTTGTTTTGGTTATCAAGCAATTTATTATTTCCTAGCTTGGTGAGCAAACAAGCAGACAGGACTTTGTTTAGACAGCAAACACAGTGATAAGAAGTAATTTAGGATATACTTTCCATGGAAATAGTCAGAAAAAGAGGATAAGAACTGAGGTGTCATGGAAATATTTGGCATGTATTTTCCAGATGTGAAGGTGGGTTCTCCAGGTGGGTTCCCTCCCTCCAGGGAGCATCAGGAGGTGTAGGGTGGTGGGATGCAGGAACCTGGCAATACCCACCTGACCCCCTGCTGCTCTTCTTAACCTCAACACGTTTCCTGACACTTGTGCTAAACACTGCAAATCCCTGAGCTGCCTCCTACACATTCCCTTACTGACCCTATAGATTATCAGCCTTTTCTTAGGATGGCCCAGTCTCTTATTGGAGTCTCTCACTGTTATCTGCAGAGTGAAAAAAAACCAGGAATTGAGATGTCACACACATTTGTTTTGTTCTCTGCCATCTTCTGAATGTTTTGTTAGAAAGGTTTAAGTGAAAATTGATAAAGTACAGTAGTTCATGCAAGTGCATATATTTTGTTTTGTCAATGCAGGGAATCCTGATTAATATTATGAAGGGTAAAAGAGAGGATTCAGTGTGGACAGCAGAGAGCTTGTCAGTATCTAAACCATCCTGCTGGGACACTGAAATAGTCAGAAATGCTTAAATGTCACTTTAATTATCCCACCTGGCCACCAAGTCCTACAATATCTGCTATCAAGCTTTCCCCTCTTCAAATTCTTCCTCATGTTGAGTAGACCTGCATAAAAGTGGGAGCTGGTATCTTACCAGCTGAAACATTTGGCTTAAGAGTCTTAAATTTCCATTTCATTCTTGTCTGCAGTGAATGTGCTCTTGCTTCATGCAGTCTGGGCTAAAAGGTCCCAAAACCAGGATTACTAATAACTAATAACATCAGGGCAGTGCCAAACAACCTGTCATGCTCTGCAGTGGAAGTTTTCCCCTTGGGGCTCATTTTTATTCAGCAGGGAAGGTGTTCTCTGGATTTGCTGTTCATTCTAAAAGCCCAGGCTCCCTTGGGGCAGTGTGGCATCTCCCAAACCATGCTGTGGCCAGAGGAGAGCCAGGGGATCATCTCCCTGCTGTGAGATAAGCAAGAACAGAGGTATACATCCCATGGGCCAGCAGCCCCACACTCTGGCTCTCAGCTCTTCTTCACTCCAGTTTTCTGTTTCTGAAGCTTGCATGAAAAATACCAACAAAGTGATTATTTATAATTCTTGTAGAATATCTTTCTGGAGGAGCAGTTTCCACAGTGAGTCAAGCTCACTTGAAAAATGGTGATTCTGTCATTGATTTCAATAGGAGAAGGATTTTTACTCTCCTGCAAAAAGAACCAGCTTTACATCACTGACTTTTATTGCATTTCTTAAAATTAGATCCACAAACCCAATGGTTTTTTAAGCAGGAGAAGCTGTACATTTCATGCACTGGAAGCCTGTGCATTATTAAAAATAATAGGATGTATTTGTCAAATGGATAATGAGTAGGTTTCTTTCTCTGTTTTTCAGTGTTTTAATGAGTGCAGGAAATGTTTGCTATTTATTTGCTTTCAGGTTTTACCAAGGAGCTCTGGAGATAATTGTCAAATTTCCAAGTGTGTATCAATATTTCATGAAGCTCTGTTTTCCCTTTGTACATTCACAAGTTGGGTCATTAGCACTGGGACTGATATTAACAGGCTGAAGCAAGGCATGAAAAGGAATTCCACCAAACCCCTGCAAGTTTGAGAGTTTCTGAAACAAAATTCTAGTCAGGTCTTCTGGGTAAAATAAATATCGGTGATGTTGCATGGTTTCAAATCTTAAATCTGTCAGAGAATTTCTTGTTTGATCTTGGTTTCTGTGGTTTGTGGATCTGATCCAGAGAACACCAAGGCTTTGTGTGTGTGTTCTGTGTGTTCTGTGTGTTTGGCCTCATGCCCAGCACTTACCACAAATTGGGGTGTACCTTACAGAGATAGGATATCCATCCACGTCATCCTTTGGGAAAAAAGCAAATTCCACCTTTCCTACTACCAGCAAATTAAATTGTGTTGAATTATTAAAGCTGAAATTGCTTTTAGATGTAGTACCAGCCATCACTGATGCTGACTTTTTAGTTTGTTGTTGGCTATTCAGTTTTGGGTTATTTTTGCATGTTCTTTGAGGTGCAGTACTGGCTGCAGTTAACAATTTTTCTGCTTTGGACATTTGCTGTTTATAGAGGCTTCGTTTTGAATGCTGAATGTTTCTTTTTTCTTACTTTCTGACATTTTTATGTAAAACCATCATATCCCTGTTCTCATTCTGTATTAGGCAACTTATCCCAGTTTTGGTTTGCTCAGCCTAAAACTCTGTTGTCAGGCTGGCTTTTGCTCCTGTTCATGGTCTAACCCAAAAAAACCTCAGAAAATGAAAATGAGTCAGAGATACAGACCCACTGTACTTTGCTGTAGAGAGGGTGCAAAATTAGTTGATAAATTATTGTGGCTTTTTGACCATTCTAAATGGTTGTCATAAGTGCTTCACCAGGCACAGCTGAGTGGTAATTGGGAGAGACCAAAAAATGAGACTTCAAACTTGATTGAACTACACGAAGTCTGGAGCGTTAATGTGGAACTCTGAAAGTGTGCAGAGAGCTGGAAGTTGGATGGAAGGAGTATCCAGGGCTTCTGAAAGAGAAAAGTGTTTCAGAGTTAGAAGTGACTGAAGCAGAAAGGGACCAGTGGTGCTTCCCTGGAGAGGGAAGGATGGAGTTCTGTGGGAAGGGCAGAGCTGGCTGTTTGTCAGAGGGGTTTGAAGATCCTTGGAATTAGCAGATGTCAGAACTGGCCTGTCTATCAGTATTTTGGGATCATTTTAGGATTTGTGACACTACGGGGTACAGTAAAACAAAGGAGGTCACTTGTGAACACAAACAGCAGTGTTAACATGGTAGCAGTTCAGGAGGAGAAAGAAACGGCAATCATGGAATATTGACACAACAGGAGTGTGTGGAGATTATGAATTCGGTCACAGATCAATATGACAAAGTTTCAGACTGTAAACAGAAATACTTGTCAGAGGAAAGACTGCTCAGGGTGGAAAATGGGTGCTTTGCTAAGTAAAAAATCACCTTGTAAAGGATTTGCAGCTCTGGGGGGTTGTAAGAGAAATCCAGAGCAGATCCATTTGACCTTGTCCTTCTAGGGGGAAGTTTGGAAAGTTGATGGTAAATCTGTCTTGTAACCTGTGCTTAGCTCTGAAACTGAGGTTTTCTCTGAGCTGGACTCAAGAAGACAAGAGTTTGCAATGCAATTCCCACCCAGATTTTGGTGTTTTTTTGGTTTGCTCATTGATCACCTGTGCCAGGTGCTAAGAGGACTCAATTCCTCTGTGTGATGCTGCCTGGAAAAATGTGCCCTTACTCTGGACAAGTTCCTGGGAAGTCTCCAATTTCCTTTACTTCCACTCTGGGAAGTTACTAGGCACACTGACTTAAATGTCTCTTACCTATTTGTTCAATCTGTTCATAAGGCACTTAGAGCCCCACGGTTTTTTGAAGCAGCACATACTAAAGGATGCTGGAAAGCCCAGGCTGCACACAGTGCTGAGAGTAAGCAGGGCTGAAACTGCCCCACTGAGTCAAGGGGAGCAGCTTTCCTCCAGCACAAGCACATCTGGAGAAGTGGGAGAGGAATGAAGAAGGTAGGAGAGCAGGAGAAAGAGGAGAATACTGGAATCAGCCACAGTAATCCAACCAAAATACTGCAGCAGGACAGAGGGTGCCCTAAAGGTAACCATCTTCTAGGATAGGGCTCCATGCTTGGGAAGAATGGTGCTGGTAACAGTCACAAAATGTTTGTGTTCCAAGTTTTTTGTACACTTACCCTCTCAAGCTGGCACAGCCACACGCTTTGTTTGTTTGCCTCCAGCTCCTACCCTTCATGGAGTTAGGAATATTCTGACTCAAGTCCATCCAAATACAGCAGTGCCATGCTTGGTAAGTGGGTCATGAGCCCTTGGGGTCTGAGCAAAGTTTTTCAATCAAAGCTTGGCAAAATAACAAGTTAATTTTTTTCAAAAAATCTCTTGATTCCAAGATTTCGCTTTAAGATTAATTTTCTTGTAAACAATGTGTGACCTGTGTTTTGATGATTTGCATTAATCCACATGGAGCTCCTGGGTGTCAGTGTAGGGCAATTTTGGAGATCTCCTGGAGTGATACCCATATTTTCCCGTCAAGTTTGGGATGATTCTTGTTCATCTCCTACCTGGAAGTGCATCGTGAGGGTCCTGAGGTTTCTTTTTGGAGCCACACTCGGAAAACTCAGCCTTACTGCTGCCATTGCTCTGTGGTCACCTGTCTGCAGCCCACAGCTGTGCTCCTCTGCCTGCCTCATGTCTGACACATTTTGTTTCATTCTGTGCTGATTTGAAGCAGGAAAACCCAAAACCCCCATGCCCAGTCAGACAGGGGGGCTCCCATCACCCCGAGGAGTGTGCACAGCTCTGGGAGGCCACAGCTTCACTTCAGTTATAGTGAGAGCATCTCAAGTGCACCCCTGGAAACAGTCCATGACCCCTGTTTCTCCTTGGCCAGAGTCCTGTGCTGAGGAGAGGCATCAGCATGGTGGTTCTCTGCTGCAGCCAAGGAGTCTTTTCTTCTCCCTTTGCCTTCCCAGTCTCCCCAGACACTGCCTTGTCCCTGGGAGTGCTGTTTTGGCACCAGACATTGGAATTTCCATTGAGGGATGTTCACTTGTCTCAGCACAGCAGGTATCAGCTTCTTTCTGATCACAGGTGTCAGGTGCTGGTCACATTGGCAGATCACATGTGACCAGCACAGGGAAAAGCTGCAGTTTCTCTACATGTGGTTTTATTCCCTCTTCTGTGCAGTCTTTCTGTCCCCGTGCTGGTTTGAGAGATGCACACACACTGAAATGTCTCTTCTTAGAGAGTTTGTTGTGCTTGGGATCTGGTCTGCTGTTTAAAAAAGCTACACAGACTTCCTGGTTATTTTTTTCCATCCCCAAGCAGGACAGAGGCTGAGAAGACCACCCAGCACTGCTGCTGTGCTGGCAGGGGTTCTGGGATGCTGTTGAGGATGGGCTGACTGATGCTCTCAGAACGTGCCAGTCCTCTTGTGGCCCACGCTGGGTGGTTGCAGCCCACCCTGTGAAATGCAGAGCCACAGTGGGGATGTCCAGGGGACAGAGTGACAGCTCGTGACAACTAGACAGCAGTTCTGTATTTGACATCTTGAGGTCAAAAACTGTCAGTTCCTTATTTTTTATGGTGTCTTAAATCACCCAGAGAGGGTTTTGAGCCTTGTCAAAATGAATTAATTAAGACCAAGTCATCTTCATAAGCCTGTGCTGGTCTGATTCAGCAGCAGGGTTGTGCTTGATTTTCAGCCTAATAATTACAAATGGCTTTGGAGGATCTGGGGGGCTGATAGAGCCATTTGTGTTTCCTCCAGAGCTACATGTACTACAGTTCTTACTTGCTCTTTGCCTTGGCAGTCTGTAGCATTGTTTTCCTCCTCCTTAGGAACAGAGCCAGTTTTGTAATTAAGGAAAATCACTCTGCAGCCATTGTCACTGTTCATTTGAGTTCTTTGTCCATGCCGAAGTTTCCAGCTCCCCAAAAAATTTGAAGTCACTCCTTACTACAGCTGGAGGAGGACAGAAGTTTTGGCTCAGGGCAGGCTCTTCTAACTCTGTTAAGAGCCAGGCATGAAGCACCTCTGTGGGCAGCACATTCACAAGAGCTTCAAATCCACCTCTGGCTATGACAAATACTGCTGAGGTTATTTTTCTATTGGATTCGTATATTAAAAAAAAAAAAAAGTTGTGAGAAATAAATATCACTTTGTGCTGAGCTTTACTGCTTACTGGGCTTTGAGCCTAAAAGGATTTAGAAGTCATCATGCTCTAAGGGAAAGTTGTAGTGAGAAAGAGGATGTGGAGGGCTGCTCCAGCCAGCTGTTGTGATTTGGGAAAAGGCTTGTCCTGACCGATGGAAAGGAGCCTGGGGCTGAGAGGCAGCCAGGGCTGACACAGCTCCACCCACTGGGATTAGGACCAAATTAGAAACTCAGCGTGCAGGGGTTTATCATTTCCTTTATATTGTGACATGAATAGATGCAAATCTTTATCTTCTGGTTGTTATCCTCCCTTGTATCTTTTGTTAATGAGCATTGTTCCCAGTTCAGGCTGCACTGGTAACTGGATGGAGAGGATAGACATATTCATGTGCACACATTCAAGTGTGTTCTTGTGCTGTGCAAAAGTACCTGGGGTGTGATATGGGCACTTCTCAGTGTCTGTGTGCCAGCTCCTCCTGTCAGCCTGGAGTTGGACAAGAGTCCTGCAGACAATGCCATGTTAATGCAGCACAGTTCAGTGCTTTTGGTATTTCACAGTGCAGCACAATAACTTCTTTTCTCGTTTTGTTTCTGAAATGCATCAAATTCAGAACATATGCACCACGTCAGGGCTGCTCTTGCCAGTCAGCCCAGAGAAAATGCTCAGATCAGGTCTGGTTGGTTACTCAGAGGGAACTGTTGGACTCAAAGATGGTGGGTTTAGATTAAATATTGGGGAGAAATTCATTACTGTAAGGATGGTGAGGAAGCTGTGGCTATTCCATCCCTGGAAGTGTTCAAAGCCAGGCTGGACAGGCTTGGAGCAATGTGGTCTAGGGGAAGGTGTCCCTCAGAGTGTTGGAACTGGATGAGCAATAAAATCCCTTCCAGTCCAAGCCATTTGGTGATTCTGTGGCTCCTGCACAACTTGGCTTCACAGTTGAGGCAATGGTGGCCTGGTGCTCAGCTGGGGTTGGGCTCTCCATCCCAGTCGATGTGCTTTCCATCCTAGATAGGTCCCATATGGCAGGGAGCTCTCTACTAGCCAAAATAAAGACACTCAGCAATCTGCCAGAGCCGATTAAAGCATGTAGTCTGTTACAGGCAGAAAGAAATACAATTTGGGGTAGAGGATACAAAATACATTTGCAAGGCATCTGAGCCTGGTGTAAGACATTCTTTCTCTCAATGTTGTTGTTGCCAATAGCTTCTCTTGTGCTCAGACCAAAACTATTTAGGGTGGAACATTTGCTCCCTACTTTCTAGCAAGCCTGGTCGCAGGAATGAAGAATGGATTCTTTTAGTGGCCGCAGCTGGTTTGAATGATCCCCACACTGAACCCATTGACTCCAGGCACTCCTCATGTGAATCACAAGGATGCAGCAACTGGGATTTTGTTTTTGTGCCTGACAGGGGCAGAAACAGCAGAGCAGTCACAAGTCGATTGCTTGAGCCCAGGCACATGCCAGGGATGTCCCCTGCACACTCTGCAGCTCAGGCTGGCAGCAGGCAGCATTCCCCAGCTCCCTCTGAAGTCAGGAGGCAGAGGAGGGTGAGATGTGTTGCTGTCTGGGTGTCTGTGCTGCATCCTCACCCACACCTACTTCAGGGCCCCCTGTTCAGTGAGAGCTGGAAGAGGAGTTCTTCAAGAATTGTGACTCTTGCATTACATACAAAACAAAACAAGAAAAAAGTCATGAAACACTCCAGTGTCAGTTGGCAAGACCTTGAGCAAGGCACTGAGATGGGATCTGCACCTCTCTCAGGGTCTGCTTCTTCCCAGGAGCAACATAATAGCTTGTTTTGGTAAACTCAGGGAATCATTTCCACATCCTGTGACAAATCTACATTTCTTTTTGTAGGGGATCCCTCTGTTGGTTTTTAAGCTGAAGGAAAGTCAGTTTAGATTAGCTATTGAGAAGGATTTGTTCTTTGTGAGGGTGGTGAGGCCCTGGCACAGGGTGCCCAGAGCAGCTGTGGCTGCCCCTGGATCCCTGGCAGTGCCCAAGACATTGTTGGGCTTGGATCACCCTGGGACAGTGGAAGGTGTCCCTGCCATGACAGGGGTGGGACTGGATGGGCTTTAAGGTCCCTTCCAACCCAAACCATTCCAGAATCCTGATTTTATGTTGAGAGCAACTTCTAGTAACTTTCTGCAGAAGAATCACCTTCCTTTTTCCTCCCAGAGGATGAGGGCTTCAGGGAGGCAAATTTTGTCTACTTGCAGGGAGAGGAAGGCAACTCATGTTGGACTGAGAATCAGGGAGAGATTTGGGAAAACTATTGCTAAAAGTAATGCCACTGAATAGAAAGGGGTTTGATGATAATTAAAAAGCCACCTCTGTATTCTTAAGTATTCTTGAGAAAGTCAGCTGACCATGTGCTCTGGGATTTTTCACAATACTGGGTTTTTCTTTGTATTACCAAAGGTATTAATTAGAGGAATAGATTACACTGAATGCTGTACAATTATCTCTTGGGTGTTTGTGGAATGAACGATGAAAACTGTGTGAAATTGTAAAATGTTCATTGAGCTGGGTGTCTTGATGAGCACCATGTCTTATTTCCCCTCTGTGCCATGTCACCTGAACCTGTTGATTACAGCCAGCAGGGTGGTTTTGTGTCAGTGGCAGCTCTTGGGGGGGCTTTGGGACCCCCTCAGACACAGAAACAATGTAGAATTGTTGTTGCTTCAGGAGCCTCTTTTTCCTGTTCACAGGGAGTTTTCTCAACACACAGTTTGATTTGGTTTGGTTTGTAATCTGTGTGATCTAATCAAGTGTATAAACACTTAGACAGGGGTGGGATGCAGCATCCTTCTTTGCCAGCTGCCTTCTGCTGCAAGGCAGGAAATTTTGTCAACTTTCTGAAATCTCAGCCCTTTCCCTCCCTTCCCCAATCTTATTCCCAACAAAGAAATTAAACCTGATCAGTTCATTTTGCCATACCTCACTTTGGTGGGTTCATGGCACAGTTTTAAGACTAAATAAATTAATTGAGGCTCTCCATATGGCATATAACTAGAGCTCTTGGGCTGATAGGTGATGGGTTTTATTGAACCAATAAAATATAGAAGATGGTTTGAGGAAAAGAGCTTACTGCAGTGATACTGTTTAGTGTGATTTACAGTTCTATAACTGTAGGCAAATGTGAAATATTTTTCACTATCTTGGGTATACTTTATTAGATAAACCTATATCCTGTGCTTACCTGCATTAGCCCTGTGATAGTGAAGAGACATAAAAATGAAGACATTTTCAGCCCATTAGAGATAACGTGGTTTCAAGAGCAGTCAGTTTCTCTACAGTTTGGATTTTATTTGTCTCTCAGTGTGCTGAGGATGCCTGCAGGAAATGCCTCCCAGCAGCTGTGGGAGCTGCACTGTAGCAATCCTTGGTATGCACAGGAAAATAAGACACCTTAAATATGAAGGTTTGTTGGCCAAAACACCAGCTCATGAAAAACAGAGAGAAAATACAGATCTGTGCAGGAATTCTTTGTTGAGCATCCTGATCTGTCTCTTTTAGCTCATTACATTGCTGAGGTTACTCCCACAAGAAAAGCCATGGGGCAAGGACAGAGCTGCTTCAGGAGGTCCTTAAAGCCCCTGTCTGTGGCCAGAGGAGTGGGGTGGACTTTGAGGGCTCCTGGGCCACAGCCTGGAGCTGGGACAAGCTGGGACTGCAGTGCTCCAACCCCTTCCCAAGGGGATGGGAGAGCAGGAGACACCCCTGGAGCTCCAGGGTGGAGCTCAGGCCCCAGTGCTTGGGGGAGAGGTAAGTGTTGCACTGCCATAGCTCAGGAATAGCTCATCCTTCTTGGAATTGAAAAATAAGAATGTGCCAGTGTATGATGTGGATTAATGAAGATGCAATGTGCTGTATAAATACATCAGGAGCGTGATCGTGCCGTTACCCCTTGGGCTACTCTGGCTCACAAGGAGAAAAGGTTGATTTGTATTTGTAGATGATTTTGCTTGCTCTGCCAGTGCTCAGTTTTGTTTTAGTATGAAAGCCAATGTGTGTTTCTTTTGCTCAAAGATGGAGCAGATTAGCAAAGATTTTTTTAGATTATCATCGTTTAAATAGCTCTGGTTTAAAATAAATGTTTCAACTACAATTACTTATTAGTGATACTATTTTAAACACTGTTGATAAATTAGGGAGGTTATAAGCTCCATGATTCAAGGATCTGTGCAATATTTGGACATGGACCATGGTTTTCCATAAACCAGAAGGCACTGGTGTGCAGCTGACTGGGCTGAGGGCCCTCTGGCTGGGGTGGGAGGGGGAGATGGAGCAGCTTCAGGGGTAGGATTTACAAAATAAGGAGAGTTTAACCTTGCTTTGACTCCAGCCCACCCTGGAAATCCTTGGTGGGGTGGCCATCACTTGTGCTGACACATGGCAGGTCACAGGGTGAAGGGGCACTTTGGTGTCACAACGTTGGGGACCATTTTCAGTCAGCATTGCCCAGTGTCTTGTTTTAATTTAAAATGTGAAATGTGTGGCTGGGGATTATCACTAATCCACAGAATGTTTTAGGGTCAGAGATGAGAAAAAATGTTAGGTATGTTCTCACCCATTCCTATGCATGCTGGCCCCAGGACCAGCCCAGAACAGACAGATCTGGAGGGGTTTGCTTCACCCTCAAAGCTTTGAGAAGACTTGAAGCTTTGAGGAGGTGAGGTGAGGTGCCCAGAAGCACCTCAGCCTCTTCCTGGGCCCTTACTCAGAGCTTCTGTTCACTGTACCAAAAGAAATCACATCCCAAATGTCATCTGAGAATTTCTGGGGGAGTTTTTGGTTCCAACCCTCTTTAGGTCCACTGGCTCTTGTCCAGACCTGCAGCCCATGTTTTGCAGCCAGGCAGGAATGCTAGTGGCCAGGAAAAGGCTGATAAAGAGGGAAAGTAGAGAATGGGAAAGTTAATCATTGAACTTCTTGTTATCTTTATTCAGCTTGGAAAACTGAAGCCAGACAAGGTTTTGCAGGGGAGATAATATCCTTTATTAGAGCAACTTGTATAGTTAGGGAAAACCCCATCTGCTTCTGGGATCACATGCTTTTCCTCAGAACTCCACAATTGCACATTGCATTAAAAATAAAATAAATTTTATTTTAGAAAAGTTCAGTGGATATTTGAAAGAACTGAATTTAAAAGCAACTTACAAAAAAACCAAAAAACCAAAAAAACTAACTAACTTTGTTTAATTTGATTTGAACGTTTCAAGAAAGATTTAATAGCTCTGAATTACAAAATACTTTTATTCTGGCTTGAAATTTACTCCTAGGAACATGACATTTGTGGAACATGACACTAGGGCAGTGGTGGAGGGGTTTAAGAGCCATGAAGATGTGGCATTTGGGGACATGGGTCAGTGGTGACCTTGGCAGTGCTGGGAATGGTTGGACTTGATTTTCGAGCTCTTTTCCAACCTAAATGACTCCATGATTCTATGAAATCAAAATTTCTACATTTAGCCTAATTCTGTGCAAAATCTCCATACCTGTGGTCATGCTCTCATTTCTTCCTGAAACAGTCACAAGGCCCTTTGCACACAGGAGTTACTGGTGAGCAGCCAGTGAGGCTCTGCAGAGGTGCAATGTCAGAAGGGTTAGGAAAGGTGAGTTTGATATACAGAGTTCCTTGCTCTGACCACCCCTTTTAACCCCTCACTCTGAAAAAATGATTAAATTATAATATTCTAAGTGAGTTTGTAAATAATCAATGTATTGTTATTAATCAAGGCAATTCCTCTGCCCCAGAAGATAAGACATTATTATTAATAACCTTTCCTGTGAGAGGTTTTGTGTGTTCACCCTGACCTCATGAAATCTCCAGCCCACAATTCAGTTTTGTTTCCTTTTTTCCATTTCTGAGTGGATACTTTATTTTTTTTTTTTTTTTTTTTTTTTAATTTTTGATAGCCTGCTACATCATCCAGCACACCAATTTCAAATTCCCTCAATCCAGCTTAGTCTCAGCTGTATTAATGCATGGCTCGAGGGCACAGATAGCTAAAAAGGGCTCTATTGTGTGGCATCTCTAAAATCTTTTTTTCTGAGAAGTTGGATAAAGAGACAGAGGTTTATCAGGGCAGGCTTTTGGGTTGTTTTTTTTTTTCCCCCAGCTGAGTGAGCAGCCTTGCAGGTGACTCAGTGGGAAGATGACAGGCCAGGAGATGCTGCAGGACCCCGTGTCACCCCATTCCTGTTAAACTTTACAGCAGAAAAAGCTTCTCTGGGAAGGTGGCTGCAAGCACACTGTGGGATCCTTCATCATTTTCCTGATGTATCTCTGGAGACAGCTTTACAGCAATATTGAAAATAATCAAATATATTAGGTAGGGAACATGGGTTGAAGCAGGAGTGATTTTCTCTTTAATATTTTTTCTAGGGTATCACACATAGAGCTCTGTCTTCTTCATGCAGTCATGCTTGGGAAATCTGCCTGAGGGTGCACCCAGAAAATACTGGAGTTCATGGAATGGTTTGGGTTGGAAGGGACCTTTAAAGGTGGTGTAGTCCAGTCCCCTGCCATGAGTAGGGACACCTTCAGGCAGGCCAGGTGGCTCTGAGCCCCACAGGGGGATCAGCCTCCCTCTTTAAACTATTCCTTGAAGGACACAAAGGAGAGCAGCTGGGGTTTGGTGCTCACTGCCAAGCCCAGAGCTTTGTTTGCTCTGTTTTTATGGTTCTGGGCTGCTTGAAGTGTCAACAGGAATGTAAAGTGTGCCCTGTTTGTTTTTTTAAAGTGCAACCATGATAAAATCCTATGATCGATGTGCAAAGCTTTTGTTGTAAAAGTAAATCAACTTTAGTAGCAATTAGGTTGTAGTTAAGTGCTTTTGAATGTTGGTATTTAGGGGCTTTTTCTCACTTTGTTGTAATCCGGTGCTGGAGGGAAGTGAGGGTGTTGATCTCAGGGAAATGAGTGGGATTTGCAGGCACTGAGCACCTCCCAGGACCTTACCCTGCTCACATACTTCCATCCTTTCTGCACTTGGAGGAATTGATCTGAAATCCCTTAAAGAGCAATGGGACAGCACAGAGGAGCTGCTGGTGCAGACTGGGATGGGGAAAGAAACAGGGAAAAAATGAAACAAGAAACTAGGACACAAAAAAGCAGGAGCAGTGTGAACATGGCAGTACTTGGGCTTCCTGGCTGTGCTGAGGGTTCCTTCACTGGATCTCTGCCTGGGGATGTGGGAGAGGAGAAAGCTGCCAAAGGTCCCAAACGTTCCCTGTGGCTGTTGGGGCTCCAGGAGGGGCGACCTCGCATCGGGGTCACTGAACAGACAGGTCCAGCTGGGGCTGTGCACTTGGCCAGTGCCCAGGAGCTATTTCAGGAGCTCTTAGAGGGGACAAGGCCTTGGCAGGAGCTGTGGGTTTGCAGTGAGCTCTCCGTTCTCCCTGCAGCTCCAGCGGGCATCGCGCAGGCTGGGCAGGAGCCCCTGGCAGCACACAGGGCTCAGGGACAGCCCAGGGACAGCCCAGTGCTCCTGGCTGCCTGGCAGGGCACTCACTGCCCGTGGCCTTTTCACCCTTTGAGTGAAGGTGCTGCAGGTGTCCAGCTGGATTTTAAGGATTGGAGTCATCCCTTGCCTGGGTCAGAGCTTTGGCTGCTCCCTGGTCCATCCACAGCGTGTGCAGGAGGAGCTGAGGCAGCTGCCAGCTGTTCTTGGCACTCTGTGCTTGGCCAGAAATTGCTTTGAGGAGGCTCCTAAAGTCAGGCTGGGTTCTCACTGAAGTCTCGCACATTGGCCTTATGGAAAAAGTGTGAGGAAAAGCCTGGGCTGGATCTTTGGGGGGTTGTTGTCCATTCTGGCTGTAAATGAGTGACTGGAGATGGCAACAGCTACAGGTGGACATGAAAATGAAGATTTATCTTCCAAAAGTCTCTCCAGGCTCCCACCTCAGCAAAGCAGTCTTGTCTCTCCAGAGACAGAAAATCCTCCAGTACTGTCTCAAGCCTCTTCTAGGATCTAAAGCTCCAGCAGATCTCAGGAATGCCAGCAGCAAAGCAGAGATGCTCAGAGGAAGCTCTTTCTGTCCAGCATAGTGGGAAGGATATCAGTGGTTAACAGCATCATTTAATTGCTACAACAAAATGCTACAATCATTTAATTGCTCCCAACGTGGCCTTTTCTTTGTTTTCCACTCAGAATCTCTCATTATCAATGTGCAAATACAAGTTCCAAAGGTGCTGGTGGCCCATGGACAACTGGTGGGATTGAATCTGTTCTGCTTCCCAAAACTGGATCCAAGTGCTTGCTTTAATACTTTACCTTTTTTTTTTTTTTTTTTTTTTTTTTTTTTTTTTAATTTGAAGGAATTTCCAGTGTAAACCTTAGGGCTGTCAGTGGTCTGAGTGGGTGCTAAAAACAGGTTTGCACCCCTCAGTTCTGGTGAGTTGTGGACAGCCCTGCTGCAGGTCAGGCAGCAGAATTCCAGGCTGTCCCCGTGCCAGGGCTGTCACTGCAAGTCAACAGGCTCATCTTTAGCTTTGATTTCAATATCTCATATTCCAAAACGTCTTTACAGCCTCTGAATCCCTCAGGGCAATTTGAAGTTTGAGCAGCCTCCTGCCCAGATGGCCGATATCAGCAGCTCTCCCCTGGCAGCAGCATCCTTCTCCTTGGTTTATTTATTTTATCTTTTCAATCAAAAAACTTAAAAAACCAACTAAAAGCCAAAACAATGAAAGCTGCCCGTTTCCTGGAGCAGCTCATTTGTTTTTTACTGCTGTAATTTGTTTCCATTTGGATGGAAGAGGAAAAGATAAATGGATAAAAAGGGCAGGGAGGGACCCAAAGGAGAGCTGGCATGGGATGTTGTCCCTGGTGCATGATGCTCTATGGCTGGAATGTGGGGCTCAGAGGTGAACGTCCCACCCATGAAAAATAAAGGAAATATGGAAATATCCTGCAGCTGAAGTGCAGCACAGGAGAGAGTGCTGGATAATATCAGGAAAGCTGCCCACGGAGCACCAGGAACACAATTTGTTCCCAGTACTGGGCTTAGTAGGGGAGCATACTCAAGGAAAATTTTTTGGGGTTTTTTTTGCTACCTTCTCTGTGGTTTGTTTTGTTTTGTTTTGTTTTTTTTTTGAAGATGAGCTGAAAAGCTCAGCCTTGAGCAGTGGGACAGTTCGAGGGTCTGTGTGGTGTCTGAATCCTGACCACCAAACAGACCCTAACTGTGCTTTTCTCCTCTTCCTCCCATCCCTCTCAAAAAACAAAACAAAAAAAAAAAAAAAAACCAAAAAAACCCAAACTAAACCAAACCAAACCAATAAAAAAAAACAAAAACAAAAAAACCCCAAAAGAAAATAGAAAGAGAATGTAAAAATTGGAGCTGCTCTGAGCAAGCAGTTTCTCTCCCAGGTGCTTCTTTTAGCCTTCTTGGTAGCCTCCCTCCCTCACCACCCCATATGGCCTCTCCCATCTGCTCTGCTCTGCCTCTCCCGTGCCCTGGCAGCTCCCACTGCCCCCCTGGTTTTGCCATCCCATCCATCCGTGCCCTGCTCTGCTCTCCCCCTTCTCAGGGTCTCTGTATGGCCCTTGGGCCAGCACATCCCTCAGGCACCCCTGTCTCCCATCACCTTGTGTGACCATCAGGAGTCTCATCTTTAGCTCCTCTTGAGGTCCCTCCTTGGTGTTTGGTGTTCACAGACACAGATTTACCAACCTGACAATGTGGGAATAACCCAAACACCAACATTTTGATACATAGCAGAGGCCATGAATTGCTCTTCTATTACTCTTTTTATTGCATTAACACCAGCTCATGTCCTTGCAGCTGTATGTGCAGTGAGATTTAGTTCAGCGCAGAGATAATTTCAGAGATGAGCACTCCAGAGTTTTGCAAAGCCTGTATTTGGCTTTTGTGCCCCAGAGCTGCATCCCCATGGCATCAACAGGGTATCCCAGTGCTTTAATGGGGGACACAAAAGGATGTATTTCTGGTGTGTGTACCTGCAGGAATTAAATAAGAATAAGAAAATACCGTGTATATTTATATTTTAATTGAATATTTCTCTGTGGCTGCTGTGTCTGTAGTTCAGCTTGGGACTGTAACCACAGTGCTTGGATCAGCTAATAAGGATATTGTTTTATGTGGGAACTTCCTATGAATTTTTAAAAATACTTTCTTCAAGGAAGCCCTGAAAAGTTATCTGGGAAGGGAGCTGGCCAAAACTGAGCTCTTGTGTGCTGACTGGAGGAAATGTGCTGGAGAGGCCAGGGCTTTGCACAGGCTCTTGCCAAAAGCAGGTCTGAGTTTTCCCTTTTCCAGCAGGGCAGGATGGGCCTTGTTGCCTCTTTGCCCATCTCTCTGGAGCTCAGGAGTTTCTCTGAAACACAATTTCCCTCATCAGAGGGGGCTGCCATGAACCTGTGGGTTTTTCCAGTGTGCTGGAAGTTGCCTCCCCTTTGCCATCATCCCTCTTGTCCACACAGCCCTGGCTGTGAGCCTGGAGCTCCAGCATCAGTTCAAACTGGGACTCCTTCAGTGGGTTTCCACTGAAAGAGAAGATTCTGCACTCTTTCCCTGGTAGGATCGTGGCAGCCTCATAGATGCTTTGCTTTTAAAATACAAAACAATATATTATTGTTTATAAAATATATATTTGATGTCACTTTAAAAACATGCTCTGTGTTTGTATGGCTTCTGTCTTCACAGTACCAAGTACCTCCAGACTACTTGTAGTTTAGAAAAAACAGTAAATATCTGTTTGGGTTTTTTCCCCTTCTTTCTAAGAGGTAAGACTTGTGTGTTATTTCATTTTTGCATATGCATTCATTATGAGAAGCATTTTTTAACAGGAAAAGTTGAGTGAAAGAAAGAGCATCACTGGTGAGCACGCTGTGGTGGAGGTTGGTCCTCTGGGTCCTGCAGCATCACAGTGCCTTCCCAAAACATCCTCACAGAATCACTCAGGGGCACCTTTGCCATTCACTTTTCTGCTTGCAGGGAGTGGGAACCCCTGGAAAGGCACCTTGGGACCTTGGTCTCCAGCTTGTAATGCAGAGGTAATGGCTGGCACAGCAAATCTGGGGGGAACTTCAAATGTTGAAGCAATGGTTTATGTTCAAGAGAAAGAAGTGCCTAAATCCCCTTGTCCTGTAGTAAGAGATTGGATTTTAGGGAGACTGACAGGTCTTTTGATGTCAGTTACAACTCAGTAGCAACTCCAGGTATTAAACCTTTGTTCTCCTTCTTCCTGCCCCGTGCTCCAGTTCCAGGAGTGCCCTGGGCACCCCAAAGCTCCCTGCAGGGTAGCAGGACGCTGTGTGCAGCAGGCTGTGTGTGCCACAGGATGATGCTGTTGGAACCAGCAGGGTGGTGATAAAAGGGGGACAGTAACACTCTGGAGAGGCAGTGCTAATGATGAATGGGACTGAGGTGCAGATTTTTTTCTTATTTCTTGGATGGGGATTGTCTGTAGCTGTTGGTGCTGCTGGCAGTGACAATGGCAGCTGGAAAGAGGCAAAAACAACTGCTCCAACAACTGCTCCAAGCCCTGCTCTGGAGGTGGGGCACTGCACAGGGTCAGCCTGCCCTCATTCTCCACATACACTGCAGCAGTGTCCTGCATACTCCTGACAGAGTGTGGGATTGGGATGGCAATTATAAAGTCATAAAATATCCTGAGCTGGAAGGGACTCGCAGGGATCACGGAGTCCAACACCAGACACCCCAACAATCCCACCCTGGGCATCCCTGGGAGGTTTGTCCAAACTCCTGGAGCTCTGGGGCTGTGCCCATTCCTAGGGAGCCTGGGCAGTGCCAGCACCCTCTGGGGAAGAACCTTTCCCTAAAATCCAACCTAAACCTTCCCTGACCCAACTCCAGCCATTCCTTCAAACAGTGACGTGGGGCTGCATTTACCTATTTGGGACAAACTGGGCAGGACCAGGAGATGGATGTGTCCAGGAAGATGTGGATCCTGCCAGCAATCCAGTGTCTTTTCTGATGCTGAAAATCAATTGATTGGCATGTCAAGAGAGAATGTGGCCCTTGGTTTGGGGGTGCAGCTGAGATCAGCACAGCCTTGCTTTCCCCAGCACTTTGTGTTTGTTTTCGAGGTGCTGCTGCTCAAGGCTATCAGCCTTTTTCAGGAGCCACGCTCTGCATGGAAAAAAAAGGCATGTTTCATTTTTAAGCTGGAAAAAAAAAAAAAAAAAAACGCACACAAAAAAACCCAAACAAACATAAAACGCAGTGTGGCACAGATTAAATCCATTTGAGACAACTCGAAAAAAAAAAAAACCAAAACCCGTCGTATGTGCAAGTCAATAGGAGGAGGGGAGTGGAAGGGGGAAAAGCAACTGTGACATATACAAACCCTTTAGTGTGCATAGCATAAGATTTTTTGGCTGGCACTCACATGATTTTATTCAAGGGCTGGGAAAGAACTACGATTAGTTAAAAGCTTCGGCAAAGTCTGGAGGGAGTGCTCTGAAGAGTTGGGAGCCGCGCAGAGGTGACTGTAACTCCTCTCGCAATTGCAGACCATTCTTCTGGGGCTCAGGACAAAAGCCTTTTCTTTTCCCTGCGTGTTCAAAGAGACATTTGTCTTGAGATGTTGCAGCTGTGGGCCGCGGGATCGCTGGTTTGAAGATACCCCCTCGTAGACGAAAGGAGAGGCAGCGCACTGAGAAGTGGTAGTATTTTATCGTGTGTGGGTCCCCCCTTCCTCCTCCCTCCCTACTCCTCCACTGCCATGTGTGGCTTTTAATAAGAAGAAGAATGTGGAGGCAACATTTTCCAGGCAAGGGGAAATTTCCTGTTTCTTTTCTGTTTGTTTAATAAAGTGTGTAGTTGACTGTAAAACTGTAGCTACTTGGTTGCGAGCGGGTAATTCAGGCGAGTGTCAGGATCGCTTCTTGATGCACTTTTATATACTGCAGGGCAACATGTTTAAAGCCTTTATTTTTTCTTCTTCTTTTTTGCCTTTTTTTTTTTTAATTTTTATTTTAATGTTGCGTGGCGCAGGCAACTGAGATTAATAAGAATTAGGCAAATGGCTTCTGCTTTTGTTTCGGTGAGATAGTACCAGCCGTCTTGCGGTCACACAAAGGCTGCCATTTAGCAGGAGCACTCCCTAATTCTCTTGGCGGGGTGCCATTGGGATCGGATACAAGTGGGTGGCAAAGGGGAGGAGCGGCAGGAAAGGACAAGCAGGCTTTGTGTATTAAAAATGAAAAAAGCACTTTATACGCGGGGCTGCGTGCAACAAGCGGCGCTGCCTGTGAGCCGGGGTGGAGTTTGAGTTCTCTGTGCCTGCAAAACCTTGCTTTTTTTGCCTCTTTTTTTTTTTTTTTTTTTTTTCCCTCTCCCTCTTTCTTAGAAGCTCTTCCCACACTGCTGGCCAGGCTCCGCAGGCGGCTGAAAACGCCTTAAAAACAAAAACCAAAACAACAAAACGTATTGAACAATAACTTGCCCCAACTTTGCAGGAACAGCTAGGGGGGGTTCTCAGCAAAAATCAGCTTCAGATGGCGTGGGAGGCACCGAAATTGGGAGGCACCGAAATTGGGAGGCAGAGCTGCGCCCAGCCCAGCCCAGCCCAGCCCGGCTGGTACCCAGCTCCGCAGGGCTGGTGATGCTCGTGCTTTGCACAGCCCTGTACCCTCGGTTTGGTGCAGTGAAAGGGTTAATGGCTGCGAGGTTTTATCGCAATTTCAGGGGGAGTGGCTGCTGTTTAATTACTTTCTGATCCGTGGCATACCTCGTTCTTAATGAAGCAGTCGCCTGCAGAGCAAACGTGCTGTCTGAGCCGGGGTGGGTTGGTGTTGTCACCCAGACGTGTTGGTTTGGATGTGTTTGTGCAGAGGTGGGAGCCAGGACGGTGAGGAATGGATGCAGCATGGTGGAAGGGTGGGCATGGAAAACAGAGCATGGTTTAAGCTCCAAACCTGCCAGTGGTTTTTATTAAAACATAATTTCCATACATTATGCACCTCATCCTGTATTGATTTGCTTCAGAACTTTCCTTGTCGAGCTGAAATAAATTCCCTCCTTGAAGGAGGAGAAAGGAGAGCAGTTCCTGTGAGTACCTCACGGGTTCCAGCTACAGTCATCCTCAGTGACTGCACTTGAGTGTGTGGGCAAGGGTGACGTGCCTAAGAAGCCTGTGTCATCATGCACAATTACATCCCTAATCCCAGGCAAAGACACAGATGCTGTTTCAAAAAAAAAAGCAAAAAAAAAAAAAAAAAAAGCTGTGTTTGACTTTTAAAGAAGCTTATGTAAGGGCAGCATAATAAACCTGTTATTTTGGGGCTTGGATTAAATGTCAAAGTTTCAGATAACCTGTGGTTTCATCTTCCACCTGCCACGCTCACAGGAAGCCACTCCAACCTCTGTGTGCCCTGTGCTCTGCCTTGAGGATGGTCCTGGTCCCTGCTGGGCACAGGGCTCCGAGTTTGGGGACAGGGCTGGTGGCCACCAGGATTGGCACCAGCACGGCCACCTTGGCCCTGCTTCAGATTCCTTTTTATTTGCAGTTGTGCTGCGAGGCTGGCAGGTGATGCTCTAAGCCTTGGAGATCATACACATTAGTAAGCATTTAAGTCAGTGTTATAATTCACTTGCTTGTTAACCTGAGAAAATAATCTAGCTGGGGTGCAGTGCTGCCCAGAGGGATTGTGTAAGCACTCGGAGATTTGGGCATGTTTTTATTCTTGCTTATCTGCTTATCACAAGCTTCTTTCCCTTATCCAGATCGTCTCGGCACCCTAGCCTGCCTACTGACACACTTGCACTCCCATCTGGATGAAATGCATGCAGACATAATGGATTACTTCCACTAATGGAGACCTCAGTGGGGAAGGGGGAGGGAAGGACCAGTTCCAAAAGCACCCACCTGTAATGCTGAAAACCTTCAGTCAGGTCTGCTGGCTTGGATGGTTCTTCATTTCTTTAAGCAGATTTAGTAGAAAAGGAATGGAAAGCCACTGAAGCCACTCCATTAAACCTGCCTGTTTCCATGGAGTTGTTTTTTCCCCATGTGAAATGAGTGTAGCTGTGTGAGTGTGGCAGCAGTGCAGGGTCCCTCCCCAGGACCCCTTGGTGCCCACAGGTCTGGGTTCATCACTGTGAGCTGTGAGTAGTGCCCATGTCTGTAACACCCACATCAGCTGGGGGAGATTATCCCACAAAATACCCCAAAACAGTCCCATGGAATTCCCTCAGCCAAGCCCTGGGCTTCTCCCCCTAACCACTGCATTTAAAGGCCAGACAGATGTTGGCTGGTAGCCCTGGCAGGTTCTTGTGCAGAAGTGGGATTTGGTAAGGTGAGGATTTGCTGGGGCTGCTTGTGTGAGGGTTTGGAGACTCAAATCCAGACCCTCCAGCTCCAGCCATCCTCATGGTGCAGCAGCAGAAATAAAGCACCACATTATACCCAGAGCACCTGGCCCCCTCACCTGTGCTCTGCCTGGGCAGCTGAGAGAGATACCTGAGATATTTCATAGGGTTTTAATATAATAAACACCTTTACTGAAAGGGAGGTGTTGCAATTTCTAACTGACTTGTCCCAAAATGAACCAGTTAATCCCCAAGAGAGCAATAAATAGGATATGAAATTCAGCCTTCTGTGGCCCTTGGTGGTGATTAGTTCCTTCATCATCTCAGAGGAGAATGTTGGGTTTCCAAAGATGAGCTTTGCTGTTCCCATGAAACCTTTGGTAGTTGGTAATACCAGAGTATAACCTTCTGTGCTAAAGAGGTCTTCAGTGTCCTGCTCTTCCCATGATTTTCCAATAATCCTGTTTTTTGAGTGATTCTGTTTGGACTTGTTTTTCTGAGGTGGTCAGAATGGTAAAGCCATTCCCTAAAAAAACAGGGGCAAAACTGCAGCTGTGTTTCTGGAGGGTATTGCAGTCCCTTGGGCAGACTTGGCCATGCTGCTGTTGTCCCTGGCCCAGCTGGGCAGGCTGTCCCCAGGTGCTGCTGCCCCTGGGCTGCAGGAGCCCTCCCAGGGCCCACTGTAAACCCCACTGTATGTAAACCCCACAGTGTAAACCCTGCTGTGTAAACTCCACTGTGTAAACCCCAGAGTGTAAAACCCCCAGTGTAAAACCCCACAGTGTAAGCCCCATGATGTAAACCCCGCTGTGTAAACTCCACTGTGTAAACCCCACAGTGTAAAACCCCACAGTGTAAAACCCCACAGTGTAAACTCCACAGTGTAAACCCCACAGTGTAAAACCCCACAGTGTAAAACCCCACAGTGTAAAACCCCACAGTGTAAACCCCGCTGTGTAAACTCCACTCTGTAAAACCCCCGGTGTAAAACCTCAGTGTAAGCCCCATGATGTAAACCCCGCTGTGTAAACCCCACTGTATGTAAACCCCACAGTGTAAACCTTGGTGTGTAAAACCCCACAGTGTAAACTCCCTGTGTAAAGCCCACAGTATAAAGACCCCCAGTGTAAACCCCCACATTGTAAACCCCTGTGTGTAAAAGCCCACAGTGTAACCCTCCCACTGTGAACCCCCAGAGTGTGACCCCGTGTGTCCCCGCTGTGCCCGCAGGTATCCGCCCGCAGATCATGAACGGCCCCATGCACCCGCGGCCCCTGGTGGCCCTGCTGGACGGCAGGGACTGCACTGTGGAGATGCCCATCCTGAAGGACCTGGCCACCGTGGCCTTCTGTGACGCACAATCAACTCAGGAGATCCACGAGAAGGTACCAGAGAGCTGGGGGGGTGGGGCATTGGGATCTGACATTGTCCTTCCATGTCTGTAAAGCACCTAAAGGGGCTCCAGGAGAGCTGGGGAGGGACTGGGGACAAGGTGTGGGGCAACAGGACACAGGGAATGGCTTCACTGCCAGAGAGCAGGGATGGATGGGATTTTGGGAAAGGATTCTTCCCTGTGACTGCCCCTGCATCCCTGGCAGTGTCGAAGGCCAGGCTGGACAGGGCTTGGAGCAGCCTGGGATAGTGGAAGGTGTCCCTGCCCATGGCAGGGTTTGGAAAAATGAGCTCACTTCCAGCCCAAAGCAGACTGTGATTGATTGATTTTTGAGCAGAAAGTGTACAAAGCTGCACTTTGTGTCAATCAGCAGATAACATCAACAGAAGCCATTGCAGATTAAAATTCATTCAAGCTGTTTTAGAAGCCAGATGTTATTTTGGAAAAAAAAAAAAAAGTCACTTTATCTCTTTGCATCAGGTTTTTCACATCAATGTTATTAATGTTTCTCATGTTTTTTGAAGTCTCTGGTGCTGCTGCTGTGGCTTTGCTGACACCATCCCAGCTGCAGCTGCTGGGTCTTCACAGGTTTTGGGTGCACCTCCAGCAGCTCCTTCCTCTCCAAGGAGAGTGGAGGAGGTTTGGGAATCATTCAGGCAGATCCATGCAGTGTGGATGAGTGTTTCTGCTTGGAAGCTCAACTACATGCAAATACTTCTCTTAAAAGTATTTTAGATACCTCAAATGAGGTTTGAAGTGATGAGAAATCACTCACAAGAACTGGGAAAGAGGAATACAAATAGCATCAGCGCTGGTCTTTGCAGATACGAAATTTGGGAGAAGGAGAATGGGAGTTTTTTATGAGACATTGATAGATGAGCCAGGCTTTGGGGGAGTTTGGATGGGTCTTGGGTTTCCAGAGCACTGAGGTAGCTTGTGGTGAGGACCAATGAAGATCTGTGTTTTCACTGAAGGGGACAAAGCCCAGTCCTGTGGGACTGTGCAGCCTCTGCAGAGCTTCTCAGGCCCCCTTGAGAAGAGCCAGGAAAGGTAGATATGACTGGGGTTTGGACATGCACAAGGAGGTCAAGGTGCTAGGAGTGTCACACAGTCCTGTTCAAACCTAGCTGCAATTCCTTTCTAAAAGCTGAATTACTGCTGCTTGGCAGCAGAGGGATTTGCAGATAACCACTTGGAAAAGGTCCAGGTGAGAGACAAACATGGTTTTCATCTGTCTGGTCTGCTCAGATGTAACATCATAATTTTCAGATACTCACCAAATCCATTCCCTGAGGTGCTGGTGGGTCACACCCTGCAGGGTTTGGTGACACCTGGCTCAGACAGCAGGTCAGCAGTGAAAATGTCCAACTCACTGTGTCATATCCCAGATTTCTGAGCTGCAGGTGCCCCCGAGGTGTGCCAGCCTCCTGTGCTGTGTTGCAGATGCTGAATGAGGCTGTGGGGGCCAGGATGTACCACACCATCACCCTGAGCTGGCTGCTGTGTGTGTTGCAGGTGCTGAATGAGGCTGTGGGGGCCATGATGTACCACACCATCACCCTGACCCGGGAGGACCTGGAGAAGTTCAAGGCCTTGCGGGTCATCGTCCGAATAGGCAGCGGCTACGACAACATCGACATCAAGGCTGCTGGGGAGCTCGGTGAGTCCCAGCTCTGCACCCTGACTCCTTCCCTGTCCTTCCAATCCTTTAAAACCAGCACAAGCAGCTGCTGCTTCCATGGCACCATGCTGGCACAGCAGAGTTTCAGGCAGGACCTCCATTCAGCCCTTAAAATTAAAGGTGCAGTTTATGTTTTTTGCACACAAAGAGTATTATGACAAGAAAACTTGACCATGAAGTGAACAAAACTGTGCAGTTTTAGAAGGCAGTTTTTGGGTTCCTATCATGTTAAAATTGCCCTGTCTGAACGCCTCATTCCTGCACTGTTCCAGGTGCTCTCTCATACTGCTGGGTATTTGTATGGGTGTTCTATTTCTGGCACAGGAGAGTTGATACAGCTTTAGAAAAATTGGAGGAAGGGTGTTTTATTACATTTTGTTAAACGAGATCAGTCTCTTGATCTGAGCTGGTTCTCTGAGTCATGCCTGCTCTGCTGGGAAGGCTCTGTGTTGGATGGTGGAGCAGGAGTTGTGTGTTGGGTTGTTGCCACCTCCCTTGCCATCTCATCAAAGGTGCCTCAGGAACTTGAAAAAGGCTTTTAGTGTGGATTGTGAAAAACAGGGAGAGTCATGTTGTCAGGCAGTGCTGGGGCCACCCAGTTTCCAGACTGGTTTGGGTGGTCACAGACTTCTGGCTGCACATCTCCAGCTGCAAGAGCTTAATTGTATCCCTGGTTTTAGCAGCTGAGTTACAACAGGCTTTACTCATCTGATCCCAAGATTCATTCTGTGGAGCAGCCCTGCAGTAGTGTTTGGGATATGTTGTATTAAAGGTTATCTCTGGGGAAGTGAAGAATAACAGCCATTCCACCTGAGCCGCTTTAGAGAGATAATTGCGATAAGAGAGTCTCAAATAGTCATTCCTAAAAAAAGCAATTCTCAATATAGGGAATTGTTTTCTTTTTTCAAGAGGAGAACAGTGTCTCCTCAGTCTAATGGTTTCTTCATGTTTTTAACTCTTATTGTTATTATCCATTATAACAGTGTTCTGAGGCTTTGAACATCAGGAAAGGAAAGATATAACGAATAAAGTAATGGGATACTGCAGCATAATCCTTCTTTTTTTACTTGGCAAATTGGGTGGCCAAATGATGTGGTTTCAAGTAGAAAATGTAATGACTCCCCACAAATGTAGCGTAAAGTTTAATTGGTATTGCTTTCCATAAGGTAGTTTTTAAACTGTGCAGTCAATCAATGACCAGTGCCTAAACAACACTGCCAGGGCCACCCACTGGCTGGGCTGGGCACCAGTTTGGACCCATTAAAATGGTCCAGAACCCTCAGAATGGGAGGATGGGGGCTGAACCATCATCATCCATGGTGTTTAAGGGACACAGAGTAAATACCAATGTAAGGAGCTTGGACCCATTAAAACAGTCTGGAACCTAGAACCCCCAGAATGGGAGGGTGGGGCTGAATCATCATTATCTGTGGGTGTTTAAGGGGCACAGAGTAAATAACTATATAAGGAGCTGGTTGGAAGGGCAGCTAGAAGTCCTGCTATTCCACAAATGGGTCCCTTAGATGGGGGACAGGAGCTGATAGGGTTGGGCACCAGTTTGGACCCATTAAAGTGGTCCAGAACCCAGAACTCCCAGAATGGGAGGATGGGGTTGAACCGTCATCATCCGTGGGTGCTTAAGGGGCTCAGAGTAAATAAATAGCAGTGTAAAGATCTTGGGAAGGGCAGCTGGGAGTCCTGCCATTCCGTGAGCGGGTCCCTCAGACAGGGGACAGGAGCTGGCGGGGCTGGCAGCGGCCAGGCTGTGATCTGTGTGTGTGCCTCCGCAGGGATCGCCGTGTGCAACATCCCCTCAGCCGCCGTGGAGGAGACGGCCGACTCCACCGTGTGCCACGTGCTGAACCTGTACCGGCGCAACACGTGGCTGTACCAGGCGCTGCGCGAGGGCACGCGGGTGCAGAGCGTGGAGCAGATCCGCGAGGTGGCCTCGGGCGCCGCGCGCATCCGCGGAGAGACGCTCGGCCTCATCGGCTTCGGTGCGGGGACACGGGGCTCCTCGCTGCCCTGGGGAGGGCCCAGAATGAGCGTTTCCAAAATCAGAACCACCAGGCTGGATCGGTGGGAATAGGGAGAATATCTCAGGTGGTTTTTTGGGGAAGGAGATGTTTTTGAGCTGTGGTTGAGCCCTTGGAGGAGCACTGGTGAAAGAGTGGTGTTTTAGAGGGACCACACCTCTAGAGGTAGTGCTGCTGTCCTCTCCCAAAAAAACCCATCCCTGAGCCACAGCTACACCAACCCAGCTTTCCTGAGCCACTCCAGGCCTGTGTAAAACAGAGCTTAAGTTCAGCCACAGCTGTAGAGACTTTCAGCATTAGAGGTGGGATCAGCTAATTAATGGCAAAAGCTCACAGAGCATGTTTGATTGGGGACAGTGAGGGAATGTGTGGGGCCCCTGGGGACGGTGCTCAGGTGCTGCTGGAGCTCAGCCTCTCGGGCACAGGCAGGCTGGGCTCAGTTAACCCGGGCTGTCCCTTCCCTTCGGCACAGGTCGCACTGCGCAGGCGGTCGCGGTCCGAGCCAAGGCCTTTGGCTTCAACGTGATCTTCTATGACCCGTACCTGCAGGACGGCATCGAGCGCTCCCTGGGCGTCCAGCGGGTCTACACCCTGCAGGACCTGCTCTACCAGAGCGACTGCGTCTCCCTGCACTGCAACCTCAACGAGCACAACCACCACCTGATCAACGACTTCACGATCAAGCAGGTAATTCATTCATTCACCTGCACGGCCCAGGGGAGTTTGGTGGGCAGGGCCTGAGTGCAGGAGCTGGCCACAGATCCCTCAGTTCCCCCAGGGAGCCAGCAGCTCCAGAACAACTGGTTGCACCTGGGTGTGTCTCCCCAGCGGTGTTTAGGGGAGCAGTGTCCTGCCAGGTAAATGATCCCCATCCCTGGGGTGCAGAGGTGATGGCAATGGTGGATTTTGTTTGCCAACACCAACAGAGATGGAGATCCCATGGAAAACACATGATGGGGGCTGCTCTGGGGCTGGAGCACAAAAAGCAGGGTGCTGTCCCAGCTGGAGGCAGCACCCCAGGGTTGGGGGTGAGGACAGGATGGCTCAGTGCAGCCAGCTGATGTCACTCCTCTCTGGCAGATGAGGCAGGGAGCATTCCTGGTGAACACGGCCCGGGGGGGGCTGGTGGATGAGAAGGCCTTAACCCAAGCCCTGAAGGAGGGACGGATACGAGGGGCCGCGCTCGACGTGCACGAGTCGGAGCCGTTCAGGTAAAGCTCTGGCCCTGGGCTGTCATGGCACAGCCAGGGGTGCCCAGCACCCACCGAGTGTCACTGCCCCTTGTCACACAGTCCAGCACTGGGGGACAGTCCTGCTGGTGTCACCTTGCGGCAGCCATCGGTTCTAGTCCAGCACTGGGGCTGTGTGTGCTCAAAGGGACATTGGGAGCTTAGAACAAGAACCCAGCCTCTGTTCAGAAAAAAATCCCAAAACATTCACTAGCCCATGAGAACAAACTCACTGCATTTAGTGCTGGGCATTTTTGCCTGCAGCCTGGGAAGGGCTGGGTTGTAACTGGGAGTGCAGCTCCTCTCAGCACAGAAATATTTAAAGAACAGAAAGTTTGCTCTTACACAAGGGGAGCCCCAGTGTCCACCCCTCCCATCCTGGGATGACCCACAGCCTGTCCCTTTATCCCCACACTGCTGCAGACCCCCCCAAGCATTATCCCCATGGGAGCATTAATCCCAGCCACCCCATGGGTTGATGATTCAGCTCCTTTTTGGTGCATTTTCAGAAGCCTGTGTTTTCTGAGCCCTGCACAGAAGCTGTGCTTCCTCTCCAGCTCTTCTGTGGCCATTTTGGGCTGGCAGGGAATCACGGAATGATTGAGCTGGAAGGCACCTTAAAGGTCATCTAGTTCTAATTCTTTGCCATGGGCAGGGTTACCTTCCACCAGAGCAGGTTCACACAAGCCCCTCCAGCCTGGCCTTGGTGTTGCATATGCAGAGGGCAGGCCACGAGCCTTTTGTTGTTCATCTTTTAATTTTTTGTTTAAACATTGATTAATCTCTTTGGTTTTTTCCCCTGCTCCCAGTTTTGCTCAAGGCCCATTGAAAGATGCTCCCAACCTGATCTGCACCCCACACACAGCCTGGTACAGCGAGCAGGCGTCCCTAGAGATGAGAGAAGCTGCTGCCACTGAAATTCGACGTGCGATCACAGGTACCCAGCCCCTGGGGATGCTGGCCTTGATCCCTGGGTGCCTGGAACAGCAGCCAGGAGGAGCAGAGACAGGGATTCACCTTGCCCTGTCCCTGGGAAAGGGATCTAACCCCAGTTTCCTTCCCAGTAAAAGAGTTGAGAACCCAGACTTCCCTGATTTGTCATGACTGGGTGAGGGGTCTTGTGTTGGTTTTGTTTTTTAATGAATGGGCAAATAAATACTGGTGTCTGTGACTGGGAAGAACAGGACAGGAAAGCAGTAATTGCTGCCCCTGTTACTGATGCTAACCCACACAGTGATGCAGACACAGCCACTGCATTCCAAAACCAAATCCCAAGGTGGTGGGCACAGCACTTCAGCAAAAGAATGCTTCTCTTGTCCTAAAAGTTGCCCTCGAGGGAACAGCTCCTCTGAAAGCCAAGTGTTGGGAGTGAGGGTGGGAAACTGGTCTCCAGTCCTGCACCTCGGGACAGCCAAAATATCCTCCTGAAACAAGGAATGTGGGAATTTTCCCTTCCCATCCTTTACACTGATAGACACAGTGAAATTACAAGCATTGCAGCTCATTAGAGGGTGATAAAGCTGGGCCCTGCCTGACACAGACTCACCTTTCTTGCCACCTCCAGGGCGCATCCCAGAGAGCCTAAGGAACTGTGTGAATAAGGAATTCTTTGTCACGACGGCTCCGTGGTCAGTAATAGACCAGCAGGCGATTCATCCCGAGCTCAATGGTGCCACGTACAGGTGAGCGGGAGAACGGGAACAGCGGCAGCACCCGGGGCTGGGCTGGGACCCGGCTGCACAGCGAGGGTGGCACCCGGGCACGCCGGCTGCTGTCACCCCTCCCTGGGGACCAGCACTCACAGCTAATGCTGCTTGAGCCAGCCCGGGTGGGTAAAGCCTCCCTCTGCAGAGCTCTGCCGGCTGGGAGTCACTGGGCAGCATCTCTGGAAGCAGCAGGACCCCCAGACCCCTCCACAAGCTGGGTGTGACTTCTGAACTGCAGCAGCAACTCTGTGTCCTGTCCATGACCGGCCTCTCATAGGTTAATGAGCCAGGGGAAAAGCTCCAAATATAGGGCTGTAGTCAGGTGACCCAGTTTCCACCTAAATCCCAGATTAAGGGTTATTTACTGCTCTGTTTAGATGGCTCCAAGTGTGCTGGTAGGAGACATTAGGCTCAAGGAGCTGAGCATGGGCTCATTCAGGGTATCACCACTGCCAGAAATACCCTGAGCTACAAAACAGCGTGCAGGGCACATCAGGTCATGTCAGGCACAGCCGGGCTGGCATTACCCTGCAGCAGAGCCCCAAGGCCCCAGGCAGCTCCTGGCCCATGCAGGGGGCTCCCTCTGACCAGAACGTCCAAACCTGGAAAAGGCCTCCCCCTGTTCCCACTCCTGTTCCCAAACATGGGCAGTGCCACACCTGAGGACAAGCCTTGGCTTCCCAGCTTAAGGTGTCTCTGCAGGGAGCTTCATCCTGGCTGAGCTCCCTGGAGCTGCAGCCCTGCAGCCCCTGTAAGCTGACTCAGCTCAGCACCTTCACAGGCAGGGAGAATTCCCTTCCCTCCCACCTTCCCAATCCACCTTGCTTCAAGGCAGTTAAGCCACAGAGCTCCACATGGTTTTGTCCTCATTGTCCCGACATCACAGCTGAAGAAATTATTATTCTCCTTTTCAAACTCACTGTTGCTTCTTAGAATGTGTACCATTCCTCCTGCTCTTGGAAAAGCTAGATCAGATCTGATCCCATCTTTGAGCTGTGCTGTTCCTTGAGGAAGATGCAGCTCACCTTCCACACAGGGAAAATTTACAAACCAGGTGCAGGTGTTCAAGACACACACACAGACAGGGATGATGGGGTCAGCACACCAGCATCTGAGCTTTCAGAGAGCATTCCACATGGTTCCTTACCCGAATTTCCAAAGGAGAAGGGCTTCCCCGTGGTTCAGGAGGCTGTGAGAAGGCACAGAACAAGCTGCAGTCCTGGTGGTGTGGCAGAGGACACTTACCAAGGCACAGCAGTTAATGTTTGACTCTGAGCTCTCCCTTGTAACTCCTAAGGAAAACCAAACCTGGCTGCAGGAGGGAAGTGGGATCTCCATGCTGTGGTGGTGGGTGATGGGTGTGTGCTGAGCTCTGCTGTGACAAAGCTGCCTGTCTGTGTCCCCTGTGGCAGGTATCCCCCTGGGATGGTCAGTGTGGCACCAGGAGGAATCCCAGCAGCTATGGAGGGCATCATTCCCGGAGGCATCCCTGTCACTCACAACCTTCCCACAGTGGCACATCCTTCCCAAGCTCCATCGCCCAACCAGCCCACAAAACACGGGGACAACAGGGAACATCCCAACGAGCAATAGCAGATAATTTAAAAACCATTCAATAAACTTAGGACCAAGAGACATTGGAAAAGAAGTTATACATGAACTAAAAGAGAAGAATTTGATACGGAATTTGTAATGTTGATTTTGGACAGACGCATCATTGATGTTCCAGTGTTCCCAACAAAGTGACAGCAGCCAAGACTGGGGAGAGGCCCTGGAGAAGTCACCTGCAGGGCTGAAAACTAAGATGTGATACATTAATGAGCAACTTCTGTTATTGTGTGTTGAGTTTCCTTCATCTGTGCATCAATCACATGAATAAAAATGAATTTCTTTTCCCCCCTCAGTTCCTTGGGAAGGACAGGGCTCCTGCACTGTGGCCAGGCCACTGAATTAAGCCATCTTTACAGAGTTAACAAGAAACCATTGTGTGGCTTCAGCCCTCTCCTTTCTCTTGCATCTGGTGACCTCTCCTAAGGGGGGGCCGCAGTCCTGGCTTAGAAGTGGAAGAAAAAAAAAATAAAAAGAAAATACTCCTCCTCCTTTTTGCAGTCTCACAGGGCCAGTGCCGTGTAACAGAAGTTCTCCTGCCAGCTCTAAGTTCCAGCCATTCCAGCCGGGATCTGTGGGATGGAGAGGGCAGAAAGGGCTCCTGGCACTGACCACTGCCCTCCCAGGCTAAGAAAAACCAAACTGCCAGTCTCTTCTCTGCCCAATACACTGAATAAAGTAGCTGTGCATCCACCTATGCCCTGCAATGATGCAAGAAAAAAAGTAAAAGAAAAAAAAAGAAAAAAAAAAGGAAAAAAAAAAAGAAGAAAGTATTAAATTTCACACACTATTTGTACTCAAATATATTTTCTCAGTTTTAAATCTGCAGCTATTTTATCAAGTGGAAAAAGTCTTGAGCTGGAAAGGGTTCAAGAATAATGTTGCATTTCCTTATGTCTCAGGAAACACTTTTTATGGTAACTTGTCAGACTGTCTATGAACAAAATCCACTTTTTTAGACATTGATAAAAGTCTTCTTTTCTTCACGTGATATTTTATACAAGAACACTTCAAGATGTGTTATTAGATGTGACTGATTTTAACAAATCCTATTAGATTTGTATCAACTAGCTACATGTTATATTCATAGTCTTTTGTGAATCATCGCCTTTTTGTTTTTAAAGATGGCCTGTTTTGAGCCTTTGTATGGGTACATTCCTGTTTCTGTGACAAAAAAAAAAAAAAAAAAAAGAAATCTTGAGCTGTCCCAAACAGACAAAAAAAGAAACCAATGGCTATCAGTATGTTTTGTTTTAGTGTGTTACCGTTACTGTATTTGTTTATTGTAAAGGTGGACATTTAGCGTTCAGTGCAGTTTTCAATAAAAAGTGATAAAATTTCTATAATTTCTGAAAGGCAAGAGCTCTTGCTGCAAACTGGGGCTTGGAGACACTGAGAGGTAACCATAAGGTACAGAAACAGAATTCTGGTCACACTTGGTGAATATTTACAGTCCAGTGGGAGGGGAAGGTCCCTTCCAACTCAGACCATTCTGTGATGAAGAGATCACTGTGGGTTTCCACTAAGCTACAAAGGTAGCTACAACTCCAACAACATTTTCTGTACATTCTCAAGAGCTGAAGCATTATCAAACCACTGGAAAATAAAGCCAAAAAAATGCTCAAGAGGTGCTGGTGGCTTTGAGGCTCACTGGGCCTGTTCTTGTTTCCACCCTTCTTTCCCACTGTGTCCAAGTGCCACTCACATGGAGTTAGATGGGGACTAAAAACAGCTGAAACCAAAGTGTCCAAGTTACAAAACTCTGTATTTTGTTTGCTTTAAATTGAACTGAAAACTTGGTTACCAGCTTCAAACATCCAAAAAAGAGGTCACCTGTTACAGTGATTGCTCCTTGTCAGTGCTCAGCACAGCCCAGCAGTGAATTATCTCTGTGAGAAACTGGGATAAAACAGGTCAGATACAGGGGAAGTGTTTGGGAGACACTGAAATGACCATCAAAACCAAGAGGGAAACATTTAATTGATGTTTGGGTTTAGAGCTGTTTTAAAAATAAATGAGCCCTGGTACTTTGTTTGTCAGTAAGCTGGTACCTCCCTGCGCCGCAGGATCCCCTGTGCCAGCAGTGACTCCCAGCTCAGAAAATGCTGGAGCCTTCATCCAACACCCAACTTCCCTTTCAGCCAGAACCAAGGACAGAAGTGCCACGAGCTCAACAGGAGCAGAGGCTGAGCCATCCCAAGGGTTACAAGTGCCTGCAGGGAGAACACCAGCAAAACATGCAAAGATTGGAGCCATGGAAGTGGAAAGGGAAGAATATCATCACACCAGGAGCTGCAGCTCTCAAATGGAAAATTACTGGGCAAAGAAATGGGAGATGAACAGCTGCTGCTGGAGGTTTGTGGCTGACAGAGCCATGCTGCTGTTGTCCCACTAAAGGAAGGCAGACAGGAAGGCTCTCCTGGGATAATCATCTCTTTCTCCAGGGAGAGCTGCAGAGATGTCAAAGCAGCTGTCAAAACAAGCAGCTTCAAGGTGACAAACATTAAATCTTTTAAAAAGGGTATTGGGGGAAGTTACTGATTAAAAGGGAGAAAAAGCAGCAATTAAAGTCTCCAAACACACAAACCAACCTGGGTAATGGAAGAAACACAAGTCGAGGGTATTTGCCATAAGCCATGCAGCAGAACTTTGGAAGAATCCAGAATTACTAAATTTTAATATATTAAAAACAAAAGAAATACAGGGATTTTCACTGAGGAAGTCATAAATAAAACCAGAAAAAAATCCTGACCAGCTGTAAAGGAGGTAGCAATGAAAAGCTAAGTTCTAGGAAAGCGTGTGCTGCTGTGAGTAATATATGAGGAAAATAACATTGAGAAACTCAAGTTTTTTTAATCTATATTTTCATGGCTGAAAATGCAGAACTTGCTGACAAGCTGCAGGGGAGTGTGTGCAGATTAGTCTCAGTGTCTGTAAACTTTCAGGTGTGTGATTGAGGAGCCACTGACATACACTGACTGCGGTGCGAGCATGAAGCCAGGGGTTGCAGCTCTTTAATCTACAGGTACGGGAGGTTTGGATTACTCTGATTCTGGAAAAGACACTTCACCAGTTCCCAAAGGGCCTGTGAAGCATGTGAACCTGAACAGACCTTTGTACAGCACATCAGAACAAAGCAATAATGATCAAGGAAGCCAAGTGATCCAAAGTACCAGGACTGTCCTGTCGGAGTGAGAAATTCATTGGTGCATGCGTTTGAGAACAGCTGAGCTGGCCATGGGCACTCCCCTGCTCTGGGAAGGGCTGGGGACAGGGGCACAGTGCAGGCTGCCATGGACAGCAGGAGGGGAGGGCAGGAGGGCTGGGCAAGTTTGGCTCAAGGCAGATTTTCACATTGGGAATTCTCCCCTTAGGACAAGGAAGCTTCGCTGCCCTGAATGGAACAGCACTGCCAAAGGAACTGGGGTGGGAGGTGCAAACTCCACAGCATCCTTGGAGCAGCCCAAGGAATCAGGGGCTCTTCCTTCTGTCCACTGGGCAGGGGCAGGCTGGGGTCTGAACTTACAGGCCTGGCCACTGACTGAGCTCCTCAAGCTGGCTGAGTTCAGACCCCCATGGTCACAGCACGACACAAACCAGCACAGCAGCTCAGGGCACAGAAATCCTCATCCCAGCTTACCCTGCATTCAGCTCCCATGACAGAAAAGCTTTACATCCTCAGCTAGACAAGGTATAAAAGGATTTCACTGCAAGGTAAGGACAAAAAAAATAAAAATCCCAATTTAGAAAGGGAACTTGAACCAGGACCTTGTGCTCATGAAGAACCCCAGAGTATCTGGGGTTGCGTGTGAATTTGGGTCACTCACACATGGCAGAGCAACATTCATCCTTCACCTGGAAATCTGGGCATGCACCAAGCACAGGAAATCTAATGGCCAAAAAAGGTGAAGACAATAAACCTCAGTGGAATTTAGGACGGGAAAGTTGCAGAATTAATACAGTACTTCATTATTTCTTTACTTTCGGTGTCGTCACCAAGTTTCTGTAGGAGTTGTGCACGTTTCAACACCATCTAAGCAGCATTTGGAAGAAAAAGCAGCAAGTTCCTCAGGGTTTCCATAGCTCTGAACTACATAAAAATAGGTGCTATGGGGCTTCTTCCCAAATTCTAATCAAAACAACTTCATCTACTGCAAAATTTCTTATTCAACCACCACACCATCAAAAGTGCTTTTCAAGACAACCTGAATTGCACTGTATATGTAAAAACTGGCATTAACCTTTAGTGTTTCAGTGAGATTTTTAGATAAACTTTATCCATTACAGGTTACATGGCTAAAGTTATCAAATATAATAAAATTTCTACTGGAGAATATACTCTGAACTTACAGTCTTAGGAACTTACATAAGTTTAAGTATGGCCACATCAATCAACATGCAAGAAATTCCCAGGTTTACATACTGAGAAATATATAACAGTGCTTTTAAACAACTTGAGCATAGATTATTCTTTTTAATTAGAACTGCCAAGTAGATTCTCACTAGATTTAGTGACCGAGGAGTAACCTTTAAAAAGGTTTTTTCATTTGCAGCAAAGTTTGAGTGATCAAAGAATAAATGATAAAATTATATCATTTGCAACACAGCAAGACGTAATTTTGACAAGATTCAATTCTCAATTGTATTCAAGTTCTCAGATTTCACACAATTTTGTTTAGTGTATGCTCACAGGAATAAAATCCCTATCTTTTAGGTCACTTCTCTGAATAAATATCCTTACGTATACTGAAAGGAATCTATTAACTATTAAAAGAAAAAATAAAGGTAAAAAAAAAACCCCAAAAAGTTTTCTCAGGAAACAAGTTATTTCACTCAATGAAAATTTAGCTTCTCTTCCAGTTTGTTCCGTAGAGTTTAGACTTTATTATGTGGGCACAGCAATAACTAAAATATTAGTAAAATAATGAACATATTTTTGCTTATGACTTGCTGTGAATATCTGTGCAAAACAAAAAAAAAAAAACCTCTCACAATCTGACCTGGGCACTAGTGAGATTTCACAGGAAAGGGCCTTTCAGGGAAATGTCAGAGTATCTAAAAGGTGATGGAGAAGACCAGGTTCTATTGTAAAAGAATCTCAGAGGGAGGAGATATCCATCCAGCTCACATGTGCTTTCAGAAGTGCCCTTAGTTGAAAAATTTCTCTGCAATAATTAAGATGCTGGTATACGTTTCCTATTACACAACCTCTTACACAACCACATGCGGTACATTTATAGACAGATTTACAGTCAGAAAGAAAAATGGGGTTGGTTTGGTTTGTTGGTTTGTTTTTGTTTGTTTTTTTTTTTCCATCTTGATAATAAAATTAGCTGTTTTTTGTTTCTTTTCTGTGTTTTTATACAAACTGTAGTCCAGCCCACTTGGCTCTCTCCAGGCAGCAGGACGAGCGTCCATCCTGTCCCCGTGCTGTCGGAGAATCCTTCCCAGCCTGTATCCCCAGCCTTGGGTGGCTGCACACCCAGTGCTACAGCACAACGCTCACTGCTCACACCCCCTGCGCTGCTCAATGCTCTTTATTGCCCTCACTCGTCGTCGTCGTCCTCGTCCTCCTCGCCGTCCGACAGGGACGTGCAGGGCCGGATCTGCCGGTAGCGGTCCAGCCACTTCTCCACCATCTGCGTCACCAGCGGGTGGTTGCGCCGGCGGGAGCTCTTCTGCATGGCCACCAGCACCCCGCCCTCGGTCACGCAGCAGTCCAGCCACTCCCGCAGCAGCTTCTCCTGCTGCTCCTCATTGCCTATCTGGGAACACAGAACACACCAGTGAGGCTTCCCAAAGCACCACTCCTGCTCCATCCCATCGCTTTGGGTTCTCTCCCTCTTGTCCAGCCTCTGTCCTAGGGAGCCGCTCCAACCCATCACACTGTGTTGGGTTGATGTGGCCAGAAATGTGTATTCTATCCCCATCTGTTAAACCAGGTGGGGCAGTGACCCTGATCTCCGTGGCACACATCATCTGCTAATGGGCCAGCTTTAAACCAGTAAATAAGCATCAAATTTGTGGGAAAATACCTTCCAGAATCACCTGGAGTGATGGGGAAAGGAGTATTAATTAACCAGAACAGCACACTCCCTGAAATGCTTTGGACACCAAAAACTCAGGGGGCTACAGAGATTGCTGAGCTTCACCACTGCACACCAGGTGTTTCTTTCTTACCTCTTGAGCAGAAAGGAAGTGAATGTGCAATAATTTCCTCTCGCTGTCCACCAAGGGTAGAAAAGTAACAGTAACATCATCGTCAGTGTTCAAATTAGCACCAGCGCCTCGATTGCCATAGCCATCGTTCTCCATGGCAACCAGGGCGGAGAAATGGCCCCTCGTGTAGCCCAGAGCTATGGGACTCTTCCAACAAAAACTCTGTTCCCATAACAAAGGCAAATACACACCTGTGGGCAAGGAAAGCACAGGGAAGGCTCAGAACTGCTGTTCAGCAAGGAAGGATTCTGACACGTGGTTTGGGCCAAACAGAAGCACATCATATTTAAACATCTATGGTTTGGTCTACGCTGACACAGGCCACACTCTTCAGTAGAGCTAATTGTTATTAACACAAATCAAGTATCTTTGCAACTGTACAAGTTTACACACAAAAGATTACAATCACAACCAATACATTATCACAGCCCTAAAATTTATGGTCTATACTGCAGTGATGAACAAAAAACAAGGTAAGAAAAGCAGCCTTTTATGTTTGGTAACACTTCTTAAAATTGAAGAAAAAAAAAAAAAAAAAAAAACAGATTCTGCATCACAGAAATAAAGGCTACAGTCAGATGTCTATTTTTACCAGAGCAAAAATTCCACCATCTGCTCACAAAACTTATTATTAAAAGAACTCACTGCACAAAATGTTACTCAGCACTGATGTAACCCATCCCAGAGAACGGGACTGCTCATATACAGTACTCACAGATTAACTTAACACACATCAATTATTCATATCAATTTAAAAAAAAAATGAAAAAAAGCACAAAAAAGCTGATACTACTTTGCTCAGCTACAACCAACACCTGATGTCACAGATTCTGAGAAGAACTGCACTTTTTCTCCCCACCATTTTTAGCAATAAAGACAGCAGTTCACTCGAGGTCTCAAAATAAAACTGGAACTCTTTTCTTCCAGGAACATAAATAATTCTTGGTGTGTACTGCTGCAAGATAACTTAAGCAAAAGCACAGCTCACCTTGTGACAGGTTAAAAATAGCCCCCACATAAACTCAAGTGCACATGTAGCATAGCAACCCCTCCTAGCACAGCTGCTGCTGCAAACACAGCTCCTCCGACAGCCACCCAGGGAAGGGCAAGGCTAAAATGGGAATCTGAGGCAGGGCTGGCTTTGCAGGTTCTGCTTAAGTTTTGAGCTCATCTTTTTGTACAGCAGGAAAAATTAGTGAGGGCTACCAGTAAATAACTGTCCTTTTTCCCTCCCCCACCCTTGGTTTTGAATTAGTAATCAAGAGCTACCTAAAAGTCTGGCCATTCTTTTAAAATTAAGATTCACACAAGTTTTTACAACATCTTGATTTAAAGACAGATTTTTTTAATACTTTCTTAGCCTTCCCTTCCTCCTATCCCCATTACTAAGTCTCACTCGAAAGCAATGTTAAACACAGAAGGTGAAGAACACTGGATAAGCGTTCACCAAAAAGTTTCAAACCTTTGCATTTAGGGAAAGAACCAAACATCCAGTCGAAATTCAAATTTACACTGAAGATGACATCCAGTCAAAATGTAAGGAAGTCAGTCCCTCTGTTCCTGGGAGCACAGCTTTGTGACCTTCCAGGACTGAAAATCCTCTGTTTGCCTCCACCTCTACACTGAAATTCAGCAAGTGTTTGGAAATCTTCTTTCACCATTGTTTTATCCTGGTGAAAATTCCACACTAATCATTTCCCCAAGACAGAAGCCTGTGCTACACTTTCCATTCCTCCTCAACATTGCGATGAGCTCCACAAGAAAAGAATTTCAAGCATTGCCAGGGAGAATATCTAGTGCTCTTAGGAGTTATAAAAGTCACTCTGATATAAAGCCAGAAGGTTGTGTAACAACAATTGACATGAACACAAGCCACAGAAAATAAAGACTATGGGCAAACACCTGTCCTGAAGCCACTCATTTAGTTTCTGCAGCCTGACCTGATGATCACTTCAGTCAGACATCATTTTTTCCTGTTCAATATTAAAGCTGTATATTTGTACCACTAAATACATGTGGCCAGACCAGGAGGGTCTGACCAGGGTCATAGTTAGGACTTGAGCAAACAGAACATCCACCACTGAAGCTTTAGTACTTAAAGAATTAACAGTCAGCTGAATCTGAGAAACGAGGCTGGCAATTATGGGACCCACAAGGAATCCCTGGAAAAACAATTCCTGTCAGGGAGAGTATTTTAGGAGTGGCTAGGAGGGTGCTACAAACTGAACCATGATGTTGAACAAGCATTAAAAATATTCAATTCTCTATTTCTATTACAGCCCACAATTACAGAGTGGTTTGGGTTGGAAGGGACCTTAAAGCCCATCCAGTTCCACCCCCTACCCAATCTTCCACTATCCCAGTGCCCTGTGCAACCTGGCCTTGGACACTTCCAGGGACTTTTCTGGTGGATGTGATGTTAAACAGAGGCAGGGACATCCCAGCAGGAGACCCCTCCTGGCAACCCACCCCACTCCCAGTCCACTCATTTGGATCTCAGCTGTGCCAAATTTGATCAGCACACATTAACCACAAAAATGTGGCTGGGCAGGGAGAGGAGCAATTCTAGGTACTGTGACACAGGACTCCAAGTTCACCTGTTCCCAGTGCTGTTTCCATGTATGGGTGGATATGGCTTGTGGCAAAGAAATCTCAAGTTGTAACTATTTGGCTGCCTAAATTCCTGGAAACCCATGAGGAGTAAAAGGGTGTTCCACACACCCAGCTTCCTTCTGGTTCAAAGAGCAAGAAGAGTTCAGCACCTTTAGGCCATGTAACACCTGTCTGCCTCCATGCCCAATCCAGGAAATAAAACCATTTGCAAACCACTAAGCCTTGGAGCTAAAGGCAAAACAAAGCTCAGATTTAAGTGACACAAGTAACTCTTCCTTCCCAGCCTTTCATCATCAAAAGAAAAGTTAACATCTAACTACAATGACTACTAAAAACTTTTAGACACTTCAAAATAGTAATTAATTTCCCTACATGAAGTTTTGTTACTGCCCCAAACTTAGAAGCCAAGACTCTAAATAGTTCTAAATTAACATTAACTGCACAGCTTAGGGTTTTCTATAGATCATGGGCTTGCCTCCTTCCAAAGTCATCCTGCTTTTTTCTTTCAAATCATAAAGATGTTTTGGGAAGCCCTCAGCTAAGCTATAAATAAAGAGTGGGTCATCATCAAGCAGATGTACTTGAGGCCAGGAATATGAACTGTGGGCAAAACAAATGTCCCAACCCCCTGGAACACACACAGTCCTTCCCCATGGGTTCTGTTTACAGCTCAATTTGTACAGATGCTCCCAATCCCCTCTCATGTTTGATTATTTGAATAATAAAGTATTAGCATGTCACAGAGGGGAAAGTTGCCCAAACACAGATTTGGCTTGCAAAGCAGAAAATGCATCTTTAGAAATCTACAGATGTTAAGTCTAAGCAAAACTGGACTGAGTCATCTTCATATTTATCTTAGGGACAGTCTTCATATTTATCTTAAGGCTGTCCTGAAGACAAGGAGGAGAAAAAGTCAGAAAGAACTTGATCAAGCTATGCAAAATTATAGTACTAATGAGAAATAAGTCACTATTCACACCACACTTGCTGTAAAGTGTGAATCACTGAAACACAGATAAAATTTTAAAACTCCCTTGAAAGTATCATGAATTCATTTTTACAGGCACCAGGCCCACTATAAAATGAAAAACTGCAAGTTTGGACAGGATTATTCTGTTCTTTTTAATAGCAAATGAAAATTTAGCTACAATAATATTCCATCCTTTTCCAGACAGTCACTTCATGTCACTACTGATTCACAGCCCAGTCTTGTTTAAAAGTGAATTTTAAAAATGCAAGGCTTACCTTGGAAGCGGGTATATCCTAATGTTTCTCCCCGAAAACTCTTGTAATATTTTACTCCATAAACTATAATTGGTCTTCTAAGAATATGTGCAAGTACAAAAATGTGTGTCTGCTCCAAACTCGCTCCAGGCTGAACCAAACACAAAGAAAGAAATCACTTGAACAGAACTTACCATCCTCTACTTTGAAATTTGAAAAACAGTCTTCAAATTGAGAGAAAATGCTTTCAGGAGTGATAAAGCTTTGACAGGAGGAACAAAAGACTGGAAAATTATTGGAAATAAAGAAAAACATTTCAGCTTGTCAGCTGTCAGTAATAATTCTCTGTCCTATTGCCCAGATGCAATGTAATGGATTTAATTCCCCACTTAGAAGGGAAACTCTACATAATGTAAGATCTAAAAATAATTCCTTCATCTGAGGGCACTTTAAGGCAAATATCTTTTGATGATAAGAAAAGGGCACATCCAAAACAAATCTCAAAAAAACAGGACCAAAATCATGTTTATACTTTAAAAGAGGAGCTAAAAATATTCCCATGGCTGGAAGCTTATAGGAATATAAATCTCATTTTGGAAGGGAGTTATAAAATCTCAGCTTGTGGAGTTTGAGCAGTGTAAGCTGACAGATTTGGAGGTGTGTTTTGGGAGGTAAAAGTGCTGCAGGAGCTGGATATTAAACATATGATTGTCTATTAGTTTGTTCTACAGACTTCACTCTAATACCACAATTCTTTTTTTGTGCTGAATAAGCAGCTTAAAAATTATAATTTCAAATGAACCTTTCTATATTGGCAGAAGAGTTTACTCAGTAAGATTTTAAGATCACTGGCTTAAGTGGAATATTTTTTCCTTTGTACAGAAATATTCTTATTCCCAAAAAACTCTTCTGGTTCTGAAACCTCTTTCCAGAAATTAAAATATTTTTTCCCAAAGCCCTCTGACAAAGGAGTTTTCTTACCTGGCTTGCAAGAGAGAGAATGAATGCCCAATCTTCCTGCCACTGTTCCTCTCGCAAGGAGAAATGTAAACCAAAGCTTTGGGAATACCACGATTCCCACTCTTTCCAGCGTGTGTAGAACCTAAAATATTGAGAGACAGAGAGGAAAAAAAGGGTAAAAGCAAAAATACTTACTCAACTACAATAATCTTGACAGCAGTATTTAACCCTTGTAATCTCAAGAAGTGGGAAGAAAGAGAGCAAGTGGCAGGAAAAGTGGATTTTGTTTTGCTCTTTATCTTCAGAGGACTCAATTTATTAATCTTCATTTAAGAATCATTAAAAAAAAAAAAAAAACAATGCCTACAGCAAACATGATCCAAGTTCCTACCAGGCTCCTGCCTCGTTTGATACTTCTTTCAAAAGGTTTTGGGTTTTTTTAAGTCTGATTTAGCTTTATTTATGTGCTGATATACAGGGAATATAAGTAAGACATTCCATTTCATACAGGAAGAGTTGCTCATTCTTCTCACACAAAAAACCTAGGTATTTTCTATTTTTAACAACATCATGAGTTAATTAATTTCAAGTACTTGCAAATCAATTTCCAACAGCCCATGGTTAAGAGGCAGAATCTGTTTTATACCAGGTTTTGGAGCAAAGGGGTGGTAATTCCATATTATATGGAGATGTAAAGCAGTGTGGATAAGAATCAAATATATAAAGTGGGATTTAGTTCAGTCATTATATTTTATTTAACCATTTACCAAGAAAAATGACACATTAAAAGGAAGATGTTTGCTTTATAATATTTTAAACTCTGTCCAATCACCACACGAAGGAAAAGCCACAACTTCATATTAGGAACTGGGATTTAGGGAACAAGGCTAAGCCAATTTTTAAACAATGGCCTTTACTGTGAAGACAAAGAAACCATTCTGAAGTTTCAGCTTATTAAAAAAGTCACTGAAATGAACTCATTTAATTAAAACCTGAGAACATTAGCAGGCAGTGAGTGTGTGTGGATAAGATCTTTCCTAGGCTTTCAGTGAAGCTGGAATCACTCTAAAATCTTGGTGTGTAGGACAGCACCCACCAGCCAGGCTGGGTTTCCTAAAACCTTTGCATGGCTTAAAATTCCTATTATTAAGGTATTTGGACAGGGCTGTGCTAACTGGCAGTAATATTTACAGGCTATCTTCTGAATCTACACTCCAGGTTTTACCCAAACACACCAACACTTCCACCTTTGTTGCTGATAAATATTTTGCCTATTTTCTCTCATGAATCTCTAACAGCACTTTGTGTAAATGAATTAGTTCCTGGGTCTCCTGAAAGAAATTTAATCAGATTCTAGGTGATGAAAAAACAAAACAAAACAACAACAAAAACTCCCACATCACCAGAGTGAAAGCCCAGAAAATTCAAGGGAAAAAATAAAAAAGGAAAACACCAAACTACTCCCTAAAAGCTGAACTGTGAAATTTCCTCCTAAAGAAGTTTCTTCCCTGAGTTAATCAGCCATAGACAAGATTTTGATCTCATTTAAAGCAAACTTTTCAGGTTAACACAAGAGAACTGAATGCATCCATTAAAGAATAAAATTCTGAAAGTCAACTTAGGGCATGTGTCCATTCTCCAGCAAAAGCTAATGGTGGAATACAAAAAGGGACACATCAGAACACACTTTTGTGTAAACTAAAAAAGTGGAGTTATTGAAAGGTGAGTGGAAAAGACTCCACAGGCCAGAGCCTCTGGGAACTTCACCATGGAGCTTTTTGTAAGTATCAGACATAAGACTGTCTCTGGTAAATAGATTTTTCTTTATTCAGCATCTAAACAAACATAACAAAAGAAGGTCAAATGAGTTACATGAGTGTTTTCTGTCTGACTATAAAAATACCCATTTTAAGTGTCTTTGTGGAGGCTTTGAAGAATAATTCCACTAGATAAAAGTTTAAGCAGGGATTGCATTTAAGAGCCTGTTCCAGTGACGACATCACTTCCTATCAGCCACATGTCCCAGCCCACAAAATTAAATGTATCTTCTCAAATGGAATCTATCCAGCACCTACAGGATGTACAGAATGATCAATTTACAACAAAATCTGCCTGAAAGACTTATTCTAAACACTTGTTGCTAACAAGGAACATGACTTGTTCCTTCTAGTCTGAAGACTTGTTCCCTTGAAGGAACATATCAATCAGTTAAAAGTTATGCTTCTAATAAGGATAAAGATTAGGCAAACTCAGAGTAAAATGAAAATTCTGTCTAGACATAAACTACAAATCTTAATAAGATTTAATAGCCTCTAAATGAGAGTTATGTTAAGATCCAGCAGTAAGTCAACCACTGCTAACACCAATATTTTGAGAGATTTGATAAAATCTCAGTAGTTTGCAGCATGTTTTTGGATATCATGTTTGGTTTTGTTACCATAAAGAACAAAACTTGATCTATCCTAAATTTCTATTCTGGCCTCATGAGAAGTCTCCAGCTGATGCCAAGGAAATTCCTGCAGGGACAAGATGCACACTCCATGCTGAACAGCTCCAAAGCAGTGACAGATCCTTCCAGACACTGGTTCCTGGGAGAATTGCTACTGAAGCACTGTTTTCTGGGATCCAGCTCTGGATGCTAATTTGGGGAGTTCTCATCCAAACAGCACAAAATTTACTTACAGGTACCCCTAAATGAACCTTTGTTGTTGACCTCCTGCACAGCAAGAGGAAAGGGGCTCCTCCTGCAGTATGTGCTGACAGTGTTTCTCCTGTCCTTGACTACAAGGACACTAAAGAAATGATCACCTGTGACTTGGATTATCAGTCTTTATCAGCTCATCCCTTAGTCCAGGACACCACTGGGCATCCAACTAAGATTGTCCCTCTAGCAGAAGGAAAGCAACTAAAAAATGTTGCCAGTACAAAGCAACAAAAGTTGTTTTACAGAATGATAAAACAATTTTATGGTGAAATGACAGAACCAGTTGAATATCAACACTCTCTGCTTTACTGCCATTATTTGAGCAGACAGAACAGGGATAAAAAGAGCAATCCTGAGTAAAGCTGTAACTAAGCAGATGGAATGAAAATACTGAAAAGTTTATAAAGAATAGAAGTCTACCTTCTACTAACAATCTTCTGCACAGCTCCCACCAAGCAGCAAGGCATGGCATGTGCATGATTTACATTGCAAGGACACAAATCCCAGCTGCAGTAACTGTGGTTAGTGCATGCTTGACAAGTATAAAGCATCTCAGTGCTTGAAATGCCATCCCTGAGTTCACAGCATCCAAGTTTCCAGTGCTCGTATTTAAAAGGCGAGATGAAGCTCCCAGCTGGGAGCAGGGTGACTCAGCTTTGAGGAGCACATTCCCCAGGCAGCTGGGAGGGGAGGCTGTGGGGTTTTGCTGCCCTGACTCACCAGTGGGAGCAGTCGTGTAAACTGTCGTGCAGAGCCTTGCGCAGCACGGAGTCCTTGTCGTAGATGCCCCAGGTGGCCTGGAGCACGGAGTCGAGCAGGCAGTCGCCGGCAGTGCGGTTCCAAAGTGCGTACAGCCTGCTGTCCAGGCGTGTCCCCAGCTCCAGGGACCAGTTAATGATGGGAGACTCCTCCTCCAGCTCTGCAAGGCACAGCCAGCTCTTAAACACGCTTATTCATAACAGCATAACCTCCATAATTTACCCCTTTGCATGAATAAACTCTGCTTTCCTTCATACTACAACAAACAACTACGCTGGCTGAGGAAATTTCTTCTACTGTCAATAAAATAAACCAAAACCCAACAACAGCACCACGTAATTTGTCTGAGCATTGTTACCGAAAATATTTTTTTCAGTTTTCCTTAAAAAGCTTGTGATTCAAAATTTCACTTTTAAACATTTTTAAAAGCTCTATAAACATGTTTTCCATTCTCCCTCTACCTGATAAATAGACTGGAAATGTTAAAATTAAAATAATTTTACATGGGCATGCAGTGACAGGACAAGAGGGATGGCATCCCACTGCCACAGAGCAGTGTTAGATGGGAAGAAATTGTTCCCTGTGAGAGTGGTGAGCCCTGGCACAGGTTGCCCAGAGAAGCTTTGACTGAAAGTTCTGAATTCATTCTGAAAGTTGCTGGTTTGGAGCAACCTGGTCTAGAAGGTCCTTAACGTCCCTTCCAGCCCAAACCATTCTGTGAATTTATGAATTCCAGGAGGAAGACCAAGCTGAAAGTATCTAATCTCTACTTAAAACATGTTCATGGACAGAACCACATACATACAGACACATGTAGTTTATTTTTAGTAAAAGACACATTCTCTAATGAAAAGCCAGTAGTGATCCCAGCTGTCCTCAGTGCATTTTACCTTTCTGAACATCTCTGTCAAGTACTTCATCAAATAATTTTTCCTGAACTGTGGGCGGTAAATCTTCAATATCTGGAAAAACAGAAAGCAAATACAAGAATCACTTAATGTTTCTGTAAGAGACATCACCAGCTGCTGCTCAGGACAACTCACAGAACAGCTTTTGCCCTATCAGCCCTAACACCTCCTCTGGAAAGCTGCTGTCATGTGTGACTCAAGGCTTTGCAGAGCTGCTGAGGCAGGTTTGCATCTCAGCCTCACTGTCACACCTTTCATGCAGAAAGGATCATCACAGCATGCATAGGATAAAACTGGATTTCTCTGAAGGAGAAAGTGGAAAACCACTTTGAGGTGAGAAATTTAAAAAGGAGTATTTTCACTTTCAACCCTTTTGGATTTCAGCAGAGCTTCAATCCTAAACAATGGTTTTGCACCCATCTGGGATGGTTTCTCCTCTGCAGTCTATCCCAATGGACAGGCACAGTTTGCCAAGGGATGTGTCCTTCTCCAGAACATCCCCTTCCTTTGTTAAATCACTCAGGCTTCAGTGAAATAGTTCTGAGAACACCAATGGTTTGCAGCAAGTTAAAAAACAAGAAATGGGAAAATTACTGAGCTATGCCATGGAAAATGCTACTACTGAAAACTGCTCCAAGAGCATTACAGACAGAATTTGCAACTAGCTCATAAAAAATAATTAAAAAAAAAAAAAAGGGGGAAAACTTTATAAGGGACAGAACTCTTTTGTGACTGTTGTATCATTTAAAACAACAAACAGTGTCACACATTCTAAAACCCAGCATGTGCCACACAGTAAATATTTGCTCCTGGCCTGCATTCCAACAGAGGATAAGCAGTAAAGGGTTGCCAGGCAGAGCAGCAACCAGAGAAACTCTGCTGGTTTCAGTACAACCATGGAACTTAAACACGTGAAAGTTAAGGCAGTAAATAAAAAGGAACAGGAACATCCAGCACCCCTTCAAGCACTCTAGGGGATAAGGACTGGGGCCTAAGTGATATTTCAAGGACACAAAGATCTCTCTTAATTGCAGTGCGGTAGTTGCCAGTCCTGCTCAGATGTCCAATTCCCCAGGGCTTTTAGGTCCACATTTAGGCACATGAGCTGCTACTGAAGCACATTAATGCCTGGTGCAGGCAGGGTGATGATGTGGGGTGGTCTTTTTTTTTTTTTTTTTTTTTTGTATGATTGATTGGGACTTTTTAACATAAAACTGCTTGCAGTGACCAGCAATCAGTGTAAAAGCTTTCCTCTCTAACATCCAAGCACTGGCTTTTCAGGAGGATCCAATCTGTTTATTTGAAAGGTCAAGTAGAAACTGGTTCCCAAACTACATTGTTTAGGAAATATCTGACCAGGATTGTGGGATTTATACTTCTATCCTTGGAAATGCTCTCTGGAGCCAAACTGCAAAAGATGAACAGTTGGCAAAGTGTGAGGAAAGTGGAAAGCCTTGGTGCACAAAAGCTTTAGAACAGTTTTCTTTTTTAATTACTTAAGAGCTATTACATGTGTCAAAAAGCTTGCACAGTGCTTTAAGATGTCTTTCTTGAAAATACTAAACAAATTCTTAAGCTCTGGGAGAGCATTTCTCACATGAATTATGAAATTCTTCTGTTGCCCCTTTCCCCTCTCTCCCCCTAAAAAGCAGTGTCATTTTAGTCTCCCAGACACCCCATATACCCACTCCATGAGTCACAAAGTACAACTGAGTACAGCACCTCAGTCAGGTGAACAAGTGGTAAATATCCAGACCTTCTGAAGAGGAGATGAGGTAAAACTCAACCAAAGGGGTTCCAAATAGAATTCTTGCAATGTTTTATTAAAAAGACATACAGATCTGCTGATAGGCACAGTTTGCAGCTGTGGTACTAGTGGTAGCATTTCTATTAAAGGAAACAGCTTTTGAAGATTAGAAGTCTTCTAATAGCTCCTTGTTAATAGATCAACATTCTCTTGAACTTGGAGCACCTCCAAAGTATTCAAAAGGTGCTGCTGCTTACAACTAGGTAAAAAGAACAGCTCTGAGCCTCAGCAGAAAGGACTGAAAGCTAAAATAGCCATGTGAAAAGTCACATCATGGACCAGAAATGTCTGGGCTCCAATCTCCACTTTAAATACAGCCTTTCCTTAGAACACACCACTTTTCTTCCATTTTTTCATGTCTAAGTAGGACAACAGATGCTCAGTTCACAGAAACAATGTATGGACTGAAGCATGCAAATACTGAGTAATCAAATTCAACTACTAAATCTGACCTAATAGAACAGGTCTTAATAAATAAAACTCTTAATTAATTAATGAATAAGGCTCTTAATGAATAAAACCAACACACACATCACCACCAGAAAATCAAAATCCTTAATTTTCCACTAGTGACCAAGCAATAAAAGCTTGGAGCAGGCAGAAGGGTTCTGTAGCTACCTGCAGGTAAGGTAAAGGTCACAAGGTCAGTCAGAAAGTAGCAAGCAAAGTCTCCCTTGCGCTGATGGAGAGATGCAGCAATTTCACGGCGGATTTGTTCTGTCACCTCTGGACACACCATGGCAGGAATGCACTTGGCTGCATGTTGGGATACCTGTAACACAACACAGTTACTGCACTCAGGATTACCCCATCAAATAAAAGATTCGGGAGGGATGACCATCAGCAGAGAGTGTTTGGTTAGCAAGGAATGCAAGAGAACTATAAACACTGGCATCCTGAAAGATCAAAAGTTTAGTGACTCAATGAAATGTCTCATTTGTCATGGAACTGCTAACATAGATCTGGTTAAAAAACATCTTTAAATTGAAGAAGTGACTTAACAGGTGACCACTCCCAGCTGAAAAAGAGGAAAAAGATAGGTAAGAGCTCATAATACCAGCAATCTCAAATCTCATGCATGAGTCAAGTCTTGATCTAACAGAATTTTATTACCACAGCACAAGACAGTTTCCTACAATCTTCCCAAAATCTACTAAGCTAAGATAGCTCTCCAGTTCTAGTCATCACTGGCAGCAGAAATCCATTCAATGATGAAGGACAAGTGGCACAGGGATGATACCAGATGCATATTTAAGAAAACCACACCCTTAAGACCCTCATTTTCACTCATTCATATCCTAGGAAAGAAAATTATCACTGGGGCTCAAAGACTACTAAGCATTTCCAGAAATGGCAAGATGAGCCAGTATTCCTAGACACTGAAACAAAATCAAACACAAAAATCCCTAAGACAGTATTTCAGTAAATTAACTTTTTTAAACTCCATCCACACAGAGTTATGTAAGCAGCACAAAGCTACTGATATTAGTCATATATAAATATATACTCAAGGCTTTAGCTACATTTGTCTTGCTTCATCTACTCTTTTTAATTATTCAACACTGAGCATTCCATCATCTTTATGTGCTTTGCAGGCAAACAGCAGCTTTCAGAACTGCACTAATCATCAAGAAAAGGGGCAGAATAAAAATCTGGCCCTGATCAAGTGAGGAATCAAAAGTCTGAGTTGAAGAAAAAAAACAAAAAAAGACAGAATTATTTACAGGGCAAAGACAGAACAGCAGAGGTCACCAGAAGTGAGGTGACACAAGGAAATGGAACATGGAAGAGCAAAACAGAGGAATCAAGTCAGTCTATAAAATGGGCAAGGCACAGAAAAAAATGCAGCAATTTTGCAAAGCAAGAAATTTGCCTCTGTCTGGAAGAGAAGCTCCCCCAAAAGGCAGGAAAGCCAGCCCAGGTAGACTCATTAACAAACTCAGAACAAACTATGCTGTCATTGATGTCAGCGCTTTGCTTTGAGAGCATTTCCTCTCCCCCACCCAGAGCACAGGAAGCCTCACAATAGCTCACTTCCACTGCCAGTAAGGTCACAACGTGTGCCAAGCCTGTTCATTAATGAGAAAACTGAACATCCTCAGGCCCATCACAACAGAGTCTCTTAGAGCACACTCACTTCTTGAGGAGAGATCCAAGGCACAAGGCAGCGATTCACAAATATTCTACCCACACCACAAATCAAATCTGCGTGCCACTGGCTGCACACAGGGGTGCAGTCCCATCAAGTGCTGCTCCAGCCCTGCAAGGCCAGGGGACTCACCTCAGTGAGGAGGATGGCCAGCATGTCCTGCCTCTGGAAGCGGATGGCCAGGTGCACCAGGGTGTAGCCCACGTCGAAGGCGGACGGGCGGTTCAGCAGCCGCACCTCGTCCGCCGTCAGCTGCCGGGCAATGTCCCCGCCGGACGACTTGTAGGCTTCCACAGCAGCTAAATCACCTTCCACAACTCCTGAGGGCACAGAAACAACACACAGCTCAGTTTGGACAGTGAGGGAGCCATTCTGGAACAAGATACCTCACTGAACAATTCACCTGTAGCTGTTCTGTTACAGGCCAAACAGACGATGATCAACTGCATAGCAAGAAACTTGACAATTTTTAATTATGTTAAGCAGAAGTCTACAAAGTATTTACACTTACCTCATCACTCAGACCATTTCTATTACCCACACTAGATGGAAAATGTAAAAGATCAAAAGCCAGCTCAGAAGTAGACCCATGATGAAACACCAGCAGTAGCATACACACTAGCATTTCATTTGATCAGAGAAAGAAATTTCTTCACAGTACAGAGATGAGTTTGCTTATTTTATCTTCCATTTTGTCTCAAAAAAAAATTACTAGATTATAGAAATAGGATCTATTAAAAGGTTTTTGGACTAAAAGTTGTATTTTTTCCAAACAGTACAAATGGTATAAAGCATAATTTTTTTTCTTTTCAGCTCACCATCTCTGCTACTAACAGAGCCTGAGTTTCATTCAGGATACTCTACCAAAACTGATTTAAAGAGAAATTAAATACACTGTGTGTACACTCTAAAGCAACATGGGAGGAACAATGAATGACCCTAATGTCTTCTGGAGTCCCTGGCAATCTTTGATTTCTGTACCATGCTTCATACCAAGACCAATCACGCTGAATGTATTCCTTAGCTGCAATTATCAGAATAAATTATCAGTAAGATGTGGAGCTGCTAACAGGATCTGTTCCAATAAAAGACTTCCTAAATTTAGAAATTCCTTCAAATATATTCTATTTTAGGTATGTGGTCCACAAGAGAACAGTGCAGTGCTGAACTGAGGAAACAGAATAGTGTCCCTGAAGCCATCTTTACTGGAGCAGTAAATAGAATCTCACTCCTGAGAAGCAGCCCTGTTGCAGCAGCTCAAGCAGAGAAGAGCACAGATGACAAATGAGAAAGCCTTGTCCCTATTTTCTGCAGCTCCTGAGAGTCAGCAGCTGAGTGGAGGCCATGAGGCCGGAGATTGAGACCCAGCTCCATCCTTGACTTCATTTGCTCCCCAAGACTCAAAAGCTGATGAACAGGAAAGGTCATCAGACCCAATCAGGACAATCACTCCCACTCACGACTTGAAATAAAATAAGGAAAAAACCACAACACTTCCCTCCCCCTCAAACAAACCCCTCATCCCAAAAATCCCCTATCCCCTATCAAAATTAAAAAAACTCCAGCACAACAAATTGAAGTAGCTGCTAGCAGAGAAGCACACTAACCACTGGCTTGCTGGTTAATCCAGGATTTAGAAAAGCATTCTTAGCTCAGCCAAAAGGTATCATTTTGAATGCTGAGATTATAAAGCTTTCTGAAGAAATGCAGGGGGGACAATGGATTATCAGTGCAAGACATTTCTTTACAAAGTTATCAGCTGTGCTCTGTAAGCCTCCACAGATAACAGTTTGATTATTCAACAGTGATCTGATGCAGAGAAGTTCCAAAACAACAATTCAACTGTGGAATTTAATCATACAGTATCTACCCACTCATTCCAAAGTCCTAACAGGCCAGGGCAGAAGGAAATCCTACAGGATAGTATTTTTGAGTTTTCTGCTGTATATGTCTGTCTCCTAAGGAAGACATTGCTGTTCCACTCCAGCACTACTGTCTCATTCAGTGCCTGCCCATGGATTCTCCCCAGATGAGTTCTGTCTGTCCAATTTTAGTTCTTGCTCTGAAGGAGTCAGAAGTGCCAAGTGTCAAAACTTTATTTCCATGCAAACATATTTCTGACACTGATAGGCAATTCCTCATAGCTGTTGCAATGATCATTCCAACCAAATACTCCAAACAAGACTTTTTTTGTATGTGTAGATTTGGATATGTACACAGGTAACACATCAAATTTCTCATGACTTGCCCTCTTAAAACAAGTCATACCACAGTTCTGGCAAACCAAAGAATCTGGGAAAGAAGAAATTTGCTAGAAGAGCAAGTTCTCTGCTATCTTATGTTTTTCTTATTTTTTTATTATTACATTAATTTAGGAGAAACATCTTGTTAAAGACTAAAAGCCATATCACCCCTTTTTGTATTTTAACCACTCCTACTGACATGGGAGAGACTCTTGTTACCACATCTGCACCTTCCACCACATCCCCCTAGACAAACACCAAAGACCACCCAAGACTGGTAGGTGGCCATTCTGAGAATCCAAATATCCACAACTGATTCTAAAAATAAAACAAATATCCCTAAAATGCTCTTTTGGTGACAGATGATCAGACCCAAATCACGTTCCAGCCATCCAGCCTGTCAAGTAGTACATTTTACTACAGCCTACTGCTGGGAAATTCATCATTTTAATTGCTCTTCCAGTCCCCCACCCTCAGCTGCTTATTATCATCCCACTCTTCATCAAGCCTCAGCAACAACTGAGGTCTAAGGCTGATGCTGAGGTGTTCACATGAGGTTTGGCAATGCCTTTTTCAAGCACTGACTACTACAAGATGCAATAAGGATCCAAATCAGTGACATGTGCCAGTTCTGGAAGTTCATTCCCACGTCTTGCCATACCTGACATTCCTAAAAGCCCCATGTCCTAGAATTACTAAAATTGTTATATAAGCTGTCAGTTAAAAAGTACATTTCTAAATTTTGCTGATAAGTTTAAGATAAAGATCAATTACTGCATCCAAACCAGGCAAACTGAGTATATTTTCTCGGGATTATTAAAAAAAAAAAAAAATAGAAATGTGTTTTTAGGGGGAAGCATCAGGACATTTTTGTTTGTCTAGTCCAGCTCACTACTGCAGGGCTGATATTCCATAGGTATTACAAGCCTCTTTGGCCCCTCTGAGGCACAGCAAGAAAAGTTAACATTTCTTTCTACCTGTTCTACCAAGTATATACTCCACTGCAGTCACTTCAGAAGAACAGGGAAAATTCCTGACAGCCCATCACATGCTACCCTGCTTGTAGTGCCAGTCCATACAATCCAAAGCAGCAGTGTACACAAAATACAGTGATATGAACCAGAAAACACCAATCTTGCCCCAGAACTATGATGTGAATTTGCCTACATGCCCCATGTCTGCAATTCTGAAATTCAGTATTGCCATAGCAAAATGATACCTGAATACTGCTTGTATTGACAGCAGGAGGCACTTTCCTACAAAAGCTTTGGTTTCTGTGGGATGAGGGAGAGCCTCCAATTCATTCAATCTATTTAAATAAAGTTCAAAACCCCAATGTCTATGAGAAATATTACAGAAATATTTACTGATGTTATAATTCCCTCCATTTCACAAGGCAGAATTGCCTCAATGCTTACCCAAGCAGACTCTGAATCGTGTCCTGATGCAGCACCATGCCAGCTGGATTATTCCCCACTGACACCTACTGCATTCCCCAGACTGGTAAAATGTCAAAAAGAAGAGTGGCATTTGCCTTAAGACTGTTCCCAGAACACCCTGGAACAATCTCCAGGAGCTCAAACCCTTGTGAGGGCACAGCCCTGATTGGCTTCAAGAGCAACACAAAAGCAAACACATCCCAGTGACTCAGTGCCTGCTCCTGATCCACACAACCACAGCTTTCCTTTCAAGTGGACTCCAGAAATGTCCCTTTGCTGTTGCCCCTGAATACACCAGTCTTTGTGTGCCCCCTAAAAAAATTCTGCTTGGCCTAATGTAAAATCTCTGACTATAGTCTGATATCCTAAGGGAGAGGACAGAATGCCAAGTGCTGCATCCAAGTCATGAGAAAATACAACTGCAAGTCAGAATTCTGCATTTACAGGTTCAACTGTGCTCCCATTTTGCAATTCAGGCATTTCCTCTTATTGGAAGATTTTCACAGCACCAGGAGCCAAGGTTTTTTTCTTCTAGTAAAGCCCTGCCTCTTACAAACAGCACAGATCAGATATTTGCAATCTGAATATGTATTAGATGATAGAAATTAAGAAAGGTATTTCAAAAGACTAAATTAAAAAAATATTAATCATCCAATTACAACTCTTACCATCTTGATCCTACTACAACTTTCACAACTTCCTTCTTTATTAGATGTCAATACTACCATCATATTAAATAAGCCAGAATTAGCTGCTAAAACCAAACTATTTCAGCTTAAGGTGCTATTAAGGTTATTCTTTGTTTAGAGGATTTAGTGCAGTTACATAAACTCGGAAAATATTCAATATAGCTTACAAGCATTTCTAGAAAACAAAGTTCCCTAACTGCACAGTTCCAGTGGCTTCAGAACAGCCAGACAGAACAGTTCCCAAGGAAAAAAAATACTACAGCACAGCTTTTATTTACTTCAGTATCTTTCTGATAGTTGTGGAGCACTGGCTGGCACAAGCTGCAAATTCTTTGAAGCAGACTGATGCAGGTGTGACTATCCAAAGAACAACTGGGGATTAGGGATTTCTGGGATTCAAGGAGGCAGCAACACCTTCAGTGATCATGTTCTCCCATCTAAGCAGACTGCAAAAGGAAACATTTCATCATAAGGAGGTCATTGTGCCTCCTGCGTGGGACAATGCCTTGAACTGCTTGGCAAGAGAAGGTAAATTTCTCAAACAACAAAGTTATACATTTTAGACATAAAACAGATCAGAGGCAGAGCCTGTGCTGCTTCTCTTCTGCCACAGATACAACTGCAAGTGGTCTGTCACATATATGCTCTCATTTCCTCATCTAAGGACTAATCCTAAGACTGGTTTAAGTGCCAGCAAGTGAGAAGCTGATCAACTGACCCACTAAAACCTAATTCTGACACCTGTAAGAATCCCTGCTCCTTTAACACAGACTGCTGAGGCCTGTGGCATTCTCTGGAGCTGAGTCAGCCATCTGACTCTTCCAGCTCTTCATCAGGGGCACATCAGGTGGCCATAAATGAAGTTTTATAATAAGTGACTCACAATTTCAGCCAGGGAAGAACTTCTCCTGAAGGAAGGACTGCTTTGCAAGCAAATATGACACATCAATTGATAGAAAAGAGCAGTTGTCTGAAAAACCTTTATGAGCCTCTAACATACCCTTCTGTTCCTTCTCTTTTTTCATTTCCAGGGCCTCCATTGTCAGTATCAGCACACACCCACCAGTAGGTCACTGTCCAGGTAATGACACTGACACAGAAACTTCTGTATACTAAGGTTTTTTTGATTATTCAAGCCCAGCACCTTGCATCAGCTAAAAAACTACAAAAAAAAAAAAAAGAAAATACTTCCAAGAAGACATGTACCTTAAACCTGAAACCATCCAATGCACGAGAGGGTGGCTATTGGTTATTTTTTGTTCATGCAAACAGCTCTTCTCCCGACATACAATCCATGTATGTTTTGAATGTATCATTACAAGACAAAGCAGCACAGATGTAAAAACAACTATTTAAAGATATCCTTAACCCTCTCCAATCTGTCAGGGGCATCCACATCCCTTGTTGCTTGCAGGGTTGTACCCCAAAGGGAGGCTGGACAGTGGAAAATCATTAAAATTAATTATTAAAGTTAACCATCAGTGCTTCTAAGGGAAATTGAAATAACTGGTTTTAACTTGATCATTTATTCAATTATTTTTAGCATAAAATATCACAGGGTTTAAGAAAAGCAGTCAAGAGACCAAAGTAAAAGGGTGTTTCAGGAGTTATGATTTTCTGCCAATGAGTAAGGCAGGCAGAGTTTCCCTCAGTCTCAAAGATATACACACACAAATGTAAAGCATTTATGACAGGACCGATGCACAAGGCACAGATGACAATACACAGAGCTCTCTCAGCCAGGTGAGAGCTGTGATCTTACATCACTGCTACCTGGCACAGCAGCCAAGTCATGCTTCCCACTCTCCCAGGGGAAGAGGGAAGGAGGCTGGGCTGTACAGCTCCCACAGGGACTCTTCCCCTCCCAGCCACCCCACAGGCACTGTCTGCCATCCCCAGCCACAGCCTCACCTGGCAGTGAGTAACTCAGGCTGCACCTCCCTAAACAGTCCCAGCCTACACTGACACAGAAAGGAAAGGTGCATGACCTCTCCTGGCCTCCAGCAGCTTGTTCCCACCCAGACACTTCCCACTCCCGTGGCACAGCATCAACAGAACCATCAAGGCTCAGCTGTACCCTGGATGTGCTGAGGAAGCCAGTCTGAGCTTACCACACCAGCAAAAAGAAACAAAACATCCACTCCCCCCACAAAAACATCCCCTAACCCAGGTTCATTTTCAAACACCCAGGAGGACAGAAAGGGACAGCTGGGACAACTCTGCTCATGTCAGCTCCTTCAGGCTGCCTTTATAAATATTCAGAGAAGAGCCAGAGGCTCTGCAGCACATAGAGCAGGAGGTGCCTGAATCTCTGCCTGCAGGTCAGCGTGGGACACAGCCCAGCCAACTCCATACCAACGTCTGGACAGGGACACTCTCCTTGCCCACAGGATTCTGAAGGCCTGGGTAACATACCTGGCACTAATTCAAAAAACTAATGGCATAAAAAAAAACCCTGTAGGAGAGATAAAGCAGTTGAGAAAGGAAAAACTAAGAAGACATACGTAGGAAAACTAGGAATGAACTTACAGTCCTTTTAAGGATGTACTGCAAAACAAGATTCATCACAGATTGCTCTAAATATTTTGGATTTGTTTAAGAAACAAATCTTAATGGTTTCTTCCACAGAGCTAAGAAGAATGTGTGCCTACTTGATTTGGGAGGCACCATCCCCACAGGGAGCTCTGGCCCATGACAGCAATACCCACCTGACTGACCTGAACCAAGAGAAGAACACACTCTTGCAGCAGGTGATAGACAGGTGGAGGAGGAAGGAAAAGGAGAAGAAATGCAGTTTACTTTTAACCTAGCAGCTCAAGCTCAGCAGTTGCACTCACAACTCAAGAAGCCCCAGCAGTGCCCTGCAGCAAACACACTGTGCCAGCATCAGTCAAATCCAGCCCTGAAGTGCCAGGAGATGGGAAGCTCCAGGGTAACACCCAAGCAAACTCTGGATGCCAGAGAGGTTTTATAGGCACAGCCATCCTCATCCATTTGTGCTCCTTAAACCCACAGCCAGCTGGAACCAGCTTCACCAGGCCCCACAGCAACTCTTGGGTGTTGTACGTCACATTCCATAAATCCCACAGGCCACCAGGACTGCCTGACAGTCTCTGCCATAGGCACCATAAGTTATAGAAAAGGTAATAAACTTTAATTTAAGTATACATCAGTTCCCTCCCCTAAAAAATGAGTCACCTTGGACTTAACATTAATCTTGTTCTAGGCCACTATGGTAGAAAATATTGGTGTCAATGCAGAAACCATCTGCAATTCCTCTTTATAATTTAAACTGGCATTTGGAAGAAGCCAGGTTATCAAGCCACACTTAGTTCAGTTTCTGCTAGGATTTTAATAAATTTTAACCACATGAATCAGTTTAAAATCTCCTCCTTTTGAGAGAGAATCACTCAACAGATACATTAACTCTGAAAAAGCAAGTCAAGAAGAAAAGCAACATTCAAGTACATTTGCTGGCAGAGTTTGAATGGGGGAATACCATTAATCCTTCTGATTTGGAAGGAATATCCTCCATCAAGGAAACTATTCATGCTGAAAGGCAAGAGTTGCACTCGTCACATTTCATCCAGCCTGGATTTGCAAAGAATAGAAGCCTTGATGACATGTTTACTTACTGAGGTGGGAAAAACATTAATGGATGCCTGCAACACAATAAAAATAAAAATAAAAAAAACAAAACAAAACAAAAAAAAACCCAAACAAAAAAAAAAAAACCCACAACAACAAATACAAACACCTTCTTAAATCTACCTCATACACATCTCTCTTCATGTTTCAGTGAAAAAGAACAGATGTGGAAAAGAGTAGTCTGATACATGTTTTTAATGAAATTTGATATTAAGTTTAAAATCTAGTAAAAAGAATTTTGTACTAGAGTTGAGATGTTAAGAGGGAGTTCAACCAAACAGCTGCCCTAAAGTATCAGACATTTTCTTGGTACCTTCTGACAGATAAAATCTTCTAAGAGGAACGAAAATAACCAGTCTGCCAAGAATTCCTCCTACTCCTCTAATCTTTATGTTTAACTTCAGGGTTAACTTTAAAAGTTAACTTTTAAACATCTCTCCTACAAAAGATAGATTCAAAGCAAATGGACTCCCCACAAGTGACTAAGCTTAAACTTGGAGGTTGCAGTCTGATATTCCCAAATCCTAACAAGGCACCAATTGTCAGATGGAGCAGGGTAACACAAACTCTTGGTCCATCAATGTTCACAAATTTACTTGGCATTTAACATGAACTTGTCTATTTTATGATTTTGCTTGGCTAAGGACTGACAAGTGTTCAGCTCAGCTAAAACTTCCCAAGAGCTCCAGCTGGCAAACAAACAGAACTCACTAAATCACAGTGACTCAACTGATTCAATGGTAAGAACAGATGCTTTGGGCAAAATGATTCAATTGACAGTTAAACTGGCTTAAGTATGTCACACTAAGGTCACCAGCAGAAATTTAGTTTATTGCTTTAATGATACTGGCTAAACTGGTGTACTTTTCCAGCACAGATACACTACACAACAACCAGAGACAAGCACTAGAGAATCCATGCAACCTCCATCAATCTTCCTAACGTTATTCCTATTACAAGGAGTATTGGGAGGAAAAAATTGTATCTGTACTATGCAAAATGAAATTCTGAGATGAAGGACAGAGAATTAACAGCTTTGTTTGCTGGTTCCTGTCCCCCCCATCATCCCTCTTCCCCAGGAGTAGAGTAAGTGCTTAAGTTAGAGAAAGAAATCCAAGAAAGCTTTCAGCAGGCAGCACTAACAACCAGCACACAACTCCACCTGCATTCTGCTTTTCTTACTAAGATCCCTTCAGACCAAATCATTATTGCATTACAAAACTTCTATGAACATAGTTTTTGGTTTTATGTACAACTACACAGTCACAAGCAACATTAAATACTTGCAAACCCACGTTCTTAAATATAAATACAACCCTTCCCACACAGGTTAAATCAGAAAGTGTGAAATATTTTCAGTAACATTAGAATAGTAAAAAAAAAAAAAAAAAAAAAAAAAAATCACTTTTGAAAAACCAGAGGGAAAAAATACCCAAACACTTAATACAACTGCTATCAGAATGCAAGATGAGTATTTTTGTAAGGCATAGGAACAACCTCCAACTACTGATCCTTGGTATTCAATAACTTAAAAAATACCACAGAATTTCAGCTGCTTCATTTCAGAAGGAAAAAAGCTTGTAAGGAACTGAAGGTATCAGGAAATATTCAGGCATCTCTTTCCAAAAGGAATTGTGCATGTCTAACAAAAATAAACTAGAATATTTATTAGCTCAGAGAAACCAAACACAGCATACCCACAAAAACATTTACACCTGATCAAATATGTTAAACAAGGCAGCTCCACTAATTAGCTTTTTGATTACAACAACCATGAAGTGACTTTGTGAGACATTAAGGAACAGCATGACACATACTAGTAGAGCCAGAGTTTCAAATGAAGTGTTTTACTCTAAAAATAGTTGCATATTTCAAGTGTTGAACCTGCTCGTATGCTGGGGCACACGATATCTGCTTCTGGGAAGCTACAGCACAGAAGTTAACTCACAAGGTCAATAACTGAAGAAAACCCTGCTCTCACATGGCCCTGTTCTTTAACAGCACTGCGAGAGTTATCCAGCATTTCCTCAGGAAAGCACTAAAATACAAAACAAAATTGGTATTTGAACCGTTTTTGAAGCAGCTGACTACAAAAATACTTTCAGAAAGCCTGTAAACATTTACAACACAGTATGTGTATTAATGCAACATTATTACTTTCAAGGTCAGTATTACACATGCAGTTTCTTGGAGCTACATATTTTGGTGTTATTTTTAACATCTGACAGAGCATCTTGTACTGTTGCAAGCTCTACACTGTTTACAAATACTCCCAAGCTGCAGCTGCTGACTCCACAGAGCATGTCTTGCCATAGCAATAAGAAGAGTAATTTTAATTATCCAGTAATGGCATTTTTTACAGTACTATATGCCCTCGTGTTCTGTAGATTGGCTTTGTAATTTTTCCACCTTTTGACAATTACAGGGAACAGCAGGATTTGATTACAAGAATATCCATTTCTACAAAAGGTCAAAAAAGTCCAAGTACACTTGAGAGACACGTCTAACCCTGTTCAGATTATGGATGAACTTCACAGCCTCTCTTAGCAGGTGCTATTTCAGGAACCTCTACATTTGGCTTACTTTTTTAAATGGAAATGCAGAGATAAAAAAAGTTGTTTTGAAATCAAATGCCAAGTTTCTGTTTTAATTCTTCGTTTTCCCAAAATACTTAACCACCAGCACAAGAGCAGAAGGTAGCAGTAAACAACTTACCCACACAAGCATTTAGGAACAGCCAGTCAGTCTTTTTCATTCTATTTTTTATTTGCTTTAGTTTTTTGAAGTCAACTTCAAGCTCCTCCTTGCTGCCAACAGCTCCAGCCAATTCAATTCTTTGGAAGTCCATTTTCACATCAGATTCACGTTTGGTTGTTGGTGGAGATCTTCTTTGGCTATTTCCACTACTACAGCTGCCCCTCCATCGAGCCCTGTCTTGCTCATTTATGATGGAAGAAGCCTCTTCTGTGTCTGCCAGTTCTATTGCTTCAATGTTGTTGGGCCTGGGGTGGTCACATACAACACATTTCCTGGCCTTGGCCCAGTTTTCATATGTACAAACAGAACAAGTCCAGTGCTGAGCCCTTGTGTTTAGTTTATTTCTGTCATTGTATTCCTCACAGGGATCCACGGAGAAAGGGACAGGTCTGGAGCCAGAGCCTGAGGACTGAGGAGACTCCGTGGGACTCCTGGTCCTGCGCTGGGACAAGCACTGGGTGCACCTTATAGCTCTTGGCCAGTTCAAGTACGTGCACATGTGGCACGACCATTTATTTGCACTTTCCATACTGTAGGATGATTTAACCCTTGGTCTTGCACTGGAATCTGGGCAGATCAAAGGACTGCTCCCTCCTTCAGTGCTCGTAGGATCCCAGTCCCTCCCGATGTCACTGGAACCACTTTTGAAAGGATCTTCTGTGATAATTGTTCCACTGGGTCTCTGGGCACGACACATGGTGCACTTGATTGCAGAAGGCCAATTCTCATATGTACAATACTCACAGGCCCATTTAATTCCACGCTCTGTCATCGTGCACTCCTTGAAATGAACGGCGGCGGGCAGAAAGCTGAGGAGTCAGAACACACCATCAGTACACAGAGCCAGCAAGGAGCTGTTCAAAACAACACATGAATGAGATTTAACCCAGGGCATATCAAAATCAGGCTGGGCAAACTGCCAGTCTTATTTGATATTATTATAACATCTAAGGAGAGTAAAATCAATATGAAAAGGTTAAGACTTGACCTAGCAGCATTTTACATGCAGAATTTGGGATTTACTAGTGCAAAAATGAGAAAAAAACCCAGTCCTGCATTTCTGAAACTCTTCAAATTTGCACAGAGACTTCCAAATAAATTCAGAATACACCCTAAGCACTGAGAATACTGGAGAAGAAACCAGTACAGCTACAGAAACAAGTTATAAATACTAAATTACTAAAATAAAACTTCATATGAATACAGCAGTACAAGAAAAGGAACACAAAGTCTAGGTCCTGTAATAGGCCCTGTAATAGGCCTCATAGGATTTGGAAGGAAGGAGTGTATCAGGTGGGCAGTTACACAGTGAGTAAGCAGCTCTTTCAGAAAAGGAGGGTGTTGGAATTCACATAAAATAATTTGAGAATTTTAAAAATGTGCTTAACCAAGACTAGGTCTTGACTGGACATCACCCATATCAGTGTTACCAAATGAAAATGCCACTTGAAAGCAAGCACAAGCTGTGTGTGTTGGCAGGCTAAAATAGTATTTTCATGCACCAAATTCAGATTTCAACCCAATTCCAACTCACTTTTTCTCTAATGAAGAGGGGATTCTGTCTTCATGCTGGCTCAGACCTTTTCTTCAGATTGCCAAATATGAAGGATGAGACTAAGCAGATAACTATTCCTGTAAACAAAATGAAAATAGACTCATTATAGGTTTCCTACTGGACCTGAGTAACCAGAAAGTTAATTATTAAATGCCACACCTATCCTAATCCCAACTTACTTGGTTAAATCCAGTCATGACCTGCTAAGGCCACGAGAGACTGGTTAAAATAAACCAATATTTGTGAAAAAACAGTAGCCACACAAGTGGTCAATCTGTTGAAGTGAAAGAAATAAAACCAAGCAACAAGTTCAACCAAAACATCCACGAACACTCTTACTGCAATCTGAAACTCTGGATGAGGAAGGCAGAAAAAGCTTTGTGCAGAGAGCATAATAGAGGGAAAGGGTGAGGCAGGCAGATAAAGGACAAACAGACAAACGTACACAGCATTTTCTCCCTCAGCCCAGAATAGTTACCCAGCCTGTAAAACTCAACAAAGTGCTGGTTTGAAGAATGCAAAACTGATTAAATACAACTTGTCACATCACTTGACTGACACTTCTTATTTATAATATTGCAACTCTCTCAGTTAACAAAACCACCCAGAGCCTAGGAAACTAAAGGTCACAAGGTGCACAACAGGATTAAATTCAAAACTAGACACATCAAGCCAAAAATTAGTTAATACCTGTTGCCCAAATAGCCAATGTTTTACAATTAGTACATTCTTCACTGAAATACCTTTACACACATCTTGCTCTATCAAGGCATAGCTAAAACTCCTATTTCAATTTGTCAGCCTTATTGCTCTCATCTCCTCCTGAGGACTCCTGCATAGAATGGTTTTTTTCCAAGAGCTCAAGTGATCTATTCAGCAGATCAGGTGGCTGCATGAATGAGGGGCTATCGCATGGCCAGGACAGAGGAGAGGGCAGCACTATCCTCTTCCATAGCAATCCATATTTATGCTGCATGAAAGCAAGCAGCAACACAGAAAGCTCTCTCATAAAGCTTAGGTTCCATAGTACTGGTTTTAACAGCCTGCAGAGCACTTCACTCCCACCTCTATGTTATAAACTGTGTCAGACTGAGGAATGTGCTGAAAAGGCAATCAGATTTCCTGCTGCTTCCCCTCCACCATTCCTGACAGATGTCCATGCCCATTTATAATGGGAAAAAAAAAAGCTGGACCATACCAGGTGCCCCATATCAGTGACAAAAAGTGAAAAATGCATACAGATATACAGGAGAATATAAAGTTAATTTGATTTTACTAAAGGTGACTTTGCAAAGAAGACTTTTTGGGAATTTTAAGGATTAAAAGGTTTCACTACTTTGCCAAAACACCTCCTATATGAGTACACTAGACACTAGGTTTATCTATTCCATTTAGTCAAAGCTTTTCCCCAATTCCCAAAATAAGGTTTTTAATTACTTTCTTAATAAGCTTCTTTTCTCTAGAAACAGTATAGGGTTTTTTTTAGGAATCAATGTTTTGTAGTTAGAAATACAGGAGAGTTGAACAGGGTTTTCAGAACAGAGAAGGCAGAAGCACACTGCCCTTGCACCTGCCCACTGCCACCAACAGATTGTTCCACCAAGGGCCACCAAAGTGGCTGTCCCAATACTCTAGTGATTGAGAACAACTCCTACTGGAGCAGAAGTTGGTATGGTAGGAGTAGGTGATGCTTCCCATCAAACCCATGAACCCACATGGGTTCTTCCCTGCCCTAGTTTGTAAGGCCTTAAACAAAGCAGCTCCCACTGCAGACAAATCCCAACCCACATTTGGGATGGGGCATGAAAACAAGGAATCATCTGTTTTACTGATATTACAACTGGGAAAGGAGATTGCAGCTCAAGCTGGAAAGCAGCTGGCTGCAAAAACAATCTAAACAAGTACTGAGATACTACTTAGGAAACAAAATAGCCCAGGACATCCAACGTTACAGGGAAGCTTTCATAAGCATCACAACATCAGCTTTTTAGCTGCAATTATCTTCTGTGCCCCTTAAAAAGCAGATGCTCTCAGACATAATTCTTAGAGAGGCTGAGTATCTGCAGCTTTGAAAGCCTCTGAGATATGAGCTCACCACCTCCAAACACAAGGCCTCGGGTCAGTATGAAGTAAAGATAAAAAGGCTCAATAAAGCAATGCAATTTCTCTTCCTTGACAGCTCTGGCAACACCAAGCACAGTGAGGAAATTCAGCATTGGTTTTTTTTTTACTTTTTCACTTAATCTGACCTCCAGCTCTACTCACCACAGCAGCTACCCATGGATGGGTCTGGTGGGAGCAGAGCTGGAGGTCAGAGACACCAGAGCCACCCAATTTTGTTTACATCAGGAACTGCAGTGACAAGACAAGGAAAAATGGCTTCACATTGAAATGGAGTAGGTTTAGATTAGATATTAAGAAGAAATTGCTCCCTGTGAGGCTGGGGAGGCCCTGGCACAGGGGGCCCAGGGAAACTGCAGCTGCTCCTGGATCCCTGGAAGTGGCCAAGGGGCTTGGAGCAACTGGGATAGTGGAAGGTGTCCCTGCCCATGGCAGGGGATTGGAACAAGATGAGCTTTAAGGTCCCTTCCAACCCAGACCATTCTGTGATTCTGTGATTTACTGGTGATACAGCATCACCATCCAGCCACAGCAGTTTGAAGCTTATTAAATTTTTTCCCAATTACTTCTTTGACTCTGTTTTCAAGTCAACTTGTTATTTTAGATTCCTCACAGAAGAGAAGCTGAATCATGGAGTGCCTCCTCTGACAGAGGAATAGCAACACAGTGACTGTGAAGTGCAGGTGCATGCCTTTATGTCTAAAAAGCACGAGCAAACAAGAAATTAAAACCCACAAAACTTCAAACAAATTCCAGTTGATCAGTTTACACAGTGTGCTGAGTATCTTCTGGACACACTTGGAGAGTAACACAATACACTGAAGAGAAAAAGATACTAAGTTCTGATAAATAAAAAAAAAAAAAAAAAAAAGACAAATCAAAACCTTATCAGATCAGCCTTTTACTACATAAAGTCAGTTGTAAAAGGTGACCTAGAATAGCCAGAAATTTGTTTTTTGCTTTGCTTTAATTTTTAAAAACATCCTTCTTTTTCGGTGCACATGAAAACACAAAACAGCTCACAAAAATTGGGAAGAAACAATGAAGTTCTCCAATACCACTTTTATGACAGGATATATTACACTCCCCTCCTCAATTTAATTATTTGCTCTGTCCAGAAGTTGTTTTTCCTTTGGCTCAAACAAGGAACAATATGGAGCTCCACTTCATTAAGCTATCAAGCCCCCCCTGTAAACAGGCCAGCTGCTGATTTAGACCAGTCTACACCACAGATTTTTTGCTGGGATGGTGCTGGCATCTGTTCTGGCTGAAACCTTATGTAATTCCACCGACCAAATCAGTGTTCCCACCTCAAATTCATTTTGTTCTTGTCTAGGGATTTAAATAATAGATAAAACTGATAGATAAAATAGATAAAACTGCTTCTGCGTTTACAGGGAAAAGGGAGGTCAAGCTTCAGCCTTCAACAAGACTTGCAAATCAAGAACCACCCTCCTTTCCCCCTTGCAGCTGCCTCTCATGGGCTGCTCCAAAAAGAAAGGCAGGCTGGTTTCTTTATTTTAAAAACACTAAAGCAACTTTTCAGATGAACAAAATAAGCAGAAGTACCTTTTTCTGAAAGAAAGGGATCTCTACAACCAAATGCAGAATCTGTTAATTCAGCACTTCAGGAGTACAGAAGTAAAACCTTTCACACATCCTAGCCTGTTTTTCCAAGGTGGACATCTACTGACTTTCTTCTCTTACCTTACCAAACTTACTCCACTTTCAGCTATTTGCTCTTGTATATTAAAAGCAGAAAGCTTGAACTTCTGTAGTTTGATGGGAACTAACAATAAGCTCCATTGTCATCTCCCCAAAATTAATTTTAATTAAATTAAGAACCCTGACCTTGTCAATGGAACAAGCAGATCATCAGATCAGCATTGAATCTGGAAGCTTTGCAGTAATATCTATGTATTATAATAAAGAATGGAAAGATTACTGTGAAGCCACAAACACAGAAGCATTTTCTGCATTAGCCTGAACACACTGAAGCAAGGAATTTAATAAGCAAGCACAGTTTGCTTTGGTTGTTAGGACATTTCTTTAAAAAACCAACAATGCAGTCCCAAACAGAGCGGCAAAAAGGAGAAAACACTCTGTCATCTCAGCAAAAGAGCACTGAAATAATTTTCCACATTGCTGCTCTGTGAGGTGGGGGTTTTACTTAGGAAATGTTGATTTCCTTAAAGAACACCAGCTGGCTGTTTGCAGTGCCAGCAGCAGGAACTGGACCCAGACTGCAGCAGCCACAGAATGCAGAAACCCCTCTCATCAAACAGACACAAGCACCATTGGGAGCCTTCTGTCAAACTGCATCACCCTCATGGCAGCAAGAGAGCTGCTCCAAAACACACCCAGATCACCTCTGGCTCTCCTGACAAGTGGAACTGCTCCTCTGCTCAGTCAAAACTGGCACAAATCTGAATTCCAATAAAGACCCAATCACTCCCATGCATATCACAACATAATCTATAAACTACAGCATCAATGGGGCATGAGAAAAAAAAACTAAAAAAAAAAAAAAATAAAATATTTTACTTGGAACTGAGTAACTATTTACACTCTAGCATGTTAAGTGATTTCTAAGGTTTTCTTCAGTTGTGATAGTCCAGATCACCAAAAATATTCCTTATTGCAGATTTTTAGGTATGACCTGCCTCACTACCTAAAACTTTTCATCTTATAAGTGGGGAATGAGTTAAAATCCAGAGACCTCAGCTCTCACAAAGAAACAGTGCAAGAAACACAGTTCTCTTAACCAAAAAAAGTAAGAAAGTAAGAATTAACTTCTGAACACATTCAGAAGTCTGTTCATTGGGTGAATTCAGATGCGTTTCATTTACATAAAATTAATAAAAATTTGTTTTCATTCTGCTTTATGGATTCGTATCTCATTTCAAAGTGTCTTAAATCTACTTTATTAGGTATTTATGGTATTCAGAAAAATTATGCTGATTTTGCTTCAGCTTTCTTTTCAATATTCTATTCACACTTTCAACCCAACTGCTGACTTTTCATAAGCAAAAGAATTTATATGCAGCTTTAATGCAAGAGGATGTCCAATTTTGCTAATGCTCCGTGCACTAAGAAGAAAAACATCCAGGAGGTTTCTGATCTTTGGAGACATCTGAAATATAAGACTGACAATGAACTTTCTGATTAGGTCTACACAACTTAATGTAAATGGGTGCTTTTGCAAAAGCTGGAAACTCATTACAGAATTAACAGATATTTGAAAATAGTAAACATTTTCTCTTTTTGCAATCTTTTTTTTTATTATTTTAATGTTTATCTCTCGACACATTTCTGTGCTCTTAGCCACTACAGTGAAACCTCTTGTGTAACTTGCACGGTGCAAGTTTGCATTTTATTCATTACTCATCTCAAGTCAAACTCCATCTAGCTCTATTAAATTAGTGAGTAAAAGCTAGGAAAACCTCAACTGCTGAAAACAACCTATAAAAACCCAGGAACAGCAGCCTGCAGTTCAGTTCTTGTTCTTTGTCAGGGTTGTTTTTCTGTTTTGTTTTAAGCTCAATTAAAAGTGAATGACTGTCCAGATGAGATGTTACTGCACATTAGGATGGACTAAATACAACCAACTGCTTAGAAACCAACACCATTTGGACAAGCAAGAGTAAGCAGTTTAACAGTTACATAATGCACAACATCTCCCACACAACACTAATCAAAACCCAAGCAAAATGACTTAAAATAATGAGCTATGATAGAACATTTGCATAAATACAGCCAGCAGCATTTTATGAATTTGACCATGAACAGCAACAGATGAATAACTGACTTAAGATCTACAGTAACAAACACACACAATAAAACCACAGAACTGTTAAAACTTCATTTTAAAAAGACATTAGCTTGGACAAAGTACAGAAGTTGAACAAGATGTTTCTTTATAAAAAGTGAGGTCAAACACAAAAACAGTTTATCTGTGTTTAGACTGTGCCTCAAACACCAGACCCATTTTTGTTTAGCTCTCAGCCAACCTCACACACAAAGAGGAAAACCAGATCTCACGCTCTGACTGAAAACACACTGTGGAGTCAGACATCAAAACTCTGAAACGCTTAAACCTGTCCAAGAGCAGGAACATCACACCAAGACTTGGACATTTTCTAGTAATTACCCCTGGACTCCTCAATACTACATGACCATAAATTAGAGCAGGGCTGCACACGCAGTCACCATTTGGAGAAGGAAAAGCACCTGCCTCCAAATGAACATGGAAACACACACTCACCATCCACTATTGGGCAGTTTGCTCCTAATTAATGCCAGGGCACATTCAGATACAGCCAAGGACTGTCTTTGGTACAAGCATTTTCAACTGGAATACACTTAAGGCAAGTCCCTTGAACAGTGAGCCAAACAAACTACACTCATTTTATGCAGTTCTTCCTAAAATGCTGGCAAGGCAGCAAAGTATCAAAAAGAGGGAAGAAGAAAAAATAGTAGCAAAAATGGTATTATCACAGCACACAGAGTCCACCAGTGTGGATGTTGCTGTTTAACACAGTGCAAAGAACTAGTGTCAAACATCACAGGGAAAACAAATCCAAACTCCTTCCACAGACAGATACCAGTTCTTCTTTTAATTTTTTTCTTTTTTTTTTTTGACAGTATGATTAGTAATCTGTATTTTAGTCATAATCCATATCTCTGAGTTAATCACTGCAGGGTACTCTGCACTCCTGGAAAGTTTCAGAGTAACAGCTCTAAAACAGTAATAACAGGTTCTGGGGTGGGAGTAAGTTTCTACTAAAGGCAACATTGAACAACCTTCTTTAAATAAACCTTTTAAAAGCCATGAGGTGACAATTCTTTTTATCCCTGCCAAGCTAAACAGTAATGGGGAGAAAGTAAGAAAGTAATGAGTCCAGCAGCCCATCTCAGCCCTTCAGCAAGATAAAAATGAGCTTCTGAGCAGGCACCCAGTAAGGGGAAGCCTTTGCAGGTAAAACCTAAAGCCACTGGCCCATCTGTCAGAGGGTGTCAGTGACAACCAGAAGTCGTTCAGGACAAAACACCCCTGACTTACCAGGGCAGTGAGAACCAGCAAACACTAAAAGAATATCATCAACACTTCTTGAACCCAAGACCTGTAGATTGAGGCTGTTCCAGGGGAGCACTGAAATAACAGCAAGGAATAAAATCTGCCAGTTGTCTCTTCAGATCTCTGCTCAGATACTGGGAAGATGACTCGAGACTCAAAGAATACTTTCAAGCCCATTAGCCTGAGAGATGTAAAAGTTAAGCTCTCCTTTATGGTCCCAAAAGCCACAAAAAACAAAGATTCTCTCATAAACCATACATCATAAAGCAAACTTCTTATTTTTTGGTGGAATTATACACATTTATAAGATTTATGACAGGTGTTTTTCTTCCCAGATAATCAACTGACTGCACCAAGAACCACAGAGTTTTTAAACGAGTGGACCTATATATAAGTGTGTGTGAATTCCAATTAACTAAAAGATTACTGATCAAAATAGTTCTAATACACAGGGAAAAAAATCAAAAACAGATCACTACATTTTTCCTTACAGAGTCACATAAATCATGGTTCTGACAGTTTTCTTTAGCGCAGGAACACCAACTCCTGAATATCTTGAAGTTACCAAGAAAATCAGCATACCTTACCAAAGTTTTTTAACGCCCACAAACTCCTCAGTAACCCCAACTTTCTGTTTTATTAGAAACAGCTTCTCAGGACCAGATGCTAAATCAAATTGAAGTCAAAGAACCACACAGTGTTTTTAAACCTTAACATTTGATTACAGAAGCAATGGCAAACATAACCCAAATTAAACAGCACTGTGTCTTGGCTTCTGGCACAGTGGGAGGGAGGGGAAGAGAAGACTGCAGCCTCTTTCTCACAAGTCACAGTTCCAGACACAAGCCCTACTTCCACAGCCCTATTTACACGTGCCAATGCAGACACAAGTCCATCCTTCCAGCCCCCCCATATCCTGGTTAAATTTCTGCTTTTCACTTTGTACCTAGTTCTCTGTACTTCAGGCATTTTGAGCTCGGTTCTGAACGTAAAGAAGATCTTAAATCCTGGGTCTCCTCCAGCATTTTTCTTAGAAGTAATAACTGTCCTTAATTTAAAATTTGCAAGCCATTCTCAGAAAAAAAAAAATCCAACTTAAGTTGACCATAATAATAAATAAATAAACAAGCAAACAAACAAAACCAACAACAATAAATCACGCAGTAGTATCCTTGTCTTAAGAACAAGCAGAACAGATTACATCAGGACAAACCCAAATAACCAAAGGGAAAAAAGCCAACTTAATTATATCTCCTGTACAGTAAAAAATGCACAAGGACTGCAAATTTGGTTGCTTCCTAGGCAAGATGCTCTGCACATACCAGTCGCTACCAATCTTTCCACTGTATTACCTCCCATGCTCCTTGCAAAAAATCTACTATTCCTTCTGCTTTCTTGAACCAGGGACTCCATATCAGCCCCTCTTGAATACAGTTCCCTCTTCAAACATCACTGTCCCATCCCCTCCATACCTCTCCTCTCCCTGGTCTCCACCAAAGTGAATTTCTGCATAAATAGGACACCGGTACAGGAAAAAAAAGTTGTTTTGAAAAGTGCCAGGTGGATGCTACTCCAGTTTGAATACAGAGCTCCTGAACACCTGCCTATGCCATGAAAGGAAACACAAAATCATAAATATTATTAAAATTGACACACTCTCAGAATTGTTATTGAAGTATGACAGTTCTTCTTTTAAAGCATGTTAACTGCTAGACCCCAAAGAGGTAATTATTAATCTTGCACGTCAAGAAAGTTCCAAAAGAATTAACTACACAGAGCAGCTGAGCTCCAGCCACTGATGATGCAAAAATGAGCACAGTCACAATCCTGTGCAAGCTGAAGCAATGACAGCTACACAAGAAATGCTATGAAAAGTACCAAGAAAGTGCCTGGATCCCAAATGTGTGAAATCTTAATTTGAAGACAGACGTTTTAAGGTGTAACAAATTCCATTCAACTGACATTACAAAGTTACAATTATCTATGTTACTAAACTGATTTTTCCAAGCTACACCATCTGACAAGGGAAATGGCAAAGTCTTCATTAGCTGTGTGAAAAAAAATTCTCTTTTCAACTTAGACTTGTTTCCCTCCTCACACATAGTACCATTCTTAAAAAAATTAAAAATTAAGAACTCTGTAACAGCTAAGCCAGCCATTTTCAGCTGCCAAACTAAAGTTTAGTTCCATTTTAGTACCAGGAGAGTGGGGATCATAATTCAGGCCATTAAACTGAGGATTACTTGTTGACATCAATTTTGAACAGCCCAAAATAAACCAGTCTTCAAATTTTGGGGGGAGGAAAGGGCATGAGATGACTAAAGAACTGGCAGTGGCAGTTTAAATGCTTTGCTGTGATTTGCAGAGAGCACATCACGACAAAGAATGTATTGATCTGAAGTTGTGCTAGAACTGATATGGCAAAGAGAAGCTGAAAAGAGAAACATTAACACCCAAGTTAATACCACATGAAGGAGTCAGTAAATCTCACTTTAAAGTGCCTGAGAGAACATTTGATTATTTGATTGACTGTATTAAAAATAACCTCCCATTCAATCAGTAAAGTATTTCCTACTTACACTTCTGACTTATTTACAGATCCTTCTTGCAAAGGGCACCAAAGATGAGTGGGAATTCCTGTCCCTGAGGAATTTACAGGTCAAACAACATACAATGAGAGCAGCCACACACAAAGCTTAAAATGTCCCCTTGACCCATCCTGAGCTGGAATTAGTCTCCAATTAAAGTCACGCTTCTGTGATGAACCCCGTTGATGCTTTTGTGCCGCTCAGCATTCCAATTACATTAATATTTGTAATTATACTTCTGAGGAAATGCTAATGGACACAACTCCACAAGAACAGATCAGAGCCTTGCCGGTGTCACCCCACCTGCCTGCACTGGCTTAAGCAGTAGAAGGAAAGTAAAGGTAGCAATTTCTTTTTCCTTCAAGAGAACTACACCACATAATTAGAGTTTCACAAATCCCACGAAATGCAATGCATCCAAAGGCTTTATTCTCTTTGAATGCTGTGACAGACTTAAACCAGAGGTGATCTTTCACATATGATATTCCCGACTCCACATGCTGAGACACCAGCTCAGCTTGGCCCTCGGAAGGAGGCCAGCAAGAGTCCCAGAACACCTCCCTGCTCACCTGTTTCCCCCTCTCCGAGTAACTACTGAAAAAAGGGGGAAAAAAATAAATAAGCCTCACAAATCTCTTCCGTGATACCGATAAGCAGATGGAAAAACAGAACTAATTACAACAGATCCCTCCTGAACTACTGTTAAAAGGCTCTGCTCACAACAGAGCAACCTCTAAGAAGAGAAAGAGGGACTTAATACGCAGAAGACACCTCATCTTTCAATTTTTGCACCAACAAACGCATCAAAGCACTAAACTCACATGCCAGCTCCACCACTTGTGACACCAGGCAGCTGGTGAGCAGAGACTGTTCAAGCACAGCACAAAGCCCGTCAAACAACGTTTGTTTACTACATCAACCCCCAAGAATTCCAGAAAAAGTTGTTATTATTGCCATCGCTGAAAGTCACCGCGGCAGCAGAAAGTTCTCAGCAGCAGGGCTGTGCCAGCCCTGTAGGACACCCGAATCCATCTTCTCCATCATTTCTGCCACCCGCTGCTCCCAAGGGAGCGGTGGCTGCTGTGGAGACAGGCTGGTTCTGTCACTCCCAAGGAAGGACTCACAGACACATCCAAAGGACTCACAGACACATCCCTGACCTCCGCAGACGAGTTTATCTTATCCTGCCAGGAAGCTGCTGCAGTCTGGGACCGTGAAGGCAGACAGGGAGGCGCTGGCAGCGTGGATTACCAAGGTCTGCCTCGCTCCTTAATCCAACTTTCCTCATTTTTATTTAGACTTCGGTTCTTCCCAAAGACGAGCTTGATTTTTAAATGCTTCTCACGCTGTACTTTACTTCTGATAAAGCACTGACAATAGGGGATCACAGAACCACAGAATGAATCACAGAGTGGTTTGGGCTGGAAGGGACCTTAAAGATCATCTGGTTCCAACCCCCTGCCATAGGCAGGGATACATTCCACTATCCCAGGTGGCTCCAAGCCCCGTCCAACCTGGCCTTGGGCACTTCCAAGGATGGGATAGGCAATATCCTGGAAGTTCTGCTACCCAAAATCCACACACAACCCATCGCTCCCATCACCTACTCCACCACCGCGTGCAGATCCACACAGGCACATCCGAACACCAACAAAATCAAACCAGGAGGGTGGGAAGAAGTGGGAGGGAGGCAGCACAGGCATGATCTCACCCAGGCAAACCAAGGCACCATAGCTCGGGGTCCGGAGCAGCAGCCACGGGAGAAAAAAATCCGAGTTTCCTGCCTTTGTACGGAGGCTGTGCCAGGCTGCCTGTCCTCAGCAAACCGTTCCACGCGGGACAGCGATCGCAGCGGGGTTCGGGGCCGCCTCCTCACAGTACCCCCGACCCCGCGGCGGGTCGGCTCTGGCTCCGCTCGCCCCCGTTCCCCCCGCGCCGCCTCGCCCTGCAGCGCTGCCCAAGGAGGGCAATGAGAGCACAGGGGCTTTACCTCTCCGCCGGGATCCGTCCCTCAGTCCCTCAGGAACACGCTCGGAGCACTGGGAGCCGCCTGCGCCCCGCGCCGCCCCCCCCCCCTCCCGCGCTCTCCCCCCGCTCACGACATGGTCTTTCCCGAGGCGCCGCGGCTGCCGCGGCCGCGGGCGCTCCCACTCGGCGCGGCGGGGGGGGGGAGGCTCTGCCCGCGCTCCTCTAATGGCGGAGGCCGGAGCGGCCCAAAGCAAAATAAACCCCCGCACGGCCGAGCCGCACGTCAGCGCGGCCTGCCGCTCTGCGCGCCGCTCATTGGCTAGTCCAGCTTCCGCATTCCACCAATGGGCGAGCGGCTCTTTGCGCAGAGCGGTGATGTCATCGCTGCCGCGGGGTGCGGCGCGCAGGGCGGGCGCCAGGAGGCGCTGTCCGTGCCGGCCCCTCAGGGCGGGTCCCGCGGGACCCTCCGGGGGATCCGCGCTGCCCCTTCCCGGCCTTTCCCGCTCCCCTCCCGGCCCTTCCCGCACGACCCCTCGGCACCCCGCCACCTTCCCCGAGCCAAACATGCGCCTGGCTCGCCGGCGGTAACGCGCAGAGCGTTGTGGAGTGGAGACGGGAGCATCCTCCCCGTGGCTTCCCATCCACCATGGACATGGAGTTCCCTGTGGGCATAATCCCTCAAAAACCCTCCTTGTGAAGGTTGGAAAAGCCCTCTCAGACCATCGAGTCCAAGCTGTGCCTGATCCCGCCTTGTCCTCAGCCCACAGCACTGGGTGCCACGTCCGGCCTGCCTTGGACACCTCCAGGGATGGGGAAGGGAGCACCACCACTCTGGGCAGCCCTTTCCAATGGCTAATCACCTTTCTGCGAAGAAATTCCTCCTAATGTCCAACCTGAATCTCCACTGGCTGCTAGTTAAGACTCCGTCCTCTATTTCTTAGTAGTGGTCTGGAAGTAATTTGCTATGGAACAACAATTAATGGGAGGGAATCCAGAATCCACCAGGTGCCATGGTCAGGTTGACATGGTGGTGTTGGGTCAGACTTGATCTCAGACATCTTTTTTCCATCTAAATTGGTTCTGTGAAGTAAAATTTTGACATCTATACGTGATGATTCCAGCAATTCCTGACTCAAGGCTGTGAATGTGTGGGATTGCAGTTCAGGAAGCCACTCTGCCCAAAAGGACTCATCCGAGCAGCAGCCCCTCAGTGCAAAGCCCATTTCTCTCCTGAAAAAGAAAGACCAGCAACAACAGCTCTGGCAGACCTTGGGTTCAGTCCATGTGCTGAACCTATTTTTTTTTGCAAAATATTGCAGAATATGCAGTATTTCTTTTGCTTTCAACTCAAAAATTCTGAGTCTGCATCTTCCTTAAACTGCCCTCATGGGCTCACTGATAGAAAATGTGTATTTCTCCATATCCTTGCTTTTCCCTGTGGGTTTTACATCATTTGAATACCTGATTTATTTTCTTTTTACCCTCACTGCAGTTACTACTTTTTATTTCAGTCTTTCTCAGATGTTTTAGCACTTTCTTATTTCCATGGTTTCATTCCCCATTCCCAGACTCTGTTAGATAATGCCTTGGGCTTGGTATTGCATTGGGAAACTCATCCAGGACCAGCTGGATCCATCCCTTCTCCCTCAGTCAGCATAAAAGGAAAGCACCTGAGATGTTCCAGCAGAGCAGTGCTGGAGAAAATCCCTTTGTCCAGCAGGCAGACAACCAGCACTGGAGTCAGGACAAGTAAAATGTAATTACTTATGGAGACTGAAATAAAAATTTGTCTTCATTTGCAATTAAATTAGTTCCCTGTAAACATTGAGAACTGTTGCAGGGGGAGGGTAATGTGATTTCTCTCTCCCAGACTAATTATTTACTAAATTCTCTTTCTGACTCCAGTGAACAAGTTGGTGCATTTCTCAAAACACAGCTGTAGGAAAAAGGGGGACAAAAGGGGGACTTTTTTTTTTTTTTTTTTTAATAAGACTTGGATAAGTAATGTAAAATAAATATTTCTTATCTTAAGGAATTTTACCATCTCTGCACTTAGAAATCATCCATAAAACACATCCCTTGCTCTTGGCATCTAGGCAAGATGATGGGAGAGCTGTTGGGGTATGTTCTAAGTGCTGCCCCAACTGTGCAACAATGGAAATTTCCAGAAATAATTGTTATAGATTAGACTGCATAAGAAGATATGAAAATACAAGGAATATCTTAGAACTCAGAGGGGCTTGGGTTGGAAAAAAGTTATGATCAACTGAAAAAAATAAAAATTCCAAAGAATTCTATGATTCTGAGTATTTTTAATCTCTGCACAGGTCTGCAGAACAGAAACATTCTGAGTGTTGAAAGAGGTCCCTGGATAGTATTTGAAGGAGCACATGTGGTCAAATTGAATTTGGAAATATTTACCATAGCAAAAGCAAATCCTGGGCTGCATCTCCCAATTACCTGACATTTTTGATGTTGGTGACTTTATTGCTAAGGCCATGTCTTTGGCTTTAGCTCAAAAAGCTGCTGGTGTCTCCTGCTAGGTTTACCTTATGGGAGTTTGCCATTTGTTCTAGACTTAAACAATAAAATACAAGAGGAATGACCTTTCAGCAGTTTAGAACATTGATATTTACACATTTAATTTATCCAAGAAGAGCTTTCAGACTTCTAATTTGGAGACAAATCAAAATCGACATGACTTGATAGTCCAGTCTCAATAGATTGGGTATTTGATCATCTTTTCTTTTTTATATGTCAGAAAGATAATTCTATTTTTGTTAGAGGTAGCAGAAGTTGTAAGCAAGTACTAATTTCCTATATCCCACCCAGAATTTTCACCAGTTTAAGGAGAAATTTTAACTCCCTAGGAAGGAATTTGGAGCAGTCATATTCGTTTGACAGCTGAAGCTGTTATTTTGGGAACCTTCCTTTGCAGAGCTGGATTTGCTCAGGCCTTGCAGCTCATGTGCCTTCACACATGAGTTGTACAACTGCCCCTTGTGTCTCACAATAAACCCACAGCAGAGCCATGAGATAAAAATATCATTAATATCATTTGCACATGTAAGTGTTCCAGCTTTCTTTTTCCCCCGCTTCTCAAACATAAATCCCTGTTCTTGTAACTTCCCATCTTCCTCAGCCATCCTAACTCCAATCTCCTTTCTTCCTGCTCCTCCAGAACAAGAACTGATGGTGAATCTCCATGTCAGAGCTCACAGATTTGATAAAACCCAAGCAGTGTGCACAAATGATGTGATTTGGCAGCAATATCCAGCTCAGAACCCCCTTGGTTCCCATCCTTGCCAGCCTGGAACCCTTTGTGCCTGTGAGGTGTGAGCCTTGCAGGCAGCCAGCGAGGCAGATGGCTGGGAACTTCCCTTCCTTTTCCACAAAGAATTTATAAATTTAGGATTTTTTCAGCACAACCCTGAGTTGCAATTTGCTGCTCTCTCCTATTAAACACGAGCTCTCTGCCTTACAAGGTGCCCTGATTTTTTCTGTCCCGATGCTCGCTGTTAGTAAAAGGCCTTTCCCTCAGCCCTCCCTGACGTTTCTGTTCTGATTCACCCTGTTTATACCCGAGCAAATGATACCCAAAGCTATAATTAGAAAGCAAGCATTGACACATTCCACAGGAGCACATTTGTTGCTTGTAGTGGCTGGGGGGACTCAGTGACACAAAACTGTGCTTCAGGTAAGCAAAAAAATAAGACAAAAACCTAATTATTTTCTGCTGGCATGGAGTGTTTTTGTGCTGCAGTAGAATTACCTCAGCTTGAGTGCAAAGATTACATCTAGTTAGTGATGTCTAAGTGCAGATCTTGCTCTTATGTAATTCTCTTTACCCTGGTAACTCCTCATTCTCAGGCAGAGTGCCGGCTCCCATTAGGAGATTCATCCTCACTTATCCAGGAGCAGGGATGTACGTGCTCACCAGATGGTTATTTCTCACTAGCTGAACTTTGGATATGCAGAGCTCCCTACCCAACCAGCTCCTCACATCCTGCTCTTGCTGTTGCTTTATCCTGTGTTTTCAGGAGCAAGGAAGGCTTGCAAAACTTAGATAAAGGGCGAGGAATAGAAACGCACAAAAATCCAAAGGAAGCACAGGTTTTGGATTGAGAACAGGGTGTTTTAAATGGTTCACTGATTTGTTACCAGTGCTCCATCCTCTGAGTCAGCCTGAGCCTTCACACCCAGTAAATCCCATTCTTGTGGGTCCTTTTCTCATTTTCATTAGAATCATAAAAGTATTCAGCTATAGCTAGATCACTGTCCCCCTATCCAGGCAAGGCTGAAGTCAGAGGAGGCTAAATCATAGAAACATCGAGCGCCTTGGGTTGGAAGAGACATGAAAGAGCATCCTTGGAGCAAGAGACCCCTCACAGCTCTCCAAGTAGTCATAATGTGTGGGGGCGATTGTTTCAGGGACAAAACAGCCAGGAAAGATAGAGAATAAACAAATCTAGTTTGGAAAAACTCAGCAGAAATGTCTCTAAAGTCTGCACTCTGAAATGTATTTCAATAGCAAAAAGGAAAACTTTCGAAGTGGTGAGCACTTGCATTGAAAGCTTCCACATTCTCCTGTTTTTCTTGCTTCCTCTCTGGTTCCACATGGAGCAGAGGAAGGGGGTGAAGGAGTAAATCCGTTGGGGTGGGGCTTTCCAGCTGAAGGGTTTGAGCCCTGTGATCAGGGAACCTTAGAAGCTTTCCTCAGCTGGGCAGGCCTTGTGTAGGTGAAGGAGTCTGCAGCCAACAGAGAGGCAGCACACGTGGAGAAAAGCAAGAAGCTGGGAGGTGATGGGGTGGCTGTGATCCAGCACTCAGCGTGGATCTGGAGACTCCACGAGACTGCAGGAGCCGCCCGGCCCAGATGGTGAGCACAGCACTGCTCCAAGCATGCAGCAGGTCTGTCACAGCACAGGAGTGCAGGGGGGAGGACACAGAGGAGGCAAAGAGAGAGGGAAGCGAGGAAAATGTGAGACAGGGTGTCCAAAGGGAAAGAAAAATAGAACAGGAAAATGCAAAGAGCTCTTTGGATGCTCTGAACGTCATCAGGGATGACAGTGGCAAGTCACAATGGAACTCTAAAAGGAAGCAGCAGCCTGAGTCCCTTCAGGGGCATGTAAGACATTTGTGAGGACTCTAAGACAAAAATCCATTCTAAAAATGGGCTGAAATTCATGAACCTACTGCTGTACAGAAATGACAGGCATAAAGAGCCTGGATGGCTCTGCACAATGGCCACCATCCCTCTTGCCATCACCACTGACACATTTAACCACCACCAACCCCCAGACCCCTCCAAAATCCTTCTGGCAGCAGAAAATGAAGTGTGGGGTCAGCATAACACTGACTTCTCCAACACTGCCAGCTGGGGCTGGAGGAGATGAAAATAGCACATTATGCTGCTCCTGGTTTTGATGCTGGATTAGGCAACCCCCTCCTCTGACTCCTGGCTTTTGTGAGCCCCCGATGGCATCACCCCTCCCCAAGCATTGTATAAAAGCCAGAGATGATAAACCCAGTGGCTGTGGAGCTGAGAGGCAAAAACTCAGACCATTTTCTGCTTTAGGAGAGCCCAGCCCTTCTCCTGTGCAGCAAGGCAGCTTTATCAGGTGGCTTTAATATGCCCCAAAGTCGAGCCAAAGCTGCTAGTGGTTGGTGAAAGTGAAAATAGGATTTGTTATAAATAAGGCTGTCTGGGAGCACATGAGGCTGCAGAGAAGGGACATTCTGTGTCTGGTTTGCAGAACACAGTGCATCATGCCCAGCATAATCAGCACCAGCTAATCAGATTATTTGATGAGCCAGAGGGAGCAAAATCTATCTTTGAGTTGACGTAATCCACCAATAGACTGCTTAAGGATTCTGGATATTTTCATTCTGTGTCTCAGAAGCCTTTCTCTTACCTATTTATCGAGACTTATCCTTTTCATGAGCAAATCTAGGATTAAACACAGACGGCTCAAATTAAAACCAGAACACAAACCAGGTAAGAGTGAGATTCCAACAGAGCAGTGCCAATTACCACACTATTGGCTCAGCAGGATGGTGGAAGAATATCAGGGATACTTTAAAGCCATTAGTGGAGACCTTGGATGGTAACTGAGGAAGATAAGGAATGCACAGGTTTGGAATTAAAATGGGGAAAAGACTTTTTTTTTCAGGAACATTGTGAAATTTTGGATGAGATTTTTGTTTTAATTCAGGCCTAGCCTGATCCATAAATTCTTATCACTTTAATATGATTTAATGTATTTTAGGGTGTGTTTTATAAAAAATCTGTACATTGTCTTAGCCTTCTTCATCACAAATAGGCAGTTTCAACAACTGCATAAAAAGTAGCTTTCCATCTTTTTCCTAATTTAATCTGGCAGAAAGCTCTCTAGCAGGGTACCTCATAATGCTTTGCCTTATTTACAGATACAATGAGGGGAACAGAAAAATAAATCATTTTCAAACCAGATTACTTTTCTGGAAGGATAGTTCTGTGATTGCTTTTATTCCTGCCTTTAAAAGAAAATAATTTAGTAATTATAGCTTGAGCAATATTGTTTACTTGTATCAGGCCTCACAAAAGCTGCTGTGCCTGCCTTTCTTGTATGTTGTGTTAAAAAGATGGGTAGAAACAGAATAAAATAATTGCAACAGAACATTGCCTGGGATCACTGTCTCCCTCCCACTGCACAAAGAGATGCTGGAGCAAAGCTGAGACATTTATTGAGCAGCAGGAGGTCATTAGCTTGTTGTCAGTCCTCTTTCCATTGACAGCTTGATGTGGCTGTCTGGTAGGTAAGCTGCATTATAAACAGGCTTTTTGTAACACACATTTCTACTTTCATATGAAAAGTATGTTTGCTGTCTCCCAAATAATCCTTGCCACCCTGAGAAATTACAGATTTTGTGTTTCAGGAACGTGTTGCTTCAGTTTTCCAACCACATGTCTCAGCTGCATCTGAGTTTCTCTTGCCTAAGCCCTTTGAAAAAAGTTTAAGCTTCAAAAGCTTCCACTTCTATGAGACAGCCAGCTCTGGAGCTGCCCATGTCCAGGCACAGCTGTAAATTCACAGGGCTCTAACACTAAATGATGATTTAGAGCATCTCTGGGGGTTGTGTACAGCTGAAATTGCTTAAATTTGACAATGACTTAGATCTTCCATAGAGATCAGAGTGAGGACCGAGGATCAGAGAATTCAGGAGGATATTTAACTGAGGAGTAAATGAGTGCTGCCCTAAGCCAGCCAGATCCATGTGTAATCATTTGTCTGTACATCTCATTACTGCCCAAGCACACGGCAGCAGAGAGGCCGAGCCACTGGCTTTGCTTTGCCCAATGCAATTCAGCTTAATCAATAAAACCAATTTTACAAAATTATGCAAATTGTTGAGCTGCTGCTGGAATGATTGGAAATTGGTGAAGCTGCTCGGTCTCAGGAAGGTCACATTCCTTCACTGGATATGGAACCTTTGAAATGCTTGGCCAGAAGGGATTTGTGTCCTTTTCTTCCTGACATGGCTTTCACATAGCCCAGTTTCCCCAACACTTCCCATGGTTCCTCCCTCTGCCAAGTCAACTTTTACAGTCAAGGGGCCTGGGCAAACACCCAAGGCCCAGGGAGAAAGTCCAGATCTGGCCCATTTCCCACAAGCCACATTTCATTGGTACAGAAAAATCACATTACATTGGTTATATTAGGAATATTGATTACACAGCTGATCATAGAATCACAGAAGGGTTTGGCTTGGAAGGGACTTTAAAGATCATTTGTTCCAACCCTCTGCCATGGGCAGGGACACCTTCCACTGGACCAGGTTGCTTCAATTCCATCCAACCTGATGTAGATGAGAGTCCAGGCTATTCATTTCAGAAGCAGAGGCTGTTCAGATGATCACTTGCATCAAATTAGAGAGCTCATTTCTCAAATGGAGCCCAAACCTGTTTGGATTAGAGCTTTCCAACCTTCTTCCTTTCTTCTCTGCTGAAGAAACAGAAGTTCTGCTATTTCATTTTGTTGCTATTTATGTTATCTTGCCATCCCGGCTTTGAATTTTCACTCTCTTATTCCAAGTACACATCTTGCCCGATTTGCTTAATCTTCAAGAGTTTTCACAATGTCCTCAGGCACTCAGGGAAGAGCCAAGTGAGCTGGGCTTTCCTCAGAGCACACGGCTCCAAAGCTGAACTGTGTTCATTTCTTGGCTGTTTTCCTCTCACATCAGAGAATATTCCAAATAAGGCCTCACTGGTGTTGCTCAGAATCAAAATAGCTGCTTCTTATTTAGGTTTGATAACCTCTGGAGAAAAGTCCCTTGGACTTTGGCTTCCCCTCAGAGCTGCCGACTGCCTTGGCATATGGTCATGTTAGATCTTCTCAGTTAAACACTCTTACATCACACTTCTGTCAGCTGTCAGTATTTTAATGTTTTCCTTGGAATGTTTGCTTCCTGTCCTAGACCTTCTGCCTCTAGAGTCGAGTGATTAAGTTAGAATCTGAGGTTTTATTTTCAAAGCAGATTTCTAATCCTCAATGCAGCACAGAAAAGCGTAAAATATTGACTAAGTATAAATAAAGGGTTCAGAAACTAAAAGCAAAAAAGAATCATGAATATCAGTTCCTAAAACTCATTAGTTAAAAATATAGTTCTAATGTTTTGGAACAAAACAAACCAACTGGTTAAGTTTTTTCCCAAAGTTTCTGATTGCCAGTTCCAGAGTGCAGAAGACATTTCTGTTTGTGCCAGTGCTGGATCAATATTCCAGCTCAGTTCAGATTTGCTCTCACCAAGATCTCACTCAGGCTGAGTTCTTACATCTCATACTGATCATGGGCTTCCTGAAACACTCCAGGAAAAATAAGGAATATTAGCATCTGTGTTCTGGGTGACATTTTGGGTGGATAAGCCCTGTTTAGCCCTGGTTTTCCTCATCTAACAGAACACATACACAATCCTTTCTTTCCGTACCCTCAGGCATTGCAGTGGATTCATCACTGCTGCAGCCATTCCAGAGGTGCTTGTGCCACAGCTCTGGCTACAATATTTTTTTCTTCTCATAGGTGTTGCCTGCAGATTTACAGGGGTTTGGAGTTAGATGTGTACCAGATAATGACACAGAGTCACAGAGGAGCAGGCTGGAAGGGACCTCAAGGATCCTCTGGTCCAGCTTTTCTTGGACAAAGCACAGTCTAGACAAAATCTGGTCCATTGAGTCAGAATACTCCAGGGGTGGAGATTCCCACTGATGGCTTCTCTGAGCCCAGGGTCTGACTGGCACTGATTATTCTTTTCCTGATAAGCAGTCTAAGTTTGCACTAATTGTCTCCAAAACATGCACACTCTGCCTCTTTTCAAACCCAAATGAAGTTTAATTGAGTTGGTTTTCCTTGAGAGATAATGTGACTAGAGAGCATGAAGTCCCAAATGTAGTGAGACTGTGTGAAATAAAAGAGATTATGGATTAGAAACACAAACCATTAACCTAGAACACCAAGAGTAGTTTTGGCTTCTTTTTCTGCCAGCTGAAAAAAATAATTTATATTTCTCATGCAAGTTTATACCTAGAGCTGATTAAAAGCTTCTATTTCTTTTCTGCTTCAATTTTCAAAGATCTAGAACAGTTCTACAAAAGAGGTAATGAAAGTAATGAAAACTACATTATGTTCTTTATGTTATTTAACACAAAAATATCACAGAATTTGGAGCTTTTGTAATTTACCCAGAAACTCTGAAACTTGCTCTCCAAAGCTCTGTGGGATCTCCTAAAGCCTCTGGTGTCCAAGCCAGGGAGTCAGGCTGTTTTAGAGGTGGACCCTGAAGTGATAGGAATGCCTCCAGAAATGGGAGTGTCCCCAGGGTCACACTCCATCAGCTCCAGGGCATCTCCTGGTCATCCTGGCAGCACATTCAGTGTAGCTCAGAAACCTGCTGGAACTCCTGAGTTTTGCAAACCAGCTTGGTTTCAGCACACCAGCATTTACCACAACATCTCTATTTTCAAAGCTGTCCAGCCAGCAACATTTCCCATCTGAAAGGAAGAGTTTCACTTCTCATCCAGCATCCCCCTCTCCAGCAGCCACTTGCCTGTGAGCTGCCCTGAGCTGTTCTGTTTTCTGAAGGCAAGGAGAAAGCAACACCTGCAGCTCACCACACTTGAACACATCTCAGAGCCTTTCCCTTCATCTGAACTAGGCTAAACAAGTCACCTCCCAGGCACACTGACCCCTCTGGGGAATACAAACACCCTAGTTCAGACTACACTCGCATTATGAAGACCTAATTTAGTCCTGATGTTTTGAGATGCACATGCAAGCTGCTTTTCACAAGGTCACCCCCAGCAGAGACAAGGAATTTTTCATTATTAGCATGAAGACCTTGAGTTTTGAAAAATGCTCTTGACTTCCATCATCATCTGCATGCTGTTTTTTTCCATGTCCCTGGCATTAAATGGTCAGCAGAAGAGGCTGTAATTTATGCAGCAATCCTGACAGTTGTCTCAAGGGTTCTGTGCAATGAACCACTTTCATTTTAAAAGCACTTTTTAAATAAATGGTCTCAGAAACACTGTACGGTTTTAAAACTGAAAACACAAGGGAGTTTACATGCTATGGAGGGAAACCTGTATTTGGTGACAAATTAAAACATTCAGCCACAAAAATGATGGCTAAGAGAAGATTAAGAAAGAAAAGGTAAAACAGTGTTAGAGGAATGTGTTTTGCTATTTAGACACATTCTCTCTGTCTCCTTGTATAGAAAATATTTTAAAGGTGAGTCCTGACCCTGTTTGTCCTCAAGTGTTAATACCAAGTGTTTAGACAGGAAAATGATGTCGATCTGCCAGTCACTAATTGCCCTTCCTCGTGGTCCCCATTTCCTTGGGTGCTCTGGTTTCTCCATGGCCCTGATGCCAGAGGAAATATTTAGCTCCCATCTTCCTGTGGAGTAGCAATTTCCCTATTTCCATAACTTAAACCTTCCCCACTGAGCAGCTGCAGTGTCTGCTTGAACTGTGGAGTATTTATTTTGGGAGGGTTTTTCTAAGTCCTGATCAAATTAGTTTGAGGGAAAAGATACCTACAACATCCTAAAGAACAGCTGTTCCTGACAAATCAACCCCAGGAAACATTTTGTCTGTTTATCCTATGAATTGGCAGAACATGGGCTGCTGTATCCTGAAATATTCTATCATCTGCCATTAAATAAATAGAGAACTGAACAGTTCCTAGCTACAGATCACAAATGGAAGTGAGAGGAAAGTAAACATCCAGTTTAGCTTTCACCTCAGTGCATTGCTGCTTCCAGCTCACCTGAAGTTTCTCAATAAGATCTCTAGGAAAATAGGCAAGGGCTTTTTTTGTACTGGACATCAATTTCTCTGAAGTGCTCACATCCTTCTTGTCTAAACATATATATTCTAAATGGATAAAGATGTCTGTAAAAAAGCAAATTATTTTCCAACCTCTGCCTGGCCAGGGGCCAAAGGAAGCTGTGTGATGTTCAATCTTACATTCATACAGCGTGGCATGAAAAAGAAATGTACAGGGGGACTCTAAGGGGCTCAATCAGTCACTCCTCAGGCTGTTTTTCAATATTGTAACATGGAAATATTGAGATATCAATATTGAAATATTTCCCTTCTGTTAAAAAAATACAAATGTATGTATATATGTTTTATTTTAACACGGTGACCTTGGGGGCTGTGAGTTTGGGGTTCAGAGGCTTTTTTCTTATAGGATTTCTAATGATTTCTAATGGCAGCAGGGATTCCTGACTCCTGCATCCATGATTTTAGCTGCAGGCAGGGCAGCAAGGACAGGCCCTGCTCTGTCACTCTGGTAATGAGCAGTAATGACAGACTCTAAGCTGTCATAAGAGGATATGACCAAGCCTTGTTTGGGAATGGAGAACTCAGCCACGTCTGGTGACAGCCAGCATGACCTGGGGGAAGGGACCTGCCCACAACAAAGAACTTTTTACCCTCTCACAAATAAAACTGGCCTCTCCACATGATGTTCCCAGCTTCTCCCCCCTCTCCAGCATCCTTTCTCTCTCCTCTTCCGCAACAGGAGGTCAAATCTGGATTAATTTCATTTTGTCCTAAACACGATGTTAATTCTGTGTTCTTGCTAGACCAGAGCTTGTGGGGAGGAGAGAGAATTTTAATCCTGGTGAGATTTCCCACCCTTACAGATTCCCACATGGAGATTGCAGCAGCCTTTGTGCAAGTGTTGGAGCTGCTGCAGGCTGTGGCATTTTGGGGAAGCAGTGGTGATGTACAAGCCCTGAAGCAGGAGCTTTCCTGCCCTGGGACAGGCTGAGCCCCCTCCCTGAGCAGCAGGGCAAGCAGCATCCCCATTTTTGTCCAGGAAGTCACACTAATTACAGAGCTGTTGCCTTCCTCATTTAAGCAGGCAGTTAATCCCAATGCTATTAAAATCCCAGCATTTCCAGCTTCCCCCAGGAGCACTGAGTGGCTGTTCATGGAGCAGGCTCACACCACGCTGCTGCTTCTGTGGTGACACTGGCCAAGTGATAAATGCACTATAAATTCATATTTTGCTGCCCTCCTTCCCTAGGAGACAGGCCAGAGCAGCCTGGGACAGGATCTGTGCTCCTGCTTCCTCCTGAGACAAAGAAGGTGCCACAGGAGGGCACAAGGAAAGTGAGTCATTCCTGTGATCATTAATTAATTAGTGTCCTGCTGCTCCTCCAGGCAAACCAAACAGATTACACAAAACTGACATAAACAAGCAGAAAACCCTGCTTATAAAGGAACTTGGGAAGACATTCAGTCCCAAACCTGCCAGAGCTCTGGTGATCCAGTCTGCTCTTTCCAGGATGCTCTTGGGTGCTTGGATCCATTTTCCCTGAGGAAGGTGGGGTTCCCAGATTAAAGGATGCACAGAAATTGCTCTCCCTGATGAGATAAATGTTTCTGTCACCAGGCAGGATGGGTGAAGCTTTAGGGTCTGGCTAAACCACAGCCAAGGTCACCAGTTCCCAGCAGGTGCTCCATGGCATTGCCATGCCCAAGGAGCCTGCTCCACATCCAGAGAGCTGAAGGCACCAGGACAGCATCATTCCCATGGCCAGGAGCCTCCAAATTTGCAGAGACCACCTGGAACAGGGCACACAGGACTCCCTGCTCTGTCCCACCTCCCTGTGCTCGAGATCTGTGTCTTCTAAAACTGGTCCAGACACACACACACGTGCACTTTGCAAGAAAGCCACTAAGAAAAGCCAAATCTCATCTGGATTTGTGCACTTCCTTGTCTCTCAGCATTCCTTGCAAAGGCAGCCTGTCAGAATATTGCCTTCCCTGGTGTTCCCTCTGCACCTGAAAATCATCCACCACAGGAAAAAACGCACCAGAAAAGGAAATAAAATAAAATAAAATTAAATAAAATTAAATTAAATTAAATTAAAATGAAATAAAATAAAATTTAAAAACAAAATAAAATAAAATAAAATAAAATTTAAAAATAAAATAAAATAAAATAAAATAAAATAAAATAAAATAAAATAAAATAAAATAAAATAAAATAAAATAAAATAAAATAAAATAAAATAAAATAAAATATATTGCAGTCCCTAGAAAGAGCAAAGAGAAATCTTCCAGTGCAGAAAGAAGCCATTTGGGGTGGGCTCAGCCAGGTGGTCCCTGCTCCTGCCCCCCCCCAGTCTCCCCCACCCTGCTGTGCCTCTGCTGGGGGAGGCAGAGCAGAGCCAGCAGATGATGCTCCCCAGAGCGTGGGCTGCCTGCCAAGGAGCCCTGCCAGGTGCTGGCTGTTTAAATTGCTTAATACACTGAATTAAACACAGATCGATATCAGGATCCCGGGCTCCAGCCCTGTCAGGGAGCGTGAGCTTGTCCAGAGCTCTCAGCATCCCCCGGGGGTTCAGGGCTCTGTCCCCTGTCACAGACCCTGCTGGGCATCCTCCGCTCACCCAGCCAAGCACGGAGAGTTTCTGCTGCTGAGCTGCCCCTGTGCCAAGGCTGCCTGTGCCTTTTCCTGGCTCGGCAGGGAAACAGGGAGAGCAGCCCGGGATCCCTGTGCCTGAGCATGGAGAGACCTCAAACCTCAGCGAAAGGTGCAGAGCCCCAGACCCAGCCCAGCGCGGCTGTGGGAGGTGAAATCACTTTGGGGCTGATGGATAAAGCCACGAGCTGTGCTGTTCGTCCCCATAAAGGTGAGGTCTGTCACTTTTCCAAGCGCTGCGGGCTCAGGTCCAACTCTAATGGCTTCATTGTTGTCGGGTTACAATGGGCTGTGATAAAATCTGCATTTCCTGGCAGGGATTCAGCACACCTCGGTTCCCCTGGCCATGCACTGCCTCAGCGTCCAGCACAGCCACCAAATCCCCGTGGCTTTTCCAGGCTGGCAGCAGCCACACAGCACCAAGGATGGCAAAATCTGCTCATTAATAACTTGTCCTGAGCCTCTGAGTGAAGGATGATGTGCTGTACTTGGTAAATAAAGTGTATGAGGTCTCACAGCTACGCTGGTTTATTAATTTGCCTCGTTAATCTAATTTCCTGCACCCTTTTGGGAAAGATTAAATGAATCATATGTAGGCATGAAAAATCGGCACAAGGAGAAGAAAGGAGGAGGTCTGGCACAAAAAAAAAAAAAAAAAAAAAAAAAAAAAAATTGAAGTCAAAATTCATTAAAAAACTTAAAATAACTGTTCATGCTGACCAGAAGCTAAAATAACAGATATTTGTTACTGGGAGGAAAATTCCCCTCTTCTCTGTAGATAGGTGGAAAACCCTATGGAAAGCCCCTTGTAGGACTGGAAATGAGCAGAATTTAAAGAGCTGTACAAAGCTGGGAACCATGGATTGCTGAGGAGGTTCTGTGGTACACTCACATTTGTGCCTCTGTCCTTTTGTTTTCTCAAGTACAGATACGGCTTTGCAAGGAAAAAAACAAAACTACAACATGTGAAAAGCAAAATGCTCAAACAAACCTTGTGGTAGGTCAGCACAATCCCTGGTAAGTCAGATGTGAGATAAACCTCCCTTGTTTACCCCATCAGTTATGTGTGGGGCCAAGGCCACACCATACTTTGGTATTTTCTGGGAGCCAAACTGAGGGGAAATAATATTTTCATATTTTCAGTAATAAAAAATTTTCCAAAGTGACATATTTTAACAGAAATTCTCTGAAATAAGATGAAAGCTGTTCTCTGATTAAGAGCTTAAAGACAGGTTCCAAGTCCAATTTACCTGATTTAGAGGTGGTTGAGACACTTGATAGAGAGAAGGATTTCAGGATTTAACACTTAACCACACAGAGGCATTGGGAACACCTGGAGCAGGGCAGGGTTTTAGGGATTCTCCCAGCCAGGGGTTAACCTTTGCTTTGTTTAAACGGGAATTTCCAAAAACCTCATGCAGGACATGAGAGAATAAATTTATAGGCTGAGCCTCCCTATTTTCTTCCACAAAACAGGCTCTCTTTTAGCAGTTGTTATGTTTAGCTGTTTTGCATGACTGAATTTCCATTCCCTAATGGCACATGATGTCCCAGCTTGGAACTGCCACCAGTTTGAGACTTTAAAAGGACTGCTCTCCCCTAGACTTCAGAGATTTCAAATTATAGCTTGTCAGATAACTCCCACCCCTGGTCCAAGTGGCAGATCAGTAATTTTTATCCCTTTGCTCCAATGAAAACCCTTGGAACAACCCTCTGAAAAGCATCAGGTCCTGGACTGTCCCCACAGAAAACAATTAACCCAAGATGAAGGTCAAGACCTGTTCCCATCTTCAGGATTTAATAATCCTTCATCATTATGACACTTTAAAAGTTGTTAACTGTTTAGTTCATCTCATTTTCAGAAAGTTTCCAGCCAGGCTGAGTGTCTGCCTCATCTAAATGGAACATCACCATCATTTCTCACTCAGATGTCTCAGAGGTCTTGGACCATCTCAGCTTCTGCTGCAGAATATCAAATGCCTGAAAATAATTGAAGGGGACCTTTGTGAGGCAGGTCCTTTTTCATCTGGGATTGTGTGGATGGGATGAAGCATTCCTCAGACCCCTATTCCAAAGCAGATTGTAGAGGATTAAAGAGCTCAGGTGACCAATGCAGTCCTGCAGGAGCAGAGTGGGGTCTGGGGGCAATAAACACTCCATGAACCAGAGAATGCTGCAGCTCCACGTTCCCCTGGCAGCTGCAGTGATTGCCAGCACCAGCACAGCCCATGTGGCTTCCAGGTCAGTGTCCAGCCCTGCCCCTGCTCCATGAGGTGTCCTTGTCACCTGCCATCACCTCCCCACAGCCTTCCTGCCACCCTGGCACCCTTCTGCTTCACTCTCCCTTAGCTGTCCCATTTTCTCCCCCTAGGAATAAACCACATTTTTTTTTCCTGGAACATTTTTAAGGCTTTTGCTTTGCAGAGATCAATGTTTTCCCTGCATGAAGCCCAAAGCCTGTTAAAGGGTTGGCTGTCCAGGCAGGAATGTGTTTATTCCCAGGTGGAACCGATGGGATCCACCATCCCCTGCCTCATGTTTGGTGTTTCTCTGCAGCTGCACCAAGCTGCAGCTTGAAACACGGGATCTGCTTGGCTCTCCCACCCTTCTGTGAGGGATTTTAGTGTTTTCTTCTGGTTCCCTGCTGAAGCAGCAGTGGGCTGAATTTCTGGTCTGCCCAGTGAGGGGCAGGCATGGTGCAAGGAGTGTTCAGGCTGCCTGTGGAATTTGGGGACAGAGGGGATTGGTGAAGGGTCTCAGGGAAATGCCTGGGAGCTAACACTTCCCAGATCCCCAGAAAGGAGGTGAGCACCAGAAGCCAAATTCTAATCCCTGCCCTGTGGCAGTGACTCGGTAATGAGTTTTAGGGAAATTTGTTTTTCTCTCTGCAGCCACATAAAGTGACAAATGGTTCACAAACAGAGATCCCAAACTGGAGAATTTTAACAGCTTCAGCAGAGGATTCAGCCCTGTTTGCCTCCCCCAAATACCCAGCAGTGGTCAGAAGGGTCATTTCATTGCACATACACCGTGCTCGGGCAGCCATGCACCCCTCTGCACCCACAGCTCCCTCTCCCTGTCCCTGCTCTCCCACTGCAATAATCAGACCTTTTCCAAAGACATTTACCAGCTCTTTCCCTGTTCAAAATCCTAAAAGAATTGTCAGGAGCTATTTAAAGCCCTTCACAGCCCTGCGCTCTGCGGGCACAAACAAAACCCTTCTGGGTGAGCCCAGCCTGGCTGTTTATAAACAGGGCACAAAAAGCTCAGTCACATTGCCCTGGGGAGCTCAGGGACTCCTGAACATGCCTGGAGCTTTGTGTGGCCAAGCCCATGGATCATGGATCACGTTAATAATAATCTGGTCAGAGCCAGAGCAGGTTTGGGTAATGCTGGGTCACCCTGGCCACGTTTCCAGCTTAACTGGTGAAAATGCTTCAGCACAAAGGGAATGTGCATCCCACAGCAGCCTGCAGGAAAACACAGCAGTGCTCTTCCATGCAGCTGGTCAGGATCCAGGCTTTGGATCTGAGAGGAAACAGGAAAACACAGGTGTGGAAAGCAAGCAAGAGGTCTGAGTGAGCCACAGAGAATTCAGCTGTGACATCCAGAGGTTTACTCAACAGTAAAACAAGCTGCAAAAACTCTTTAGATTGGATGGGGAATTGGAAACACAGGGAGTTTCTTGCCACAAGTACTCTGCAGTGCACAAATGTCAGCAGACAGTCTTCCAAGTGGCTGTAAGGTCATTCCTATAAATAAATCATCCCGGCCCTGAGGAGCCCTACAGAGCTTCCCAGGAAATATGCATCCTGAAAATTGGACCTGAAAGAGGAGACAGGTAATGACTGCTCCTTTCAATGCTGCAGGAACAGAGTTTAAACAGGACCAACAATAGCTCCTCCAGTTTTTCATCTCTCTGATGAATAATGCAGCACATCCCATGAGGGGATGGGCAGTGTGTTCCAACAAACTGGCACCCAACACCAGCAGGGCCAGGGCTGCCTGTGCATCCACAGGAGAAAAGCAGGGATGGATCCACTCCACAGGAGCTGGGTTTGCACACTCAGGTGTGCTGGGGGTGGGTGATCCCTGGCTCTTTAACCAGGTATCATCCAGTGCACACCTGCAGCTTGCCCTGGATCCTGACCTGGATCCTTAGACAATGGTGGGGAAGGAAAAAGGGCACTAAATAACTGCCACCCTGCACATGAGCCATCAGTCTGCCTGGCTGAAGGACCAGCAAAGAGGCAGCTGCTTCTTTTTTTTCCATGTCTGGGAATTTATCTGCAAGCCAAACTCGGGTACCCACGCAGGAGGTGATGTCCAAGCCACAGAAATGCGTGACAAGTGAAGGGACAAATCCCCCAGGGCTGCGTGGGCTGGGGTGGCTGCATGGCACACTGTGCCACAGCTGAGAGTAAAATCCATCCCTGCAAAGGAAAATACAACATGTGGGCAATCATCTGATTGTGTGCTTTAATAGAGCTTACTATAAACTCCTCTGCAAGCAGAAGTGTGTGCAGGGGAGGGAAGGCAGGGCTGGGAGCCATGCAGGGTTTGCATGCCTTGTAATCGACTTCCAGGGCCATTACACTAAAACTACCTGCTGTTCTTCCAGGAAATAATTGGATTTCAAAAGAATAAACCATAATTATTTTTTAAAGTACTATTATGCCATCCTTATCCTAAAGCTTCTGCTGACCTCCAACAGCACAGATCAGACCCATGTAACCCTTTAACCTCAACCCACTTTAAAATATTAATCCTCATGCATGGCACAGCATTATTATCCCCTTTTCTGGGGAAAAGGGAATGCTTGGCAGGGAGATGGGATGAGCTGTTGGAGGGGGAAAGCAGGATGGGAGAAAGGACATGCTGGGGCAGTGCTGAGCTCACTGCTCAGCTCCCAGGGCAAATCCAGAAGGATGGCACCACCCCAGTGCATGGGAAGCTCAGCAAACCCATTGCAAGACAGAAATAATACCTTGTTTGGGGAAAAACAGTGTGTGTATTAAAATATTCCCATGGTAAAATTATCTGTACCATTTTTTTGAGTTAACATTAAAAAATAGCTACATAGGAATGCAAAACAACCTCTGATTTTAATTGTTTTGTTCAGAAAATAGAAGGGATGGAGAAGGTTTCCAAGTGAGAGAGAACTGCACTAAGAGGGAGTACATGTACATGTGAAGTACATCCTTCATAAAGGATGAAAGCTGTTGATTAATCTGAAAATATGGCAGGAAAGGATCACTGTGGACTGAAAGGGCTTTTCTCCCAAAATGGTTTGAATGGAGAATTTATGATCAATTCCAGTTCAGATTGTATGATGAGCTCAGCTGAAGATGGGTGGCAGACACGTTCCCATCCCACAGGAGCAGGAGATGGATGAGCCAACCTCCTCCTGCCTTCCCACGTCTCATCAAACACAGCCCAGAGATGTTGCCAGTAGCAACAATGAGCCTTTCACCTGTTTGGAGCTCTGTCCCCTTTGCTGGAGCTGCTTCCTGGGCCCTGTGTCACCAAAGGGCCTCACACTGTCCTTGCTTTTTCACCATCTGAAGGTTGGAGATCCCTGGAACCCACATGGACCTGGGCAAGGTGTCAGGGCACTGCTTGTCATGGAATCACAGAAGGTTTGAGCTGGAAGGTTTGAGTTTGGTTCTGAAGGGATCTTCAAAACCATCTCATTCCACCTCTCCTGCCATGGGCAGGGACACCTTCTGCTGTCCCAGGGTGATCCAAGCCCCATCCAACCTGGCCTTGGACATTCCAGGGATCCAGGGGCAGCCACAGCTGCTCTGGGCACCTGTGCCAGGGCCTTACCACCCACAGGGAAGGATTTCTTCCCAACATCCCATCTAACTCTCAGTTTGAAGCCATTCCTCCTTGCCCTGTCCTCCCTTGTCCAAATTCCCTCTCCAGGTCTCCTGGAGCCCTTTCAGGTGCTGGAAGAGCTCCAGATCCTTTTGTTCTCCAGGCTGAACCCCCCAGCATGTCTTGCTGGGAGAGCTGCTGTGCCATTGGGCATCCCAGTAAAGCCAAGCCCCTGGTGTCAGGATACAGGGAATGACATGATCATCTCCTCCACCTGCACTGGGACAGCGAGGAACAGCCCTTTGAAAATCAGGAGCTCCAAGAGGAGAGTAAGTGAAGCTGCCCAAGGACTCAGTAGCTCATCCATCCTTCTAGCCATGAACTCAGGAAGCACCAGGTCACACTCAGAACAAAGATCCATTTATGTTTCATCAGACACAAACCAAGTGACGTGGGGACCTTACCTTGTCCCAGCAGCTGACCTTCAGTCCTTGTGTCTTCAAACAAATCCCATTCCCTGGGCTTCAAATACTTGTTGCTGGCTCTCTGAAGATTTTATTAAAATATAGAAAACAACATGAACCCTGCAGCTGGGATTTTTAGCAAATAAAGGACATTTAACAGTTTAAAATGTATTTTTAAAGCCCCTCATTCTTTTTTAGGAGTGGGTTTTCACAAAGATGCTTTGCAGTGCTGCAGCCTCCCCCCGGGGGCAGGCAGCCAAAGCCTTGCTGCAGGCAGCAGTTGTCAAAGCTTTGATTGAAGTGGGGGGTAGGTCACACAATGCTTTACAAATGGCAACCAGCACATCACATTTCCCTGGCAGATCAGCTGGCAGATGCTGTGACAGGCTGGCAGCCACAGCCAGAGTGTCCCATGGTGTGTCACAGTGTCCCACCATGTCCCACCAGTAGCTCTGTGCACCCTCCAGGGCCAGCACCCAGCCAGCTCCCACAGCTTCTCCTCCAGCACCTCCCTGACATCCCAGCTCCTCCATAATTCCATCACTGATGGAATTCTGTGCCTTTCCTCCACCCTGAGTGCAGCACATGCACCAGCTCTTCCCAAACACTACTCGGTTTTCTTCAAGTTGCTATTCTTGCCTAAAGCATCCTGAATTATGGATTCTGAAGGGATGATAAAAGTGCAGATGTCCTCTTCCAGCACCTGTAAAAAGTTGTGCTTAACTTCAGTTCTTTTGCATTCTCTCACCTTCCCCTGAAAAAAAACCCCTCTTTTTTTTGTTGTTACTCTGAATGCATTTTTGAGATGACAACTCTGAAAGACTTGAGTCAGTGCCTTTTGTAACTGCAACTGGAAAAAAAAAAAAAAGAGTAGATTAGATATCTGCAGAGAAATTTGGTGAAGCAAAAAGAGCCTCACACAATAGCAGGTGTCAGTCTGCATGAGTATTTCTGGAAAAGGGAAAAGCACAGGGTGTTCGAATCAGAGACGTTTTGATTATCATCCCCCCCACAATGACTGTGCAGTTACAGCTAAGAATTACCCAAAGATATTAAAAATTATCATTGCCAAAAACAGCAGAAATAAAGAAAATGTAAGGCAGAGCAGTGGCTGTGATTGCTGCAGGTGGAGAGGCCCTGGCTGCTCAGAAAAGCTGTGGCTGCCCCATCTGATTTTGTAGTGCCCTCAAATCAAACCTAACCATGAAATGGAAAAACAAAATTAAAGCATTTGTACTTAATGATAAAGACATGAGCAATGAAACAGAGAAAATGAAATTCCAGCCAAGTAGAGAAGCCACGTGCTGTGACCTCCTGGTTACCAGGGACTCGACACCGACCCAGTTCCCTTGCTGAGGAGGGAGTTCTCAGATGGGATTCCCAAGGGCCAGGATGGAATAAGCTGCAGTGGAGTTTCTAGGACAGCTGGCTAAAGGGAATCACTCAGCTTTCCTGTGATGCTGGGTATCACAAAGGTGGATTTTCAGGATACAGGCTGGAACCTGTGCCAGTTTAAGCTGGAGATCAAATAATCCTACAGCTCTGCCTCATCTGCTGTGGTCACTGCAGCTACAAAGGGACTCACTGCAGGGCTGGGTCTGCACTGGGAGCTCCTGGGCTCTGCAAACCACTGCTGGAGGGAGGCCAGCCCACCAAAACCTGGGGCTTCATTCCACACCATCAAAAACACTTGGGTTTGAAATTACCCTTCCTACAACACTGAAGGCCAAGGCTGTTTTTTAAGCCTGGCAAAATCAATCTCCTTTCTTGGGAACATCAGCACAGAAGAAATGCCCAGGACAAGCCCCAGCCCCTGTTCCCATTGATTGTACACAGAGCATCCACACGAGCTGCAGAAATGATCTCTCACTGCTCGATATTTTTTTAGTGCTTCACCTGCTTTGAATTGCAAGTGCTTTGATAAATGAACTGAGAAGTTCCCCAGCTTCTCTTTTCCATGGGTGAACAGCTCAGTGGGAACTGCCAGAATGAACAGGGTGATTTTTCACAGCAGTGCTCACTGACTCCCTGCTAAAGCCTCAATGCCTTTTCCTCTTCCTTTATCCTTGTGAGCTCCCTGCTCTTCCAGCACCAATGCACAGATACATTACACATTTTTGGAGATGGGCTCAGCAGGTAATGTTTGAATTTGGGTATAAATGCTTGATTTAAGGATTTTTGTGCAGAATCAACAGCTCAGAAAGCAAACATTCCCTGGTAGCCTGTAGGAGAACAATTAAAAATGGGAGTAACAGCACTGGGCTTCATGCATCCATAATAGGGAAAGGCACTGTGCTTGGTCTTGCTGGGTTAAGATCCCCTAAATGTGCCAAAGCCAATAATTCACCTGGTTCTGGACAATTCCCAACCACATAAAAATGGCAAAACAAGAGCAAACCCCCCTCAGCCACCCCCACCAAGCAAACAAGGGACTGACCAGGAATAGGTAAGAAACCTGCTGCTAAAATAACAGCCTTAATTCCTAAAATTAACAACTTTAATCCCACCAAAATGCCTGGATCAGGCATTTGTAAGGATAACTGGCACATCCCTACCAGCACTTCTCCAACAGGATGAGGAGTGTGAGGGATGTGCAGCTCCAGGAGTGGCCCCTCTACTCAGACTTTCTCCTCATTCTCTGCTCAGGGATTTATTGCAGGGCACTTTGAAATTCAAGGCAGGATCTAGGATTAGAAGAGCCCAAGGTGAAGGGAGTAGGAGTGTTCTCCATCCTGTCTCTAATCCTGTTTGCACAGAGGGGGCAGATCCCTTTGTGCACTGTGACAGTGTTGGTGCAGCTGTCTGCAATTCCATCCCGTGTTCCCTGCCCTCAAGAGCAGGGATATTGAATTCCTCAGGTTTTCTGAGACTGCACGAGGTCCATCAGGGATGCAATGTGCAGCCAAGATCTCAGAGGAAAAGGAGGGATCTGTCCAAGAGCACCTGCTGAATCCAAGGTTTCATTTCTGTGGGAATCAAAACTCCTGCTTTGCATGGCTGATGCTCTCATGGGAAGTTCAGCTTTCTGTTCTCCCAAGTGTCCAGGCTGTATTAAATTTAACATCCCTGCATTAAGGGTTGTTATTAACAAGTGACAGCTACTTTAATGTGCCAAAGTCAGCAAAGCATTTGCCTTCCTGCATGCCAAAACCTTGGATTAGTGCAGGCAGTGAGCTTTAGGGTCCCCTCCAAGCCAAAACATTCCATATTCTGTGATTCAAACCTCTCTACAGGTTCAAGATACAAACTTTGCTGAACACCAAGCAGTGTCTTCTGTGCTACCTCTCAGCTGGGAACTGCTCAGGCTAAAAAGTTACAGCCACAGCATTTGGGTGGTATCATCCCATTTAAAGGACTTTTTCTGTAAGTGCTGAGTATGAATATTTTATATAAAATCACTGAATTTATGGCTAAAATTGGCTATCCCTTATTAATATTGCAGACCACCAATGATCCCTGCTCACAGCTACAACAGCCTCTCGCTCTTGAAAATGTGTTAAAAATCACAAACTGGCACAAAAAAAAAAAATGTTGGAACAATCCCCATGGTAGAAATGGGCCTTCTGAAGGGAAACTTTTAGCAGTACTATTTTTCCTCCTTTGGAAAAAAAGCCACATTTGCCCAAAGCAAAATGTTGGGCAAGAAAATAAATTCAGTAAAAGTTTTTTTTTTTTTTAAATATTGCTTACAATGGAAGAATTTCAAAACACCTGTGTGATTATTCTATTACTGACTTGTCTCTTGTGGATTTTTAGGTTTCCCTTCCTAACACCTTCTCCAATAAAGCCAGAGGAAATAAAAACATGGCACAATAATCCACATGAGGGGAACAACCAACTCTTTAATAGTAGGTGAGTCCTGAGAGCCCTGGTGCTGGGAGAGGCTGGAGCAGGGAACAGGATCTCAGGAGAGCTGGAAATAATTAATGCAAAACCCTGCAGTGACCTGGAGTGCTGCAGAGCAGCAGCTTTCCCAGCCCTGGAGGCCTTGAGCTCCTTCTGCAGAGCTCAGCAGGCATCTCTCCCTGATAAGCCTGGAAAAGGCAATAAGGTGTTTTGTTTTCTCTGGATGATGCCTAGGGAAAAGACAAGGGTGTGCAAGTTACCATCTTGTTTAAAGGTCAGAAAGAAGAAAAACTACTTTCCTGGGTGGAAAAACCTCCTGGATTTGCACTGGCACACAGGCTGCTGCTGGATTTCCTCCTGAGCCACCCACACCACGAGCTGAGGCGATTGTGATGATCCCCTTTCCTGGAGGTAACCCTTACTGGATCTGGCTGACCTGCCCTGACATCCATCTTCATCTGCAGGGCTTGCCCTGGGAAGCTGAGCCTGAAATTCTCTCAGAATAAGGAGAACAATCTCCCAGGCTGGAGCTCTGGTAAAGTGAGGTCTCCTGAACTTCTGCTCCCCCTGCCTTTGAAGCCTCTGCTTCCACCAGGGGGAATAACACCAACCACTCCCAGAGGGGAATCCAGGTGTTTCTGTTCACAGCAAAGGAATCTCCTTTATTTCTTCTTTTAGGAAATTCAGCCAAGATGCTGCTACACAATATAAGGTTATTTATAGGTAAAAGTGAAGAGTAAGAAAACCTAGGAATCAACAATTTTTACATTCTTGCTCTTGGTTGCATGAGGTATGACAGGTGCAGTGGTGAGAGCTCTGCAGGAGTCCCCCCAGGGGGAAAAATGGGAATTTGAGCCACAGGATATTCACTGTCCTGACCACAGGCTGGGACAGCTCATAGAATCCCTGAATGGTTTGGGTTGGAAGGAACCTTAAAGGTCACCCAGTGCCCCCCCTGCCATGGCAGGGACACCTCCCACTGTCCCAGGCTGCCCCAAGCCCCAGTGTCCAGCCTGGCCTTGGACACTGCCAGGGATCCAGGGACAGCCACAGCTGCTCTGGGCACCTGTGCCAGGCCTCATCATCCTCACAGGGAACAATTTCATCCCAATATCCCATCTAAATCTCCTCTCCCTCAGCTTAAAGCCATTCTCTGTGTACTGTCCCTCCAGGCCCTTGCCCAAAGCCCCTCTTCAGCTCTCTTGGAGTCCCTTCAGGCACTGGAAGGTGTCCAAGTACTTACCAGTTTACCAATGAAACTCCAATGAAATTCTGTTTTCTTCCCAAATCCATAAGCTACAGAAGAGAGCACTATAAAGGTAAATGTGAATACCCCCACAAATCTAAGGTGACAGAGAAATGTGTGTGTGAAACCACAGATATTGGAGAGAAAAGAGAAAGCCAAAAGAAGATTCACCTCAAAGGATGCCAGAAATCAACACCTCTTTAGCTGATCTACAGAATGCTCAGAGGCAGAACCATGGAAGAACCAAGCAAAGCAAGTTTGTTATAAAAAAAACACCCTTAAAATAAACCTCAAAGCACCAAAAAAAGCAGTTTCAGACTGATCCTAGTTACATTCAGTGTACTCAGAAGCATCTTCCCACTTAACAGGAGTTTCATCAGTTTCCTTCTCTTATCTTGATGCTACACCAGCAGTAACAGCTTCTCTTTACATTTTAACTCAGGACATGTCAGAGGCAGTGAAATGTCCCCAGAGATGAGACATGAACTCCAAACCTGCAGCCATGAATATGCCAAAATTAACAATGCTCACAATTCTTTCTGCCAACATGTTCCATCCCATAAGCAAAGACAGGACTTGGAGACTCCCAGAGTGTCAATCCAAGCTAATTTCAGAAATATTTGATGATGCTTCCTTTTGTAAGCATATGTGATAGTTCTAATTCATTGAGGCTTCCCATATGGTGCATCCCTGTTCTTCTTACTATCAACAGTCAGAGGGGGAATAAGAGTAAATTTGGAAATAAAGGAAACAGCAGTTCCAAGTTTCTCACAATCAACCAGAAAATATTTTGTTGTACCAGGAAAACTCCAGGATTTGGAACAGGACACAGGATTTTCAGCAGCCTTTCCTCAATGCTGCCTCCCTCTTAGAGAGAGGACACAGCTGCAGGCCCTGCTCCTGGGAATCACCAACAGGGACTTCCAGGAGTCAGACTGGAAACCTGGCATTTCTCAGGTGTGAAACTCCACAATTTAGGATTAAAGCTGCTCCCCATGGATCACAACCCACCACTGTTGTTTCTAACAGGATTGTCATGAAAACTGCAAAGTCTAAGCAGGTGTACTTTTTTGCAGAATATTGCCAATAAAAACAATTAAAATGAATGAAGCCACACCCTTTGTTCTTATGAGTCAGCAGTTACAGTAAATGAAAATACCTGCAGGTAGGCACTGGCTGGAGGGCACAATGACACCACCTACATGGTGCATGGAAAACCAAGCAGAACTTTTAACATTTTTTGTTAAATAACCCCAGAATTCAAGGATCTTGTATAAACATAAGCACATGTGTCAGGCATGGAATACTCCCTCTGCCACATCCTCTCAGTCCCCCAAGCAGACAAGCCTGAACAAATCATTCTGAGCTGCACTTCTGCTTCCCAGTGATCTGCTCCACCAAGGTGGAACCTGACAAGCATTAAAATCTATGTGAGGATTAAATAAGATTTTATTGTCACATTTAACTGCTTTGTCAGAGATGTACATTTTGCAGGTTTCTGTGCAGAATAAAAATGAAGACGGTGGCTGCCAACCTGTCAATTCTGATTCCAGCATCCAGCCACAGGTGCTCACAGGTGACTCCACAGCAAGGTCTCTGTTCCAGGGATTGCAACACTCCAAAATAAAAATCCATCCAGTTAAGGCTAATGAGAACAACGTAAGATAGTTAAAACCAGAGCACTAGATGTTTAAAGGTGGAAACACTCGGTAGAAGAGTGGCAATTTTAACATCTTGTTTTTTCCCAAAGCTATTTCACTTAATTTAGTACAGGTAAGGAGAGGGTAATGAACAGACTTTTGCCTATGGATATGATCCAGAAGACTAAAATTTCACTCTGTAAATTTGAGATATTTAAAATTTTTATGCAACTGCTTTGCTGTTCTGGGTGTAAACAGAAGAAGTGGCTATTGACACCTTAAAGTGATAAATGCTGCAGATAACCTCATCTTAAAAGGTGTATTTTCTCATTTACACATCAGGGATAAAGTCCAATAATACAAACTTCTTAGTGGCACAATTTCACATATTTTGGGCAACGTTAGCATACAAGCAGTATTTAAATAAAAGTAAGTGCATCCAAACATGAAATTCTCTAAATATACCACACTTCATTTATCCCAAACGGCAGTTTTCTGACAAGAGCTGTAATTCAAATTAAAATAATCATTTACATGGTTCACCCAGAGGAAAAGAGGTAATAAACCCAGGGGACTCTCCAAACAATCTTCTCCTACCCTATCCCCTATTTAGCACATAAAATAACTCATCTAGAAGCGTAAATCCAACACTCAGATGCAAATAAAATGCAAGTAGCAGTCTCTGATGTTTGTAATTTGCAGACTCCAAAGTCCAATCATGATGGAATTTACTACTTCTGTTGGTCATTTACTCCTGTATGTGCACTTCATATTTATGCTAAAAGAACACATGAGACAATAAATGAGGCTAGTGTGGCGTAAAGTCATTGTAAACCCAGTGAAACCAGAATAATTCTATTTATGACATTCATCTGGATGATTTACCAGGCATCCCACCCCCCCCACACCCTTTACACAGAGAAAGGCAACCATCAGTTGAAGTGAGACACATTCTGTTTGTAAAAAAGGTCGAACCAAACCCCTCCTCTGATGAGGGCATGCCCACAGAAGGAGGCTGACCACATCTTTTTCAATCAGGCTTCTCAGAATTAGCAAGATTTCTTTGCTTGCAAAGGCCAATTTGGCTTATCATAGAAAGCTATTCTGAAGGCGGCTGATATATTTATTATTCCCTTTCAAAAATTAAAATTCAAGGCATGATAGTGCAAGAGGTAAGTTTTGATTTGAGAACATTATCTGTAGACTAACTGTGCTTAGTTACTACATCCCAATTTATTGTCTTAAAGAAAATATGGCAACAAAAGCTACAAGATCTCTATAAATTTCATTTTGCCTAATTTTACCAGTACATCCATGAACCTCATCAGTATTAGTACAACTTGATTATCCTAATGATTCCATTATAAAACTTGCAAAATGTATCACAAGGTGAATAAACCATCTAGTGCAAGTCTTCTACATTTTGTGTGCACAGTAATCCTGTGTAGTTCATTTCCTCCGGGTTAAATCCCCAAAATCTCTCGGTAACAATTATGAAAAAACAGTGTCATGTGGATTTTTTTGTTTGTTTTCCCCCCTATCAAATCTGAGAAGTTTGAGTGTTCCTGGAATCACCATCAGGATGTGCTGAAGGTCGTGACTCCCTTGTCTGTGAGTATTCACTGTCAGAGGATTCTGTGGGTTCGAGCAAATTCTCATAATCACTGTCTTCTGATTCGTCAACATTGTCAGCGAGCGCTCTTTGGGAAGGTGGCATGGATGCTCCATTGCCAGAATATTTCAATCCTGCAGTTGTGGAAACATAACTGGAAGAACCGACTGCCTGAGGCCGAGGCATGAAGATGCAGGTGCTCTCCAGGAGCCCGGGGCTGCCAGAACTGTCTTGAGTGCTTGTGCTGAAATCCGAGTAGGGCGGGGGAGGATCCGAGACGTCCGAGTCTTCCAGCGTGCAGCCTTCCACAGCAAAGCCAGTGTAGGACACCCGGGGAACAAACATGGGCTCCACGTTATCTGGTGGCATTTGCCTGCTCAGAATGGCCTGCTGCATTCCTACAAAGCAAACAACAGGGGGTACTTAATGCTTTCTTGGCAACATGCTCCACATACCTGAGCTGTGACCACCCTGCCTGTCCTCTCTTCTTTCTTTCTGTTTGTTATGAAATGCTCAGCCCTGGCACTGCTTTTCAACTCCAGCACTGGATCCTGTCTTCTCAGTCTGCTCTACTCATCTTTCATACTTGATTTTAGGCTCACAGAGTCATCAATACACTACCCCTGACCATCACATCAAATCTTGGTTTAACACTGCATCCTGCTCTTTGAGCACGACAAACTTCCCTAAATTTGGCAGTGCAGCCATGAGCCTCATCAAGATCAGCACAGCTCAATTATCCCACTGATCCCATTTCAAACCCAAAACGAGTCAGAAAGCAAATAAACTATGCAAGTGCAAACATGCTACACTTTCATGTGCACAGTCATCCTGTACAGATCATTTCCTCCAGTTTAAGCTCCCAAAACACACAGCTACAGGATGTTTCCACAGCCTTGCTGTTTCCACCTCATCTTTTCTCTGTATTTTTCAGCTCCTTCTCACATCAAAAAGCACCTGTGTTAGGGCTCAACCTGCCTGTTCCTCTCCATCTGTGTCTTATTCAGTAAAACACAACTCACTTTTCATCCATGATAATTGATATTGTATCTTAAAAATATCACTTTGTACTTTCAGTGCCCCTTGTGCTGGGGGACAATCTCATAACACCTGCAAAGAAATCACCATGTCTTCTTCCCTCAAATTATTATTTTAAAAACTGCACTCACATTAAAAATCTAAATGATGGGATTATAGCTGGGATATAGCAGGGTATCAGAACAGGAATGTGAAAGTCATCTTAAATGAGCTGATTTGGAAAATAATTTGAGGAAGACGTGCACAGGAATAAAGAACTGCAAAAGCAGCAGAAGGAGGAACACTTGCATCCTTTTGCAGAAAAGAAACTTGATTTATGTAAACTATAAATATCAATATGCATGAGGTGTGCTCAGCTGTGGAGATACAGGTATGCATCATTTCACTGTAGTTGTTAAAAATACCAGAATATATGTAACTATGAACACCACAGTTTAAAAAATAGGGAAAACTGGAGAAATGCTAAAAAATACAAGGACTTGTCAGAGATCCAATAGTCATGACTTAAGAGGAAAGGCTGGAATAACTGGGATTAATAGGGAAGACTGAAGAAACCATTTTATTCTTAAATAAAGAGCCTAAGAGGCTGCTGCAGAAAGGTAAATTTGAGTACTATACACTAGATCCAAGGAAAGACTTCCTGGCAGGAAGTTTTGTTAAGCACTGGGAGAGACTGAAGTTTCTGACTGGTTCCTAAGGGGTTATTAACCAACAAACCTGCCAGATCTGACACTGGAATGTGTAAGGTGATGGACACAATGGGATCAGTTCTATTTACTGTAACACCATATTTCTGGAGAAACCCCAAATGGAGGGTGAGAGTTCCTTTAACCAAGTCACTGAGATGTCTCTTGGGAATAAAAAGAGCATATTCCCTCAAGTGGCTACATAACAGCACTCCATTTCTGGGCCACAACAGAACTGCAGTGGGAGATTTCCTGGCATCTGGGCAGTGCACAGCACTCACCAAAGCCTGGAACATCCTGCTATCACAGAACTATTTCAGTGATCTGGCAACTAAAGTCTCAACTGCCTTTTATAATGGAGTGTTTCAGCCATAACCTGTTAAACCAAAGTTTGTAAGAACACCAAGATCTCACACAACAGTCCCACAGGAATTGGAATAAAACTCTCCCTTTTCCTCACTAAAACCGATGAATTCTCCCAGCACTGAGCTAGTGATGGAACGGAAGGCCAGATTCAGTAATTAACTACTCACATCTAAAAATACTGCAGAGCTCCAAGCTGCATGTTTTCCTGTTTCAGCCCTCTCACATGATTCTCTGCTCTGGCATGAATTCTCAGTCCAGCATTTGCATCTCCCTGGTAGTATCAGAGCTGAGCACTGACTGCTCTTCCTCCTCCTCCCCCAGCTTTTCCCATCTGTGCTGGGATCAGCTCCAGCCACACTAAATACCCACCTCTGCTTCCCCATAGTAGCAGTTCCCTGCCTACTTCATCTCCAGCCAAGCAGGAAACAGCAGTGACTCATTTACTTCCACCTTTCAAATGGTCCTGGGCTAATCCTGGCTCTGTTACCTTATCTTTGAGGTTCAGAGAAAGAAGAACTTGGGCTGACAGATCAGACTGTGCACTAAAATGCTCATGTGATAACAGTGCCTTGCTGCCTGGAGAAAATCAAAATACCAGTCACAGCATTGCAGAGTTTAGGGTGTTCACCCACCTAAACCAGCTTTTTGTCACACACTGCTTTAGGTAACAGGATACAGAAATAATAAAAAACACCGCCCAGCTAAAATGACAAAATTTCCTTATTTGCATATAATTTCAAAACACGGGTAAAAAGAGGCAGTGTTTGCTGAAATGTGTCATTTGATTATAAATTATTTAGGTTTTTATCTTACTTCCCATTTGCCTATTATCTGCCCCATCCTTTACCTTCTGTCTTCCCTTGCACTCACAAATTAAATTAGATCAGCAGTGTCTCTGGAAAGAACCAAGTGCTTCACAAAACCTCTCCACTGCAAACCAGATTCTCCTGAAGCCACACTCCGTTTTTAGGAAGGAGGGACAGTGTGGCAGTCAGCCAGATCTGCTCACACAGCAAGGCTCACTGATTCAGGAGATTATGGAGCAGCAATATAAGATGAACAACACCTACAAAGATTTACTTCAACACTGAAAAGTGGTATTTCAGTGCTGAACATCTTCGCCACTAAGTCAGCAAATGGGAGTGGGAATAAAGACTTGATAAAACCATGGATAGCTCCTGGCCTGTGAACACAGTACCCTGTTTCTTTCCTTCAAAAAGAATCTCTCCAGTTTTTAGCTTTTTTTCCCACTTTTCTTTTCCTCCAACTTATCTCCTCTTGTGTTATTTCCAGAACTGAATTGCTCATTCTTTCTTTACAGTGTTGTTCTCCTATATTTTAAGCTTGCTAATACTGGATGATTCCAGCAGAAATACCTGCAACACACTTTCACAGCTCAGGTGTCATTCAACATAAATCCACCATATTGCCCTTCCCAATGGAATGCTTTTTCCCATGAGTTATCAGCAATACGACAATTATTTTAACTCCACAAAACCTTTTCTCCTCACAGCATCTGCCTCTAAAAAAAAAAAAAAAAAAAGTAATTAAAAGGCAACTTACTTATTTCTTCTTCTTTTTCATTCTTCTTTTGTGCGATTTGCCTTTTTAACTTGTTTACATCAGCTTGAAAAGATTCAACAACACGTTCACTTTTTTCTACATCTATACAAACTGCCTGGGAGAAAAATGTAAGATATGCTAAGATTGGGCAAAAATATAGGAAATAGTTTCAGGACAACATTAACAATTACCAGACAAGAAGCCACTGAAGCACAAAATGAAAAGCAGGATTAAACTGTAGCAGAAATACTCAACCTCAAGATTGATTTTTTTACTGGCTGTTGCTGCATTATAGGAAAAGAATTTCTAAATAATTCATCATGACAGGAGATTTGTAGCAAGAAAAAGTGTTGGTTAGTGTCCCATCTCTGGAAGTGCTCAGGTTGGATGGGGCTTAGAGCAGTCTGGAACAGTGGAAGATGTCCCTGCCATGGCAGGGGGTGGAATGAGATGAGCTTTAAGGTCCCTTCCCACCCAAAGCATCCTGTGAAATTAAGTATTGGTGATGATCACTTCCAGGGATGGTGATTCCACCACTGTCCTGAACAGCCTGTTACAATCTAAACCTCCCTTGGTGCAACTTGAGGTGGTTTCCTCTCCTCCAGTCACTTGTTACCTGGGAGAAGAGAGCAACAATGTCTCCCCTCAGCCTCCTTTTCTCCAGACTAAAGAACCCTTTCCATTTTTCCAGACAGTAATTGAAACAACAGCAGGAGCACAGAGGATGCTCCTGGCAAGAACAACAGTACAGAACAAGGCCATTAGCTAATGGATACATCTCTGAAGAGAAATTGTCCTATTCCCTGAAGCTGCTGTGCAAATGTGTGCCTTACCCACCTTCCAAAGGAGGCTGGAAGGTGCAACTTGCCAGTGAGAAAGAGCAGCTCCCCCTGTGCAGGCAGGGGCAGGGGCAGGGGCAGGGGATGGGTGCAGGGATGACTCTTTAGGGACACGAATTCCCCCAGGGCAGATGCAAAGGGAAAGCCTGGGAACAAGCTGTGACTCCAGCACAATTAGCAGATGTGTGAGCTCCCGGGGCAGCACAGCTCCACTGCTCTTCACACAGGACAAGCTGTGAACTGACAAGCTCACAATGAGCAGAGCTGACACTCGAGGCATTTTCAGATGCTTTGGCACATTTGGAGCAGGATTCACTCATGCTCCACACAAAATGTTCACAAGTTTTAACTAACAGATGGTGCTCTGCTCATGCTCCATACCCAGAGCCAGGAGTCATTTTTAAACCTCTGCAAATCCCTACAGCCTTCAGCAGGGCTTCTCTTCACTGCTAACCCTTAAAAATGACTAACACCTCCCATAAATCACTAAGTATTAAATCATTTGCCTGCAAAAGAGAAAAAATTGGTGCTATTTATACCAACCACTTTCACAGAAACCACTGCAAATGCTCACATTAAGTAGAAATGAAAACATTTAACTTTAAAGTCAGTCTTAATTTCTTACAGTTCATGATAATTGTTAATGAGCTCAAGAAATCTCCATCTCTTTCACTCTTGCTTTAACCAAAGGATGAATAAAAGATGCCACATATATAGACCAATATGGAGTAAAGGATGTTACCTGTACTTTTTCCTGAAGTGCATTATAAACCTGATAGATAGCCCTGATGTCCTTCATCACTCCATCTTTGTCAAAAAAATCAGTACTAAAAACGAAAACAAAGCAGAAATCATTAGTGAGAAAAAACAATACAGGTTTCTAGCTCATGCTGTCTTGAATTCCTATTAAGCAGTCTATCACTCTATTTTTAAAATGTATCTTATTGTTAATATGCTATTTTAGCAATGGTATATTGCTAAAAATGTACCATACTGTCATAAACAAAAAATTGGACAGCAGCATATTCAATACCAAAATTCCTTCTGGAACAATAAAGCCTCATTTGAACGAGATTAAACTTGTGTCAAAATCTTTAGGCTTGTATAATTTCATTGTTAACAGCCTGAAAAGCTACTTTGAATTTATGGTATTTAATTGAAAATATTCAAGAAAAATATCAAGAATTCAATGTTTCTGAGGCAGAGTTCAAGTGCACACAGAATTCCTTGGGGGAGGTGGGTGGAAATCAAGTCAGAAGCTTCCAGCCAGAAGGGCCCCAGCATGGACTGGCCACACCAACTCTGCACCGAGTTCCCTTGGTTCTTCTAAAAGATCCAATTCTAACCAGGAAAAAAAAACCACTCTCCTCCAGAACTGCTTTTTGCTGCTCAACAAGCATATTTGTACTGTTCTCTGGGAGGTACAGAGTGTAGAGCTGGATGACTACTTTATTTAAAAAGGAAAAGTCCTTACCCGTGTTCCTTAATAACTTTGGCATAATTCTGAGAAGTATTTGGCACTGAAGAAACTTTGTATTCCTGTTGACTAGTGTTGCCTAGATTAGGAATAGTAAGTGACACCCTTTGATTATACCTGCAGAGAAAGTTCAGAAAGATTTCTTAATTCATTTGAAAAAGGTTCTTTACAAAAGCCTTGATATTATCCCACACCTCTGATGATCAGAACTCATCTAATTTTAAAGCTTCTGCATTAGGTTTATTATAAAAGTAACTGAATATTACAAGTTGTGTTCAAAATAAGTGCAGGATCAAAAACCCCTAATACAGAGCTACCTCTACATCTCCCAGAACCTTTATATTGTGCAAACTACCAGAGATACATTCAGATCCACTAGAAGAAACATGGTAGGGACATCTGATGTCTCTTAAAATAGATTTTGTCTGATCATTTAGAGATTGGAAAGAATCTTTGCTCACTCTAATTTATAGATTATTTGCACAAAAAAAACCCCAAAACAACTGTCACCATTAACAAGCACCCCAAAACATCATTAGACAAAGTTTTCTTTAAGTGCAATTGTAGAAACTCCTAAATAGTTTAAAGAATAGCAGTAAAAAGCAGAACAAAGAATGAGGGCTGGTGTGCTTACCTTCGGTTTGGTCTAAAAAGCACATATTCTAAAGCATGTGTTGAGTTATTTGCAGTGGAAATGAAGCTGAAGAGGAGGAAGACGAGATCAGGCACTCCAAGGATGTGTGTCAGCTGTTTATGAATGATGTGCTCTCTGTAGGACATCTGCTGCTGAGTGTTTCTCCTAAATCTGTACCATCCAATAACGTTCTGAAATCAAAGCACATCAGGAAAAGCCCAGAGTGTTACCTGAGAGACACAGATTTACCATCTGAGAATAAAGGGGCTGAAATTGTGCTATCACTATTACCCCAAAGCTTTAGGACAACAAAACAGACTGAATTCCTTGAGATTTAAGTTTGAGATGCTCAATACAGCCCTACACTTTTGGAGACCTACACTTAAATCCTTTGCATTTCTTCAGGGAAATTAGACATTGCCCCCAGTTTAATCTAAGCACCACAAATCCAACAACTTCTGTACAGGATAAGCCCTGCATGAAAACAAACCATCAGATTTGTGAAGGAAAGTATTTACTCTAGTTAACTACCTTTTTTTTTTTTTTTTTTTTACATTTGTTTTCCAAACTCACTCTTTCTAATGCCTACAACAGGAGGAAAAGATAGAAAACTTACTTTTCTTCGGTCTTTGAGAATCCTGTCCAAACTCTCCTCATTAACTTTGCCGGCATAGTCATAAAAGCTTGAACAAAAAGAAAGAGAGAAAGGTGAGTATACACTTTATACACACAAATTATAAAGTAAATAATTTATACTTTGAGTGTTCTACAAGTAGATAGCATTCTAGACAATACAAAGCAACTTCTAGAGCCTTACTTACTTTTACCAACAGAAATGCACTGTGCAATTTCATTTTGATCCACATTCTGTAAAACCCTGCTTTGATAATCAGAAGCCTACCAGCCCAGAAGAAATGAAAGCAGGACCATTTTAGATGCAACTCCAAATCAATTTCTTGAGCTCCAATCCTGCCAATGCACTCACATGGCTGGATTCTTGAAGCCAAAAGAGTCAGCAATAATTCAAAGTATCACAGTTTTTCCATATGGTTCTGCTTCCACAGCTGAACCCAAACCCTGACATGCTGTTATTCTGTGGACACAACAGATTTAGGGATTTATAAATCTATCTATGTGGACAGGTTTAGAAATTCAGGTAGATCAGAGTGCATAATAAGAGGAAAAACATTTGAAAATAGATTCCTCCTTGGTCTCTCAGGAGCTGACACTTAAAGCAGTGCAGGAAAACACTCTGGTTTAGGGGTCTATGACTTCAACTTTTGGGGGGTGGGGTAAAAAACCCCCAAATCCTGAGCTCAGTGCTTGGCTGGTAAATAAGGGTGGAAATACCACTTGCTTCAAAGTGTAAGTTGCTGGGAAAACTCAGAATACAACTAATGAAAAATTGGAGACACTATGTTACATCTGCACAATTTTTTCAATTCATGTTTGCAGTATTTACTTATAATCTTGGTAAGCAGTGGATATTGAACTCTTCCTCTGTCTGTGCTTTACAGGAATAACCAACAGCACACTCTGATCCTGATAAAAAGTGTACAAGTTGTGAGAGCTTCTGGGGCTGTGCAATAAATGAATTCATCAGCTCTCCTGAGCAGTGAGATGCTGCCTGCTCCTCTTCCTCCATCAGCTCTGGCACTAACAACCAATTCCTTGCCTGGGGGAAGCAGGGAACGTGATCAGGGTGGATATCTGCTGCACAAAGCATCCCTGGGATCCAGGAGGAGCTGACCAGACACTGGATATTATCTCCATGTGTGGAGTCTGCAGCATTTACATCACTGGGTCAAGAGCATCCTCTCTGTAATTATCAGCCAGCAAGGGACTGACTGCAGCTCTTCTCTTTAATGCAACCAGTGTCAATCATAATGTCTAAGCTACTGTGTCTTCTTAATTGGCTGGAAATCTCTCAAGACAAGAAGAGATTAATTGGGAATTCCTTCTCAAAAGGAATTCTAGACTAGTGCTTTAGAAGCCATCACTGTGTAACAAGTGAAGACTATACAGAAAATCTACATGTAAATAGATGGAAGCTGTTAAATAGAATATATTAGCCCCACATTTAATTTAAATTCTGGAGTTCAGGAGATCAGAAGGCAAAAATAACTAGAAAGCTGAAAATTTGACAATAATTAGTTGGTGCAGGTTGGTAGCACTAAGCACAAACCAGCTTGTTAACCCAGCAAGTCACCTGGGTTAGGAAGCACAGGAATGCTGTGACCCACAGGCTCAGGCAGAGCCAGCCTAAGACTACAATAATTTAAATTGATTTTGACATTCATCCTCATCATCAGAGTGATATGAGCTGACCTGACTGCTGCCCTACCTCCACCAGCTACACAAGATGGAAATCCAAAGAGAGAGAGAAACAAACCCCTTCCAAGCTACACTAAAACTGCAAAGTCCTACTTTGATTGTCATGGTTGGTGCCATTTCTGGGTGTTTCTGTAAAACCATCAGATGAGCAAACACTGGTAGGGACATTTGAAATGCTAATATATTGCAGGGAGCTCCCTATTTTTATATTCTGCAGCCACCACAGCAAGACAACAAAAGAAGCTTACCTAAAGAGTTTTGAACAAGGCTCATGGTTATGGATTTCTGCAACAACAAACAAACAAACAAAAAAAGTGACATATGTCCAACTGCTCCAGGCAAAGAGAAATTACAGTGGCAGATCTTGCATGAACTTTCCACATCAGAGCTACTGAGCAAGAAACATTTGTGTCAGACCACACACTGCCCTTAATGTCTCAACACTTGATGACACAGCACCATACCCAGAAAACTGCCTTCACTTTATAATTTGCCCTTTTACATAGAAAAATATTTTAATAAGCAAGGCAGACACTTGTTCAGATACACAGAGATTTATCTGAGCCTTAAATACACATTTTTGATACTACTGGATAGTTACAAACTCCCCATTTCTGATTTTTGTTTTCTTTTTTTCTACACCTTTCCACAACAGCTTACTTGCATCCATAGACACTGTTTATTACAGTAGCAAGGAATAAGAAGGGGATGGGAGAGGGAACCACTGAAATATAATACATTGTAGTGTTTAAAGAGGCAAGGCAAACATAATCACTAATGAGAAAGGGGTTAAAAGCAATTTCAAAACATTTAGCTGCAGTTTATAATTCTGTTATACAAAATATTAAAAAGTCAGGGCAGTGTTTTTTCATTGAAAAGGTTGTGATAAATGCTAAGATGTCTATTTAAGGTTGTAATATGTCAGCAACCTCAAAGGAGAGTGAGAAAAGAGTAAAAATGCAATCTTACATTGTCTTGCCAACACCAAGCACGACTTATTTTTTCAGAGGCTTGGAGCAACCTGGTCTAGTGGAAGGTGTCCCTGCACATGGCAGGAGGGGGAACAAGATGGGGTTTAAGGTCCCCTCCAACCCAAACCATCCTGGGATTCTGTGATGACACAGCACAAATATTTCCAGCTCCTCCAGCAGAACCCCACTGTTCAGCAGTAACTTTGTTCAGGCTCTGCCTCCCTGCAGTGATTCACCACCTGCTGCTCAGGGCTGCCATCCCAGCAGAGGCACCAGAGGATGGATCACAGCTCCCAACAACAGCAGCCAGCACACATCCACATCTCAGCATGCTTGGTGTCTATCAAAACAAGGCCCTGAGCAGCCACTCCAGGCACACTGCCTGGGAAACTGCACATTCTCACTGGCAACAACTCCTCAGGATGCTGCTGTTAGAGTTACTGACTCCCTTTATTTGATAGAAAATTGTATCAACCCTAATATTTTCACACCATCATGCAGGCATCTGTGGAATCTGCTAACAAAACCTCTAAGTACAATTATTCCAGCTTGGAACAATTCCTTCCAGCAAATACACTGACTGCAACAACATCCTTGATTCTTGGGTGATGATGTTGCTATACAGACCTTGTGTTTTGAGAAACAGGAAGCAAGAACCCTCCCTCCTCCCCCTCCTGCTCAGACTCCATGAAACAACCAACATTTAAGTTTAAGGTTTACACATTGACTTATTTATACATGCATCTAGTACTCATACTATGGACACACACTTACATATTTAAACACCACCACTAAGGAGACACAAAAGAAAGTTAAAAGTCATCTGTGACAACAGTGCCACAAAACTGTCAATCTCGTGAGCTGAACTGGGAGTCCAAGAATTAATTTTGATGAATAAAGATTGAAGTAAAAATGGCAAATTAAAAATATATCCAGAAGGTCTTCAGGAGTGGGTGATTTCCATTTTCATAAAGTCACTGTAACCAATAATGTGAAAAAGGGGTGATTAAGAAGGGAGCAATCTTTATCACCATAAACACTTGGTTTAGGAAACCAGGCCAAGGCTGCAGGTGGTGACATCACTGCCAGCAATAACCAAGATCAGTGATCACTAAAGAGCAAGGTATAATTTAAAAACCTAAAAATGACTGGCTCTGTCAGTTTTGTCTGAACACACAGAGCCATCAGCAACACTCTGATAGTGATTATATGCAAACACAAAAAATGCTTTGCCTTTATCTTCTGTAATTTAGCTCATATCTGACACTTCAGTCAATTTACCACCCATGCTCTCTTAGGAATAACCAGAATAGGAAATTACTCAACCTTCTGGAGTCCAGAGCACAAAACCATCACCACTGCAAGGTGGGAAATCTCTTGGGATGTAATGTGGTACCACTGCACATGTTCACAGATCACCTGTTTTGTGTCAGAATAACAGCTGAGAGTCAATTCAGAACTGTTTGTGTTTTCATTGAGCTTTATGCACACCCTGCTTTGTTATCTGGGATCATATTCACAAAGACAGGTATTTAAGAGGGTTTAAATATATTTTAACAGCTGGTTATATATCCAGAAACATAAAGGCAGTTTCTTTCAGGGCTTTCCTACTTTCTATAAACCAAATATGCAACAACATCTCACTCATATCTAAAAAAAAAAATCTTCAACCAACATTTAACAGCAAAATCTTTGATCTTTGTTCAGTTTCCACAACACATCAGCTGTACAGAACTTGTGCTTATCAACAAACTGTCTGACAAATATTCCTTGTCCAGTCCTGCCGTGACAGTTTCTGATGTCACCAACTCCCAGCCATCCATCCAAACCTGCTACTGAAAATCTGCCCCTTTCAGAATCAGTAAATCAAGAAATGAATTAATTTTATTTTGAGCACATGCTGTATTTAGGCAACTGTATCAACCAGGAAATTCCCCACAGTAATTTCTCCATCATGGAATGCAGACAAATATCTTCAATAAATAATCCTTCCTCCTAATAAAAGGAGGCACATAAAGCCCCTGTAACTTGCAAAGATGTGTTTCCTTTCCTCACATCTCAACCACAAACACACAGACACTGTGGCAACTGTGATCCTGAAAGTCTGACACTCCCTGTGATGGTCTCACAGGAGAAGCAATTCTTAATGAAACCTCCAGAAAACCTGAGCAGTGCCTATTTCAGAATGACTCAAAGTTACATCACTTACCTATCACTTGCAGAAATTCAGTGTTGCTGATCTGTGAATCACTAATGCTGAAAGTCTCTTCTTGTCTCACCTCTCCCAGCAGAAATCCTTCCTGCAATTTTAAAAGAAAAAGATTAAAAATAGAAAAAAAAAAAAAATAATCCACTATATACAGTAGTTTACTGTAACTTTCTTAGCTTCAAACTGAAACAAAGATGAAGTTTGAAAGACACATCTGAGCTGCAGTGGGTATAAACTGCCCTAAGGTTTTACCAAAGCCGATTTTCTGCTTTGCCAGCATCCCTTTACAACACTTCAGGGATGGGTTGTCCAAAAGGAACATTCTACACACAACTTACTCAAGGCAAACGCATCACAAAAGGGAGGGCTCTGCCCCAGCCCCAGGGGAAAAAGAAGGAAGCCTGAGCACGATGCTCAGCAAAGCCAAGGGAAGCGGAGTTTAAACCTGCAGGGACTTACACAAATTTTAGTGTGGAGACTGGGCTGGACCCTGAACAACACCAGAGATTGCAAAACCCAGAGGGAATTTAAAAGTAAGGCAATTTTAAGGTTAATTAATTTATTCTCCATCCCTACCCAAAATGAAGGAGACTGAGCTGGAACCAGGAGGTTTTGGCACAAGGTGCAGAGGAAAAGAGCAAGCTCAGGCTAAAAAGGTGCCAACAAAACCCAGGGATTCGGGAACACCCCGGCTCTGCACTGCGCCCGTGGTCAGTCGCAGCTGCTGGAAAGCCGCTCATGGAGCTTCGTGTCTTGCGGGAGCCCCACCCCGCGGGAGCACTCCGGGCTCCCCACATCCCGCCCGGGCACCCCACATCCCGGGGAACAGCCCGGACATCCCACAGGGAGCACCCCTGGTACCCCACATCCCGGGGAACAGCCCGGACATCCCACAGGGAGCACCCCTGGTACCCCACATCCCGGCGGCAGCAGGATCCCGCGGACCCCACACCCCGCCCCGACACCCCACATCCCGGGGGGAGCATCCTGGACACCCCACATCCCGGGAGAAGCATTCCGGGTACCCCACATCCCAGGGAGCAGCCGGGACACCCACCATCCTAAACGGGAAGAAATAAACCGGGCACCCCATATCCCGGGGACCCCACGGAGCATCCAGGGCACCCCACATGCCGGACACCCCACATCCCGCGGAGAGCTGCCCGGACACCCCACATCGCACCCGGACTCCCCAAATCCCGCCCCGCCGTGTCCGTCTGTGGCCGCCCCCGCCCGCTATGACCCGCGGCCGGGCCCCACCGGCGGCGGCGCGACCTGGAAGCTCCGCAGCGCAGCCGCCGGCCGGGGTGCAGCGTGAGGGAACCCCGCGGGCCCGGGGCGGCGGCGAGGGGAACGTACGTGGTCGGCGCTGCTGTTAGCGCTGCAGTAGCACACGGAGCTGAAGGTGTAGCCGGAGATGGACGCCGCCATGACGGACACACCGCCGCCGCCGCCACTACGGCGCACGCGCGCCGGACGCACGCCCGCTTCCGGCGGCGCCGCGGGGTGTCATGGGTAGTGTAGTCCTGGAAGCAGTGGGGTACCCGCACGGGAAGGGTGCGAAACTGTAGGAGCGAGACATTGGACTGTTGAGTTTGGAACGGACCCCCGAGCACGTCGAGCCCAACCTGTGACCGATCACCACCTTGTGACCCAGCCCAGAGCACCGAGTGACACGTCCAGGGGTTCATTGGACACCTCCAGGAGTGGAGACTCCTCGTCCCTTCCAATATTTAACAAGTTGTTCTTTGAAGAAATTCCTTCTCACGTCCATTCTGAGCATCCCTGGCCCAGCCTGAGGCCGTTCCCTCTCTTACTGTCCCTGTTCCCTGGAGCAGAGCCCGACCCACACCTGTCCCCTCCTGTCAGGGAGCCACAAAGTCCCCCCTGAGCCTCCTTTTCTCCAGGCTGAGCCTCTTTTCAGCTCCTTCAGGAATTCTCCAACCCGTTCCCAGCTCCATTCCCTTCCCTGGATACACTCCAGCCCCTCAATGTCTGTATCATCATAAGGATTACTGATGTGCTGGAGTAGAGGAGGTCACAAAGGCACTGAGGGAGATGGAGCCCCTGTGCTCTGGGACGGGCTGGGAGAGCTGGGGGTGCTCACCTGGACAGGAGAAGGATCCAGGGAGAGCTCAGAGCCCCTTGCAGAGCCTAAAGGGGCTCCCAGGAGAGCTGGAGACGGACTGGGGACAAGGGATGGAGGGACAGGACACAGGGAATGGCTCCCACTGCCAGAGGGCAGGGATGGATGGGATTTTGGGAAGAAATGCCGTGGTTCACACACACGGAGCTGTACAGGAGGCAACTGTGCTGCAGCGCTGTTTATCACTCATTATTAAAACACCTTGCAATAAACCTTGTAACAGCAGTAACATCTGCGATATTTGCAACTAATAAATACGGAAAAGAAGAAATATTCTTTTATTATTGCAGTTATTTTAAATATTGCACTGATTGTTATCGAACCCTGAACGGTTAGAATTGGAAGGGACCTTAAGGACCATTTACTTACAACCCCTGCCATGGGCAGCGACACCTTGCACAGACCGGGTCGCTCCACGCCCCATCCAGCCCGGCCTTGGCCGCTCCCAGGACGGGATTTCAGGTGATCCCAGCGATCAGAACCGCAGGGATTTAAATAGATCACAAATCACGGCAGGTTTCGGAGCGGGCCGTGCCCGCCTCACGGCGATCAGAACCGCGGGGATTTAAACAGATCAGAAAACACGGCAGGTCTCGGAGCGGGCCGTGTTCCCCTCACTGCGATCAGAACCGCGGGTATTTAAAAAAATCACAAAACACGGCGGGTTTCGGACCGGGTCGGGTTCCCCTCACGGCGATCAGAACCGCAGGGATTTAAAAAGATCAGAAAACACGGCGGGTTTCGGAGCGGGCCGTGCCCATCTCACGGCGATCAGAACCGCAGGGATTTAAATAGATCACAAAACACGGCGGGTTTCGGAGCGGGCCGTCATGCCCTCACAACGATCAAAACCGCAGGGATTTAAAAAGATCAGAAAACACGGCAGGTCTCGGAGCGGGTCGGGTTCCCCTCACGGCGATCAGAACCGCGGGGATTTAAAAAGATCCCAACACACCGCAGGTCTCGGAGCGGGCCGTGCCCCCCTCACGGCCGCACCACCGAGCCGGGTCCTCCCGGCCGGGAGCGGCCGCGGCCGCTCCGCCCGCAGCGCTCGCTGGTTCCGGGGCGTGCCGGGCATGGCGCTGGCCGGGGACGAGCCCTTCAGCCCCTCGGTGCTGGGCACCAGGGAGCAGTGAGTGCCGGGGCACGGGGCGGGCAGCAGGTGCGCCCCGCCGGGGGCGGCGCGGGCGGGACGGGGCTCGGAGCCACCCGCGCATGTGGAAGGGGGCCCTGCCCGCGGCGCGCGGCGTGGAAATAAAAGGTCTTTAAGGTTCTCCCTCAACGCGAGCCGGTCTCTGGTTTATATGTTATTTAATTGTTTGGAGAAGCTGTGATTCTGTAGAGTGGCACTGCTACACAGAGGATAGAGCCGTCTCACCTTTTCATAGAATCACGGAGTGATTTGGTTTGGAAGGGACCTTAAATCCCATCCAGTTTCACCCCTGCCATGGCAGAGACACCTTCCACTGTCCCAGGCTGCTCCAAGCCCCCTCCAGCCTGGTCTCCAGCCCACCCTGGGCACTTCCAGGGATCCAGGGGCAGCCACAGCTTCCCTGGGCACCTGTGCCAGGGCCTCACCTCCCTCACAGGAACAATTCCTTCCCAATATCCCATTTAAATCTCCCCTTCTTCAGCTTAAAGCCATTCCCTGTGTCCTGTCCCTCCATCCCTTGTCCCAAATCCCAGTCCAGCTCTCTTGGAGCCCCTTAAAGCACTGGAAGGGGCTCTGGAGCCTTTCTCCAGGTGAATCCCTGGACACTCTCCCACATGTTCATATTGAGGACCAGTCCCTCACCACCCTCACAGTCAATTTCTTCCAAATATCTAGCCTAAATCTATCTTTCAATTCTTCTTCCCATCTCTCTTTAAATATTTCCCAGTATTAATTATGATATCCTCTCCTTTCTTCCCCCCCTGACTCCAGCTGGGATGCTGCGTACGAAAGAGAACTGCAAACTTTTCAAGACATTGGAGATACTGGGGAAATCTGGTAAACAAAATAACTCCTGCACAGTGTTTCTGTTGTTTCTTTACCGTAAAAGACATTGCAAAACCACAGCCAGCAATTCGACAAGTTGCTGACAAAATAATGGGGAGTTTTACCATTGAAACCAGCACTTCCTCTCTTGCCCAATTTCACAGTGAAAATTGCTCAGCTGCACTTGGACAAGTGTCATTACACAGAAATTGAGCTGGTAATTGAGGTGTATATTACTGACAAATGTGCTTTTTATGCCTGAGCTCAGGTTGAACTACTCAAGTTGCCCTTACTGCTTCCTTTTTAAATATATAGATGTTTTCACTTCCCATAGTTGGTGTTTCAGTGAATTTTAAGACTGAGACATGAGAATTTTCATCTGAACAGAACAAACATGGAATATGAGCTATGACAACTTTTACTTTAGTAACTGTAAAAATGGCTTTGCAAAAGCTGGAGAGGGTGAGTGATGAAATAAACTTGCTGTACTTTTTGCACATTTTTTTCTGATTTAATGACCTGAGCCCTTGTGTTTTCCAGGTTTGGAGAAGAAAGCATGGTGCGCATAATCAGGTGGTTGGAAAAGCACAAGGTCCCCCTTGACAGCTCTGTCCTTGACATTGGGACTGGGAATGGTGTTTTACTGGTTGAATTGGTTGGTATTTTGCAAAATTGGTATATTTTTTATTCAGAATCAGAGCAGTTTAAATACAGTTCTCCCAAGTGGCAGTGGTAATCATGGGGAGCTGTAACCTGTGTGAAACACAAAAAGTATCATATTTCAGGCTTCAAAATTTGAAGTATTTCTGTAAATCAATCAGCCTAAGCATCCCTTATTTCAACTTTACCTTCATATTTCCCTGCATTTAAAACTGCATTTCTTCCCATTGTTGGCTCCCCCAGATAAGGAAATGAAGTTGACTGATTCACAGAGTACCCTCATGTACAAAACCAGACCCTTTCTCTGCACTCAGTTCTGATAATAACACTCATTATTGATATAAAGAAGTAGGTAAACCCAAGGGCTTTTATGTAAATAACTCAAACATTGTTAACACTTTTTTAAAGAAGTGTCCGTTTCTGTCAGGGTTGGAAATCTGACCAGGTGTGTTCTGAAGTGTTGTGATGTTTATGTTATGGACAAGATGCTCAGGAGTTCCAGTATTTTTTTCCTATTTTTGATTGATTTTTTTGGTGTAATACTGGAGGGGGCTTGGTGAAGAAAGGGGCTGTCATATTGTCACAGCTTCTGTTGTTTTGCATTCCCCATTGGCTCCATTAGTTCCTGTAGGAATTGGAAGCACTGAAAGCCCAAGTCAGATTTGAAGTGGAATTTTTTTTAACATGGACTTTGATATTAGAAGACTTTAAAGCCTTTATGGAGACTGGCTGCTACACCACAGCACAGGAGAATTTATGTCAGCAAAAGCAGAAATTGCTCGTCTCACTAAGAGAAATTAGCCTGATAATGGTGATTGTTGAGTGCAGTGATAGCTCTATCATGGTCAAAGTACTCAACAGAAAAATCTTACTAGTAAGACTTCAATTTTATACTGACTCCACTTGCAAATGGGAAACTGATTTTTCATACTATAATGGGAATATGACAGCCTGATAGCTTTTAAAAACTATTAACTTCTGTGAGAGCACCCTCCTCCCTTACATTAAGAACCTCACAGTACTGTGGTTTCTTTCATAGGAAATTTTCAGTCCAGTTCCCTCTTGAAAAGTGGCTTCAAAAATTACCTTGTTTATTTTTGCTAAATAATTCAGGATCTCACTTGCTTAGTTGATGTAAAAGGAATTTTTTGTGAGTTAGCTGCAAGGCTTGGAAATCAAGTTGGAATTCTTTTGGCAGCTACCACAAGACTGTTCTGCCACTGGAGTTGGACTCCATCATGAGATAGAAATGGCAATACTGGAAAAAACCCAGTCATAGAGGACATTGGTAGCAGCTCTCTGCAAGTGGCACCCCTTGCTGTTTTTATATGTTTGGTAGGCTGTGGTCCTACCCCTGTGAACTTCAGGGATCTGGTAGCTTGGATTTGTGACAAAATTCTTTTGCCTTCCAAAAATTCCATCTCTTCTGAGGAAACCTTGCTGCCACAGAAAGCTCTGGCCTCCTCTTATTTTTAGAAGTAATGCAGAACTTCTCTGAAGTGGAGAGTGTTCACCAGAGAGGGGGTGTCAGCCCTATACACACACCAGAACTGATAATGTTCCAAGCTCCTTCTGCCCTTCAATCTCCTTCAAGAAGCAGCAGCAGAGTGCTGTCAAATCACCCCCAGGGCAGCAGGCCAGCTGCAGGGTGCAGCGTGGTCACGTTTGGCACCAGCAGAGGATCCCTTCCTGTCACAGTCAGGCCCTACAGGTTCTGCAGCATTTAATGTTGTTTATCTCTAAACCTTCCTTCTCTGCCCCCGAGACTAGAGGAGTGAATGGGAACTCCCTGAAGTGACTCAAGCCTTTCCTTTGCAAACAGAAGAGCTGTTGTGGGAACTACTCCTCCACCCCCAAACCTTCAGCACAGGCATCTGAGGAAGCCTGCTTTGCTCTGGGGAGGAACGTGGGCAGGAGCCTGAGCAATAAATGTTCTCCATCCCATGCAAACAACAGTGTCTTTGTGTTCAGCTGCAATTAGCCCTCAGTTCAGAACAGCTGGTGAGCACCAGCTCAGGCCTGGGGGGCTGCTGCAAGGAGGAAGGACACTTGTGGAAACTCCTCATCGTTTTCCTGGCAGTTGAGGTGTCAGCCTCTGGAACAAGCAGACAGGCAGCTGGTTGCTTAACACCCTCCATGTGTTTTTCCAAACCTCAGCCTCCTCCCTGTGTCTGCTGTGACAGCCTGCAGCTGGCCGGAGGATCAGAGCTCTTCCATCAGGTTTGGATTTTTCCAGACCCACTGACACATGGGGTACCCTGAGTTTATACCTTCTACCCCAAGCTGGTCCCTTCAGCTTCTCCCTCAGAGCAAGGATGTGTATCTCTGCTCCCCTCCCACGTGCCCAGCTCCAGCTGATGCCAGGAGCCCACCTGCTTTGCCAAAGGGTTGCTGGGATCTCACTGAGTTCCCTAAACTGAGTTATCCTTATCTCCAACAAACTTAGATTAACAAAGTCTCTGTGTGCTATTATATGTGGTGCATAACCTGCCTGAAAATTGCTGATACAGACACCTGGCAGCATGCAAATAGTTGTATTCAAGTAGACATTAGCATGAATAATTAGAAAAATGTAGGATTTTGCAGTGGATTTCTGTCCTAGTGCAATGTATTACAACTTCTGGCTCTTAAAATTTGGGTTGTAAACTAAATAATTGCTCAATCTCCAATGTTACATATCAGAGATGTTTTTTTGCATATTTTGAAGCATCTGTCACATGTCATCGCTGAAAATTCCTGGTTTCTAAGTTACTTTTGGTGCAGATAAGAGAGCCTGTTCCCCTCCCTGTGTTACTTTTCACAGTTGTGCTCAGTTTTCCCCTTGACATAAACCAGCTTTCAGTCACCAGTTCTTTGGGTGAGGTTTTTGGGCAGAATAAAGTTATTTCAGCTCATTCAGCTATTGAGCTCTTGTAATGGTAACAGATATAAAAATGAGTTAAAGGTGAGTTGTGTTTTTTTCCTGTTATTAAGAGGAGGAGAGATAAGATGGATTATTGGTATGGAATGTACTGGCTGGATAAAAACAATTGCTAGCACACTGATTAAGATTCTCTCCTGTCTAGGCAAAGTCTGGCTACATGAATCTCACAGGGATTGATTATTCTCCTTCTGCAATACAGCTTTCAGAAAAAGTAAGAGAGAAAGAAGGGATGTCTAACATTAAATTAAAGGTGAGTCTTGAGAGAAGGGTAATTGAGGAAATAGAAAGCAATTGAGACCAAGATTAAATGAGCTAATTGATATTCAGATGTACTCAGTGTACTAAATGAATGATATCTTTTAGATTCATTTGTCAGAGAACTCTACCCAAATAAATCTATTTACAGGAAGATTTTTGATCTTTATTTGTTTATTGTTTGGGGCTAACAAGATTTCCCTGCTTGTAACAGGCAGCAGAGTAGTGGTTTACCAAGTGGCATCTTCTGTATTTTAGCTGCTACATTCTGAATTTCAGACTTGAGGTAGAGGAAGAAATCCTTAAGTGATAGAATCCCTACCCGTAGCTGAACAGCAGGAAGGTTGAGAGGCCTTGCTGGAGCAGGGCTGGGAACAGATGACCTCCAAAGGCTCCTTCAAGCCTCAGCCACGCTGGGATTCTGTGGCTGCCTGACATTCTGAGCTCTGCTGTGCTGTTCTCCCCTCCTGTACCTGTGTGATGTCTCTGCTTCTGTCTGTCTGTCAGATGTAAAATCCCTTTGTGGCAGGCTCTGGCTGTTCTTCTACATTCATGCAATGCCTGGCACATGGCAGGGATCAAAGTACAAATAATGATTTAAAGAATGAGCTTAAAGTGTGTTAGTTTGAGCTTTAGATTACAGCAAATAGATCATCACACAATGTGTAGAGAAGGAAGAAGCTGCTGTGGCACTGTGAGTTACCCTTCCCTGAGTGCACCCACTGTCAGGATTGAAGCTTTGTACCCTAAAGTCTTGCTTTGCATTAAAGATTCAGGAGCTGCCGAGTAGAAGATTGTTCTCACTGCCTTCTGGTTTAGGTAGAAGACTTCCTGGCACCCTCAGCTGAGCTGTCAGGCTTTGACATTTGCATTGACAAGGGGACTTTTGATGCCATCAGCCTGGACCCCAGTGACGCAGTGGGGAAGCGAAAGCTGTACGTGGGATCCCTGGGCAGGGTGCTGAAACCAGAGGGCTTCTTCCTCATCACCTCTTGCAACTGGACCAAGGAGGAGCTGCTGAACGAGTTCAGGGAAGGTAAGCAGCTGAGCAGAGCCCTCTGCCAACGTGGGGCTGCTGAAGGAAGGCGTGAGGGAATTTTAATGTGTGTGTTAGCATATTGACTTTCCCAGATCAGGATTAGAGGAGGTGAAACGATTAGTAAATGCTCCAGCCTGTCTTCCCTCTGTTTTCCTCAGGAGTTACAGCTCCTATGTTTTCCAGTGCCAAGGGAGGACAGGTTTCCTGGCACTTTGGAGGTTGGGAATTTCTGTCCAATGACCCTGGGGGAGTGGGTGTGGCCGGCTGATACTTTTTGGGTCCTTGATACTAGACCCAGTTCACCCTTTGATTGCTCCAAATTGGGGTAACATTGTTACCCATGCATAGGGGAACTGGCAAGACTGTGACTTTTCTATCACTTCCCCCGCTGCCCTTGTGATCCATCTAGGAGGGGTTTTTTACATGCCAGTCAGCTCCTCAAACTCTTGCCTGAGGCTTGAAACTCAGTGTGGATCTGAAACAGCCATCCCTTCTGGGGAACCGAAATTACTGGCAAGTTCTCATCTTTTCTGCCATTAATTTGTGCAAGTCAGCCAGCTAGGATTTTTATTATCCATGGAAGAGTTTCAGCTGTATAAAGCAGTGGTGCAGTGTAACAATACAGTCCTATAAACTCACAGATTAACTGACTTGCAAGTTTTCCAGACGAATAAAGAATGGTTTGCAAAGGGTTATCCAAGAGGCGAATAAAACTACTTCCTTCTAATAAAAGCATTTCAATTTCTGTCTGGCAGGATTTGAAATTCTGGAGGAGCTGCCAACACCCAAGTTTTGCTTTGGAGGAAGAATTGGAAACAGTGTAACAGCATTGGTTTTCCAAAGGAAAAAAGTGAAGCCATCCATCTTGGACAAATTAGATTAGATGAGAAAAGTCTGAACTTTAAACCTGACAGAAAAACCTCAGACACGTGTGTAAATAAATGCTTTTTGAGTGCACAGTAAAATACTATGTATGGAGCTCTAAGGGACTATAAAACATTGCCCTAGAAACATTTCAGCTTTGCATAATTTGCCCATAAATTGTGTCCTTGCTGCAACCTCATTTGTTTTAGGGAAGCTGCAAGTTTGTAAGGGAGAGGGAAATCAGATGTGCTGAATACAGAGACCAATATAACTGAATGATATTTGTGTTTGAAACATAAAGATTATCTGATATTTAATTTTCTGTGCTGGTAAGCAGTGACCTATAGAGGTAAAGGTATCCTACAAAGCAAAAATCTCATTTCTCTGTTTATGCAATGGAATAGGGAACAAGCTTTTGCAATGTAAGTGCTGGATCTTTAATGAACATGAGGGTAGGAGGGAAATGAGTACAAAATCTACAGCACTTTCAAAAAAGGACCAGTTGATACTTTAAATTCAGATTTTCTGAGGTTCTCAGCATAATTGTGCCTCCTCTGAAGTAGCTCAGCTCTTTTCTCACAGAGGGAGTGTTTTTAAATCTCCTTTTCCTGAGTGTGTTCATGCTTGGTCAGTTCCTTTCCCTGATCTCATGAATACATAAAGGTGTGATGTTGCAGCCTCTGGTGTATGACATATGCCTCCTTCATTATTAACCTCCTATACAGGAATGTCTTTAGAGCCACAATGATAAGAAGTTTTCCAGTAAATTTCTCAGGATGGATTTTAACTGCATAAATCCAAAAGAATTCAAAGCATAGCTGTCCATTCCTTGTTCCTTTTTGTTAATATGTATTTTTTAAACTTCAGTGTGGAACCCTTTTGCTCAATTTTGTTGCCTTCATTTCTTCTGTTTTGTAATCTCAGAATATTGCTGTTGCTTGAAAGGCAGGAAAATGAGATTTCTTCATGCCTCAACAAACACATTTGCAGGTGACAATAAACTTGTTCTTTCAAACATCAAGGAGGCCCTCTTAGACAATCAGGTTTTGTTTCACAGGCAAGGTCATGTTTGCTTATCAGGGAATTGCTTCTCCTCATTCCCAGGGCTCAGGAGATCTTTAAGGGTCAATAAATACTTCCAGTCCTTTCCCAGGATGGGAATCAAGGCATTATTTTGCACAGTGGTGAGTCCTCCCTCTGTGATCCATCTGTTGATGTCTTCAAGGTAGGAATCCTACTGCTGCATGATTTTGCAAAATAAAATGTGTTCAATTGGAAGAATGGTTTATCAGCAGTGATGAAAAAATTTAGTCCCAGAATAATTCTTTGCATATTTGGTCAGACTTGGGTTATAACCTGAGTGCCAAAACCAAGGGCTTGTTACCATTTGGGTAACTGTTGTAGTCCTATATTCTGCCCCAGCCCAGCAGCCAGCTGGAATGCTAGGAAATGTAAGTGGGAATCCAAACAGAGGATTTTTTTTAGCAAATGTAACTGGGAATACAAACAGAGGATTTTTTTTTTTAGCATAGTAATACAAAGGATTCAAAGTACACTACTGATAACAGCCTCAGTAAAAAGCCTGTGACATTTTTGGCATCAGGTAGAGATAATACAAGGAAATTTTAATTTTCAAGGACTCTGGCAGGATGTGTTTTGGGCATCTGTTTTATTCCCATCTGTAATTTTTGCTAATGAAGGCATGATGTGTTTTTAATCATGGGATGAAAATAAAATCAGGACTGTCATGGATTTTCTTTTAATCAATTAGTTGGAATTTAACCACAGATTCCCACTCCAAAAGATATGTAGAGTCAGGGCAAGGATTGTTTTCTCCTCTTTACAGAATTGATTATTATTAGTTCTTGTTCTCTGGGTAGTATTTTTATGTAACTTGTAAAGCTAAAAAATGCGCTTCTTGAAACTGCCTGAAAATAAGGATTTCTGCATCTGATCTGTAGTTTGCATATCCCTTCAGTCCCAAGCACTTGCAGGTGTCACTGGAGAGCAGAAAAATGCTTGTAAAACATGTTTTAAGAGCTTTATTTGAGGCAGCAGTAACCAAAGGCTTACTATTTAAAATCTGCTCTGTTGGAAACCTGGCATTTTCTGGATAATGGAGTCTAGGTAGCTGCTTAAATACTGACTTAGGCAGTGGGGTGTTTTTGGCATTTGGAAAATGGATTTGGGAATGACTTGTCCAAGACTGTCCTTGATTTGGGGCAGTTCATGTTGGCAGGAGGTTTTTGATGATGTGATCTCTAAATGTTGATGCATTTCAGTGAAAACACTTAGGAAAGGAGGCAGAGGAATAAGCAGTGAATTAAGAGTAGCAAGTCTTTGCTGGAAGTTGAGGGAGTGCTCCATGATAGTTCCTGAAGGCTGGGACCCTCATGACTACACAGCTGTGTGGCTCTTGGTTCCAGCTGCAGAGCCAGACTAACGGCAGGAGAATAAATGCAGCATTTGAAACACATTTCACTCCTATTGTTTTGCTATCTGAAAGCTGTCTGTGATTTCACTGTCAAATATGAGGTTTGTGGGTAGTAAAACTAGCATCTTCCATGGATCCCAGAGGTGGCTGAGCCCACAGGCTGTTCCTGCAGGACCGAGTTTAGGCTGGATGATGCTGTGGAGCTGGCAAACCTTCCTGGAGTGGTTTTGCATAGAATGTGGGCAGAACAGAAAGGGTTTGTGTTCCCTGGTTCATTGACAGCATGCTGAAGGATGAAATTCTCTCAGGACTGACCTTTTATTCCTGGAAGATTAAGGATGGCTTTTAATGCCTAAGCCCAAACAGAGCACCTCCACCAACATCAGTGCTTGGCACAGCTCAAACCTGGCTCCTGGTGCCTCCTATTGCCAAGAAAACTGTGTTTAGGGATTCTCTTTTGAGGCATTTACTGGGAGAGGCCATTGAATTCATTGCAGGGTTTGAGCTACTGAAAGAGTTTGGAGCGTTTTACACTGGAATTTTATGGGGCTTATCGCAGAACTGAACTGTCAGGATGAAATATCTGAGAGAGGTGAACAAGCAGTGTTAATGAAATAATTATTGATTTGAAATGTCTGTTCTAGGAGAGTTTCTACACATGGGACTCTGCTAGAGTGTGAGGTAAATGGGTTCTCAAGACAGAAAGGCTTTGCCCTTTCAGCATCACAGTACTTTCTTGAAATAAGTACTCCTATAATCATTTTTATAGGGATTAAAAAGTGAGAAATGCCACACATGAAAATCATGGCACAGCTGAATGAACACGGAAGATTCAGAGGGAAGGATAATGTTTCCTTACTCCTTAACTTCCCTTTTGGTGATCTGCTCATTATCTGCAAGAGAGGCACGTTCATTTGATGGTCCTTAAGGAGCAGGAATAATCATAGAATCCCAGAATGATTTGGGTTGGAATGGACTTTAAAAACCATCTCATTCCAATGCCCCACCATGGGCAGGGACACTTTCCACTAAACCAAGTTACTCCAAACCTTCCCCAGCCTGGCCTGCAGTGCTGTAAATGGGCTGTTTTTCTAAAGGTTGATTTTTTCTTTTTGAAGGCTTAGAAGATATGAAATTAATATTCTGTTTTAATATTCTGTTCTTGAAACTCAGTATAATTTAGGGGTGTAACATGAAGAATTTCTGGGAGCTGTTTTTTAAGAGCTGTTGGGTTGCATCAGAAACACTAGCAGAATTATGGCAGCTGTTTTTCCAGACAGGGCCAGCAGTGATGCAGCATGTGATTACAGGCTTTCTGTCCCATTGGGAGAATATTCCTGCAGATCATTATTGAGGGCATCATTGCAAAGCTCATTATTGAGGCTGAAATAGCTGTTTGTATTATAGGCTCACCTTTGAATTCAAACCCACTGTTACAAGGCCATTTCTGAAATCTGGGAATAGCCAGCTGCCTTGATTGTATCATAGGATTTGGGGTATTTAACACCTATAACAAAGGATATCCAGGGATGGGTTGTTTTGTGTTGGTTTTTTTTTTCCACTTTGTGCTTTTCCCACCAGCGTTTAAAAGGAACTTTCAGATTTTGGAATTTTAAACCTGCAGTTGCTGTTTACTGCAGAGCTTGTTATACCTGGGTGAAGAACTGCATGTCCCACCACACAGATCTCAGGTGTGATTCTCTAGAGAGCAAACAATGTTCTCTCATACAATTTGTATCAAAGTTATTTCAGTTCTGCACTGGCTGTGAAATCTGTGAGCCCAAAGAGTCAAATGAATGGGCAAATGAGGGGGTGAACTGAAATCCCTCACTTAGAACCACTGGGTTTGTACCCAGGAGTGCAGGGTGAGGCCAAGTGTGCAGGGCACAGCAAGCAGATACCTGCAAAGTGACAAAGCTGAGCTGACACAGCCTCTGTGGAGTTATTTTTATGTAAGGATGAGTTCTTGAATAGCTTTTCTGGTGCATTAGGCACAGCATGCTTTTCTTCATCGCTGACAGTGGCTTCCATGTATTTGTACATTCCAGGAATGCACTGGCAGCACTGTAGCCATTGTGAGGAAAATCTGCCTGTGCATATACTCTGCTATGTCTGTTCTGCTGTGAGCCAGGGTGCCTGGTATAAGACTGCCAAATTTTATGTTATTTCATACCAGACAAAATCTTTAAGTATGGTATTTAGCAAGATACAGCAACATTTTCAGTGTTTTGGCAGTAGGATTGCTTCCCTGATCTTGGCATGCCGAGAGGTGGAGAACAAGGCTTGCTGCAACAATAACTGCTTTATTTTATAGGCCCTCCAAGCATTTTAATGTATGGATTCATCTCCTGTAAAATGCATGGAGAGCACAAAGAAAATAATTGGGCCAGGACTTTGCAAAGCCATAAGGAGATCTGCCTTTGAATTCCTGTTGCTTGCTGAGTTTTCTGGGATAAGGGGAGGGGGAGGCTGCCCTTGCACAGCGTTACCTGCTCGGGCTGAATGGGTGGTGCCTGTCTCTGTCCCATGCTTTGGCTGCAAGTAGACTGAGCATGACCTAACCCTTGTGGTAGCAGCTAAATTGAGGAGCAATTAATGGCTACCAAGGGCTTTCAGTGAAAGGGGATGAGGTGTTATAGCCTCCAGACAAAGGAGGAAAAGGAACGCTGGCATGTTTTGTTTAACACAAATAAGGGAAAAGCCAACAAGCCAACCTGCGGCTTAATTTCCATTTGTTAGGTAACAGTATAGCTTGAAATGAGCCCATTTCTGTGTTACTGGAAATTAGGCAGAGTGCTGTCAGGCAAACCAGCTGCTGCCAGGTAACACATAAATTCTGGGTAATCACAAGTGCATGAGCCCTTGCTGGAGAACCAGAGCTAATAGAGCCCAGTGAGGGAACAGACACAAACCTCAGCACAGTCACTGCAGCAGCCAGAAATGCATGGACAGTGTCATGTGTCAAGGAGAGGTGAGGAGAGTGTGCATATATCAAGAAATTTTAGCTGTTCATAGGGCTGAGAGCTGAAATTCAAGCAGAAGGATCTTTCACCCCAATTTTCAGTAGTAATTAGCCTCACTGGCTGCTGCCCTACCCCAGGGCTCCTCAATTCCATGGGTGCTGCACTGCTGCTTATCCAAGGTAGAGTGATGCTTTGGGACATGTCTGCAGCTGCCTCTGGCTTTGTGGATAATGAACAAATAACTCTGGGCTTATCTGGAACCAATTCAGACCCAAATTCGGCTGGCAAAGTGATAAGAACATTCAGGCAAGAGAAAGGCTCACATATGTATTTCATGGCCTATTTATTTTATCCATCAATGTTTCCATTGCTCCCAGTCTGGGGCACCCAGATCAGGTGGCATGCCCTCTGCCAAGGCAGGCAGGGAGGCAGCAAACACAAAAACCTATTGCATGTGTGCAGCAAATGGCCTGTGACATAAAAAAGGGATTTTTAAGTTTGGTGGAAATCCCATCGTATGCCAACTACACTCCTCATCCCAACACTCTGCACAGCAATGCTTCACCTGTTTAGGGCATCTGTGATTAAGGTACTTCCTGACACAGAGCACATTGATCATATTACAGAGATATGCTCATTCCCTGGGCATGAAATATTTGTTAAAAATACTTCTGCTTGCTGTTATTAGGATTTTGTGAATTTGAGGATTTGTCCTGAAACTGGAGGGTGGCTCTGAAGCTGGTCTCCATTCTGTGTTCGTGGAGATCTTTGGTGGAGCTGACATGTCCCTGACATGTGTACAAGGTGCCCAGCACAGCTGAGTGACTGGGACATCAGCCTGGGGCTGGGACACTCTGACTCCCTGGCCCTGGGCAAGCCCCTTACCTGTGTTCTTTGCCTGGCAGGAGAAGCAGAAGTATAATAAATAACTGGGATGGCTCAGGTGCTCAGAAGGACAGCACAGAGGGCTTGTGAAAGGGACAAACTTCTGAAGTTATTGGTAACCTTGGTGCATATGACTTGAATAACAACAATCTGGAGCAGACAGTGAAGCATTGGAAAGGCTACATGGAAAGAAGGCTGTAACTGCAGCCAGATCCTGTGTACTGGAGTGAAGGAAATGCTGTCTATCCACAGGGCTTAGCACTTCTACATTGACATGTCTTAATGACTTGGACCCCAGAGTCACTTCAGAAGGACCATAGGGATCATTAGATTTTTTCCTATCCAGAGTTTCCATCCCCATCAGGAAGGCTCCCAGTCAGTGGGTAGCAAAAGCACTGACATCTGAGACAAAAACACAAATTAAATCAGCTCACAAATGAACTGAATTAATTTTCTGCTCATGAAGACTAAACTCTCTTGGCCAGTTCTTTAAAGCTTGTAAGTTATTTCCTTTTTCCCACCCCTTCTGACAAAGGGAAAAGCACTGTCCAGAACAAAGGCCTATGGGCAGCCAGTTACTTGAACAACATAACTGAAAATACTGTCTGTGGAAAAGAGGTTTGTGCTTCAGCAACAGGCTTTCACACGTGCTGGGAATTCTCCACAGCCAGCTCATCTGTTGGGAAGCACAGAGGATGAGAGGCAGAAAATGCTGGGTTTGGAGTGAGCTGCAGAATCAGACAGAAAACAACTTTCTGCTTGAGTCTTGGAGACCAAGGCTGCCACGGGGATGGATTCAATTATGCTCTGAGCTTTATTGCTGAAATATTCCACTGGGAAACCATAAAAAAACATTTTCAGACTTGATTCCCAAAGTTCTGGAAAAGGAGTTAGCAAGTGTTTTATTGCTACCAGTCTCAACACGTGATAAGAAAAGCAAATACTGAGTGGGATGGAGGAACATGATGCAAAAGCCCCTTCACATCATCAAACCCTTCTCCCTGTTCATCACCCACTCAAACTGGCCACTCCTGCTTAATTTTATGTGTACTGAGCACGGAGCCACTTTTGCTGAGATCAGCCCTCACTGTTGGTGGGAGCTGCTCCCTTGTTAAGTATCCGTCTGCTACTTCTGTTTGATTCCCTCTCACTTCTTCACTGCATTAAATACTAACTGATAAGTCTTCCTCGACAGTAATTTGTAATTTGGGCTGTGCAGCAGCAGGGCAGGACACCAGGAGCACTGCTGAGTTCACATCTACAGCTTCTCTTGCCATTCATGCCCTTACTTGTCCCTTACTTGTCCCTACACGCCATCCCAGCACCGTGCCCGGCCATCCAGCCGGGTGGATGAAATTCAGCCCCAGATTCATTCCTGATGGCATCTGTGTTGTCTGCTCGCATGTGTTTAAGATTAATGTTTGGGCTCTGTTTTGTAATGAGTCCTAAATCTTCCTTTTAGCTGTCATGTAGTTTCCTTGTTCGCTCGTTACGCTCTGAGCCCGCGTGCTGTGCGCTGTGCAGCCTGGTGGGTGGATGGAAAATGTCACTGAGAGCTGCTAAAGTCACGGTGAAGCTGCTAAAGGCCGTTCCCACGTGAGGCCAAGCAGATGTACTCAGTGCTGTGGAGGATTCACAGCCCCTTCCTGAACAGGCTTCAAGGGAACTGAAGAGGGACTTGGGACAAGGGACTGGACTGACATGACAAGGGAGAACAGCTTCAAACTGACAGAAGGCAGGGCTGGATGGGATGTTGGGAAGGAATTGTTCCCTGTGAGGGTGGTGAGGCTCTGGCACAGGGTGCCTAGGGAAGCTGTGGCTGCTCCTGGATCCCTGGATGTGTCCAAGACCAGGCTGGATGGGGATTAGAGCAACCTGGGGTAGTGGAAGGTGTCCCTGCCCATGGCAGGGGTGTGGACCTACAGGATCTTTAAAGGTCCTTTCCAACCCAAACCAGTCAATGATTCTATGAAAAACTGAGAAAAATTAAGGAGCGGGATTTTTATTCACTGGTGGGTGCAGGGGCGCATTCTATCCATCTGTGATGTGCCAAAACTTCAGCGCTACTTCTTGCGGGGACCCTTCAATGAGCTGCTGGCTGAGTCCAGCTCTCCTGCTCCTCCCGGGCCGGCCGTGCCACCAGGAGTCACTCTCGGCCTCCGAACGGGCGCGGAGCCCCGGGCGAGCCGCGCCCGCAGCATCCCGGGCTGCGGGGCCGTGTGCGGGCGGAGCGGCCGCGGCAGCGCTGCTTGCGCCAGCCCCGGCGGGCACAGCCTCACCCTGCCCGAATCCCTCTTTTTTTATTAATTTTGGACTTTCACCCCCTCACACAGGCTCTTTCTGGCGATGTTTAACCCCGGGGATGCCCATTCGGGGCGGCAGCCCAGGCTCTCCCCGCCTCCCCTCGCAGCGAGCGCTCCGGTGCGCGGCTCCCCGGGGCGGGCGCTCCGCAGGTGCGGGCCGGGCTCTGCCGGCGCTGGCTCCGCTCAGGAAGTGACAAGCACATTTCCTCCTCCTCCTCCTCCTCCTCCTTCTCCTCCTCCTCCTCCTCCTCCTCCTCGCTCCCTCCCTCCGCCCGCCCCGCCCGCAGCACGGCGGCGGCGGCGGCAGCGGAGCGCGGTCGGAGCGGCGCCCACAGCCGGCCCGGCCGGGCCGCTCCGCCGCCACCGCGGGAAGCGCTCGGTAAGCGATGCCCGGAGCGCAGCGGGGCCGTGCCGCCCCGGGGGGTGCCGGGGGGGAGCGGACAAAGGGCGGCCGTGCTCCTGCCCGGGGACGGGGCGGCTCAGAGGGGATGGGGTCGGAGGGTGGTACCCCCGCCGCCACCGCATCCCCGCGCAGCGGGCTGGGGATGTCCGCCTTTGTGCAGCCCCGGGGTGAGCGGGGGCACCGCGGAGGAGCCGCCCAGGCGGCTGGAGGGAGCGTGGAGCGGTGGGATGTGTGTCCGGAGCAGCGGGGGTTGCGGGATGCTGAGCCCGGCGTGCGGGGATGGGATGGGATGGGCGGCTCTCCGGAGTTTGGCGAGCGGTCCTCACCCACTCCCAGTCCTCTGCCTTTGCCACTGGAATTATTTCCTGCGAAAGGATCAACACGTGCTTTCCTTTCTCCGGGCCGAGAGTGCTGCTTCAGGGGCTGAAACTCGGGTGCCGTCGAGCTCGGTGCAGAACTCCCCGGGTTCGGGGTCTCTGAGCATCCCCGCAGAGATGCTCTCCGCTCACCCAGGGCCAGCGCACCTTCCCACCGTGCCGTGCCTCGCATTCCGCTCCTGGCACGTGTGAGGTGGCTCGGGGCAGCAGGACATGGGGACAGGCCGGTCCCCGGGGGGGTCTGCAGCACCCGACGCTGCTGCGATGGGACACGGCAGCGCCTCGCTGTGTGAAGTGCCCTGGCAGTGGGGCTGTCCTAGAAAGCCTGTAAGTCTTGTTTCTCCATTCAGTGACGTCAGGTTGATCAGTTTCTAAGGTACGTGAAGGTTTCATGTACAGCTGCACGCAGAGATTTCACGGGTAAGGAGCTTCTCCTCAATAATTTTAATTTCCTTGACACAGAGTTTGCACCAGTGCCTGTCACTGAGTTGTGCCGCTGCCTCTCGGTGCCGTGCGGTCTCCACAGACGCTGGTGTACCTTGGCAGCTCATCCCCTCCTTAGGAAATCCTCTGGAGTGAAAAGTAAGCGTAATTTGTTATGAAATAGGCTGATAGGCGAAACTTCAGTTGGCGATTGAAACCAGATGTGCATATTTTCCTTTTGAATCCTCAAGCAATACTAAAAGTCTATTTTGACAGATTAAAAACTACTTGCAAATTGCAGAGGTAGCAGTGTTTTGGGATAATCCAGTAAAAACACGGAGGGCTGTGAGCATCTCTGCCCAGTGTCGGGTATCTCAGAGCACAGGAGATGCTGCTGCTGTCACAAAGCCCAGATTCCCTTGGCCTGCCTCTGCAGCAGGCAGAAATATTTACCAGGGCTTTGCTGAGGGCTGGAAAAAGAAATAAAGAAACCCCAAAAGAGTGTAGATAATGTTTCTAGAGAAAATATTTGGGGTGGGTCATGAAACAGATTAATTAGAGTCATAGTAAAAACCTGAATTTCAGAGCAGTTTGCTCTGTCCTTACCTCTTGTGGCTCAGTGCAGGTTGGAAGTGAGCTTCTGAATTATTTCTTTATTTTCAAAAGTCTCGTGGAGCCTGAGGATGCTTGTGGTGGTGGGTGTGTCACACCCAGCTCTGGCACGGCTGTGCTCAGGGGAGCAGGATTAGGGCTGGAGGCACTTTATTAAGAGAAGCACTCAGCCTCCTTGCTTCCAAAAGTTGGGGGGAGAAACCCAGCCAAAACAACCTGCCGTGGAATTTCTTCCTTCTCTCCACTGGAGAGCAGGGAAGGACACCCTGCCAAGCAGAGCCACGTGGAGCACGGCCACGCGTGCCGGAGGGTTTTGTTGCTGGATCCCTGGCTCCAGACTTTCTCACTTCCAGCTTCAGCCCAGAGGAGGGAGGAGGGAAACTTCTGCCACTTCCAGCTCTGCGCAGGGCCGAGGTGTCCAGGAACCACAGCGGTTATAGAAAGCAGATGGCCTTTTGCTGTAAATGCAAAACTTTGCATAGGAAATCTGTGCAAATCACTTCAGTAGATAATTGATTTGTGCAAGTGAGATCCAGATTTTTGTATATGGAGATCGAGCAGACTGTGGGACAGAGCCAGGACCAGTGTAAGTTAATTTTCAGCTGTGGATACCTGCATAAATAAATACATGTGTATAAATATGCACACATGCAAATAGGCAAACAAATACCAATAAAATCCCCAAATCTGCTTTGGTTAATTATATGCAATAATTTTTTGTAGTGGTAGTAGCGAAAGCTTGCTTCACTTTCAGCAAAAATATAGGCAGAACAAAATACACAACTTTTTGCCAAAACGCCTGGATTTGTGTGCAAAACTGACACCACGGGCTGTGTCCTGATGGGTGGGGAGAAGAATGAGCTTTATCCCACTTGTCTATTTATTATTGCTGCTTGATTTCTGATTTCTCAAATGGCAGCTGTGTGGTTTGAGACTCTTCTTCCCTTTTTTCTTTCTTTCTTACAATGTCGGACAGAATTTTTCTTTCATTTGTCAGGATGGAGGTGCTTTGCACTTGCCTGGTAAAATCTCAGATGGGAAAAAGGACACCCCAAGCTGAAAGGGTGATTTTGGTTTTGTTCCCTTCCCCCTGCTGTGTCACGTGGTTTGTCAAATGATGTTGCTGGGAAATAGTCCTAATGAACATTAATCTGTGGCAGGGCAGACTTTGGACCGACGGGCTGGGACGGGGCGAGGTGCCAGGGATGCTCGTAGCTGTTTGGAGAGCTCAGCCTGGCAGGGCCCAGTCTCCTTCCCTCATCCCAGGGGAGGGAGAGGGCAAGCAGAGCCTTGTGTCAGATTGGCACTCACCAAAACTCTCTCCCAGAGTGAAAATACCTTCAGAAAGACAAGATTTATTCCCATGGCTGTGGGGGACCAGCGCAGCAGAGAAGCTGGGATGTTGCTCCTCTGCAGCTCCTCAAGCAAGCTCACTTCTTGGCTGTTTTCTGCTCCTTTCTCTCCCTAAACGGGAGGAGGAGGAAGAGGAAGCAAGCCTGCTGACTCGGGGAAACAGAACTAAAAAAAAAAAAAAAAGCAGGTCTGCCGAGCAGCAGAGGGCTGTGAGTGCCGTGGGTCTCACGTGTGGTGGGAGCCACAGCTCCCATTGCAGGGGTCCCTGTGGGGCTGGGCAAAAATATCACCTAAACAACAGGCTGCTCCTCAGGGAGCTAAATATAAACTAATCAGGAGAAGAGGAGGGAATTTTCCACCCTGCTACTGTGCCTGCCAGCCTGCCCTAAGGGCTGCTCCTGGGGAAACTCCTGTCCCTAGTCCCCAGCAGGTCATGGGAGGAGTGCCACCACCTTCTTTAGGGATGAGACCTTCTGTAAATTCCTTGGAAGCAGTCAGGGCACTGGCAGAGCTGAGCCCTGGAGCTCTGGTTCTGCCCACAAGTCTCCCTAGGAGCAGTGGCCGTGTTGTAATTGTGAAAAAGGAATTCTCCAAGGTCACACTCTGCACCCACAGCTGCAGCCTGGCTGCTCCCAGCGATGTCTGCAGAGCAGCAATGCAGAACGTGGCTCTGCTACAGGGAACTGGAGGGAGCAGATCCATGGGCTGTTTTGTTTTTCCAAACTTTTCTGAGTTGGCTGCCTTTAGAGAGACAAAAATTCCCAAGCAAGAGCCTGTTTCTGAAACCTTGCAGGAATGGTGCATCTCAGTACAGGCTGTGGATATGTGGCTCTTTAGTCATCAACAGGTGGGGTGGGGATTGAAAATTAAGAAATGTGGTGCAGTTAATTTCCAGCCAGAATTTCTCCTGGTTTCAGGTGGTTTATCCATGCGTTTCGTAGCCTGTGGCATTGGGTATGTGTGATATTGCATCTTATGGATCTGACATATGCTATGTAAGATAAATAAGATTTGGTATGTTAGAAGTTCCTTTGAAATGCAGGGAGGAGTAAACTGCATTAGACAGAGCAGCACCAAACCCTGTGTGAAGGGTGGCTGCTCCCAGCACTGCATGCTGTGGGTCCCTGCATGGATGGGTGGGAAGTACCAGGAGAGTTTGGCTCAGTAATCACTTCATTTGGGTAATATTTTAAGAACTGGTTGAGTGAGTGCAAAAAAATCTGGTGCATTGAGTTTCTGTACCTCCCCCCTAAAAGTGTACCCAAGGGAGACTTGGTCATGGTTTTTGCTTTTAGAGGATTAAATATAGCAGCATCATTGGTGTCACTCCTCTGTAGTCCATTTGAAGCATCCCTTGGGTTACATCATTCCCTGTATTTGTGGCTCCTGGCCATAGCTTTTGCTTTCAGCAGCCAGGGCTCAGGGCTGGCTGTGCAGTAGGTACGGGACTGTGGTGAAAGAGGAGTTTGACTTTTTGTGCTTACAAATCCTTTTGTCTCCTAGGGTTTGTAAAATATGGGATCTGGCAAGCTTTGATCCAGCAGCTGGAAAACCTGCTCCCCTCTCTCTGCTCAAAAGCAGCTCCTGAAAGGAAGAACCAGGAGCCCTTTGGATGGCTGGGGAGAAGCAGGGCTTGGGGAGGTGGTGGTGCACAGGGATGTGGCTGCCAAGGTGCTTTGGTCTCAGTGACTGATCTGGACCAGAGACTCACCCCTCAACTTGCTCCTAAAGCCAAGGGGATGAGTTAGAGTGTGTTACTTATTTGCATTTAAGGTGTTTTTTTTGTCCCTTACCCTATGGTGACTCTTGCAGTCACCCCAGCCAAGCCTTTGTGCTCGTCTGTCCCAGTTGTACAAGTGCCATCATCACTATCCTGCACCAATGGGAAATGTTAATTATAAGGAAAAGGAATTAATGCAGACAACTGGTCCTCTCTGGTTAGGACAGCACAGTTAGGCCAGGTGGAGCTGGCCATTTCTCGTTTCAAGTGATGTGGGAAAGTCACAATAACTGTGATTTTTGTGCTTCTGTGCTTGCCTTTACCTTACTGAGAGCAGCCTTCTGGTGTTCTGGGCAATAGTTGTCAATGCTATGAAATTACTTCAAGTGCATATATTATTATCCCTGTTACCAAGTGCTTTGGGGTTTTTCTGTCCCAGCTGGTACAAATGAATATTGTATAATATTTTTGAAAGGACAAGTTTTAATATTATGAACTAGGTGCCAAAAGCTACAGTTATGTACCAAAACTGAAGAGCCATTATAATTATAAAGATACAGAAAGCATTCAAAATATATATTTTGGGTTTGTAGACTCTCTGTTAACTCAGAAAAACAAAAAAAAAGGAAAGCCTAGAAAAGCTGTGGCTGCCCCTGGATCTCTGGAAGTGTTCAAGGCCAGGGCTTGGAGGAACCTGGTGTGGTGGAAGGTGTCCCTGTCTGTGGCAGGGGGTTAGAATGAGATGCTCTTTAAGCAGTCCAGGCCATTCTGTGATTATTGGATTATCAGCTGTGTTACAAATGAAATGCAGTGCAATGGATGGTACTTCTCAGAGTGAGAACTTTGTGGTTAATGAAGATGTACATTGCCAAAATGTAAATGTTTCATTTAGAAACTCTCACCCACGTTTTCGGTTGTGCATGGTTTGTGTTGTTGGTAGAAATTACTTTTCCCATGGAGGTTTCAGATGTGTGTATTTGAAACTTGATTTAATAAAAAAGTTCCAGCTCTGCAGTGTGATGGGCTGTCAATGCCCTCCCTGTGCCTGTCCTGTGAACCCTGTGATACACCATAAAGGTGGCAGCTTCCAGAGGGGCTGGCCAAGAGCCAGGCCAGCCTGTGGAGGAGCTGCTCTGTCAGTCCAGCCTCCTGATCCTGCACATCCCAGCCTGGGACATGGGGCAGCTGGGCATGGGGTGCAGCAGCTCCCTTGGGGTGTAGGGCAGCGAGCCAGGAGAGCCCTGCTCCTGGGACTGCTCTGTGTGTCACCATTTCTAGTGATATTCTGAGCTCATTCTTGCTAGATCATGGGCTGAGTGATCCTAAAGGTCTTTTCTAACCTAATGACTCTATGATTCAGTGTCTTTTAGAAAGGCCCCCAGTGCAGAGATAAAGCTATAGCGCTGGCTGAGAGCCTCATGCAGTCATTTGTGGTGTTGTAGTTTATTGCAATGATTATTGTCTGTGCTGTTCAGGAAAAAATTGCACTTTGCCCTTGCTCTGGATCTGCACAGCTCCAGCTTCCTGCCATGCTGGGAGGTGTCCCACTGCTGGTCTGCTGCCCCTGAGGGACCTGCCCAGCTTCTCCTGCCCTCCCTGAGGCAGCCAGCTCATCCTCAGCAGCTACCACTCCACGTTCTTGTACTGTACCTGAGTACTGAAGCCCCTCAGTTATTCCTGGAGTCCCCTCCATACCTTGGTTAGAGGTGGGAGGAGACTCCAGGTGCCCACAGAGGGCAGAGCACAGAGGCTGTCCCATCCCTTTTCCCCCTGGAGACCCCAAATTTCCCCAGCCTGTGGACATATCCTTGCATGCCTGGGTAATCTGGGCACATGCCCCTGCCTTTGAGGTGAGTGGCTTTTGAGCAATTTGGGTTTTTTAGGGTGTATCTTAACATCTCTGTAACCAACTGTGCTGATTGCTTCTCTCTGTTCTGCATTACCACTGTGTATTTAGCACTTTGCTGGTCTCGAGTCACTTACACAGCACTGGTTTTCCTGTTTCCTCCCCGATTACTGGCAGAAATACTGCATGGCATAGGGTGGCAGTGTGGTTTCTGTTGCAGCCAGTGTCACCAGTTACTTGCAGGTCTGTTTGAGGTGTGCCAGTGAAGTGTTATCAGGAGCTGTCATCCACTTCTGTGCACTTGAATGAGGTGTGTCCTACCAGTGCTCCCTTTCACCTGCACAAGGACTTCAGGTGAGGGGAGAGCTCTTTCCTTGGTGGTGTAATTGTGATTCCTGACTCCCTGACCTTGCACTGAAACCAGAGCCTTGCTGGGCTCGAGGTCTCCCCCACCACATTCACCAGGCTGGCTTGTGCCTGTCCTCAGGGGCCATCAGTGGTGATGGCTCACGAGACTTTTTGGCATGATCTCGTAAAATCGAAGGTGTAAATTTATTTGGAGCTGTTGTTGCAGAAGGATCTATATTTAGTGCCTGCTGTTTAATATCATCCCAGGTTACTCCTGACAAATGTGGCTCTGTCATTTTCCTTTCTGCTCAGGACAGTAATTGTCTATTTCTTCCTTTTCTGCATCTTAATGTTTCCATCATTCCTTCTGTTGTTGTCAGTGCAACTTGTTATTGTCCTTAAAGTCTATAAAAAACCCTGTATCTTGTTTTCTAACAGAACCTGTATTTAACTTGCAGTCTCATTCATTTAAGGTGCTGGCATTATTTTAGGGACTTCATAATGGTTTACAAATTCCAGGATTCATTAATTCCTTTGCTCATTAGGGTTGCAAGTTGATACATGTTTTTTCCATGTGATGAAGGTGGACCATTTTGCTGCCCTATTTGTCCTGGGCAATCATTCATGTTTGTGCACTGACAGAATGCCTGGCATGGTTCCCTTCCTGGCATCTTTGGGATGGGATGGGATGGGATGGGATGGGATGGGATGGGATGGGATGGGATGGGATGGGATGGGATGGGATGGGATGGGATGCAGCATTTAGGTCAGTTCTCCTCAGGATGCTGTTTCAGGAGTGGCCTTTGTGGTTCACACCACACTGGTGCTGGGGCCAACCCATCTGTCCTTTGGGCTTCCCCTTTCTGTGGCACAGGGGAATCTGTTTCTTTTCTGATTTTCACCCATGGTGTGGGAGAAAGAGAGATATATGGAGAACATCCAGAGATGGAGACCTATGGGGTGGAAAATGCAGATTTTAATTTTCTTTTTCCCCTTTATTACTGCTTATTCACACTGTCATAAATGAGCTCGAGGAGCGCAGGGCAGGACTGTGTTCCTGCCAGCCCAAATAAAACCAGGGGCTGTTTGCATTTCCACTTACTTTTTAAAAATTTTCCTTGCCTCTGAGACAGACTGCAAAATCTGGGCTTTTATAGCTGCTAAGCTACAGTGGAGCTCATCCTGCCTTGCTCCATGGGAATCAGGGGCATCTCTGGGGACTAAGCATCCCAATTGTGGGAAAACTGTCCTCTGTGGGTGTTACTTCTCCAGCTGGGCAATCCCCTGGTGGGGTACCTTGCTTTAGGGCAGTGGTACCTCGGGCTTGCTGGAGCTGTTCCAGCATGGGAAGCATCTCACTGCTGGCCCTCAGGGATGCCCTGATGGAGCCAAACCTGCAGAAGGTTTGGGCTCTACGTGCTGCTGACACCTCGCAGGAGCCCAGAGCGTGTTACAGCAACAGATTCTGTATTATTCCAGCCTTGCAAGCGTCTCCCTGCGATATTAAAAACAGCAGCTAAAAGCCAAGTGCAAACTCTCCATGAATGACTCTGTGGAAATGCTGTCGGGCACGTTTCAGTGCTGCTTTGGCTTTGATTTAGGCGAGTAAACACGGTGAGTGGGTGTTTGCTTTGACTTCTCCCTCGCAGCGAAAGACTTCCTTTGAGGGAAGGTGAAGCCTCCTGTGCTGTTCCTCAGCACAGCATCAGCCCAGTCTGCCTGTGGCTGGGTGCTGGCAGTGCCCTCTCTGCATGCCTGGGCCTCTTGCTGCCCAGCAGCAGTGGGAACCCCCCAGTTTGCTCAGGACCAGGGATACCCCCTGCCCAGGGCTCTGCTCACAGTGTGAATAACCCTGGCAGAGCCTGGTTTCTCCATCTGGATGCAGCACAGTAGGGATGATGCTGCATGGTGGCATCCTTGGCTGTTGTAGGCATCTCCTCCTGCTTGCTCTGCTCTGTTCCCCTTGAAGCTTCCCAAAACCACCTCCAGGATGGCTCTGACACAGAGATAACCTGCTCACTGGGGGAGGCAGGGTGGGTGCAGCCCGTGCTCTCCTTGCCCTGCTGCACCAAGAGGAGCCCCCCTCTGCTCATCACACATTCCCCATCCCCACCAGAGCCATCAAACCTGGCTCCTTGGCAGCCCCTGCACGTAGGAGCCATCCTCTGGTAACAGATTGTTGTGTATTTAATGAACCCAGGGAAACAAGGCAGGCGGAGGCTGCGGGGCGGCGCCAGTTTGCTGCTCCGCCTGCCAAACTCTGCTAATTCAGACAACTCGCAGATGTTTGGCTGCTCCTTCCTTAAAGAGATTTATGGAAGGTGCAGGGCTCGGAAATTCACGGAGACACGGAGGTGGCAGTGTGGGCAAAGGTTTCCTGGCCCTGGAGCTCCTTCCCTCCCTCCACCGTGCCTTCCCCTTGGTGTTGATGGCAACGGATGGACAAACAGCAGGAAAAGTGTCTTTTGGTCGCTAGGAGGATTTATAAAGGCTCCAGGTTTGTCTTTGAGGAGCCCAGGAGCTCTTTGAAAGCCATTTCTCAGCTGAGGAATGAACCCCCAGAGCCTGCCCAAGAGCCATAGTACTTTGGTTTAATGCAAACAGTGTGGGGTGTGCAGGTGACAGCAGGCACATGTGTCACCCTGTGTGGGCACAGTCACCAAAAGCATCTGAAATTGTTTTAATAGTGCCTGCTGAGTTCAGGGAGGTAATTTTAATTTTTGGAATGTTCTAAGTGGTTATTTTGCTGGGCTTCACGTGGGGATTCTGCAGTCTTAAGGTATTTATCCATAAAGGAGAGCTGGTAGAAGCTAATGTGGAGTCTGGCAGTTGATCCATACATCCAGATTTTCCTGCTTTAAATCCAGGCACGTCCATAAGGGCTGTCAGCCTCTACCTGTTCTCCATCTCAGCCTTGCAGAAGGGAGAAATCTGACTTAAAAGCAGCATCCAAATTGGCTCTGACAGCGATGATGGTGTTGTGGGTCTTGGCAAGTGTTCCCCAATTACACAGTGACATGTCCCAGATCCTGCTCCTGCTTCATCTGGGTGGATTTTTAGTGGTCACTGATGAGCAGCAGCGTTACAGTCGGTGCTGCAGCATTGAACTTGCTTTGCATTTCCAGGATTTGCTTCTCACAGGGACCCTGAGAACTCTGGAGCCAGCAAGGAAGCCTGGGCTGGCTGAGAATTCCCCTAACTGAAGATGGGCAGGCCCTGGTCACAGGTTGACCAGAGAAGCTGTGGCTGCCCCTGGATCCCTGGAAGTGTCCAAGGCAAGGATGAACAGGGCTTGGAGCAACCTGGACACATGGAAGGTGTCCCTGCCCATGGCAGGGGTTTGGAATGAGATGGGAGTTAAAGTCCTTTCCAACCCAAACCATTCAGTGATTCTAGCCCTGAGAGCATTATGATGTGTCTGTATGCAGATGGAGGTTGTTTCATACAGACAGGTATTCTGAGGGGTTCATGTGCTATTTGAAGTTGTTTATGTTTGAGAAGTGAGTCAGTAAAAGCAGTATGGTGGGGCCATTTACTGTCTTCAGCTCAGACATCTCAGCTTGTATATGGGAAAAGAATATAAAGAAGAAACAAGGGTTGGTTTTTTTGTGTTTGTTTACTAGAGCAGCATGCTCTGAGCAGTGATTAAAAGTAAACCCAGACTCTGCTGCCTTGTTCAGCATCCCTAGCTGTTGAGATTAAGCAGCCAAAGCAATTCTCAATTCAGCAATTCCTCAGCTTTTGGGAGCGTGGCCAACACTCACAGTGTCTCCCAGACCACTGCAAATTCTTGTAATAAATCTCACAACTGGGGCGGCGGGGGAAACCCACAGAAAGGTGAGATGGTTTGTTGGACCAGCAGGCTGCTGCTGCTGCTTCAGCTGCTCTTCTCCAGAGACAGCCCTTGTTCCAATACTTCCATGGAAATACTGCTCCAAGGTAGAAGCAGTCCCCTAATGAGTGGAATAGGCAATGATTACAGGTTTGCTCAAAGAACACGTGTAATTTCTGTGGTCACTGGGACTGGGATCATGCTGTAGGCTCTGTCTGCCCACACTTCCAGGGATGGGGCAGCCACAGCTTCTCTGGGTAACCTGTGCCAGGGCCTCACCACCCTCACAGGGAAGATTTTTTTCCTAATATCTAATCCAAACCTGCTCTCTTTCAGTTTGAAGCCATTCCCTGTGTCCTGCCACTTCCCACGGCCCCTCGCTTGCTCCTCCCTCTCTCTGGTCACTGTTTTGTGGTGACTAATTTTGCTTTCTTCTTTTCCTTTTCAGTTGCCAGGGAGGAAAACCAAAGTCACTGCCAGCACCATTTCCTTCGGGCTAAAGATGTTGAGACAAAGCACCTCTGCCCCTGCCCTGTCCTTTCAGTCCTTCCTCTGCTGGTGTGTACAGGACTCATTCCCCTGCCACTCCTATTCCCTAAGAGCATGGGGGCAATAAACCTTGTACTCAAGTAGATGGTGTGTAATTTTCCTTAATTCCTCTTATTCCTTTTTTGTGAGAGCTTGTCTGCAGCTGAGGTTCAACCCAAGCATGTAGATCTGGATATGAGCTTGGACTTCAGCTCTCTGTGGAATTGAGGGAGTTTGGATGTGTGGTTTGGGGCTTGGAGTGCAGGGGACCCTCTGCCTTCCCAGGCTGAGGCAGTACCCAGGCATGTGGAACAGGGGATGGGATTGAAATAATAGAGTTTTATTTGCTTGGTAATTAATTTCTGGTATGTCTGTTGTTCTTGGTAGTGAGGGTTAATCTCAGGCTCTGTTGCATGAGGCCATCCATGGTGGCTGCACGTGGAATTTTTGGCCCCATGGGATGGGAGCTGTCATGGGGGACCTCGAGCTCCTTCTGGCTGTGGATTTCCTAGGTGGTTGTAGATGCTGGCTCCATCCAGGCTGTCCTGCACTGGCAGGACAGGTGAGTTCTGGGCTATGTTGGTGGGAACCTGTGTTCCTGTGTGAAGCTGTTGGTCAGAAGCACTGAGGTGATGATTTGTTTGGTTCTTGAAGCTATGCAGACCTGTGGAGCCATGCTCAGCTCACACACTGCTTCCCCCTTTGCTATGCTACCTGCAGGCAAGTCCTTTACTTACTAATCAGTGCTGAAAGTGTGTCTTTGTCTTGTTGGCCCTGGAGAAGTCTGGATGCAAGCAGGAGGCAAAGGAAGACATTTCCTTATTCCTTTTCTTTGGCTGGTAGTCTCTGAATACCTGGAGCTTGGGGCAGCACAAGGTTTTGCCAGGCAGGAGTTGGGCAGGAGTGGAGCACTGTGTGAGAGCCATGGTGTCCTGGATGGTGTTTGCCCTTCCAGCAGCTGGAGCAGGAGGAAGTGGCTGCAGGCTCAGGGTGAGATGGGCAGGGCTGCAGCCTTTCTCCTCCCAAGGCTGGGCATCCTGGGGCAGCTCTTTGCTCTTGACAGAGTCCCAGGGGACAATCCTGAAGCAGCTGCCTCCGTGGAAATTTTGTCCTTTGAAAGTCATGTGCACTGACTCATGATGCTATTTGCTCAGGACTAGTCCATGGGGCATTTTCAGAGTGTAAAGATTTCATCTCAGGACCTGAATGGCATCTTTCACATTTATTGGAGGTTTTTACCCCATAAATATACTCAATATTCTCTAATGGCATAGAGTAGTGCTCAAGCAAGGGGAACAAACTGCCCTGAGCTGAGACTACTCAGCCCTGTTGCAGAAGACAAATTATTGCCTGGGTGAGGAAATAAACCTAGACTTAGCTACATGCAAATGAAAGACTTCATGGATTTTTTCCAAATTCCTAACACAATAAATCAAGCAAGTGAATATGGACTCCTTGGCATTGTCCAAAGCCCTGAGGGTGAGACAGGCTGTGCAATGAGGAGATTCACTGTAGCCCCACATCATTTCTGTGAAGTGGAAGGATGGGAAGAGAGGCATGATTTTTATTTGGTGTGAATATTGCTGTGCTATGCTTGCAGAAAGCCTTAAACCCCACAATTTTCAATCACAGTCACCAGTTTTGGGTATTTCACCAAATTCTTTGTAGGATTTGGGAGGGGATGAGCAGCTGTGCTGTGCCTGGTCCCCATAGTGGTGTGACTGCATGGAGAAATCAAGATGTGCATAGTGGAGGGAATTTCTTTTTCACTGGTGGAGTGGGATGGTGGTGAAGCCCTAGAATCATGCTCAGAGTTTGGCCCAGAGGGATTAGGTTTGTTCTTCAGACCTGTGGGTCTAACCTGCATTGAATAAACTCCAGAAATTGCAGTGGCTCCTTGCTTAGCCATTTTCTTCAAGCACAGCACAGGGACTGGTGCTGGGGCAGGGGTAGGGAGTGGGGTCCTGCTTGGGTCATTGCTTCTTCACTTTGGTCAGCATTAAAAATTCAGCAGGGGCAGGTGATTTATATTCTGAGAGAATTCTCACTGTTCTGCTTGCGAGGTGGATCAGTATGCAAAACACAGCTCCACTCCTCGTTCCCATCTGCCCTTTCCACTGTAAATAGGTTTTATGTCACTCTGTGTGTCAGGAGATGGGTTATTGAGCTGGACAGGGGTTTCATGTTCTCTGTGCAGAAGGTGGTGATCCCACAGCAAGTGGAAATCTTTGTGATGCTGGTTCTCAGTCGTTTTCACAAGGAGTATTTCTGGGAGTCAGACCACAGAATCATGGGGTTGGTAAGGTTGGAAAACACCTCTAAGATCATGGAGTCCAACTGTTTCCCCAGCATGGGCGAGGCCACCACTAACCCATGTCCCCAAAGGCCACATCCACAGGGCTTTTAAATCCCTTTAGTGATGGGGACTCCAGGCTTGGTGACCCTTTCTGTGAGGAAGTTTTTCATCATTTGCATGGGGATGTGATACTGGTCACTGTTTATGCTCCCTGCAGCCATGGCAGAGCACCTGGCAGACAGTTTGCTGAATCTTGATGTCTTTTCCATGCAGTTCCTGTAGCAGGTGAGCAAGGCATGGCTGTGAGTGGTGCTTGGAGCCTGCTGTGTTAACACCAGTCATGTGTGAGACCTCCCTGCAGGGAAGGGCTGTTTATTCCCCCTGAGCAGCTCTAAGGCTGTGCTTGTACAGCCTTGTTTGTTCCCTAGAGTTTACATTTCAAGTCTGTGGATGAGAGTTGGATCAATTCACTTCATTCTTTTCCAAGCCCATCACTCCATAGCTGTGGTACTGTCCTGAAAGCAGCTCTGAGGGAAACCTCTTCCCACCTCTGCCACTGCAAAGATCATGAGGTTTCTGTTTGGTCTGTGTTTTGAACCATGTGGAAACCAGGGTTTGCTAAAATTTGGGGATTTCTGTGCACTGGAGTTTCTCAGGGGCTTTTCATACAGCTCAGGAGATTGTGTCAATCCCAGCAGCCATGGCTCGAGTCTAAACTTAACCTTGACATCATGATGAAGATAGTTCCCTTATCTGATTGCAAATGAGGAAATACATTTCTTAAAGTAATTAATGGTCCCTGCAGAGTATCTTTTTATTAGCATGAGTGTGTGTGAAAGAGTCCAGTCTATAAATACACAGTGGTTTCCTCCTCAGCATCAATAGGGTCCATCCTGGCTCTGCAGTTTGTGTCCCCTGGCACTTGTTTGCATGGAGAGGATGTGACAGGGCAGGACCGTGCGTCAGGAGCCCTGTGAGGCAGGATGGGGAGCCAGAGATCACGTTTCACTGGGAAGTTTCCCTTTTTACTGCAGTTTCTCCATGGGGATGGTTCCAAAACCCAACCAAGCAGTGGTTAAAATCGCTGATACCTGCAGGTGCGCCCTGGCCCCAGCATTGGAGGGTGGTGGTGGCTGCCAGCTCTGCCAGCAGTTTGCTGTGCTGCCTGTCATTAGGGCTGTGTTAATTGCAGGGGATGCAGAGGGGCAGGGAGGTGTGATGGTGTGTGCTGCATGCAGGGCAGGGAGCCTCTGCCTGTACTTGCTGCTCCTGCCCGGGTGTGTGCCCGAGTCTGCTGCTGCAGCACGAACCATCACCTCAGGGAAGGGTAATTATTCCTGAGGAAATCATACCTGGTGAATGTGCTTAGCTGCCTTCGTGCTGCTCTGAAGCCCTGTTTGATCTTTGTGCCCCAGTGTCCTCCCAGCACAGAGAGTTTGTCACTGCAGCAAGCACTTTGACTCTGTCAGGATGAGGGACAGCTAAGATTGTGATAGACAGAAATCACAGAATCACAGAATGGTGTGGTTTGGAATGCACCTTAGAGAGCATCTCATGCCACCCCCTGCCATGGCCCTGGACACCTTCCACTATCCCAGGCTGCTCCAATCCCCATCCAACCTGGCCTTGGGCACTGCCAGGGATCCAGGGGCAGCCACAGCTGCTCTGGGCACCCTGTGCCAGGGTCGCACCTCCCTCACAGCCACAAATTCCTTCCCAGTATTCCATCTAACCCTGCTCACAAATTATGTGTCATTTTGACACTCTGAAATGTTTACTTTTCTATTTGACAGTTTTCATTTGGTCACTGGGTTGCTCAGAGGTTTATGGTGTAGTTACCAGTAAACTGTAAATTATGATTTTAGTGATATCCCATAGAAAGCTGGAGACTGTACCAGGCACCTTTGGGAACAGTAAATCTTCGGAAAATGTATTGATTCCCAATCTTGGCTTTGCACTCTGGATGAACTTTGTCCTCATAAAATAATAGAAGGTGATTTTTCTTTAGCAGCCAGCTGGCCTTTAAATGAGCTACTCTTAACACCACTGCCAGCTCTAATCCAAGTAAACATAGACAGGATGATTTGGGAGCTGGAAAGAGCTTGGAATAAGGGTTAATACTTGGTGGAATATTTTCATCTGTTATCCTTAAATATCACAATTGGCTTTGAGTGGATGGCACAAGATCAGTGTTTTATGCTCTTTGGGTTGTGCAAATGGTGGGTTTGGTTGTTTGCATTAACTGCAAAGCAGCAAAATAACGAAACAGGATTAGGGGAGTGATTTGGGGAAAACGCTGATTTCAGTAATCAGATTTGAGTTGCAATCTGTCTGCTTTACAAGGGAATAAATCTGCTGGGGAGGATGCCAGGAGGTGAGGCAGGGCTCATTGTCAGGGCTGGGCAGTGCTGTATGAGCTGGCTTGCAGTTTGTGTTTCAAGAGCCTCCTTGTTGTCCAGCCTCAGCTTTTCTTACCTAAAACTACCTAAGAAATAGGTGAAGATCAAGAGGCATGGTGTGGCCCTTAGGGTTTCAGGGCAAGGAGCTGTCTCTCTTTCCTTGCAGACAGCCCTTTGTTTGGGAATCATGGAGTGACTGGGGTGGGATAGGTGCATCCAGGGGATTTCACAGCCATAATGATGCTGGAGAGGCTTTTTCTGCTGGACATCTGCTCCCAGCTGGTCTGGGGCAAAGGGTTTCTGTGGGATCAACCCTGGAGCTTTAATGAGCTCTTCTTTCAGTGGCTTGGTATCTTCAATATAGGGGATGTGAGTCCCCTTTGCAAAAGAATTCAGAGGAAACTTTATTAACTTGACTGAAATACTTGTGTACCCTATGTGCTTCCAGCAGCTGCCATGAGTGCCCCATCCTGTGAAACACCTCTGTGCTGATGGGGAGCAGACATCAACGATGCTTAAGATCCTAAAATAAACACACCCCTCAAGTAACCACCATCAGGGTGTTTTTTGAGCAGTGCTTGCCCCTTGCCCAGTGCACCCACCCTCCAGGCAGTCCCCTAAAGCTGTTCCTCTGTCTCTCTTTGTGCAGGGAGCTTTCCACACGCCGAGGCTGTCCCTGCACATCCCCAGAGGAGCTGGCAGGGCCCAGCCTCTCCTGGGGGAACATGGACTGAAAGAGGAGCTTTGCCAGCCCCCAGCTGCCAGCACCCTTTGCCTGGACCCTGATGGACTCGGAGGCAGGACTGCATTACCATGGTGATGATCTTAACCAAAACTCGGGAAAACAAAGGTGCTGACTCTGTAACATGCAGGACTGAGCTGGTAAGCTTTGGGAAATCTCTGTTCAAAACTGTTTTTCTGCCAAGAACTTCCCTGTAGCTTTGTAATAAAGGATTTTCTTTCCTGTGGGGATGGATCTTTAGATGGTTTGTAGCACTGATTTCTACAAAGCTGCATTAATATCCAAGGTGATTAGTGAATGATTGGAGCGCTGTGGCTTTTGCATATGTGGATTTCAGTAAGCTCTCAATGGGATAAACAGTACCAAAAAAATCAAATCAATGCTGTGAATAACACAGGTGAGAAGTTGCTTCACCAACAGCGAACAGATGCTCATCATTAATAGGAGGATGAGCAAGTGGGAAGCAGGATTAAGTGGGAGATGGTGAAGGGCAGTGCTGTGGTACTTAATTTCTCTGGGAGCCTGGAGAGGTGCAAACCCACCATGCTGAATGAGCAGGCAGCAACAAAAAACCAATGAGGGGTGGCAAACAAACTAAAGGATGCTGTGAGGGCTGAATGTACCTATGGTAGGGAGAAATAATGGGCAGCACAGCTGGAGGCAGGGTCAGAGCAAATATTTGGTGATGGAGAGCCATCAGAGCAAGGCAGGTTGTGGACATTTGCCCCTCTGTTCTCCTGGAGTGATGGATGGGCATGGTCTGAGAAGAAACTTGACCAAAAGGCAGGGTGCTCTGAGAGTCTCAGATAAGGGTGTGTAGGAACACAGCAGGAAGCATCTGGCAGGATGAGCCATAAATGGGCATTCTGAGCAGAAAAGAAATATAAATGCCTGGGTTTGCTGAGGATGACAAACTGTCCAGCTGGGCTCCCCAGGCACAGAGCACAGTGTGCTGGGGTGAAGGCAGGCTGCCCTGGCAGTGAAAGGCAGAGGAGAAGGTGAGCAAGCCAGAGGCAGTGGAAAATCCTGCCTTAAAAGGGTGAAATTTGGGAAGGATATTGATACATTAAAAAATACTCTTTCTGTAGTGTTATCTCCTGCTGGGAAGGCAGCATCTCCCATGGCTGCTGCTCAGGGTGGGAAGGGGGGAGCCTCAATATTCAATGCCAGCTGTGCCCTGGGAAGTGTGTGGGGCAGCTGAAGGGGAGCTGGAGAGCTGCAGAGAGACAGAGGAGAGGAATTTCTTCTACTCCTAAGAGAAGGTCTGGGTCTCAGGGTGTTTGATGGCAGGTGGTAGAGATGCAGTTTTGTAACACAAAACTTTGCCCTCGCTGTTTGCTGAGTGCTCCCTGCAGCTCTGGGCTGGGGCAGGAGTGCAGGGACAGTCCTGGGCTCACAAGGTGAGTTGCTGGATTGCCTGGACTGTTAAATTGGGACAGACAATCACAAGAAGGCTGATCCACTAAAGAAAGCAAGAGTTATTCTGTTGATTTCATGGGGAAGGCCAAAAAGCAAAACCCAAAGGAAGTCAGTGTCTGAGCACTGGGGCAAGATCACCTGCCAACAGCCAGTGGGCTCGCTTGGTTCAGCTCCCAATTTGGTATAAAGACAAAATTCTTACAAAGTGGTAATTATACTTGATGTGGGATATATGTCAGACTCCTCTCCCTCCTGCCTTTGCAGACAGTGTCTGGTCTCTGGGGCTGGCACACAGATGTGCACTGGCACAGCTCCTGCCTTCTCTGGGGCTTGTCCCACTACATCTTTGCTCCACTTTGGCTGCTCCTTGGAGACAGCTGCCTGTCCTCCCTGCCTCCTGATTAACTCTGCTGATGGAGCATAAGGTGGGGCTTGGCAGATGGAGATATCCTTACTTCACCTAGAAAAGTGTCACATGCCCCAAAGGTGACTGACACTTATTTACCTTCTCCACATCTACACCCAGTAGTTTTATGCCTCCCTGTCTCAGTATTTCCTCTCCCTACACTCAGTATTTCCAGCATTCTGTATATGAAGTGGGATCCTTCATTGGGTTGCTCAGGTGCCATCATTTGGTACATTATTGTTGTTGCTGTTGTTGTTATTGTTATTATTTATTATTATTATTATTATTATTATTAATATTATTATTATTATTATTACTACTGCTGTCCTCATTGTGCACTGGAGATGCTGGCACAGAGAAGCTGTGGCTGCCCCTGGATTCCTGGAAGTATCTAAGGCCAGGTTGGATGGGGCTTGGAGCAACCTGGACACATGGAAGGTGTCCCTGCCCAGGTGGAACTGGATGGCTTTGAGGTCCTTTCCAACCCAAACCATTCTGAGATTCCATACCTGTGTGAGCAGGCAACATGTAAAACATGGATCTGCAGGGAAGGTGTGAGTGCAGTGGCCTAATGCCAGATAAAACACAATTATGGCAGTGCAGATGAACGTGGGGGCTGTGCTGGTGCTTCCCTCAGATGATGTAAAGCCTCAGTCAGATGGGATGGTGCTGCCAGGATAGACACTTCAGAAGCCAGAATATGGATATTTTTAGGGATAATAAAGGAACAATTAGTATGAAAGTGTGTTTTTGCAGGCATAGCTGAAATGGCATGCAGCTGTGGATTACATATTGATTTATTATATGTGAACCCATCCATGCTCATTTTTAGAAGTCTGATGGTGCCTCTTACGCTGTCAAGAGGAAAATTCTTGGGAAAAAAAGAGTGTGAAAAGCAACCAGGATTATTTTGTACCCATACAGTGGCATTTCCCCCTATTTTTAGTGCAAATCAGCACAATCTGAGCACAGACTCCCCAGAAGTGCTGAGGTGAGGACGCCTTGCCTTAGAAACACATTATATGCTTAAAAAAGCTAAATAGCTGCTTTGTACCTAGATGGGAAAGCCTTAATGGACTTGGATGAGGTTCAAGATATTACTTTTGCTCCTTTCTTGCCCAATCCAGGATTACCACTGAATTGCAGCTCCCATTTGAGTTTCTCCAGAGTTTTGGGGACCTCGCTGCAGCTCTTCCCTGAGATGAGGGCTGGCTGCAGGACCTTTGATCTGCAAGCTCAGGCCTGGGCAAGGACTCTGCACAGTGTTTATTTAAAGCTGATTTCCTTGAGGAAAGGTGGCTGGGTCTGTCCCCTGGTCCCTGCTGGAGCAGGGCCATGGAAGGCTTTGCCCAGGCTGGAGTCAGGGTGGTGCCCAGGTCCAGTCTGAGAGAAGTGAGTAGTTTTTCTGGTTGTTTGCAGCACACTCCAAAGATGAGTCAAGGACCTACCCTCTTCTCTTGTGGCGTGATGGGTAAGTAACAGAAACTTCTCTCTGTGTTTCCTCCTCTCCTGCTTCCTCACAGGGATGGGCAGGAAGATGTCCTGACTTTTGGATGGCTCCAAAACTCCCCTGCAGACTCTGGGGTGGGCATCCCTCCATCCCTGCTGTGGGTGCCCACCCCAGCACACCTGTGCCACTCTGCTTCCCAGAGGTGCTTGTTGTGCCCTGTTGCCTTTGCTGAGTGAATTGCTTATCTCCATTTCCCTCCCCTTTGATACATCTGCTTATTTTTAGAGCTGCTCTTACAGCTGAGGTTATAAACATTTGGGGTCTGAGGTTGTGTTTGAGTATCCAGCCTGAGACTGTGGTTTTTGGCTGTTTGCATGATACAAGCAATAAATACCAGCATTTATCACTGAAGTGTTCTACACCTGGCACAAAGTGGTTGGACAGACCTCAAACAAGAAGGAAAAAGTCTCGTTTTTTGCCGTTGACAGTAATCATGATACAATATATTTGATAGCTTTTATGTCAGAGCTCGCTATCATTTTTCATGCTGAATAGCCCCCAAAATGGAGGGAGGATTGGTGCCTTGGCCCATGATCCTGACAAGCTGATAGTGCCAGGGGATGTGCTGTTGTGTTGTGCTCTTTGGCGTTCGTAGTGGGGAGCCAATCACTGGGCGAGGCCTCAAAACCCAATTAAAATTGTAGGTCAAGTTTGAGCCAAGCTCCTTGCTGTGAAAGCCAATCCTCCACAGACAAAGAGGCTGCCCCTTTTCTTCGTGGACACAACTCTCATTAGTGCTAATGAGAGCTGGGCACATGCACTGACAGGAGATGTCTCCCAAGCTCTCTGATAGCTCCAGCCATTGGGAGTGTGGGGAGATGGAGAGCTTTTGTGGCTGTTTTCAGATGAAAATCACCAGCTTCAAAGTCAAGAAGGGGTAGAGACAGCCCATTCCCTCTCTCCTGCCTTTCAAACATGAGTGAGGAACAAAGAACTTAAATCAGATGGTTTTGTCTTGCACTGTGGCACTGGCAGGCTCTTCAGCAAATACCCAGTCTCTGCCTAATTGAGAAACAACTTGTCTTTAAGAGCTTTTGCAGAGCCTTCTGCTTTTTCATAGTTCTGCTGTCAGCACAGTCTTCTTGGCTGCCAAATTATCCTCCTTCTGAGGGAACTGAATGTCACCTCCTTGACCTCAGCTTGCCCTGTTGTGGTCTCTGTGCTGCCCAGTCAAGAGGAGCCCATCCTTCCCTTGTGTGAGGGCATTGCTTGGCTTGGGTTTCATTTTAGTTATGTTCCCTGAGTGTTCTTGATGCCCCCAAATGTGGGCCACAATCACAGACTAATCCAGTATGGAAACTTGCTTGACTTTTTAAATAAGTTACTATTGAAAAGCAAAACTGGGGGAATATTTCAAGTCAAAGGGCTTCAGAGTGAAGTTTGGACTGGTAGCACAGGCAACATGAGGCAAAGACTCACAGTGCTATCTATGCTGGGTGTTTGGAGGGAAGTTGGCTGATTTTTTGGGGGTTTTAGACAAAAGAGGATCTTAGAAAAGAGTCTTTCTGGTGTGAGGGCAGCTTTGGGAGGAAGGCAGCTTATTTCTGGACCCCATGGCCATGGGACAGCAGGGGAGAGGAAATCCCAGCCTCTGCCAGAGAGAGCATCATCCAAACCCTGGAGCTTTTCCTGTAAGGTACTAAAAACTGCAAGAATCTGAAAATGGATTCTAGATTGTAACCAAACTCAGTATATTGAGTAAACATTATAAAGACTTGATATATTGGATGATGCATGGCTAGGTCCAATTCTCAGGGTGACCTAAATAATCTTTTGGTTTTTAGATTTGTGAGAAATATTTCTGCCAGTGAAATGATAATATTACTAAAAAGATTGGGTTTTATCTTTATATAGCCCTTTGCCTGGAGGAAGATTAAAGGTGAAATGCCTAAAACTATAAATTCAACAACTACTGCTTTCCCTTCTCCTTGATGGGTCCTTGAAACACCCAGAAGTGTGAGAATTGTCCTGCTGATGGATAGTTTGGGGGTTTTTACCCTTCTTTTTTTCCCTTTTCCTTTCTCAGCAGTCTCTGTGGCAGGTCCTCAGTGGAAATATCAGTGACTGTGCTAGAAAAAGGTGGCATATTGAAAAATTAAGGTGGTGGGGGCCTAGTACAGACTAGTGGATGCCCTGTCCCTGGAAATGTTCAAGATCAGGTTGGATGGGGCTTGAAGCTCCCTGGGGTAGCAGAAGGTGTCCCTGCCCATTCCTTTTGCTATCTGCCCAAAGACAGAAAAATTCCAATATAGGAAGTCAAAAGTAATGGAATCCTAGAATGGTTTGGATTGGAAGGGGCATTAAAGATAATCTCACTCCACCTCTGCCATGTCAGGGACACCTTCCTCTGTCTCAGGCTGCTCCAAGCCCCAGTGTCCAACCTGACCTAGTAAGAGAAGCTCAGTAGGCGTGTGCTGACAGCCATGACCTCCTGTTTTCTGTGTAAGCAAGAAATTATCTCTGAGGAAGCTGCAGGCAGGGTTTTATTGAGGCAGTGACAAGGTGCTTGCACATGCAGGATCCCAGCCCCAGCCCTGATTGTAAAAGGGAGGAGGAGGAGGATGGCTTTGAGCCCATCGGGGACAGGTCCTGCACTCCTCCTCTGGGAAGTTCTCCTTCCAAAGCAGCCATCATTTCCATTTTCCCTTGGAGGGCTCTCTCAGAGTTTGTCCTCCTAGAGTGCTGCAGAGAGCAGGGCTGGGCACCCAGGTCAGCTTGCCTGTGCTCTGGCACTCTCAGTCTCTCCTCCACCTCGTTTGGCAATGCCAGCATTCCGAGCGTGCCAGGGCAGGGCTGCAGCCTTGGGCTCACTGCTGCACAGCTCTTTCTTGGAAGTGGCTTTTCACCATCCTTGGGTGAAACCAGGAGAAAAGCCAGCTCATGGAATCATTAAAGCTGGAAAAGACCTCCAAGGTTGCCAACCCCTTCGTGCTGGTGATGAATGCATCCTGAAAGCACCTGCCAGGCTGGTGCTTCTTTATGACCCAGGGTTTTCTGGAATTTCGGGGTGTTTTTTTGGAAAGGCCACCAGTGTAGAGCATCTTGGTGCACATTCAAACACAGACACCCTGCAAAGAGAAAAAGCTGTGTGGGGAATTCTGGTGAGGTGCAGCTGGAGCAGGGACACCTCTCCAGAGGATCCCTTTGAAGAGCTGGGCACGTTTCACTGTGAGCTCAGGGATTTCCCTCCCCTGTGCAGGCTGTTGGCACGAGGATCCCACAGCCCACAGATGTGTTTAATCTCCAGAGTAGATTTTGGGGCTGTTGTTTTCATTTTCCATTGAAGCACAGCTCTGCCCATCGTATTTTCATTTTATTTCTGCACTAGGAAAGCTCCCTGGCACTGCCATCAGCTAATTACAACCATTAAATGTGTTCCACACTTAGAAATTATCTCCTGAACATAAATAGAGGGCAGTGGAAAATGCAGGCTGCCTTTTCCCCTGTGCACAGGGATGGTGAGACCAAAATTCAACTTGAACAACACAGAAAAAAAAAAAAAAAAAGAAAAGGGGATTGGATGTGCACCTGTGCACAGACAAATGTTTGGGTTAGGTTCCAAACATAATTTATCTGCCAAAAAAGATAAGAAAAATTGATTGAAACTCCTAATTGCTTTACAAGTTGCCAGAGTAAATTATGTATTAATGTAAATTATTTCATGGGAAAAGAACATAGGGGAAACTTGAGCAGAAGGATCATGCATTATGTATAAAAAGGAACTGTAAAAATATTATAGCAGCACATTTGTGTGGCTGTAGTTAAAGTTGTGTCAGCGTTTTGGTTTTACACCCTTCTCTGTGGTTATGAGTGGTCGTTAAAATTTACTCTGTGTCACCAGAGGAGCACAGCAGTCATTTAAAAAGCCCAGGGCCATCACTGAGCTGCAAAGTGCCTGATGTGTCCGTGTGCTGCTCCTGCAAAACCTGCAGCTCAGCCCTTGGAAACCTGGCTGTGCTGCTCTGAGAGTGGCTCCTGTTCTCCTTGGGGCAGTGCAGAGCTCTCAAGGATGGAGGATAGCACCCATCTCCCCAGTTTTGGGATGTGACTCCAGTCCACGAGCACCACGAGGGTTTGTTTGATGTGGTGAAGGTTTTGGGAGAGAACAGCTGGGTTTTGTTAAGGTGTCAGTGTTTATTTTTGCAGTTTTAAGTCAAAATCCAGAAGTAAGATCCTATTTCATCCAGGGACACTAACAGCTGAGAAGGACCTGTTTAAGCAGGGCAAGAGCCCCTCAGGCTGCACTTACAGCATGCTCTGGTTGTCCCTTTGTTTTCCAATAGGCAGAGTTTTCCAGCCAGGGAGCTCACTTGCAGACCAAGGGCTTCTCCTGGTGGGTTTTATCCTGGAACAAATTGCTGCCTCAGGGTAAGCCAGGCTGAGGTTTGTAGTTTAAGAAAATTAATACATGTTTAACTGCAGCAGAATTAATGGCTCCAGTGCAATTATCGTTATCAACGTGCGCAGGATGGGAATCTTAGTCTCTAAAAACTGAGCAGAAAACCAGCTGCTTTTCCTCAATAAGGCTTTCCAGAGCTCTTTAATTATACCCTCGGCCCTTAGACTACTCCATTTGCAATTTTTTTTCAGGGCAACCTGCTTCCTATTTGCACTGAGAACCCATTTTCTGGGCTATCTGGTATTTTGGGACTGGTCAGTGATTGCTGGAGACTCAGAGGGGCCGGGCTGTGCCAGCTCACACTGTGCAAGGGGAAAAGCAAATAACCCCAAGTTGGAGCTGGGGATAGTGGTGCTTTTACCATTTTCTTTGCCAGCTTTGGAAGATTTATAGCTGTTTGTGCTGAAGCAGGGGTGAAAGAGGAAGGTGTCCCGTATCCTCCTCACCAAGGCCTTTTGTACAGTCTCCGGCCAGAGGATCGTGGCAGCTTGCCATGAAAAATCAGCTTCTATTTCTGTTCCTTTTGTCTGCTGACCTGACCCAAGAAATCTCTCTGCTGGCAGCATAGTACAGAGGAAAAATAATAAAGATCTAAACATAGATGGAGTTGTCTAGCACAGATTTCTCACTTTTCATTGTGTTTATTAAAATGAGGAGAGCAACAGCTGAAATGCCGTGCCGTTCCTGCGGGCAGAGCCAGGCTGTTTGTGGCTGGAGCTGTTATGGCAGCAGCTGGAGGCAGGGAGAAATGGGAAAATCCTCCAAGAGTGGTGCAAGGGAGCCCCACATCTGACCTCCTGACTGGAAACCTTCGTCGGAAGTGTTCTGCACTGTTGCATCTTCCCTACCAGGCTGATACCTGCAGCTGCGGGCTGGGCACAGCTTTTAATTCATCTTTCAGTTGCCTGAGTGGAAATACCCAAAAAGCCCCCCAAAATATCTCATGGTTTAGATACAATCATGTGAAACTTGGCAGCATGGCTGGGCTCTGTTTGCAGCAGCCAACGACAAAAACAGGCACTGGTGAGAGGCTGTTGGCTGATGACTTTTTTCCACTGCAGCAGCCGGCGGGGTTGTCCTGCCATGGTTTTCCTGTTGAGCATTGAAGGTGTATCTGCAGAGAGCCCTGGCCTTTGCAGGGCAGCCCAGCCCTAAAGGGTGCTTTGCTTTCTTCTTTTGCTGTCAGTGGGATGTGTGTGGGAATGAGATCATCCTCCTGAATCCTCTCTTCCCAGCTGGGGAAGGGTCTTGAGCACAAGTCTGATAAAAACAGCTGAGGGAGCTGAGTGGGCTCAGCCTGGAGAAAAGGAAGCTCAGGGGGCACCTTCTCACTCTCCACAACTCCCTGACAGGAGATGGTGAGTCTCCTTCCAGGTAAAATGTAAGAAAACAAGAGGAAACTGCCTCAGGTTTCACCAAGGGAGGTTTAGATTGGATTTTAGAGAAAATTTCTTCATGGAAAGGGTTGTTCAGCCCTGGCACAACAGCCCAGGGCAGTGGTGGAGTCCCCATCCCTGCAGGGATTTAAAATCCATATGGATGTGGCCCCTGGGGACGTGGGTCAGTGGTGGCCTTGGCAGTGGTGGGTTAAGGGTTGGACTGGATGATCCTAGAGTGCTTTTCCAGCCTCACCCATTCTGTGATTCATGTTTTTTAAATTCAGCTTTAAATTCAGGCAATTGTCAGTTGTGGAGCCCAGAACAAACCACACATATCTGAGACATGGTTTAACACAGAGATAACCAATAGCCACAACATTTTACACCGCTGAATTCCCCTGAGCTAGTGCAACCTGGAATATTCAGAGGCATGTTTTTATCATCTTCTAGCAGTTTTGCTCCTGCTGGGACTGTCACTTTGTCTCTCTCTCCATCTACACCACACAACCCGCTCTGCTGGCAGTTCGGGAAACCATATTCCAAGAGTTAATTAATTTGCACTGGAAAACGTCCCATATGCTACTCTTTTTGTTTATGGACGTCGAAAGCGAGTCGCAGAATTAATTAACGCTAATGCCCGTGCGTGTGTGTTGCTGTTTTTTTTTTTTTTTTTTTTTCTCCTTTCCTTTCTTTCTCCTTTCTGAACCAGAAAATGACAGATGGAGAGATCTCAGCAGGAAATGTCCACTCCAGCTCGAGCAGCCGGGCGCCAGCATCTGGGACTGCCTGGACAAGGGCGAGGAGGGCTCGCGGTGGCCGAGGGACGCGGCCGGCACCTGCTCCGTCACCAACCTCATCAAGGACCTGAGCCTCAGCGACCCCCACGGCCACCCCTCCGCCCCCCCCAGCAAGCGCCAGTGCCGCTCGCTGTCCTTCTCGGACGAGATGTCGGCCTGCGGCACCTCCTGGAGGCCGCTGGGCTCCAAGGTGTGGACGCCGGTGGAGAAGAGGCGCTGCTACAGCGGCGGCAGCGTGCAGCGCTACTCCAACGGCGCGGCCACCATGCAGAGGAGCTCCAGCTTCAGCCTGCCTGCCCGCTCCAACCCGCTGTGCGGCGGGCAGCCCAGGAAAGCGGCTGCTGGAGGGCACGGCGCGGACAGGGCGGACATGCAGAGGTCCCTGTCCTGCTCCCACGAGCGCTTCTCGTGCTCCGAGTACGGCGCGGCCTGCAGGCCCGAGCTGGGCCTGGCCCGCAGCCGCTCCCAGCCCTGTGTGCTCAACGACAAAAAGGTCGGCGTCAAGCGCAGGAGGCCACAGGAGCTGCAGGAGCAGCGGCCCTCGCTGGACCTGGCCAAGATGACCCAGGTAAGAGGCAGCAGGGCTGTCCCACCCAGGGGTCAGGTGTTCTCTGCCTTCAGCGGCCTCCAGGGTGCGGCTGAAGAGGAGTGTGGGTGTTTATGGGGAAACACATCCTTGTGTCCAGGCAGAATGAGCCCTTACCTCCTACATGGATTTCTTTGACAAATTCATGTGTTCTCTTCCACGCTGGTTTTTGCACGCCTAGTGCCCTGTTGTCGTAATTTCCTTCTGGCACAGGTTTTGAGCAGGAATATGTTAAACCCCACATTTTTGAGTTCAGGGGAGAGTAACCTTAAGCCTGCCATGGTGAGATGAAGGCAGCACCCCAAGGCACCCAGGGCTGGCTCCATCAGGTGCTGAATTCTCACTGCTACAGGCTTTACTTGCTCTTAGGTTCTGTAATTTTCCACTCTGGAGATGTTATCACATTTCATTTTCAGTTGCAAACACAGAGCACAACCTTCCTCTTCGATCCCCTGCACAGAGCCAGATAACAGATCTGAAGCATGACCTGTTGGGAGGATTTTGCTCCTTGGTCCTCTCCCTGCTGGCCCAAGTGACTGGACAGTACCAAGAGACAGAGCAAGAGGCTGCACTGAAGGACAACATTTCCCTTTCACACTCATAAGATTTCCTGCAGTTTTATGATTTGACATTTCCCACATCAATAATTTACAGTCACAAAGTCAATGACACCATCAGCTCAGAGTGGAATGGCAATGATGGAGGGTGTGGAGGCGCCAGGGCTCTCACTGCAGGAGCAGGGACACCCTGGCCACCTCCCAGGGTGGGCTGTCACCTTCTGCTGGCCTTAAAATTTCCCCCATGGTTTCAGTTCCATGTGGTTGCCTGCTGTTCTTCATCCCAGAGTCACCTGTGTTGGGAGTGTTTGCCTTAAAGGCTTTTTGTAGTGCTAGGGCCAGCAAACGCTGTCTGGTGCAAGGCATCCCCTTGTTGTCTGCAGGGAAACTGCTGGGAGAAATTCACCATAAGGGTGAGATCCAACATTGTGTGTGCATTTTTGCCTTACAGGAACATGATGTTTTATGGTGTTCTGTGCTTGGCAGTGCAGAGGGTGTTTGAAGGAGTGCAGTGGTATTGGAGGAAGAGATCATCTTTTCCTCCTCCAGAGGAGCTTAGAGGATAAAAAGGGTGAAGGAGTCACATATTTGGGTGAGATCAGGCAAAAAACATAAGGATTGCTCTTGTCTTTTCATAAATCACAGCAACAATGTTTATTATTCCACACTTATTTTATTAGATAATAAGCTGGATGGACAGTAAAAACCACCTACATGCATTGTTATATTTTACTAGCCACAGGGTGGAATAGCACAACTGCCCCTGATTCTCTCTGTACAAGCAGACAAGCATCATTTCACTTCCTGGAAGTGTTCAAGGCCTGGTTGGATGGGGTTTGGGACAACCCAATCCAGTAGAAGGTGTTCCTGCTCATAGCAAGGGCTGGAATGAGATGGGCTTTAGGGATCTTTTCAGTCCAGACCATTCTGTGGTTCTCTGGTATGATGGACAGGGAAGGTGGAGACTGCCCAGGCTTTGGATGGATGGACCTTTGCTGCCCTGTGAGGATGTTTTGAGGCAGCTTCTCCATTGCATCAGTCCAAGGGGAAAAGTTTGGTGGCTGATTTTTAAAAAAAAGGGTTTGGCCAAGGAGATCCTGAGGGTCAGCAGGAGCTTGCCTTTCCCTCCAGTGGATGCTGAGCCCAGGCACATGTTTATAATTTGGATGGCCGTGGCTTTGACATCAGTGGGTGATCCAAGGATGACAAAAAAATCTAATCACTTGGATGTCCAAATGCAGCTCAGTCCATGTTCCTGGAAAACCCTCAGCTTGAGGAATAGTTGTGTTTTCTCTGGCTGCTTTCCTCCACATCAAAACATCTTCCAAAGTGAGAAAGCAATGCCTGAACACTCAGCATTGCTCAGTGTTGGGGCGGTTCCTCCTCTGGGAGAAGTGATACCACAAGGAAAAGGTCAGAAGCTCACACAGTGTGGCACAAGCTCTGTAGGAATGGGGAAGGGGTTGCCTGGTGCAGCATCTCTCCTAAAGTCAGGGCACCCCCTGTCCCAGCCCCTCCTGTCCCTCTGCTCCAGGCTGGGTGGCCGGAGCCGCTGCGGTTGCTACAACCAAAAACCAACAGCAGCATCACTAAGGAACTTCCCATGGGATCCAGTCCAAGCAGATCCCATGGATGTTTTCAGTTTCCAGGCAGGAAACCCAGTGGGGCTCAGGTGCCCATGGCAGCAGGTAAATCCCCAGGCAGGGATGTGCTGCTGGGTGTGGGGCAGCAGGGCTGCAGCAGCGTGGGAAGAAAGCAAAGCCGTGCAAGGGCCAGGGTTTCAGAGCTCAGGGGTTCTGGAGAGCAGCTCTGGCAGGCTCTCAGCGTGGGAGGACTGGCACAGAGGGACGAGCAGGATGAGGCAAGTCATGGGGAGCATTCTTGCCTTTGGTGGAGCACGGTCAGAGCCCTCCCTGGGATGAGAATGCCAGGAAAACCAACTAATTCCTCATGAGGAATGAATGTGTTCAGGAAAACCTTGCATTTTGGGGTATCCCCCCAGACTGCTTTTGATGCTTCCAGCCCAGGAGACTGCAAAGTTGGGTGACCTCAGAGGAAGAGCTGAAACACTGGCAAGTGTCTGTGTGGCTGCACTCTGTGTGCTCAAGTCTGGGTTAATACAGGGTAGAAACACCTCATGTGCAATGGGCCAAGCAAAGGACAGCCAGTGTGTCCAGACTGGACTTTCCAGTTATCCACAAAGGATTCACTTTTCAGATGGGGAAAATGAGACATGGGGCTTTCCCTGAGTCCCTGGTGCTAATGTCAAAGTGGGAACTGGTCTTTGAGGTGCTGGGTACTGGATCAGTATCTGGCTCTGGCAGCAGATTGGTTAATTTTTCACTTGTGCTGGTAACCACATGTGTTTGTAGGCTTGAAAGCTGGCACCATAATCAAAATAAAAATAATTTGACCTGAAAGAAATGTTTTCTTCATACCAGGAGGGATATTTAGGCCAGGCAGGAGGGGAGGGAGCCGCTCCTGGAAGCAATTACATGGCTACATAACTGGGCTAATTAACAGAGAAATCTAAACGTTGAAGTTAAGCTGGGAGGGAAAATACTTAGGAAAATATTGCCTTTCATTCCTCAAAATCCTGGTTGTGTCTCTTCAGTCTCCAATTCCCATAGCCCAGAGAGGGAAGGTGAGCCCTTATCCCTCCCTTTGTTATTTACTCATATGGCACCAAACCAGACAGGCTCAACTTTGGGCAGAAACCAAACTGTGCACACAACAAATTTTAAAAACCACAGGCACCATGGCAATTGTTCTGCTCCTTTTAAATGCACATGAACTCTTTGCCTTGTGCCTCTTTGTCTTCAAACTGGGAGTGACCCAGGGGGTTCTCAGTCAGGTGAATAAGTGACTACGAGGTGTCATTTAATTATCCTGAGCCTGGAGGCAAGTGAGGTGGGAAGAAGCTGGTTTCCATTCTTCACCCCAATCAAGAAGAGTTTGGGTACCTGGCCTGGCATCTCCAACCTCCTTAACCATCCTCTTCAGTGTAGGGTTTGGGCTTGCTTCCCAGCCTCAGCTTTTATTTCTTTTATTCCTTCTTTCCACGTGAAGCACAAGCCCAAAGAGAGCACATCCCACCTCCCTGATCCCAGCAGTTGTTCTGGCAGAGTGTTAATGAATCTCCTTCCCAGGCACAGTGCTCTTGACCAGAAATGGTTTGGATCAGATTTTTCCATTATTTGGGAGCTGTTTTTCATTTTCTGATGTGAGAGCATCTAAAATAAATGGAAGATGAGAAGTGTCACAAAGGTGACCCCAGGAGTCCTCCCAGCTGATTCTGGCAGGAATGAGTGGTTTTACCCTTTGCAAGTCACTTGCAGAAGCATCTGGGTGAATTAGGTGAGAAGATGGATTTTCCAAAATAAAATCACACTCTGCAGAGATGCTGGGTAGTGGAGAGACACCCATTGGGTTTTCCTCCTCCATGGTGTGGAAGGTTCTCCTCCAGAGGAACTTGACATGTCCCACCTCCACATCTGCTGCTCTCTCACAGCCTGGTGTGAACATTTCCCGGGATCTCGGGCACTGTGTGCAGCACAAACATTGGGGTTGGTGGCTTGGCTGAGTCACTGACAGGAAGCTGAGCCATGGGCCAGCCCTGCTGGTGCTGTGTGCAGCTTGCCTTCTTTCACACAGGCTCTGGGCAGCTGCAGGGGACACATGACACGTCCCTCACACCAGTGACTGCCACCCTCAGTGGGAATTTGCAGTAATCCCCAGCTGTGGCCACACAAGCCCTCGCTATCTCTTCCCCATTCTGCTTCCTGCTGTCTAAAATTTTGATGTGGTGGTCACTGAGAGATTTCAATTTGTGTTAGAACAGTTCTAAACACAGTTATCCTTTATACAGATGTGGTTTTTTAATGGATAATTTATTTATATATATGTGTATATATATATATATATGTAAATGTTTAAGGCCATGTGTGTGTGTATATATATATATATATATGTAAATGTTTTAGATACAGCTTGGAGCAGCCTGGTCTAGTGGAAAATGTCCTTGCCCAAGTCAGAGTTGGAATGTGATAAACTTTGAAGCTCCTTTCAACTCAAACCATTCTATTTTTCTGATTTTTAATGTATATATGTATTTGTTCAACCCAGCCATGTTCCCTGCAGCACAAACCCTAAACAGGAGTAGCCCTGGCTGGAAATGGAGGGTGGTGCTGTAGAGTCTGAAGATTCAACTTTCTATGAAAAGAAAGGCACAAATATCTCAGTGGCATGTAAGGCATTGCACTGCTGACAGGAATTGTCAGATGTGAGGAGATGCTGGTTCCTCTCAGTTGTAGGATCTGTGTATTGGTAGCAAATCAAGGCTTGGAGGTGGCTCTTGTACCCCATTTCTGATGGCTCCTCAAGGTTTTAGTCCCTCTGTGAGCCTTCAGAGAAGCTGCAGTTTGAAGAGCTACATTTCTCCTAACAAATACTGCACTCCTGGTCTTTTCCTCCTGAATTTTCTCTAAAATCCACTTAATTTTCTACAAAGGTTGTGCCCATGGACACTGAGGATACCCAGGCAGCTGTCAAAGTCCTTCTCTTCTGTGAGGCTCTGTATTATGTAATGTCTTGCAGTCTATGAGACAGAGAGCAGCTACTCTAGAATAAACAAAGTAATTCAAATACAATATTTCTCTGCATCTCCATGGCTTATGGAGAGCATCCCACAGTTATGAGTTCATAAAGAAGCTCCTTCCCTGTGTGGGATGAGAGGGTGCTGGCAACAGTGGGCACCAGCTGAGGAGTGGTGAGGGTGAAGCCCTGGGTGTGCCTGATGAGGGTGAGTTATAGAGAGGACTTTGTGCCTGTTGTGGGAAGGGTCTGGGCACAAGGGGACCATTGATGTTGTTCCCTGGCTGCCTGGACAGACAGAGCCTTTCACAGGGTGACTTCACTGCCCTACAATGAGCACGTGCCTTCAGAGGATGGAGTCATCTGCACCAGGAATCACAGGAGCATCCCCCTGAAATGAGCATGTGTGCTTCTTGTGCTTTTCAGGGTTAAAATCAGCTCCAGCCTGGGCTGGAGAGTCTCCAGACACAGTGCAGTGTGTAATGATGGTTGGGAGCCTGGCTGGCCCCTCTGCCTTGTTTTCCCTTCCAAACTTAGGAGTACTGGCAGTTTCCATGAGCATCCATGCACAAAGGAGTTTGTACACTCCCAGAGCTGAAGTAAGCAGCCCACCAGTTTGAAATGTTTCAGACTGGTCTTGCCACTGAGCGGGAAAGAGTTTCAAACTGCAGGATGGGAGAAGGGACCTCTCCTCTCTTAACACCCAAGTCTTTCCTTGAGGTCAAAAATCTCTAATTTTCACATCAGAAGATTTTCTGTTTAAATTTTGGCACCTTTCAGGCTGTCTGGAGAGGGCAGGAGAGGTGCAGTGATCTTGGTTGGCGTCAGCACCCACTTGAGCCAGTGACAAATACTTCCAAATGTAGTGATAGGCAAAAAACTGGAGGTTTTAAATTCCATACGTATCCCAGGAAATAGTTTGCTATTGATGTAACTTCTGAGAGAGATTCCAGCTTCCAAGCCCCAGTGTTTTTTAAATAAACAAGAATGAGAGTCTGCAAAGGTCAGGTTGTGGCTTGGTGGGAAAAAGCCTTTGGTTGAGAATCAAAAGAAATTGGCTGGCTTAAAGGTGGGAGGGAGACCTTCCACTGCCCCAGGTTGCTCCAAGCTCCATCCAACTTGGCCTTGGACACTGCCAGGGGCAGCCACAGCTTCTCTGGGCACCCTGTGCCAGGGCCTCCCCACCCTCACAGGCAGTTTCTTCCCAAAATCCCATCTAACTCTGCCCTATGGGAGTATGAAGGCATTCCCCCTTACCCTGTCACCCCCTTGCCTAAATTCCCTCTCCAGCTCCAGTGCTGCACCTTCAGGCACAGGAAAGGGGCTCCAAGATCTCTCCCAGTTCCATCCCATTCCATCCCCTGCTCCTGGCTGTATCCCCTGCTCTTGCCTCCATCCTCCATCCCACCACCAGGCCCAGGGATGCAGGCTTGAGTTGTTCACACTCACATGGGAGGACAGGGCTGGGAACACAAACAAAGCTTGGCAGTGTCTGTCCCAAACATGGACAAAATCCAATTGTATCCCGAGGATGCACATCTGATTCACCACGTGCTCATTAACCCTCCTGTCCCCAGGCTTGTAGGCTGTGTGACTCCAAAAAACAGCTTTGAGAAAGCACAGAGATTCACCCTAGAAGGAGTCAGCATGCTCAAAAGTGGCATTTTTGGCTCAAAAAAAGTCAAAAGGGATTTTTCATGATGGTTTACCAAAAAACCCCCCAGCACTCTAGGAGCTTCTGGGTTAGATAGGAGCTACTGGGAGTTACTTGGAACAACTTGCCTTGCAAAAATCTCCCAAAGCACTTCAGGAAGGCAAAGCATTTCAAAAAATGGTGCTAAATAATAGAAAAATAAACGAGCAAGCAAGCAAGCAAATAAATAAATAAATGAATAAATAAATAAATAAATAAAGGCTCTTCATTTTTCCTTTCCAGAGAAGGATGCTCAGAGTTAGCCTGAGGTTGAGGCTGTGACAGAAAAGTGAGGTGTGTTTCAAGTCTGCCTTGGATTTGCAGGAGGTGGGGGCAGTCAGTTCAGGTGTCACACACTGGATTTTTGGTCATCCACAGTGTGATTTTATCTCTTTACTTGCTGATATTCTCTTTTCAGTGCTGCAGAAACAGTGGCATGAAGTTTGATTTGAATTTTTATAAGGTCCTGCCTTATCATTTAGGCCTTGAAGTGAGAACCACAGTGGCATAACAGAAATTTACTTCTGTGCTGGAAATTATGAAGTATGAAATGGAATAGGGCTGAGATAAAAGAATAATTCTGTATTAGTGATGTTTCATCCTAACTTGGAACAAGTCAAATCACTGAATTTCCCCAAAGATGAGCCACTCCAAATGCTGGAGTTTTGGCAGCTCTGGGGATGAGTCAGGTTCAGGTTCACCTTTTTCCACTGAAGTCCATGGCACTGCAAAACCATCACTGGGAGAGCAGCCCTGCCACTGTCCCCACTGGGCTCCTGGCAGTGCTGAGTGCTGCTCCAGGGATCTGCATCCCAAGAGGATGCACAGGAGAAGGCAGAGGTGAAAGGCTGGGAAGGGCAACCTGTAAATAAATAAACACACAGTGATCACTAGTGACCTGTCTGTGCTGGATTTTTCCAGCTCATAGCAAAGGGTTCAGTATCTGTTAGGGAAAATATTTGTTCTTGGCAGGAAATGAGGGTTTCCTCCAATTATTATTTTGAATAGGAATGGGTTGGGAGGCTGTGCTGGGACTGAGTCCCCACGTGTGGGATGCTGTGCTTGGGTGGAACAGTGGAGCCCCAGAGTGGAGTTCACTGCTCCCTGATTCCCTGCATTGCTGTGCCTGCTGTATTTCTCCATGATTTCTGGGATTCATCTCTCCAGCATCTCCCTGGGGTTCTGTAGCACCAGAGGGGTTCCCACTGGTGGGTCATACAACAGCTTTTTATTTTGCACTTATGGAATCTCCCTGAACATCCTCACTGGCACTGAGGCAGCTACATACTGCAAGGACAAGAGCAGAGATGTGAGTAAACCCAAACTGTCTCCACAGGCTCCAAAGGCAGCATCAGTACTAATGACTTAAAGCCTCCTTCTTGCTTTTTTGGTTTTGTTTGTTTAATATTGTGGTGTGAAGTAACTTGGGAGGATAATAGATATTTCTGAGCCTGCTTGTGAAAGCTAGTTTTCACACCAAACAGAATAAAAGCTAAATTATCTGCTAAAGCTTTGAATGCACCAAATAAACACTGGTGCCTGTTGCAAAGTGAGGATTGGGACTGAGTAAAGGCTGTTCTTTAGTGAGTGAAAAAGGAAAAGCTGGGAAGGCAGACCCTGACAGCCAGGGCAGGAATGTGGTACCCACCAGGAGCAGGGCAGGGAGCCATCCCCTGTTCTGGGATGCTGCTGCAGGCACGTTCTGTAGCACCTCGGCCTGGAGGAGGCTGTGGGGCTGCCTGTGAACTACTCAATGCCTCCATAGATAAAAATTTTAAAGAAAATAGTGTAGCAGATGAGTTTGAGCTCCCTGACATGGCAACACTGAATCTAACCCAGCTCTGCTGTGCACCAGGCACACGGGCTCCTTTTGCTTTTCACACCCCCCATCACTGCCTCCTGTGTTTCCTTCCTCAGGTATTCCAGCATTTCCTTCCCAACACTTCATCACTCAGAGGCTCCTTCTGTGGGAGGACAGAGTCAGTGCAAGCCCCCAGAGGCAATGTTGATTTTGGAAGCCTCATGGGGCAGTGGTCACCAGTGCTCCTTGGGGCAAGGTGGCTGTGTTTCCCTCTTTTTGGGGAGGCCAAACTGCATTGAGGGAGGTGCTGGTGAGACTGGGGCATCACTGAGCCTGGCATGTGCTTGTGCCAGTGCTGCAGCCTGGACCTGCTGGCAAAGCTGCTGAGATGCTCCTTTGTTATAAAGAGGAGAAGTGGTTCTTGGAGACTCAGGATTAAGCCATGCTTGCTGCAGCTCCTGCCCCGTGTCCCTTCCATTCCCACTCACCAGGACACCAGCCTGGGGATGGAGTTGGAGGAGATTGTGGGTGCCTTAAAGGCAGTGCAGAGCTTTGAACCCGAGTGATGTGTGTGTGTGTGTGTGTGTGTGCATGGCCCAAATCACAGCAGCTGCCATAATGAAGTTCTGCAGAGCTTAAAAACCAAATCAAACCCATTCTCCAGCCTCATTTTCCAGTCTCAAGCACCTCTCCCTCCTCCCCAGCAGCACAGATGAGCTCTTTCCCTGGCACTAGTGCCAGGCAGGATTTACCGTGGTACGAACAACCAGAGCATTTATACACAACGATATAAAGATAACAACTCAGCTGAAGGGGTTTTACAGGAGATGTTTGCCTCAGAGAGTGATTTAAACCCGAGCCAGGTGGAGAATCCCCCAGTGGAGGTGACTTTGCTGGCTCGGGAGGGTTGGCAGAGACTCATCATTCCCGCATGGAACTCACTGCCCGCTTCCCCCTTCCCTTCTGGCACCGGGTTATTTTCAGCTTTCTGAAGCAACTGTAGCCCAGTGTGCTAACAGGAGGTGATGACAGCTTGGGAGGTAGGGCCCGTGCTGCTGACAGCTTGTAGCGTTACACCTTTACCGGGAAAATTGCAGCAATCACCTGGCACGGTGGATAAAATAAAAAAGTGTTTGAGCAAAAGCCGTGATCACCACAGGGATGGCAGTCCTGCTAATATTGGTTCTGGTAGAGCCACCAGTGTCTGCAGGGATGTGTTTCGGGGAAGAGCTCACAGCTGGGTGTTCTACACAGGGAGAGTCAGATGGAGGAATGCTGCTGAGGGATTTCTCCAGAGTGCTGTCGGGGCCCTGCAGCCTCCAGCCCCATCCCTGATGGAGACACGTGCCTAAAGGGAGGCAAAACCTGAGTAAAAGGATGGATGGGAGGGGTGAGTCGGTTCCTGCAGCCTTCTCTGATTGTAGCCTTGCTCTCTGCACAGTGTGGAGCATCATGAGACTCTGTGGGAAAGAGATCTTGGTCACCAGCATGCAAGAGGGGCTTTGTTCTGGAGCAACCCTTCTGCTTACTCCAAGTGACCAAGAATTTCTTATTTAGTTATTTTTAGATGATTTTTCAAGTACTTCCATTAGCAATGCCTCGTTTTCTCTCAGAGGGCTTTCCCAGAGTGCTGGATTAAGGCAGCTTTGGGAAGGGTTGGGGGAAGAAAAAGCAGCAGCTCAAATGGTCAAGAATGGGTCCTTGTGCTCACCCTCAGGGTGGTTTGGGTGTAAGGTGTGTTACAGGTGATCACTGGTGAAGCCAGGATGGCCAGAAACATCTCCCAAAAGCCATCTGTGTTGGATTCCCATAGTTTCCCTGGGTTTGAGGTGCCTGATACCTCTTTTTGTCTGGCACTGGAGGCCAAGGTTGTGGAGAGGCTTGGAGGGATCCGGGGCTGCCTGGCCATGGGGAACGTTGTGCCACCAGACCTTCTCTTTTCTGACATCAATAGAGGACCTGGGTGCCCAATTTTGCTAGCTCAGCAGCTCAGCACATGCTAAACTCCCCCAGTAAATAAAAAATGAGCAAAGAAATCTGGAAGGGCTGCAGACAGATACTGCATTGATGGTGATGGCTGCTCCACAGCCCATGGAATGTTGGCTTGGTGATCACTGGGGGACCCTCCTGACCCCAGCCCCTGGCAAGGTGAGCTGTGGGATTTTGTGGCAGCCAGTGCCTGTGAAAACTTGCTTTCTGAGCTGCCAAACCTGCCTCAGAGGGAGTGTCCCTGCCCAGCACCCTCTGCACGTGGCCTTCCTCCACCAGCAGCTGCTGCAGCGCTGGCAGCACCAGGACCATCAGAAGGGGTTTTCCATCCTCTTGCATTCCCTGGAATGGCTCAAGGGTTGCAGCTTGTGTGGATTTGAGCAGGGAAAATGAGCCTGTTGGCTTGGTTGTCTTGCCAAAGTCCCATAAAATGCAGAATTTCCCTGAAGGTCAAGTAACTTCGTGGCTGTTCCCTGAGACACATCCAAAATTGGAAATGCTTTTCTTTTGGATGGGAAGAATGTGCTGTGGACCTTTTGAGTTACTCTCCAGTGTGCATCCTCTTTCATTCACCACCACAGGAATCACCCATGTCCTCTGAAGCACTGGAGAGCATCTTCCATCCTCTCAGGATGCTCTGTCCCACCTGCAGCAGCCCAGCATGTCCACACCTGGGTACCAAACCCTGGGAAGTGCCAGATCTGGGAGATGAGCTCGATAAAGAAGGAGAAAAATTAACATTCCTGAAAGTGCCAGAGTTTTGTTTGTAGAAGGGATTTGTACTTCTGAGAGGGCTGTTGACTTTCAGGAGACCTAGGCTTTTCAAGTCCCTAAATCACTCTTGGAAATATGCTTGCAAATTTTGTGAAGTGCTTAGAAAATATTTCTACTATGTCCTCAGGCCTTCTCCAGTGGTAATTATGAGTTGTCCATTAACCACAGTGTGCAGCTCTCTGCCTGAAGCTGTTGCATGCTCAGCACCCAGAAGACAGAGGCACAGCTGGGATTAAAAAAATCTGACCAAGATGACGTGAGGACTGGGTGCAGTTGCATAATTAGAGAACAAATGCCCTTTTTTTCACATGGGCTTGGGGCTTGTGGGGTTTTGAAGGTTTCAGAACTGAAGGCCATGTGAAATGTAGCTTCCCCCAGCTTGGTCTGTGGCCAGCTCCTCCTGGGGCAGCAGAAACTTCTCTGTTTAGATAGAGCAGCCTCTGCAATGGCATTTTTTACTGTGTGCATGGGGTAGTGCAGCACCCAAATGGTCCATGGGTCCAGCTCAGTACAAGGCCATTTGATTTGTTAAGAACTGGTAGGGGTGTGATGCAGAGCCCCTGCATATCCCTTAGGGGCTTTGTAAATGGGTGATCTTCCTTCATTTACATCCTGGGGTAACTTATTTTGGTGGAGTTGCTCCCAGCTTACCTGGATTTGAATGAAAAAGCCCTCAAGCAAACGTGCCTAATTCCCTGGGAATGCCAGTGGGGATGTTTTGGAGCAAGGCTGTGTCTCAGGCTGTGTGTTTGGTCCTGAACTGGGCCAGCCAGAGCAGATACAGGCAGTAGCCCTGTCACTGTGTCACCAATGCTCTGTTGGGTACTAAAGTTCTCCTGGCTCACTCAGCTGTTCCTGGTGCTCCAGATCCTTCCCTGGCTCTGTTCCTTTCTCTGGACACTCTCCAGCCCCTCTTTCTTGTCATGAGGGACCCAAAACTGACCAGGAACAGGTGAACATCTCCAGCTAGTGAGGGGCTGCCTTCCTCCCAGGTATTTATTGAATTCCCATTCAGGTCTATCCCATGGGATGTGTCCAGGCCAAATGTCTGAGAAGTGAATGCACCATCACATGCTGGCTTGATGAGAGGCTCCACAAGCTGCTGAGATCCTCCTCAGCCTCCTCCTGCTCAGAGCACACACTCTGCAACTGGGGTGGCCTCATTATTTCCATTGGCACTCAGTAATCAGGGTTTAGTTTGCTCTTTTAAAAACCAGCCTGGGCTAAAGGCATTCCCTGGCAGGTGAGCATGTTCATGGTCAGACTGCATCCCTGGGAGGCTCTGTGTGCTCTGCTCCAGAGGGTTTGGAATGCCTGCATGCTCCTTGTCATTCTCAGGGTTTGAACCTGTTTAGAAGACGTGACAGTACATAAACTACATCAAGTTTCTGGCCAAAGTAACCAGGCATGGAAACTCAGACAACTGTGCTTGCCTGGTCTTTAGTGAGGGGAGCAGCCATGAGCCATCACAGAGGAGGTTTTAGCAGGACACAAGCTCCAGCTACTTAAAGAAAGGGCTGAAGTTTCTCTTGGCTGATAAAGGGAGTTGTTAGAAATGTCCATTAATTTTTGGTGAGCTCAGTTCTGCCTTTCATGTGGAAGGATGCATGGGGTGAAGGTGGTGATAGGACAGAACCAGAGCAGGCTGGAGGTGGCTTTGATGCCATTGCCTTTTGCAGGGGCAGGGTGATGCCTTAAGTTTTAAGTTCTTCTGTTCTGTTTGGGTGTGCTTTTTTGTGCTTGAGTGGTGAAGACAAAACAGTCCTATTCCAGGTGGGGACTCAAGGACAATCACTTCAAACTTCAGGCCCTAAGCATAAATAATGTGAACAGAGGAGGGTGGGCAAGCAGGCAGGCAAAAAGGATGAAACTTCATGATTTGAGGCTATTATTTGGATGGTTGAGTCCTGCATACAAATGGACTAAAACCTATAAAAATGTGAGATCTCATGACCAAACCCTGGTTTTCTTCCATCTTGGAGCCATCTGGGCGAGGCCACAACTGTGGCACTGGTACTGCCAGGGTGTAGCCTTTGAAGGCCACTCAATAAATATCCATTTTATTCCCCTTAACTCAGTCTAGCCTCTGTTCCAGCTCCTCTAGGCATCAGGGTGGCCATGGATGGGGAGATGGGGAGTTGCAGGACCTGTCCATCTCCTGGGGGCCTGCTGAGTGCTCCTGCTGCTCTGCTTGTTTTCTGTTGGGAGCTCTGGTTTGGGGTCGGGAACACTCCGAGCTGACCTGGTGTAACTTCCATCCCAGCCTCAGGATTCCCCCCAGCCCCTACCTCAGCTGCCTCTCTCCCTTGCCCCTGCAGAACCGCCAGACTTTCAACAGCCTCAGCTGCCTTAGTGCCCCGGCCGAGTTCGGCTCCCAGCGGCTCCCGGGCCCCCAGGCGTGGCCCCCAGCCCCCGAGGTGATGCCGGGCAGGACCCCCGCCTGCACCCCGGTCCCGGAGCCAGCACGGGCCAGGCACGGCCACCAGGCCAGCAGGGACGAGCTGTCCTGCGAGGAGGAGGAGGAGGACAGGGCGGCCTGGAGCAGCGGGGGGACGGGCAGCGAGAGCCTCTTCCAGCTGGACGGAGAGATAGACATCGAGCAGATCGAGAACAACTGAGGAGGGAGCAGCTCTTCTCGCCCTGGGGGCTGGGGCTGCCAGCAGAGCCACGAGGGCTCCTCGTGCCCAGCGAGTTTGTGGGGTACTGTCACTGCTCCCCTCCTGCCTGCTGGAGGGGACGAAGCAGCTTTGCCAAAATTTCATCAGGTATTTAGAGGAATTCGTGTGCATGCGTGTGTAAATCTTGAAATTCTTTGTAACTACTGTAGCCAGAGTTCAGCCAGTGGGAGGAAAGTGCCTGTCCCATAGGGAAACTGGGCACAGGGATCGCCAAAAACTCAGAATCCATGAGTAAATGGCTTTTCCAGGATGGAGCTGGCCATGTTCCCACAGGTCCCACCTGTGCTAGTTCAGAAAGGGGTGCACAAGGAGAAACCACCACCCCTGGGACTGGAGAAAGGGAGGGAAAAGCAGAATATTGAGATTTAGAAACCAAGCACTGGCTGGTGGCTGCCGGGGTGGCCGCGGTTCCTTTCCTCCCCTTGCTCCCCATGTCCCTGGCAGTGCTGTGAGAAGGAAATCACAAGTGAAGTGTTTTGCTTCAATTTAATAGTGGCAAGAGCTGGATTTTTACTCCTTTATTTTTAGTTTTCCTTTTCCTGATGAGGAATTAAACAGATCCCTGGCCCATGTGGGGCAGCATCCACAGCAGCGCTGGCTGGGCGCTGCACAGGGATGCTCAAATGCGTTCCTTCCCTATTTTTTTAATTCCCAGCCCCCTCTCTCAACTCTTTTGGGGAAAAAAAAAACCCTACTCAGGCTCAATGCCACCCTCATTTGGGTTCCCAACACCCTGTTTTGAGCAGGGCTGGGCTGTTTACCCATTTACCAGCAGCTGTGCCCACTTTGCTACCCAGGGCACTGCTGCCACCCTCATTTTTTTGGCTTTACTGTGAAGGGCTGCCTGCCCAAGGCACGCTGTGGAGGGGTTACTTGACAAAGTCAGCTGGTAAGAGGCTGAAAATCCAGGTAGCAGCACTGAAAGCTTTTCCTCTTCCTGTGCCTTTTTTAAGCACAGATAAAGTGGTGACCATTATGTTTGTACCATATGAATTCTCTTTGCTAAAAATAAGCTGTCACTTGCTAACAGGTTTAGAAGGACACATATTTTTTTTTTTTTTTTTTTTTTTTTTTTTTTTTTTTTTTTATTATTTGTTTGTTTGTTTAAAACTCTAGGAAAGCTGTACAAATGGCTTCCAGCATCTTCTGGATGGTTCCTTCAAGCTCAGGGGTCACTTCCCGAGCTTTGCAAACATGAGAAAGGAAAAAACCTTTGATACCAAGAGCAGTTGAAGAGAGGACATTTTTAAAGGGGTTCAGCACCCTTGCTGGCAATGCCTTGAGGGTCCATAACTCAGAAAGGCTGACAGCTGCTGGTACAGGTTTAATTCTTCTTTTCTGGTTATGTTAGTGCACTTTTTTCCACAGTGGTTTGGGATGCATGTGGCATCTCCCACCACAGTGGAACCCATTGGTTGTTACCCCTGTCCTGGCACTGCAGAGATTTTGCTGGTGGCTGTGGCTGTGTCCACTCCCTCCAGGAGAGCAGGACGAGCCCCAGGTATTTGGGGAGGGGATGACAGGGATGTCTTTTCATTTTGGGGAACCCTCCAGCTCTTTTAAAGTGTCGCTTGTTGCATCACTTAGAAGAAAATATATCCTGGCTTAATTTTTATCCCTTCTGTTGTGGAGGGTCCAGCCATGCCAGTGTTTTCCCAGGCTGCTGCCCCTCTGTCTGTGCCCCTGCAGTGGCACCCTCACAGCACAGTTCTTGGCTTTGAGTCTTCCTGATGCTCCATCCATCCCTCCCCACCACTGACACGTCCTGGTCTCGGGGCACACAGCTCCTGCTGGCCACAGGCACCTCCTCAGCTGAGCAAAAAAGGGCAAATGAACCCAAATCCACGTCTGGTGCCACTGCAGAGCTCTGGGTGGGCTCTGGCCTGGGCACCCCAGGGCTGCAATTCCTAAGGGCTTCTGTTTTCTTTCCAAGGGCTGCTCCTGGTGCCATGCTGACCCCCCAGAGTGGGAAGGTGGCCATTGGGCCACGGCCCAGCTGTCCTGGACCTGGTGGCCATTGGGCCACAGCCCAGCTGTCCTGGCTGTAGCCGTAGCATTCAGTTTACATTCAGCACAACCCGTTTGCCTTACTAAAAATGCTTCTCCAATGAGTCATGGCCTTACACTGGGCACGTTGGCGTAGGCACAGACTACAGTTAGCGACAGTTTTGAGGCCACAGTGGTGTTCTGTTGGATATTTCTTGTTGGGTTTGTATGATTTCATGTACTTATTCTCAGTTTAAGAAAGCCTTACTTTTAAATTTTTTTTTCTCTCTTTCTCTCTCTGTAGAGACAAAACATTTGTGGATTTATATATATATAAATATATATATAAATAAAGTAATTAAAAATATTAAATATAATATAGTATGTGCCTCAGATTCAGGGGACATCCTGTTGATTGTAAAGTCAGAAGTGGCGTTACTCCCCTGGTGTCAGGAGATCTGTTCCCTACTCAGTGGAGAGCAGGGCATCCCCTGGGGGTCTTGCTCTTGGTTTGTAAAGAACTTCACCTGTTACACAGATGCTTTGGGAGCCCCCAAACCCCCGGCACACCCCTGCCGGCTGCCAGAATGTGATACTAAAGTAATATGCAGTCAAGGGATGTTATTCCTTGCTAGGTAGCTAAAATAGGCTCATTATTGTGAAGGGACTCAGTGGATTGTCCAAGGTGTGACCCAGTCTGGGCAGCAGCCATTTTGGGATGACACCAAAGCTGTGACAGCAGCAATAAAGGTTCTTCATCCTGAAAAAAATAGGATTTTAACACAGAAAGTCTTAGCAGGCACACAAGAGTTTGCTGTGTGTTTTGCAGATGTAGCTCTTTGAGCCTGTCTTATGAAAGAGTACATTAAGAAAAAAAAAAAAAAGAAACCAAGGAAAAGAAGCATTTGTAAAATAGATTGTAATTTTTCCACGTGCTAGCATAGCCTGTTTGGCCAATAAAGTTGTGTTTCAAGTGCATTGTTCAAAGCTCCCGGCTGCCCAGGCGAGCAGACTGACGTAGGATGTTCTAGGATTGTAGCAGTGCTTTGCAGCGTGTGTGGGTTCGGTGTTCGAGAAAGAAAAAGAAGAGGATGGCCAAATAAAAAACAAAAATAAATAAAAATGGGAAGAAGAATAAAACCCAAGCCTTCTGAAGCTATGACCTGTAGTAGCCAAGCCTCGCTGGCAATTGCACAAGCGCCGCGGGCTGTGCGTGTCCCCGAGGGGCTGCCCGAGCTGTCCCCTCCACGGGCGGGCCAGGAGGCTGCTCCTGCCCCCTCCATGACTTGATTGCACTAGAGCAGCTCAATCTCAGGAAATTGCTTGTTACTTTTACTGTGTAAATAAAGCTTCCTGGTTCAATAACTCCTGGCCCTGTGTCTCCTCTCTGTGCTGTCCCCGTGGCCAGGTGTGTCTGTGGGGTCCGGGGCTTGGGGACATCGCTGACCCTCGGGGTGGTGGCACTGCTTGGAGTTTGATGGGGTTGTGGGGTTGGAGTTTGATGGGGTTGGAGTTTGATGGAGCTTCCTCTTCTCCTCTCCTGGCTGCACCTCCTTGACATCTCTACAGGTGCTGGGATGTCCCAGAAAATGGATAAGGGTCAGGAAAGCCCTCAACCAGGACCCTCCTTTGTGGTGTCTGTGTAGGAAGGGTGTCCCAGTCATGGGTTGCAGAAAAAAAGGATATTTTGTGATATTCACATGCAGACAGACACACTGCACCCTCCCCATGGTGGGGGAACATCTCCCATGCCTCCTCCCCAGCCTGCCATTTAGCTATAACACAGCCAAAGATACAAACAACATGCAAATTGAAGTGCCAAGTAGCACGTCCTTCTTTGTGTTTAAGGACAAACATAGTATCTGCCTCTTAAAATAAAATCTAAACTCAAATCTAAACTCAGAGCCTACAGCACCCCAAGGGCACATGGGGGTGTTAAATAAGTTCTTGGGGAAACAGGGCAGTATCTCCCTGCAGCCTTTGTAACCCAAAAAGGAAAACGGCTGCGCTTCCTCCAGCAAGCAAACAGTGTAAAAAGTTTCATGACAGATGGCAGGATGTTTATCTCCCTAAACTTAATCAGATTGAAGTGATAGGCTTAGTATAATAAAACAAAAAAGGAAGAATTAGGGGATGAAAAAGAAATTCTCAGTGATCCATCACAGCCTGAACGTTTGACCAGGGTTTACAGCATCCTTCCATGTGTGTGGATGCTGACAGCACCATACACTTTGGCTGAACCACTACCCAGAGGAGAAAAGATGCAAAAACAGATGAAAAAAAAACTGCACGAAGGTCATTTTCCCAGATGTAGCTTATTTTATTGGAACTTAATTCCCAGCCCCCTTTCCCCTGCTGTCCCCAAGGGATGCTCTGCAGCTCCAGGGCCAGCCAGCTGGTAGCTCTGAAAAACAAGTGTTCCAACACTCCAGAAACAGGGAGCATCATTTTGGTGTCCTTCAGTGAGAGGGGTCACCTTCAGCTGTGGGACTGCTGGAAACAGAGCTGGAATGATCCTTTACCTCCTGCTTGCAGATGAATGTAGACAGTGGCCAGCACATGCTGCCTGAGAGTATGGATATATATTAAATACATGTAACACAAACTTAATTACATAATATCCATGGTCCCTTGGAGATCTGAAGCAGGTTAAAGCCCAGATCTGCACGGAGCAGGTCCTTTTAAAAATCCTTATTCTGATTAGGAAAAAAGGCAAATCTCATGCCTGTCCTGGCCCTGGATGTGCTGAGCACTCCTGGCAGCAGGAGGGAGCTGAGCTGGAGCTGAGCTGGTGCAGCAGATTCTCAGCAGGCACGTGGGGCAGGATCAGTCCCAGGGGATGTTCAGTGAGTGCAGAATCCCAGAATGGTTTGGGCTGCAAGGGACCTTAAAGCTCATTCTGTTCCATCCCTGCCATGGGCAGGGACACCTTCCACTATCCCAGGTTGCTCCCAGCCCTGTCCAACCTGGCCTTGGGCACTGCCAGGAATGAAACAGCACAGCCTTCCTGGGCACCCTGTGCTAGGGTCTCACCACCCTCACAGCGAGGAATTTCTTCCCAATATCCAATTTAAACCTACCCTTTTGAAGGTATTCCCCTTGTTCTATCACTGCATGCCCTTGTGAAAAGTCCATTTTCAGCTGGAGCTGTGTCTGACTCAGCCCCAACAGCTCCCTGGCACAGGAACTGCACAGCACATGCAGGGTTTTAATGGGGAGAGGTAGGAAACCCACATTCCCTCCCACAGCCATGGCTGCTCACAAGATCCCCCTGCAGAGGGAAGGCAAAGACCATCAGCCCCATGGCCTTTTCCAGCTTTTCCAGGCAGGGAAAAACATTTCAGGTCCTGTAAACATCCCTGCCAGTGCTGATCCAACTGAATACAATGACAAGCAGGCCAGATCCAAAGGGTTTATTCCTGACAGGATGGTGCAGTTATTCCCTAAAGTGTTACTGGATTCCTGTGCCCTCACCCAGAGCTGCTCCAGACAGGCTGATCCTGGCAGAACCACAGTTCCTGCCTTGCCAAGGCATGTGGGGCTGTCCCCTCCCCAGGGCTTTTGTGCCACCCTGGGGCTTGGTGACCTCCTTCAGCCCCCAAGGACTCCCCCAGCCCATCCCAGGCACCCCAAAAGGCACAGGACATGGGGGTTAAACAGGTAAATCCACTCACGAGGGGGTGCCCAGGTTCCCTGCTTCCCACCTCCAGGCTGGGTCCCCAGTGTGAGCCAAGACAAAAAGGGGGAAGAGCCCCCCAGCATCACCCAGAGGGGGCTGAGGCCCCTCACAGGCACCAAGGGCAGGAATTCAAGGCCTGCCAGAGCACAGCAGGTTTGTGCTCCCATGGATCAGAGGTCAGCAGATCATTTCAGTACCATGGTGTGAAATATTTCGGAAGGTGGGTGCTCACCACCCTGGACAAGGCTGGGCTGGGTTTGTTAAGGTGAGATGGAGGTGGGAGAGGATGAAGTGGTTCCATGGAGGGGCTGCATGTGAGGGCTCCTCCCTGCTCCTGCTGGGATCTACAGCTGCTGCTGCTGCAGGATGATGTCCACAGCCTCAGCCAGGTTGTTCACGTAGGCATCAGGCTTCACCAAGGGGTGGTGCTCATCAGATGGCCTGGGAGGAGACAGACATGAGCAATGGGAGCTCAATACTTCTGGTGTTCTAGGCACTAACTTTGTCAGGTTATTTTAAATGAGCAGTGTCATTAATAGTTGCTAAAAGGTTATTTATTGCAGAAGGACATTTGTTTTAAAAGGCACAGTTACAGACATTAAAGTTGATGCTAAGTTTTGGTATAAAGTTCTAAACAGAAGTAGAAGCTGTTCTTGTTAAAGGTCTTGGGAAGCTGATGTTGCTTTTTTTTGGGTGTTGACTGATGACGGTGAGTAAAAATAAAAAGAAAAGCAATGGTAGGAAAAGTAGAAAAAACAATGGCAAAAAGTAATAATTTTTTAAATACATACTTTTATATAGAATTTTTTAAACAAGTTAAAACACAAACTTGGACTGCTACTTTTAAACTTATTAGAATTGTAGTTTTTTAACATGCTAGGTTACGTATAGACTACACATACAAATTATTTAATTTGAAAAATGTAAGCAGTATTTTTACTAGAGCTCTATTATGTTTAAGTACTGTTTACAACTATGGTTTTGGAGCTTTTACTGAAAACATTAGTATGTTTTTTAGCTTTCACTAGAACCTGCACTTTTACTTTGGTATTTAAACTTTTTACTTACTAAAAGTATTAGAGCTCATACTAAAACTTACTTATTGACTCACTTATTTTAAAACTTAAACTTACACTTTTACTTTATGTGTGAGTGTCTTAATATACTTCAATTTATTAAAAGGCCTTAATTTAATTTTTGCACTCTGATTTCTCTCTTAAGAATTCCCACATTCCTGACCATCCTGCTGCCCACAGAGCACAGGCAGCACCAATGGAGCACCCTTGAGGTTCACATTCCTCCCTCTTCTGCTTATTTTACCCTTTCCCACACCCAGGTCTTTCCCACAGGTGGATCCTACATCCTTTGTGCAAATGAGCTCAGCAAAACTTTGCAAAGCCTCAAGTGGAAGAGAATTTCCAATTAGTTAATTAACTAATCCAAGTCCATGCACTTCATTTGACGTGGCACTTCTTCATCCAGGCAATAGCAGCACCAGGCTGGAAGGACACCTCACTGCAAGCCTGGAACTCGACAAAACTACAAAGAAATATTCTCCCACAATTTTAATCTAGAAATAGGTAAAGAAAAGAACAACTCCTTTCCAATCTAGAGACACAGAAAGTCTTCACATCACTTCAGTGAAAAGGAAGGTTCTGCCTGGGTTTAGTTTTGCATGACCACCATCTCCTGCAAACCCAGTAGTGGTGGTTTGGAGCACCACCAGAAGAAGGTTCAGTCTCACCAAGTCACCACCCCAAAGCAGAGTGACTTGAAGCCATTTTTTGCCAATATTTAATTAGCAGCACTGGCCTAACGAGGTGCAGCTGCACAATCCCATTTTGCTGACTCAGCAGCACTGCTGGTGAGGAGGAGGGAAAGAAATTTTCCAAACCTCATGGTTCTGTTATGGCTCTTGGGCTGAGAAACCCAACAGCTGCTGAAGGGAAAACACATGTATTCTGTATGCTTAATGACCTTCCTTTGGGAAAGAGATGGGAGCCCAAATGTCCAACTCCCACCTCTGCTGCTCCCTGGGAAGGACAAACCTTTATTTAGCACAGCCTCTCCGTGGGGAAGATGCATTTCCCACTGGATGAGAGAGATGATGATGATGATTATTATTATTATTATTAATGATGTGCAGGATTTGGTGAGCACTTGTCTGTACAAGCACCAAATCATTTTTTCTGTCCCAGCACTGAAGCTCCCCAGGGCTGTTTCCTTCCTGCTCTTTTCTCAGCTGTGCTCCTCATGTCCAAGCCCATCCTCACAAAAGCATGGCCTCTTTTGGAAGCCCACACTGTGTGCTTCAGGCTTTATTTGCTGCAAAGCTGTGCTATGAACTAGGAAAAATAAAATATTTTTGTATTTTCAGCTGGTATTCACCTTTCCTTGTGTCACCTGTGGCACCAGACTCCATGAAACAGACTCTGCATCTTACTTAAAGATTACTTACTTATTTTTTTTTCTTTAAATATCCAAATTCTATCTTGTTATAGAGAGCAATGAGAATAATAATGATGATGGTTTTTAGGTTTTTCTCAACTGATAAAGAGTTTGCTGATGGAGAAAAATCTTCACACATAAAGCAAGTAAAAATCCAGTGTATATCTATTCCTTCAGTGGTAATTATTGCTCACTCCTGATTTAACCAAGTGGCTTTGATGAACACAAAAATAACTCTGAGCATACAGTAAAATATCAATTTCTTGTCACTAATTCTTAATTTGAGTGGAGAACTAAATAAAGCAACGAACAGAACTTCTCTGTGCATTTTACACCCTGAAAAATGTTCCTTTCCTAGATTACACATTAGGAGAAAATATTAAGAACTGCTTGAAATGAGCGCTTCTACAAGAAATTTTCAATTACACAGCACTCTTTGATCTATTAAAAGGATTTTGTGATTAATATCTGTGCTGACTACACAGAAATCCATCTGTAACTCAGCTGCTAAATGCCAGTCATCAAGGAAAAGTCCTGTATACACTTAATGTGTCCTGTGAAAAGGGGGTATGTATATGTATATGTATATATGAAATAAGGTATTTTTACCCATTTGCCCAAGTACCATGGGATCACAACACACTGCTGGCTCCACTGAAATTAATATTAAAACACAATAAGGAAAGCAGAGAGCTGGAATAAACACATTTCCCTGCTCTCTTGTCTTTTCCTAGAGCTGTGCATGGAGCTTTTGTCCCTGTCAGTGCCACCACAATTCCTGTTTCATGTGGCCCCTTCCTTTGTCTCACAGCATTTTGTGGCTCACAAAAGCAGCCAAGGGATGGGTTTGTTCCTTGGGTTTGTTCCCCCCTCTGGCTCAGAGCTGCTCTTGAAGCATCCGACGAAAGGGAACTGTGAGCAACAATCCCCAAACTCTCATGCCAAGAAACAAAGCTCCCAATGCAGCAAAACAACTCAGGAGCCCAAGTCTGCGTGCCAGGAGTGAGGCAAAAGAGAGAGCTGTGCCATAAAACCCCTGGGCAAACCCAAGAGAGGATGAGCCCTTATTCTGTTGTCCAGAGGGAGCACAGACCATGGCTCTACACAGCCTCTTCTCTGGGCAATTTGGGCTTTTCTCTAAGGGAAACAGCAGCCACTGAGAGTCTGAAGATGCCCTGAGGTGAAGCAGTGCTCTGGGGCTCAGCCCTCCTGTCCTGGGCATTGCTTTGATGTGTCTCAGCCCCCTGGACAAGGTCATTGGGGGCAGGTGGAAGATGAGCCAAGAGCAAATCTTGGTCCCATGGGCCCAGTTCAGCTTCTCTCGCAGTGACAACAACCCCATGGCAACTGCAGGTCACAGAACTGACAGTGAAGGTTACTTTTTAATACTTCATTCTTTCATATTCCATAAATAAATAAATAAATAACCCATCTAAAAATATTTGCTAGGTCAGTTGAAGAAGTTAGCATTGAGCTAACTTTAGGACAGACTCCTTCCGATTTTTTTCTCATATGGGACTCTGGTTGCAGAGAAGAGCATAAATCAAAATGACAGAAAATTATACACTGCAGCTGAACACTGAGCTGTCAGCACTCCTGGCCAGTGAACAAACCTGCTTGTGAAAAATCAGCTACAGCCTTGGGAAACACTCTCTTCTGTAAAGCAGGACTCCTTGAGGGGCTGAGCACCACAGCCTGGAAGTGCACACAATTTTCCAGCCCAAATTGGCCATGGCATTGTGAAATGTGACACTCCTGCCTTGCCTTTGATGGCCACCTTGCTGGCATTACAAAGGGCTCAGGGAAAGGAGGGGCTTAGCACAGGATCCCTCTGAAATCCAGGGTGGTCCTGATGGGGACACAGAGTGGTGTTAGGAGAATGTTCCTCAAAAGAACATCACAGCACATGAACAATATGAATTATTTTTAACATGCTGCAGCTCACACAGTGGTCTTGAGGCTCCAGTCCATCCAATGCTCCCCAGGAGATGACTGAACATCCTCCTCTCCCAGGGGCCATTTATCACTGCCAGGGCTGTGGCCCCCTGTGCTCTGAGCAGACCCTCAGCCCACACTGAACTGCTTAGTTCAGATCAGTGCTGCACTTGGAGACATCAGCAAGCAGCAGGGTGCTGCAGGAAATGGCTCTGCAATTTTAACTCTTCCCTTGGGAAGAGAAGCTCCAGCTCTCAGGGAAACTCCAGTCTCAGAACTAATGCCTTTAGAAAGTGATGGCTTCCTCCTGGGGAGGCATAAAACCAAACTGCAAGGGGCTGATTTAAAAAATCAACTCCTGCAAGAATTAGAAGGTTGACTTCCTGTGTGGGTCAGATTCCCACTTGGATAAGTCTGTTCTGACAGGCTGGATTCCCTGCCCAGACTCAGCTATCAGGAATGGTCTTGCTTCAACTTCTGTGCATTTTTCTGGGATGTTCACCCAGATGCAGCTGAACATCTCTGAGGGATGCAGGGATCTATGCTGACTAAACAGCACCAACTCCTGCTCCATAAAACAAGACAAAAAGCCTGAGACCATTTCTCTTGACAGCATATTCTTCAGGGGCTCTTACCATGGCTGTAAAATATGCAAGACTGGGTTTAACAAGGTTTTCTTTATGAGGAATTCAAACAGACACTGTAACCTTCACTGGTTGTCTTTGGAAAGATGCAATAATTAGACTTGGTGCCATGAGTGAAACTCTCTCTTTTTTTTTTTTTTCTTTAGTGAAACATGAAATTTAATCAGTTTGGCACTGAAAACCCAGATAAATCACAGTGACTGACAGGTCCCTGATGGACAGCTGAGGGATGGCTGTAAAACACATTTCCTGATCATACAATTAGAGAAAAACCTGCACCAAAGTCAGTAACAGCACCCAGGGCTGGAGCAGCTCCCAGAACTCCAGGAAACCCCAAACCTGGACCCTCTCATGGCATGGACAGATCCCTGGGATAGAAGAGAGGCTTTTGTGGTTAAAAGACTGGATTTTAGAGAGCTCCAAGCAAAGCAAACCTGTGCCAGAGCAAACCAGCATCCTCCACTGCTCTTCTCTTGCCTCCCAGAACTTCACACACCACTAATTGTGTTTAATTGTGACTCATTTAAATTCAAGCATCCACAAACGGGTAGAAATTAAAGTCAAATTGTTTGCTAACACCTGAAGGAAGTCTGTGGGCTTGAGACTTAATTGTTCCCATTTATGTTAAACTGCTGCAGTTTTAACTGAGCAGAATAAACCAGCTAAAGTCCAATATCACAAAACGTGGACAATACTAAGATTGAGGGCACAGAGAGTTATCCTTCTGCACAGTTTACCTAAAAGTAAAATTAAATTAAATTGCCAAATGCTAGAAATCACAGAATCATGGAATGGTTTGTGTTAGAAAGGACCTTAAAGACCATCTCATTCCATGAGCAGGGACACCTTCCACTGTCCCAGGTGCTCCAGCCCCAATGTCCAGCCTGGCCTTGGGCACTTCCAGGGATCCAGGGGCAGCCACAGCAAATCTGGGCACCTGGGCCAGAGCCTCCCACCCTCCCAGGGAACAATTCCTTCCCAAAATCCCATTTAACCCTGCCCTCTGGCAGTGGGAAGCTGTTCTCCCTTACCCTGTCACTCCATGCCCCATTCAAATTCCCTCTCCAGGTCTCCTGCAGCCCCTTCAGGCACTGGAAAGTTGCCATTCCCCAGATCCTTGTTTTTCTGATTTTCAATACACTTGTTGGGGTGAACACATGTACTTTTCAAACATACATGTTCTGAAAATTTAATTGGAAGTGTTTAATTGATTTGTTAGTTTCTAATCAGTTGGCTGCATGGAGATGCTCAAACCAAAAATCTCAGATACACAATTCCAGAAATAACTGCTTAGAAGAGAGTGCTGAGAGCACTGGTAGGGCTAAAAGAGGTGCATGAGGAGTGCTTGGTGTCCCTGCTGCACTCTGCTCTACCAGGTTTTCCACCTGGACTTTTTAAACTGCCAAGATCTGGTGCAGGACATCACTTTGGGAAGCAAGGAATAGGTTGGAAATAGAGATTGTAATCACAGATATGAAGAGGCTCAAGGAGAGCAAGTGGGACTTTGTCAAATTAAAATAGTTAAATGACCAGAGGTGAGAGAACAGATCAAGAGCCAGAGGCTGGCAGGAGCAAAATTCCATGGGTTTCACATAAAAAGCTTGGGAGAGAGTCAGCACAAGTATTTCCCATACTCCTCTCCACAGGCATGACATTTACTGCTGGTGATTGCAAATTAACCCTTGAGCAATCCCAACTCCTGGCATTTCTGCAGGATGCAGTGCACCCTCCACTCTGAGCACAGGGGCTGAGGAAGCAGATGATGGCAGCTGTTTCCCTCCACCCATCCCTATTTATTTTCTGTCTCAGGAAACCCAGCACGTGTGAACATGCCAGATTAAGAGGTCTGGATATTAAATGTCCTGAAAGTCTGTGGAGAGGACATACACAGATCTGTACAGTAAGAAACAGGCATGAGGGAAGGCAGGATGGTGATGGGACAGAGGATACTCCTGGCTAAATGCTCTCATGTCATTACACCAGAGCATGAAATTTTATCAGTGCTGACTTCTTTCCCTTACCTCCAAAATCCCTCATGGAAAAATGCACTGGAAAGTCAAGCTGGTTTGAACAAATATTTAAACAAGCAGAGCACTGGTGTTCCAGCATCTGGGCAGCAATTTTCCTGTCAGACTGCAGAGCTCTCTCATCTTGCACAGCCAGAGCAGTTCAGCAGGGGCCAGGCATTGAAAGTGTGCATAGCAGCATTATGGTGGAGGAGAGGGAGCAGCACTCATGCCTGATCTGGTTTTGGACTGGTTCCCAGCCTGCTAATCCCAAAACAGCTGCACACGTGTCCTGGGAACAGCTGGTACAGCAGGGAGAGCTGGAACCTGGTGGGCACAGGATGGGGGGACACCCAACCAGCCCCTTCTGCCTCAAGGGGCTCTGGTCCCTCCTTCCCTGCCCATAATCCAGGTATCTTGGGGGCTCTGAGCTGCTGTGGTCCCATCCAGCCCTGAATCCAAAGGTGCAGCCATGCTGGGTGCTGGGTTTGACTCCTGAGCACACACAGGTGGGAAGGAGTCACTGCAGCAGAGACTGCCACCCTCAGCCCCATGGAAACCACTTCAATCCATCCTACACAGTGCTGGAGTGCACTGGTAATATTTGTTCAGTGTACTCTGTTAGGCCAACCAGAACAGCCAGAACAAACAGATAAATGTCTGAGAGCACAAAATGCTTCTGCTACTGCAGAGGTGAACATTCACCCTCAGTCACCCCAGGTTTCCCATCAGGCTGGCCCAAACTCATTTCACCCTGAGCTGTCTGTCCAAAAACAAGATATTCTGTCCAGCCTGGTGACCTGAACCTCCTCAGGAGCCTCCTGCTCAGGACAGGCAGGGCACTCCACGGGTCACTCATGTCCTCAGGTAACACATCCACAGGTCCCTTAAATCCCTCCAGGGATGGGGACTCCCCTAGCAGCTCTTCCCATGAAGAAATTCCTCCTGATGTTCACCCTGAGGCCATTTCCTCTCCTCCTGTCCCTGTTCCCTGGAGCAGATCCCAAATCCCCCCGGCTGTCCCCTCCTGTCAGGGAGTTGTGCAGAGCCACAAGGTCCCCCCTGAGCCTCCTTTTCTCCAGGCTGAGCCCCTTTCCAGCTCCCTCAGCTGCTCCTCATGGGACTTGTGCTCCAGACTCTTCACCAGCTTTCTTCCTCTTCTTATTCATCCCATGTTCATCCCAGTTTCTTAGATAACAAGTCTGGATAGGAAATAACCTCTGGAAGAGATGATTCTTTTCCCCACTGACTCTATTTAAACCAGATGACAAGCTCATACCCCAGAGCCAGTTCTTGGACAGCCAGAGTTAGGTGTAAAGAATCTTTTAATAAAATTTAGGTTAAGTTTAGTGAGATAAATCCAACCCCTTGTGCTCCTGCACACACTGGAAAAGAGCCATGAATGCCAGGCATGGTGGTGTCAGTGCAGTGACCCCCTGGCTGGGCTGGGGTGCCCTGGGGGACCAGAAGCTCTGCCTGCACTGTGGATGCACCAAGTGCTGCAGTGCAAGCACAGCACAGATGTTTCCAATAAAAGCAAAGCCTCCCTCTCCTCCTCAAAAGCTAAAAGCACATTTGCTTGTTTTCTGAGAAAATCTGAGAATTGCCCCTGCTCTGCCAAACTGTCCAGTCTAACAGGGTGTTTGCAAGCACCCTGAGACTCAGCTCTGCCTGCTTGGATTAATTATTGATGACCTGCTTGGCTTTGCCAGATGACCTTACTCAATTCAGTAGAAAATAATTTTAAACGCCCCGAGAAAGAATTTGGACATAAATATTTTCTTTGTGCATACACACAAACAGATGTGCATCTTAAATGGAGCTGATGCATTAGCTATTAATCAGATTTAATATTACACAGGAGTGAAAAAGATTAATTTCAAGGGTTGAATGTAAAGCTCAGTGGTGCTCAGACATCTTACTCTGTTAGATACTTTTAAAGACCTTAGCCTAAGAGAATATTTCATTGCTTTCCTTTAATACATCACTTAAAAAATCCCTGTGAAAGGTGTAAAATGAATGCTGGCTTCTGCATTTGCAAAGCATCTCAGGGAGATTTAAGTCACAGAACTCTGGCAGATGCAGATTCCAGCAAGAAAGGAGCTTTGCAGATTATAAAAGAAAGAAGTCTTAATTTAAAGTTTCAAATGCTGTGTGGAGAAGTTTGACTTAAAAAGTATTAGGCCAGATTGGCACTGATAATGCAACCCTGGAGACAAGACACTCCAAGTTACAGCTCTAAAAGACTGTTTCTCACCAAAGAAGAATTTGAGCTACCCTAAGGAGAATAATATTTGTCTCCAGATGCTGCTCACTAAATCAGCTTTAATTTTAAATGAGAATGAAACTATGAGCTATCTGTGCCACTCCCAGGAAACCCAAGCAGACAGACATGCAGCCAGTTCTCCTTCCAAAGGGCAGGAACAGCCAAGTCACACACGTGTTGGGAACCAGCACCACCCTGCTCCAAAACCCTTCTCACGTGGGAAGTCAAAAAGGCACCTACACTGGAAAATTAAGGCACAATTTATATTTTTTTTTTTGTCTGCAAAATTGTTGGGCCTGGACAAGGCAACGGCATGGGGTCTGTCTGACTTCTCTTCCCAGATCAGATTCCAGATAGGAATATTACATCCAACCTCCCTCAAGGATGTCAGGAACCCACCTGCTTCTAAATGTGCTCATGCTGAACTGATATAACAAAAAGGGAATATATGTTTGGGCTCAACCCCAGGAGTTCTGCCTTGGCTTTGAGTCAGTGCATGATTTATGCCCTCTGGAAGGGCTCAGAGACACCTGAGCACACAGAGCCACCCAAATAACTCAGCCCTGCTCTTCAGAAACTACTGCCCCTTCTAAAGCAGAAACTTTACTAAAGCTAAATTCCAAATTATGGCTCATTTGCTTAAGCAACTCTGTAAATGAGATCTTCATGATCTTCCCTTTGGAAGTTTGCATGGCCTGAATGGCTGCCTGCCTTCCCTTCCATGACCACAGTGCCAAGAAATGAAACTTCATCTGCTTGGGAGATATATTTACCAATATCTGGAAGTGTTCAAGAAGTTTGGATGAGGCTTGGAGCAGCCTGGGACAGTGGAAGGTGTCCCTGCCATGGCAGGGGGTGGCACTGGATGGGCATTAAGGTCCCTTCCAACCCAAACTATTCCATGGTTCTATGAAGTGATGGAACTGATCAGGTTTGCTTTTTGCTTTGTTTCACAGATGAAAAAACCCAGATTTGCTGGGCTGTTGAGCAGGTAATGAAAAAAACTTCATGCTATGTGCAGCCTCCAGGATACTGAATGAGGTTGTTGGGGACTAAGATCCTAAATCCAGCAGAAAACAACACAGTTCTGTATGGACCAGCCCACACTGGATCCCTCTCATTGTTTAATGCAATGGGGAGCTCAGGCCAGGCTGCTCCCCCAGAGGAAGGCAGGATGTCCTCTGCAGATGAGGCTCACAAAGGTGGGAAGCTGTTCAGAGGACAAGGACATGCTGCACTCACAGCTTGAGAACCCAGGCTCCTTGGAAGTGCTGCAGGAAACGTGCAGCACTGTGCCCTGGAAACACAGAGCTGCAGGGATGGCTGCAGCCTCTTCCTCCTCCTGGCTCTCCTCCACCCCAGCAGGGGCTGAGGGAAGCCAGAGAACACATTTTTCAAGGTGTCAAACCACATCTAGGCTCGTGCTTAAGAACGGATTACGGAAAGTGCACTGAACTAACAGTGTTAGTGCAGGGATTAAATCCCCGTGCTCCTGGCACCCAGCCCTGGGCTGGACATGGGAACAGCCCAAGGGCTGTACCTGCTTCCTCCCAGCTCTGGGCTCCAGCTCCCTGCATTGAGGCTGCTGCTGTCTGTCAGTGCACACTCAGAGCCAAGCCCTGCCTGAAGCCTTCCCAGAGTTTTGTCAAATACCAAGTCCCAGCCATGTCACCAGGGATTTTGCTGTGTGCTGTCAAAGAGATAACCCTGAATTTGCAATAACTGAGTGATGGATACTCAGGTTTGGGAATTCTTGGTTTCAGTTCAGGGAGTTCCACAGGCTCAATCCGTGTCCTGTGCTAATCTGCACATCCTCCAGCATCATTTTCTCTGCCAGTCCCTTCCACTTCCACAAATACAATGGTTAACAAATACTGTAGCCACCTCCAAATAGCTTTTAAAATTAGCTTTTGTAGGACTGACTGGACATTTCCCATGGCAGTTTATTGCTGGCTGTTATCACACGTGCAAACCACAGCCTGGAAGCACAAAATCACCCAGCAGGATGAGTCTGTACCACACCTGGCACACTCAGAACAGCACCAGGCACCACTGCTGCTTCCAAACCCTGCCCCATTCACTCTCCTAAGGCTGAGATGGTTTCTGAGCCAGGTCTTCACAAGCTCCAGAAGCCAAGGATCAGGATGTGCAAGGTGCCCAAGTGGGCTGGAATGAAAAGAGTGCTCAGGAACTTCTCCACTCCCAGTGTAGCTGGCAAAGCTTCCCCATTTCTTAGGATCAGACTCACCTGGGACATTTCTTAACCATGATATCAATAAGAAACACTTAACAGCTTCAGAACAGAGGAGGAAAAACCCCAAACAAACAAGAGCAGTGGCATGGTAAGTGCTTCACCTTCTTGGTATCTGCAGTATTTGCTTTCATCTGAGCATTGTGGTTGAGACCAGTTTCCTCCCTTTGCATCAGCTTCAAGTGAAGACTGATCCTTTGTAGAATGAACAGCCCATAATGAACAGCCCATAATACTGGTTTTAGCTGTGCTTCTGTAACCCAACCTAGCTTAAATGAAGTTTATTTACATACCATACTCAATACCTTTGAGAAAACCTAATACTTAACATACTTCAAAGATCTACTTTGTACTGGAGGTGGGACAGCCAAGACTGTGGTCTGCACATATTGCAAAATTCCAAAGGCATTTCAGGGTGGAGATATTTGTCTATGGAGTTAAAAACAACCCAACAATAACCCAATTGCCTCCAAATTGCATTCAAAGCAGCATAGAGCAATCTGTGGAGGGCTGATCAATCCTCTGATGTTTTTTTCTGAGTCTAAAATGAAGCAGTGGCTTGGGGGGGTGTGTGCTATATAATATATATATAAATATAATAAAGAATTATTTTAAACAAACCACCCAAGCCCTTGCATGGAAAGGGCTTTAGCAGATCATAAAGGGACAGACTTCATCTTCATCAAGTAAAACATTAAAGGAAATGTTCTAACTTATAGCACTATACATTAATGCTCAGCAATGTAGAGACTTTAATTGCCTGTTGCTTTCCCACCATAAATTACTACCTGTAGCTAATGGAAAACCTTCTTCCAGACCTGTTTATGCACCTTACTCTCATTTCATACTCTCACATGGACAGAAAAACCAGAAGGCAGCCTGGTGTTGTCTGAAGTCTCTGCAAATGGGCATGTCCTGAGAAAGCAATGAACATTTAAGAATACCACATGTGTTTGGTACAAGTTGCTTGAGCAGCTCATTATACATGTAATGTTCTGCAGGTTTTATGATGATTTATATTTGAATTTAATAATTAGCCAGTCAATGTTAAACCACGCTGTCACTCACACACAGCTCTTTCCTCCCCAGGAAAGGGCACTTCCTTCTTTTTGAAAAAAAAAAAAAATAAATCATAGAACCATGGAATGGTTTGGGTTGGAAGAGAACTTAAAGACCATACAGTTCCATCCCACAGAAAGGGGCAGTTGGCTTGAAGGAGGAAGAAAAATTAGTCATCAGAGGGATGCAGAAATGCAAGGTGACATTTGAACCTGGGTTTCACTCTGCATCTGGGAGATGCTAGTTAGATACAAACCCACAACAACAGGCCTGAGTCCCAAACACTTTCCCAAAGGATTAATTAAGGAATCCTCCCCCATTCAGAAAAAATCTGTCTGGAAACTAAATAACAGCAACTGTTTACCCCATTAGAGCTCTGCAGTAAGAAAGGACAGCCTCCTACAGCTTCCCACAACCCCAGGCAAGATAAACATCTTTGTTGTAAAGCAAGAGCCTCTCCACTTTTATTGATGGAGACAGAAAGTGCCAGAGAATGGGAGCTGCTGGATCCAGCCTCTGATTAGCAATTAAGCACTTGGAGAGGGGCAAGGCTGTGGGCACAGCATCCTCCCCACTGATTCACAGAAAACCCTCTCACATAAATCAGCCATCCCTTGATTTTAGTGCTGGGTATGCTCGTGACAAAGGAGCCTCATGGGGCTCTGTGCAGCCATCAGATCCAGCCTTTCCAGCCTGCAAACCTGGGGGAAGGTCCAGAGGGCTGTGCACAGACCTGTGCCTCCCTCAGCACGTGTGGAGAGGCCCCAGGGTGACAGGGAGGCTCCAGGATGCCACACTGCATCGGGCATGATCCCTCTGGAACTGCCACCAACACCAAAACCAGGATGGGAGACAGGCAGGCTCTGCATGGCTCTGTGGATGACTCCCTGCTCCACCCCTGAGCAACCTGGGCTGGTGCAAACTGTCCCTGCCCATGGCAATGGGGTGAATTAAATCAGTTTTAATTTAAGGTCCCTTGCACTCCAAACCATTCTGTGATTCCATGGGCTGGGGTCCAGCCTCATGCAGCCCTGGGAGAGCATCACCAACCTGCACAGCAAAGCTGGGATTGACTCTGGCAAAAGGAGTCACACAAACTCCAAAGGCTGCTCACATCAACAGTCCATGTCCCGAATTAAAACCTGCAAGGAGGCTGAGCCCATGGATCCTCCCAACACCATGTCCCAGAGGGGTTTGCAGAACTCATCTGACACAGCAGAGGGCTTGGATTCCCCCTACACCTCCTTCCCCTACACCTCCTTTCTCCCTACACCTCCTTCCCCTACACCTCCTTCTCCTACACCTCCTTCCCCATAAAAAAGCTACAACTCAAAATCCTGGTCCTTGGAGGGAGTGCTGGTTTTTATCAGATGGTAACAATGAGTACATCATGAAATCATTTAATAGTTCTCATTAAATGCCTTGCTGGAGAGCAGCCCTGATTTATGGACACTATGCTGTGGGTATAAATAAAGCTGCAGTTTTGCTTGTAACACAGCTGGTCCCGAAAATTAATGTTTTGCTTTCCATAACCTTTGTACTCTCCCCTTCCTCTGCTACTATGGCAAAGCTCGGGGCTGTAACTCGATCGCTCTGGGGGAGAGGAGGCACAGCCCAGGCTCAGCCCTGCCCTGGGGTGCAGCTTCCCAAGGACAGCCCTGCTCCCCGGAGCCACCGCCCTTACACGTGGATGCACCTCCCTGCTCCAAATCAAAACCCTCAAAAGCTGGAAGTGTTGCTGGAACAGCCTATCTCGGTAGGTCCAGCTCCAAGAAATGCTGATATATTTAGCACTGCAGCATAACTTTCCATCCTTAGAAGCCCAGTGTTATTCCTTTTTCTTCTTGTGGCCAGGGAATAGGACAAAAGCCACTCAAACCAGATGTACATCCATCTCCAGAGGAGAGGAAATATGGGGCTGCTGTGACACAGGACAGTGGCCAGAGACATTTTTTAATGCTTATATTAACCACAGCACCTAATCCTAAGCAAACACCTCATCAGTTGCACAGTGTTTTTTTTTTTTTAAAAAAAAGACCTATTAGTCCCAGCACAAGGTGTTCACTGAGTGTGTGACTGAGCACAGGGAAAACTGCACTTCCAGGCCAGGCAGATGTGGAGGAGGCTTAGGAAAAAGTCATTTTAAACAAGGATGGGGAGCAGAGCTTTGCAATCATATGGTTTGCATCTGGGATTTACAGGCATGATAATTTTATAACCCTCTCCTTGCAGTTTTTGAAGCAGTGCAATATTGTTTGCTGCTGCAGGAAACATCCTCCTGCATCTGACAACTTAATGTGGCCCTGAGCCTGCACCCTGTGCTGTAAAACAGGCACTGGGAAGCTGGCAGAGCCAGGGGAGTGCAAATGGGCACCTGTAATTAAAACATAAATCTTAGAATTGACCAGTTTACTTCTGCTCACAGCCAGAGCTGTTCAATCTGGTTGATTTTATACGAGTATATATGAGCTTTACTTCATAAAAGTCAGTTTCTAGTGACTTCATGTGCTTCTTCTCTGGTTGAAACCAAGAAACCTCTTACTCAACCAACCATCTTTCGTGTGCACATAATACATGAGGCTGCAAAATGATTGCAAGGAGAGACTTTTGGGCAAGATGACTCAAAGCACTGAGACAGCTGAGAACAAAACAATGAGAAAATCACCTTTAACCATGGCAGGAAATGTGGGAAAGATTAACTTCTTTTTAAGAGTAGTATTTTTACATTTCCAGACACAGCCCCAGCACAGTCCCAGCTGTGTGCATATTCCAGGCATTAACAGTACATGGACTCACAATCTGCCCAAAACCAAACCTTAGCTATCATCAAGCTTAGTTTAGCCACATATTTGGCCTCTACACATGAAGAAATTAAGAGTTTTTCCTTGGGAGGCAATGCAGATTTTGGCAGTTGAGTTTCAAACATTTGAAAGTAATTGCTAATGCACAAAGAAGCTGGAATTGAAGAGAATTTTCCCCAGGTTGGAGATCAGTGCTGGTTTCCACTCCAAGAGCTATTGAAGTCAGTCAGACTCAGTCAAACATGCCCTACACAGATGTCAGCACTATCCCCAGAACACAGATACTCACAGACACATACATGCATTTGGATGTCTATTTCTCTGTAGGTGCAGAAAATTTATATTCAATTACTTGCCTTTAAAATGATACATAAAGCAGGAAGACAACTTGTTTCAATAGGAAAAATTGATTGGACTAGTTTCTAGGGTGTATTTATTCATACTATAAATTTTTGTTAGGTGATGGATTTAGATGAATCTGACCTAAAGACTCTGGCTCTTCTCTCCTACTAGTTCATGTCTTGATAATTAATAAAGATTTTTTTTTTTTCTTGAATTTAGTACATAAAAATACATCAGTTTTGCAGAGGTCATTAACTCCAGGGTTTCTACTGAGCCACATGGTTGATCTTGGGCTGCTGCAGGTTCCAATCCCATTTTTCTGGCTATGAACCTTCATTTCATTTTATTGCTTTTGGGTTTATGAGAGGCTAGGAAGCAGCAGAGGACATGGAGAACCTACTTTTGCTTCTGACACTGGTGTGTGGCCTTGGGTACATCACTTGGCCTTTCTTGGTTTCCACAACTGAAAAATGAGGATAACAACACCTTGCTCCTTTGTGTGAGCACCTCAGAACTTCATTGGGGGAAAAACAGATTCAGAAGAGTGAGGTGTTTCAGATTGAGAGTGATGGATGAATCTGTGGCCAAAAAGAGAATGGATCAGCCACAAACTGTTTGGGATGATGCCCTTGCCAGCTGGGGGCCAAAAATGGATTTTGGCATTGACTTCAAGAAGTTCAGAGTTTGACCTTCTACACTGCAGGACCTCATCTGTAAACCAGAAATAACAGGATTTCTTGTCTTCCATTCCCTCTCACCAACATGGATTTTGCACCCCTTAAGGACAGACTGTGTCTTACCTAAGGTGTTAAATTCAGTTTTGGTAGGAACCTGGAAGAAGACTGAAAGGCAGTGAAACAACCCTGCAAGAAACACAATCAGCAAAAAGAGGAAGAAGAGTGAGAGAAAATAAAGAGGAGTTGTTTTGTGAGTCAGCACTGAGCCCCTCTGGGCTGGAGCAGCCACAGGGTGGGGGAACAGCAATTTCAGTGATAAATTTGTATATAAAGTATGGGACAAACCCTGGTCTCTCTGAGCAGCTTCCTTTGAATTGCAAGGAATTGCTTCCTTGCAGCTGAGAGCAGGATTTGTCTATGTGCAATGATAAAAAAGGAGGAAGAGCCTTCTTAGATGATCACCATAAAAATGATCTTGGCCCTTCTACCACTGATAGCAATAATTCAACTGATAAGCCCCTCTTGTGACTGCATTTCTGCCAGAATAAATTTAGAAATTCAGGTTGCTGGCTTGTGTGCAAGAATGTTTGCCCAATGTTTCTACTGAATGCATACAAGAAAGCAATGGCCCTGACTTCCTTCCTTCCACACCCATGGAATCACAGGATTGTTAAGATTGGAAAGAACCCTGTGCAAACCCCTGACCCATCAGGGCCTTCCCCCTGCACAAGGGGGATGGCACAGCTACTCCTCAGAGCAGGTCCTTACAACCCCAAGGAAGGGAGTTGCTGCCAGGAATTAAAGGTACCCAGCCATTCCTTGCTTGCTGTAAATATTTGGAATGGAATGGAATGGAATGGAATGGAATGGAATGGAATGGAATGGAATGGAATGGAATGGAATGGAATGGAATGGAATAGAATAGAATAGAATAGAATAGAATATTTCTTATTTTTATATTTATTTTTAAGCCAGTAATTACAGCCTGTTTCAATCCTCCACACTGCAAAAAGCTCTCTGTTCCCAAGGCAGGGAATCCAACTGGGACTGCTTCTTCCAACACCTCCAGCTTCCTTTGGGAGTTCTGGAGTTCTGCAGGCTCCAAGGGATCATGAGCAGCAGTCTGGCTGTCTCTGAGGGAGGTGGCTTTGGCTTTGGTCTCAAACAGGCCACTTGCCCAAACAAGAGAATCACAACAAGCAGCTGCTTCAGCAAGAGTTAAAACCAAAAGTCCTGCTAACACTTAAATGCTACAAATCTTTCCAGTTAAAATAAATTATTCAGGAGATGTCAGCCTCCCATCAGCACCATATGAGCTACATTTTTAATAGTTCTGTGCACTGAATGTGTTCTGTCATAGTATCAGTGATGCTGAGCTGTGAGACGAGGAAGGGGGAACCGAGCACGCCGTGAACATGAAGGAAGGAGCTGCTTTCTCTGGAGGGCCATGAAACACACATCACTCCAGGCAGGGTGGGGAGGACTCAGACAGCCAGAAATGATGCACTGACTTCAGGAATCACAGCAGGAACCTCTTCATTCTCCCTCAAAAGCAGTGTACCACCTGATGGGTAATTCACCCACCACCTTCCACTGTCTTAGGTCTCGTTTATTGTGAATTAATCCACTCTGTGGCTCCACCAGATTTTTCCAAACATAAGCTGGAATCAGCACCTACCCTAAAATCTCCTAATTAACAATGAAGAGTCTTCTGCTCTATGTCTCCAGGTATAATAATAAAAGAAGGGAGCATTTCTCATTGCCACACATGTTAAAATAATAAAATAGTAAAATACCAATCTGCCCACTGACCCATGTATTCATTTATTTGTCCAAATCTCAATCCATGTGGCCAAACCCTTCTATCTCCCATCCCTGTTTCTGTCCCAGAAGAGGGGAAGAGGACCAGGCTTCCCACAGGGATGCTGTTTGGGGTAAGTAACCCAAGAGTAGAGTCTCTTGGCCTACTCAAGGGAAATGGGCTGTTGAGGAATGACCCCAAATTCCCACCCTCTGGCTTCTGAACAGGAAAACAATTTTGCCTCCTGTGCTGCAGGTTCAGCTTTTAAGTGAGCAAGGAGGAGACACAATGAGCCAGTGCAAGGCTCTTGCAAGCCAAAGGAGAGAAAAGGGCTGGGGATATGGGAGATACCCCTGTTCCAGCAGCACTGGGAGGCACAGCAAACCCCAGCTCCTGAGCAGCAAACACCACCTGTGTCTTCTCCCTCACAAATGAGAGCAGCTGCTGACAGGAGCGTAGCTGCACCTCAGCAGGGCTGCTTTGCTCTCAGGCTGAACCCTGCAAGGTTAATTAAGGATGTTTTACTAACTGGTTCTCCCAAGACAGATTAAGAGATGGCTGCTCAGGCCAACAAGGCAGCATATGGAGGATGGAGGAAAAGACCAAGGTTTGGCAGGAGCTGAGGAAAAAATGCAGCCTCTTGTTCCCAGCTCAGAGTTCCAACGAGCACAAGGAGTGAAATCCCTCTGGATGCCCTCACACACTCCCACTGCTCACCCTGCACCTCCCTGGCACTTGAAAGAATCCTACAGAGCACAAAAATGCTGTGGTCAGTCCTGAGTGGGCCTGGTGGCTGAGCAGCCAGCAGAGAGAACCCCAACGTGCCCAGGCTGGAATGAGAAAAATCCAAATGCAAATACACCGAAGGATCACTGGCAGGAGTGGAGTCCCCTGGGGAGTGGCAGGATGAGCCTTTGCCAACACTGTGGTTTCTGGGAGTTAAGCCTGTGCCCAAAGGAGAGCTGAGTGATGCCATCGACCCCAGGAGTGCAGGAAGGGCACTGAAGCCTGAAGGTACAACTGAACTACAGGCTTGGAGCAGCAACGCTCCTGCCTGTGTGAAAAAGAGAATGACAGCCCCTGCAATAAAGCCAGAACTCCATCAATTTCCCCAGTCTGATTTATGGCTGCTCCCTCAGCTGTAACACAGCTTAACTCCACTCACCTACAGCAGATGGGTTTCATCTGCCATGGCTTTGTACCTCGTAAACTCTGCTGCAAGGAGGAGGAGCTGGCCCTGTGGTCAGCAAGGCAATGCTTGGTAAAGGCTGATCTGCATCCTGGAGAGAATCCATCAGCCAGGCTGGAGCACACAGAGACAGGAGTGGCTGGAAGGCAGCTACTGTGTGGATGCACCAAACATTTGGTGGATTGAGGTAACAAGAGAGCAGAGTCAGTGACTGTAACAGTGCCTGTCCTTACAGCACACAGTGCACATTCCTGCAGGACTGCCAGTGAGGAGGGACATCTGGGGAAGCACTTTCCTTTGGATACCTGGGAGGGTGAGGAACCTTCATCCCACCAAGTGTGAGGTGAGCAGAGAACCAGGATGGACAAGAGCAAGGATGGGGAGAGCCAGCTGCTGTTTTGTGGGAGCAATGCTGCCCAAGGTATCAGGGAGGTCAATTCCCTTTGGTATGTCCTACTCACCCCATGGAAAAATAGTTTATCTGACATTCACAAAAGAAACACTGATCTTTTCCAGCAGTACTGAGCAGTGGATCAGTACCAAGATCTACCCCAATGAATTAATTCTAGGCCAGGTCCAGCACTAGTTATGGTACCTCCAACAGTAATTGTGCTCTTCTAAATGGAATTTCTGCCAAGGATAAGACTGAGCCCCTGCAGTACTCATCTCCCTGAGAAAAGCACATTTCTGAGTGCCCTCTGGAAAGCTGTTCCTTGTCATGTTACTCTCCATTCACCCCAGCAGCCCCACTCATTCCCTGGGAGGCTGAAGACAGTTCTAGCTATTTCAGACCTGATCTGTGTTAACAAGAAATCAACCATAGTGCAGCAGCCAGAGGTGCAAAAACAGAGTGACCTTGTGAATAGTGAAGACAGACCCAAGCCAGAGCAATTTGTGTTGTTTGGAGCCAGCCTGGCAGTGGCTGCATTAAGAATGCACGGACTCGAATGTGGAACATGTGTTTGCTGAGAGTAATAAAGCCTGAGCAGGAAAGCTGGGGCTGTTGAGCCTCCTTCCCTCTCTTGGCAGCCTCAAGATTGCTTCTGGTGTATGACTTTGGGGGTGAGAGCATGATCAAACAGGTGGGCTGAGAGGTGAGCAAGGGTTTATCCTGCCATCTGTCCCCAGAAATCGTGTGTCAGAAACAACCGGCAGCGGTGGAACTGCAGGATTTGGGAACATCAGCAAAGCTGGGGTCAGGTCCAACCTGGTGCCCACTCTGGCCAAGCTCTGTTTTTTATTTAAACTCCTAAAATCAGCTGCTGCTAACCCCCTGAGCAGCTTTTCTGGATTCTGTGAAACACTGATGTGCTCCAAGCCTCCCGTGTGATGGGTGTGGCAGTCGGGGCCAGAGAGGGCTCCCCAAGAACACCCAGAGCTGGGGGACTGCTCTGCAATCCCAGGGGATTCTGGGGCAAAGCCAGCCTGGCTATACCCCAGGGAGCTCACCCCAGACAAAGCCCTTCTGCTGGGGAGCAGGAGGATGCACAGGTTCAGGTCCTGCCCAGCACATGAGGCTGCCAATGTGGGAAGGGTTAAGGTAACCACAGTCCCAGGCTTGTTTACCCCAAGCATTAGAGAGGGATAGTTTGCTGTGAACACACTGATCAATATCTCCCAGCTGCCAGTTTAATCAGGATTAAGTGAGCAGCTATTAATTCTGCTCTTTTCCAACAACATTTAGCCACCATGTGAAAACATTTCTTCCATCACAAACAAATTAACCTTGATATCATCTATCCAGACATCTTAAAGAGACTTAAAACAGAAAACCCCAAATCAAAACACTAACAAGAAGGGCCAAGACCAATAATCTGGCTTTAATTAGAAGTTTTCCAGCTCGCAGCTCCATGAAGCAGCGGCGAGGGTTCATGCTCAGAGCCAAGGTGTGCTTGCCTGGCACAGGGAGCTGGAGGCTGGATGGACACTTGCAAAGCCACTTTTGGAGTGTCTGGAGTCCTAAAACATTGTGGAGGAGCAGGGAGCAGCCACCAGAGCAATGTCAGAGCAGAGACACCTCCCTGGGACATGGCCACATGCAGTGTCCCCACAGCAGGACAGCTTTGGCTCCTCAGGTGCTGTTTTACCACTAACAAGGCAAAACCCCACAGCTCAGCCAACTCCAGGAAATATTTTAACAGCCCAGTCTGCAGCTCACCAGCAGGCATTGAGTATTTTTATCAATGCAAACTGCTTCTCCTCTGAAACACACCCACCTTGGGCGAGGGGTGGCAGGCGGCCACCCGGCACAGCGCGGCCGCGCATACAAACACGGAGCAATTCAGCCTGGGGACTCAACTCCCCGGGCTACACATGACAGATGCTTCCAGAGCCACCAACAAATGGCCTCTGAAGAGCCAGCTTCTGCTATTTTGTCTCTTTTCCCCCTAAAAAGTCTCTTGTTCCCATCCATGGGGTGAGTCACAGAGGAAGAGCACACATCTTAGGAAGAAGGGAAGCAGGACATGCAGAAGCCCAGCTCTGAGCTTTGTAAAAGCCCTTTCTCCCAGCTATTCTGCACATGGCAAAGGCACCAGAAGTTCTCTGAAAAAAAAAAGGATGACAGACGGGGCTGGACTTTCTTTCCAAGCTTCCTCTGAAATCACACTTGGCACAGCAGCCCGGCCTGTTGAAAGAGCATGGGAACGTGCGTGGCAAGAGCTGCTCTCAGGTTGGAGCTCTCTGGGCTTTTCTAAGCCATCTGGGCTCTCATTTAGCTTGCAAGTCTGTCAGTCCCAAATAAAAAGTCAGCTTCTAACCCAAGGGTTCAGCTCAGGGTCAGCTGAGGAGTGTCTGAAGAACTCACTCTTTAATCCTCCTGGTTAACAGCAGCGGGGAAAGGCCTTTGCCACCAGAGGAAAACTCACCTGATCCTTTCCCATTTCCCAACTCTACTGCCTCATCTAGCTGGAAAAATTCTGCTGTTTCCCCTCTGCTGGGAAAGGAGGGAGAGACCCAGTGCAGGCAGAGCTCAGGAGCTGATGATTTTCACAGTGCTGGGTTACACGACCTTTTTTCCAGCCAGCAGAGCAAGGCACTGCTTGAAAGGCTGGAGCTCTCCCTCCAACCCTGACCCTCAAGTCCCACCTGGATTAAGTTTCCTGCTACTATTCCCAGGTGAACAGCACAATGCCCAGGTGAAAACCACCATGCCCAGGTGAAAACCACCATGCCCAAGTGGTGAACAGCCTTAGATCAAACAACTCCAGTGCAAGCTCCATCTGCTTCTTTGTGTAACTCCAAAGTTTGTGAGATGCAGGTACATCTGTCTCCCCCCTTCCCTAGGTGACAGGATCTGACAGGTCCTTGAAGAAGGGACAAATTTCATCATGACTGGTGTGAATTCTACCCTCTTGGTTACTCTGTGCAAGCCAACAAGACCCAGCCTTGGGGTGGGGAAGCACGTCATGAGTGGTGACAAGTCTTTTCAGAGCAAACCTCAAGACTTCCTTCTGTACAAACCATCTCTGAACTGCAAAGTGCCACCCAGCCCTGATTAACAGATGTGTGGCTCTGGGCCTCCACCCTCCCCACTTGTGTCAGGAACAATGCTGATATGGGTTGAACTGAGGAGCCATTGTTCACCACGGGCCACACTGAGCCATATTTCACCCAGAAAAGCAGAGATTGGAGGGAGGCTGGCACATGGCAGAGCAGGTTCAGATAGCACTGAAGGTCAAGCCAGCTGCAGTGTGGAGGGCTTGAAGCTTTCAGTGCCAGGTAGGAGTGTGGATAAATTCCTGCTGTCCCAGGACTGGCTGTAATCTGGTGACAGCTGTTACCAGAGCTGCCTCTGGGAATGTTAAAATAAGGCTTTGCAGGGCTTCCTGAAAGATCTCAGAGAGTTTTACAAACATCAGGGAACCAAATCTCTCAGTGCTCCCAGGGTGCAGTACAAACCAGCTGGGATAACCCACTGAGGCAGGTCTGAAAGTGCCAACAACTCTTTTCATTTGTTTTACTGAAAGGGAAACTGAGGCCCTGAGGGACTCGAGCCAACCTTTCCTAATTTGCATGCCTGATGTTAGGCAGCTCATCTGCATGAAGAAATAATTTATAATTTTTACTACTACTTCTTCTTTTTCCTTTTTCTTTAATCAGATTAAAGTATTACAAGGTCGATCCCCTTTCAGACAGCTTGGTTGGCTGCATTGTGTTTTAACACTTGGATTTTTCCCACAAAAACACCACCAACTACATTGCAGAAATTTGATCATAGGCTTGCTCATGCTTACACAGAAAGCCTTGAAAATGGCAACACCAAATACGTTTTTCCCACAAAAAACAAGAATTCCCTTTGAATATTACAGCTGATAGATAAAATATATACTTACCACTCCATAATTAAGAAAGGCTCAGCAACTTTAATGCATATTGCCCTTAATCATGTGGAAGCAAGGAAGAACAAAATCATCAGAAGCTGAATTATTCTAAGAGCCTATTATCATGGTGTAATCTTATTAAAGAAAATTCATGCTGGTGTAGCCTCTTACCTTCACCACTTACAGAAGAGCCATGTGGTGTAGCTCTGAGTGCACAGAGATAATAAAATTACAGTGAATTATGTGGTCTGTGTATGGCCAAAGGAGCATAATTCCATCCCTTGGAGGAGAGTGGCTGATTTTTCTCAGGGAGGTGACACCAGTACTCCTCAGCTACTGTGCATAAAGGGACTATTCATCATTATCTGCAGACAAGCAATTTTGGGGAAGATCTAGGGGCAGCCAGTGCAGAAAGGCACAGCTTGCTGCCACGGCTCGGCCAACAGCCAGCGCTGCCTTCCTCAGCTTCCACAGCCCTGCTGAGTGCTGCACCTGCCCTCCCAGTCCCCTGACACAGCCAGCACTGCCCCTGTCCCCTGACACAGCTGGCTGGGCTGTGCAAGGTGGGCAGTTACAAGATCTCAAGGTCCCTTCCAACCCAAACCATCCTGTGAGAGGACAGTGCTCCATCACTCCGGCTTCCCCACGGCTGTCCCTGCAGGATGCTGCTCAAAGGGCAGGGAAATCCCACCTGCCCTGGGCTGATGATGGGCACAAAGGATGCCACAAGAGCCCAGGCACAGCAGAAGGCCAGAACAACCTGTCAGCAGATGTGGGGGAGCTGACCTGGCCCTATAGTTCCACCAAAACACCACTGGTGAGGTCTGAGCTGGTCCAGCCCACCACAGTGCCCTGTACAGCTCCATCCAGCTGGGCCAGATATTTGGGGAGAGGATGGGTGGCACTGTGGGGTCTGGGGTTCTGGGGCCAGCTGCTGTCTTTCCTAACCAACCTCTACAAAAGGAGTTTATCTGGTCACGAGTTAGGGACACACAATACAGGACACATGAGCAGAGAGCTCTGCTCACACCTCCTGTCTTGCATTGTCAAGTGTGAGAGGTTTGTTGTAAAAGAATGGGATTATCCTGCTCACTTAACTTTATGTAAACTTTTCAAAACTAACATTTCATTTCACTCTTTTACTAAAAGAAACATTGGCTTGCATTCCTGTTTTGCAGATGATCACACTTGACACTCTTGGGAAGGAGGAGCTCATTTAGCCTTGTGAGGTGCCTCTTGCTCTTTTGGGCCTGCACTTGTGTCCAGGCTCAGTTTATCTCAGCTGAAGTGGATTTCCTTTGTTTTATTTTTCTTTTCCTTTTTTATAATATCTAGTTTATGGATCTGTGAAAACAGCCATACTGGTTGGCTGCAGCTCTGTTAAACACTTGAAGACATTCCTCAGTTGAAACAGCTCCTCTGTTTTCAATGGGACTCTAATGCATTTATTCTGCTTTAACAAAGCCTTAATCTTGCCCCTTCCTGAATCTGTGCAGGGTTCAGTGTTCACCATAACCCCCTGAAACAGCCATGACACCAAATAAATTTGCCTGCTCCTGCTTGGTTCTCAGCACAAATTGCAATTAGTGAGCGAGGGCTTCACTCAAAGTAATTTTTCTCCCATTGTCTGCCCCGAAGCTGGAGCAGAGCAAGAGATTGGAAGAGATTGAGTCTGGCAGCAGTGTGGTTGAAGGCACATCCCTGCTCCCTGCTGTGCTCCTTGGGGATGTGTGTTCAGAGAGCAGGAGGCTTTAGCCACGAGAGCCATGTATTATCACCCTTTGAATAGCCTGCATTGCTGTTCTCCTACAAAAACCCGGGGAAGGCTCTTTATCTGAAACCAGAATTGCATGAAAATTAGCTGGGGCTGATGAAGTAGCATCTGTGGTATCTTTTTTTTAACCCTGCTTTACCTCTCCTCATCTCAACATGTAAATCCTGTTGCTAACGAGATTAATGGATCAGAAACCTCAGGAGCAAAATCTGTGGCTTTTGGAGGAACACAGAGCTGGAGTTTTCCAGTAAATCACATTCAGGCTGTTCAGCTGCAGCATCCTCCTGCTCTCAGGTGCCTGCTAACTTCCCCAGTTCTCCCCAGGGTTAAATGGCCATGTTTGAAAACACTCTCACATGCATTTGAGGCTTCTCAATGTCCCAAAATCCTGTCTTTATCTTGAATTAGACTGAAGCACCTTAGAATCACAGAAGCATTTTTAAGTTTAAAAAGACCTCATAGAGTCCAGCACTGCCAAACCTCACCTGAACATCTTTTAAATCCCTCCAGGGATGGTGACCCCACCAATGCCCTGGGCAGCCTGTCCCATTCTTCTCCTTAACTTGTCTTTTTCCAGGGTGTTGAGTGTTTGGACATGGCCTCTGCTGGCTGCAGGCTCTTTCTTCTCTGTGCTGCCACAACAGTGACATTATCTTATGCTAATGAGTTCACCTTACAGCATCTTCTGTCCCTCCAGCTCCTGGCAACCTCTTTGGCACACAATTAGGTTTACTCAGTGCTACTCCTCCTCTCTGCTCAGTGGGCTGGGGACCTGTCTTGGCAGAAGTGATGGTTGCAATTCAGCCCTCACTGGGCTCAAACCCTCTCTGCCTTGCTTGTAAACCCATACCACAGACTTGGACATCAGGCAAGCAGGACTCCTAAATCAACCTCCAAATTCTAGTGTAAAATCTCCTCCCTCTATCAGTGCAGGGCACACCCAGGCCTGCAGAGTCAAGGACTTGATAAACTGAGTAAACACCAGCTACTGACTGGGTTAACATGGCCAGGTAAGGCTCTCTAAAATGAGATTATCCTGGAACTGCAAAACTCCCAGATGTGCCACTGCCATGGCAGGGCTCAGCAGCTGCAGAGTGGTGCCAGGGGGTTTGGGATGATCCCAGATTTACAACTCAGGAAGTGATTTGGGTAGAGAGAGGTGACCAGAGCTGCCATAGAAGCAGTGATATGCTGCTGTGTCACAGTCTGGGGGCAGCTGTATGGCCCCAGTTCCAGACGTGTCACTGGAGCTGCTGTGGCACCAAGACCAGAAGGGTTTGCAGTGTCAGACTTGTTGCAAAAGTGCCACACCTCAGTCCTGAGCTGCTGCATGGCTGTGCTGAGCTTGGCTTGCTTCAAGTGTGACCCAGATGAGAGGTTCTGAAGACAGGAAGCCTTTATTTAGTTCAGACTGGTCTAAGTGTCACCTCACAAGCTGCTTGGTGACACCCTGACTCATAACCACATGCTCTTCCTGAGCTCACACGTTTTCCTCTCAGGCCTGCCCTTGAGCAGCTGCTGCTCTTACAGAGCCTCTTCCCTGCTCCTCATGGCCAGGACAGCAAAGGGAGCTGCACATTCCCAGCTCTCCCCATAGATCTGTCTGATATTTGGGGGAAGCCAGATTAGGGAGCAGATCCCTTCCACCAGCTTCTGACCTGCCAGTCTGAGCTGACCATACTGGGGGCACCTGGAACATTGACACCTGCTGGGCTGCTCCTCAAAAATCAAACCCTGACACCAAATTCATAGAAATGATGCACAGTTTGTCAATGTCCCAACTGCCTGTGTCTCACTGGAAATTTTAGGATCCTGTTCCCCTTCAGAGGTGAGTTTGCATTTCCCCTGTGCCCTCCCAAGGACCTCCAGGTGGTTTAGAAACAGGGTTACTGAAGACAGCTGAAGGTCACAGCTGTGAGAAAAGGGATCACAAGATATTAAAAAATACTTTTTCTGGTGGTTGGAGAGGCCTCAGAAGCAGTGACTTTTTGACTTAGCAAACAGGCCACTTGTGGTGGGAGCTGGGTGGAGACATCACCTACAGCAAATGGCTTTCTCCTGCCCCAGGCAGCATCCAGAGAAAAAGAAAGGGCTCTGTGTTTTGTCTTAAAGAAGTGCAGAAACAGGTGCTGCCAAAAAAGTGGAAGAAATTAAGTCCAGTGCTTTCCAGGGAGAACACCCTGTTTGCAATCCCTTCTTCATCTGGCATTAAAAAGTTGGATTAAAGCAGGTCAGTTCCTCTAGAGCTGCAAAGGTGAGAGGCAGAGCTGTAGCACAGCCCAGACAAGAGCTGTGAGCCCTTCCTGACCCCCTGGATTCCTGACATTTCAAACCTGAGCTCTGCTTCACTCTCCTGATCACAGCTTTCCCTGGCCACTCCTGCTGTACCAACACTAAACACCTTTTCCCTGTGCCTGCTGGTAGCAAAGTGTGTTGTTTAATCTCTGTCCATCTATTGCAAGGGAACAACAACCTCCTGGTTCTACTCTTTGTGCCCAAATCAGGGCATAAAATGGTACCTCTTGCTCAGCAATTAGATATAAATATAAATATAAATATAAATATAAATATAAATATAAATATAAATATAAATATAAATATAAATATAAATATAAATATAATTGTATCTATAATTAAAATTATATATATATATAATATCTATAAATTAGATAGCAAATAGATATGCAAAAGGCTCAGAATTACAAACTTCCCCCTTTCTTCCACAGGGTTGGAGGGGCCTGAGGAAGTCAGGATTCAGAGGTAGCATGGAAGTCATAATCCAGATTTATATTCTCTCTATTTCTGAGAGTACCAGAACATCTTATCTGGATGCATCCTTTGAAGTAACCTGAATTCCACTTGGATGAAGAATCTAATTAAGTGCTGCAGGCTTTAGACAACACATTAATATTTTCAACAGTTTGATCCCAAACAGCCATTAAAACTCTTCCTGATATGTGCTAATATGTGTTACATGTTTTTGTTTTAATTAGAACAAGATTGTAATCCATACTTCAGTTAAGTTCATTACACTTAGAATCTTAATGCAATCAAAAGACCAATCAGTCATTAGCTAAGTCCATTTTAATTAGCATTTACAGAAAACTTTTAATTGTGTGCCTGTCCTTCCCAGCAGGTGATGAGGGGAGTGAGGCCTTTCTCCCTTATGATGACCCATCTCAAACTCTGTATTTTGTGTCCCTAACTCATGCCCAGCTAAACTCAGTTTTTAGAAGTTGCTCAGGAAAGAGAGCAGCTGGCCCCAAAACCCAAACCCCCAGTGCCAGCCTTTATTCCCCAAGCAGCTGGGCTGGGCTGGGCTGGGCTGGGCTACAGCCAGCATGGCATGGTCAGATCTGGCCAAATTCAGGGTGGAGTTTTGGTGGAAAGGGGAGCTGCAGGGCCAGGTCAGCTCCCCCACATCTGCTGGCAGCTTCTTCTGTCCCCCTGCTGTGCCTGGGCTCCTGTGCTCTGTCCTCACATGTCCCTGTGCCCCTGACACCCCATCAGGAACCATCTGGCTCTGAGTCATCTCCTGCCCCTCTCTGCACTCCCTGCCACCACCACAGAGCAAACCCTTGTGTGAACCTCTGCAAAATCTGCAATGGAAAGGAGATTGCTCCAATCAGGCTGGAAAAAGCAGCATCTTCTCAATGCCCAGCATTCCAGCCAGGAAATGTGCTGCCTTTGCTGAAACAAGTAGATGGATTTTCCAGATATCCCCTAAACCAATGGCCAAATCTGTGAAGCTCAGAATATATATATGTATGTATCTGGGAACAATGTAGAAACCAGCCAAGGATAAGCCAAACTGGAGCTGCTGTTGGACAACTTCCATGTGGTTTGTGTAGACCACAGGCTCCTTTTATCTCTCCCCATCAGAATTCACCCCATGTTTGGGACAAGGCTCCCCACAACAGGGATGGAGAGAATCCCCCTCTCCCCATAGTGGCACTCAGGAGAGGAGAGGAGAGGAGAGGAGAGGAGAGGAGAGGAGAGGAGAGGAGAGGAGAGGAGAGGAGAGGGAGAGGAGAGGAGAGGAGAGGAGGAGAGGAGAGGAGAGAGAGAGAGAGGAGAGGAGAGGGGAGAGGAGAGGAGAGGAGAGGAGAGGAGAGGAGAGGAGAGGAGAGGAGAGGAGAGGAGAGGAGAGGAGAGGAGAGGAGAGGAGAGGAGAGGAGAGGAGGGACACAGCAGCTCTTTAACGAAGGAAGAGCTTCCTCCATTCCCAGCTCAGCCCCTAGAATGCAGGATTTTATTGCAGGACTATAAATGCTGAATTGCAGAGGCCAGAAGAATGAATTAATTATTTATTCCTTCATTCCTCAGTGCAGGCAAAGCCAAACTGTCTCTGTCTCCTGGGACTGCATGTCCCAAGGGCTGGGGACTGATCCCTGGAGTGAAGACCCCAGGTATTGCTGAGTGAGGTTTTATTGTGTAAACCTTCCTGAAGCTACAGATGAGGAGGAATATGTTGGGACAGAGGCTTTGCCATTGCACAGCAGCATTCTGAGAGCACACCCACCTGTCCCTTCTCAGCAAAATTACTGATACTGTATTTTTTGTAGACTGCAGGTGCCTGATAAATCTCTAAGTTATGAAGTGGCACCTGGAGAGGTCCCTCCCACCTCTCCTTTCACTCTTCTCAGCTTTCCAGCTCTTGTAACCAGGATAACACCTGAATGGCCCCAGGCACTGTGATCCCCTCCTGCAAAGCATGGAGTTGGTTTTCTTTCAGCTTCATTCCTTTAATCCCCATTCTCCCCATAACACCTGCTTCTCAGGCTGGGCTCACTCATTCCCAGGGAACAGGATAACCAGTGACTGGCACCTTGAATTATTTTTTCCTGGGAAGGAATCTTCTCCCTGGGCAGCACAATGGTACATCCCACCTGGAAAACACAGGCCAGCTTCACCCTGGGAAAGGGATTTAGCTGCTGGTATTGGAAAATTTGCCACCATTCTGGGTTAAGTTTGTGCCTTAAAAGCCACGTGCTAAACCTGCAGTGATCCCCTCCCTCACTGCTCTGCAGCAGGGATGTTTTAAGAGCAGCACTGATGGGCTGCTCATCCTGCAGGATGCTGTTCCCACCTGAGGTGGAGGCCAGGGGCACACCTGGAGGCTCCTGGCCCTGGTGCCCATCAGCCTGGCAGCCCCTTGCAGCCCCAGGGGTCACCAAGGCACCAGCACCCCCTGAAATGTGCCACCAGTGCCAGCACCACTCTCAGCACTGCAAAGGGACCACGCCCAGTAGCACCCACTGGCCCAGCTGAGCTTTCTGTTTGCCACCTCAAAGCTCTCAGCAGGGCTTAATCCTGCTTTCAGAGCTAATCCATTCAACAAATGCATTATGCAGATTTGCTTTTCTCCTGCAGCTCCAGCAAAGCTCTGTGTCCCACCTCTGTTACACAAGATTTTTGCAGTGGTCTTGCTCTGAGCACAGAACATATCCAAAATCTGCTTGGGACACACCAACCACCCTGCAATTTCCTTTGGAAATTTTGTCTGGAAATAGATTTTCTCCAGCAGAACGTCCAGCCATGGCCACTGCCATGTGCCTGCCACACTCTGCCTCCCTCAAACCTCACCCAAATCCTGCCCATCCCAGCCTGAAGAAGCCAAAGTCACCTTGAGCAGGTGAAGACTGAAGAGCACAGCCCAAAGTACATGTGGTATCTGCAGCCTAGTAAAGAAGGAAAGGTCATTTTATTTTTTCTTTTTGAACTTACAAACAGAGCAGAAGACAAACCCAGTGGGAAGAAATTCCAGCTCTTTCCTTTTAATTGAAAATAGATCCATAAAATCCTGCTAAGTCTACTGGCTAATGCAAGCACTGGGAGGCAGCTGGATTACACTTCCCAAGGGCAGGGTATATTACAATCATTACATTTAAAAGTCACAGGGGTCTAAGTTTAAAGCAAAAACTACACTGATATTCCTCCTCCTGTACTCACTCACAGCTCCTGACCTCCTTCTGCTAATGTAGGGAACCTGATTTTGGAATACTCCCCAGGAGATCAGAAATAATGGTGAGTCAGTGATCCAGTTTTAAAGATGTGATGCAGCAGTGATTGGATTTTCCAATGCCATGTGTCAGCTGAAGTCTGGCTGGGTGCTAGACCTGCTGATCATGGGAAATCCTACAGGCTGGAGACAAGAAGAGGGATTTCTTCATGTCTGGTAGATCAATGACCTCCAGCAACTGTGAGGTCTCTTCACAGTTTATAAATAAATAAAGAAAAAGGAAGATTTAATCTCCCTACTATGCAGGGCACTGCATATGCAAACATTACACATTTGAATATAAAGTAAACTAAATTCAGACATCAAAACCTGCACCTGAAGGTCTATAATTAATTTTTCAATGCATTTTCAGGGGAGATTATGGCTGAGTGGCCAAAGGTGAGCAAAAAGCACCCAGTCCCCACTGCTGGGTGGAATGCTGGGCATGTGTGACATGGGACATGTCACTTAACACTGCAGCAAAAGAAAAGCAATGCACAGATTACTTTTTTTACAGGAATATGTGCTCCAGAGTTGCTGGGAAATGGGGCTGTGGGGACTGGAAGTGTGGGAAAAGAGCCCTTGGAGCCGGATCCAGCAGAGGAATGAGCTGTCTTTGATGCCATCTACTGGAATGGTGGCTCCAGGGCCTGGGACCTGCTGCTCTGCTGGAGAACACCAAATCAGGGCTTGTTCCCATGTGAAGCTGGATGCTGCAAGTGGGATACAGGTTGGAAAGGCTGCCAGGCCAAAGTGATGCTCTGCAGCAGCCACAGAGGCAATAGGGGTGCTGGTCCTGTGAGCCCACAATGCCCAGGAGAAGGTGGCAGGGAGGCAGAGCCCAAGGAATGCTGTAAGGCTCCATCCACAGGAGACAGTGGCACTGCCAGGAGAGGAGAGGAGGGACACAGCAACTCTTTAGAGGAGGAAGAGCTTCCTCCATTCCCAGCTCAGCCCAGTGCAGGTACCAGACTGGAATCACACAAGGCTGGGCTGCTGCCTGTACTGACAGGAGGAGCAAGATTTGGATGGAGTGTCAGAAACCCCTGGGATTTTCCCATGAGGATGGGCCAATCTCCATCAAGTCACTGCACAGCACCACCTAAGCCTTCCTCCTCCCCCACGTGCCTTCCAGTGCACCAGAGCAGCTTTGGCAGGAAAAGCAAGGCTCAGATCTCTGCTTATCTCACTTGTGCTGGTGCTGCTTCCCCTCTAACAGCACCAAAATCACCAGATTTTTGTTTTATGCAAGACAAAGGGACAACACTTGGGTGCTTTTTGAATCCTAGCTATTTTAGAAAGATGTTAAATGCCACATTTCACTTATTGGGGTGATTATTTACAGCAGGTGCCATTTCTTTAAGAACCACAGCAGGTAAGACCAAGACTGGCCCAGGGTTGTTTTTCTCCCTGTCCCAGTAATTATGATTTGCAGATAGGAAACTGCTGACGAGTGTCCCCTTGGATGGCAGACCCAGCAATCTCAGGATAAAGGACATTTCTCCCACACTACCTCCCAAAACAAGCTTGACAACATAGTGACAGCCACATGGCCTGGCTCCTCCATAAACCTGGCAGCTCCAGGGAGTATCAGCCCCGTGCTGAGCCCTCCTGTGGCTCCACAACAGTGCTGGGCCTTTGGAAAGGTCCTCCTCCATTCTGTTGGACAAAAGATCCAGGAAACAAAGCCAGGGAAAGAACTGGCTGCCATGGAGAAGTAAAGGTGGTGGCAACAGCAAAGAGCAAACTGCAAACTCGAATAAACCATGAGAATAAACTTTCCTCCCTCTCCTGTAACTACATGAAACTTCCCTGCTATTTGAAAGGACAGCTGGCCAAAGCAGATAGGGAGAAGCCTGAACTAACAGCAGATCTTCATAATTCCACACTGCCAGTATCTCCAGTCCAATAAACACACAGTCCAACCAGCTGGCCCCTGCATTCCTGTGCCAATGGGTTGTTCTTTATCACTATTTGTTGCTTGTGCACAGCTTGGACAAAGCAGCAGAACTGAGAGTTTTCAAAAGGAATGAAAAACAAGCCTGAGAAAGTCACTTATCTGGAAATAAAAGCCCTTTGAAACAACAGGGATTGTTAGGATTTGGGATTTGTGTGTCACTGGTGAATCCCAAGGACAGGACCCACCTCCACAGCCCATTGCTGTGGGGAGCTCCTTCTGCAGCATGTCACATTCTCCTGAAGGGACACCACAGAGCTCAGCATCCCTGGGAACCTGCAGGATTCCCAGCACGTTCATCCCATGCCCCACAGTGAGCAGGGCTGCAGAACATCACATCCAGCTGCCTCTTGTGGCCTCCCAGCACACAGTGAAAAATAAGAGGCAATCAAGGCACACACTTTATAAAAAAATAAATAGATAAAAACAGGACTCTGAGGCACAGAGGTAGAGAAGGAGAAAAAATGAGGAAAATGACAAGATGAGTGAAGGATGACAGGAAATGAAAGGATAAGTGAAGACTGGACTTACCTGAGGTGTAATAAGGGGAGGAGTTGAGTGAGTAAAAAAAAAAAAATATAAAAGGCAAATTTGGTATATTCTGTTCACAGGGCCACACATAGCCCTGTTTAACAGGTTTTGTTGCCTCCAGCATTTCCTGGGCATCTGCCATGGAGATCTGGGCTGCCTCTCCATCCAAACAAATGGGATTGATTAAATCCTATCACACTCTCAAGGATTTTTACAGGCAGGCTGTTCTGTACATTTGCAACGCAGAGATCTGACCAAATTCCCCACAGAGCAATTGCTACAGCAAACTGTTGTTTTACTGCCCTGTCAATCCTCTAGGAGTTTCCCATAAAGGCAGCAGCTCCTGGATTTACTTGGCAATCAGCCCCTTTCCCAAGGATGGCCACCTGGGATGAGTGAGCTTGTCTGGCTGTCAGGACAGCACAGACAGGATACTCTGTGCAGGGGGCTGAGGATGGGGTTTGTGTCCAGCACTCCCACAGGACTGTCCACACAATTCCAGAATTTGGAAAACATGGGTGCACGTGAGCTGGAATAAGCACTGCAGCTTTTGTGTCTGTTTTTCCTTGAGTGCTGCTCTCTTGGATAAAACCTACCTGGCTCTGTGTGTGTGTGGGTTTGGCTCAGAGCAGGGCCAGAGCTCTGCTTCCAGCCCTGAATTCCTCTCCACCTACAGAGCCCAGCTTGGTTTGTTCTTCCCCCAAATGTCTCCCTGCTTTTCCCTGGAGCTGGCAGCACAGCCACATTCCCCAGGTGATGTCAGGAGGGTGAACACAGCCTGTCCCTGGGAGTTCTGAGCAGAGCCTGGCTTTTCCTGGGAAGTGATGCCTGTGAGGTGTCCCCACAGAAGGGATTGAGTGGGAACAGTTCAGTCATCAGCCAGGGGAATCCCTCAGCAATGCCACCCTGAGCAGGAGGGGTCTGGGAAGGAGAGCAGAAGGGCACAATGTCAGCATCAGAGAGAGGATTGAGGGAAGTTTTGATTTTCCTGGTTTGCCCAGAGTCACATGTAGATAATTTCTGTCCCCAGGAGAAGGGTATAGGAAAGTATCTCCAGTCCAATAAACACACAGTCCAACCAGCTGGCCCCTGCATTCCTGTGCCAATGGGTTGTTCTTTATCACTATTTGTTGCTTGTGCACAGCTTGGACAAAGCAGCAGAACTGAGAGTTTTCAAAAGGAACGAAAACCAAGCCTGAGAAAGTCACTTATCTGGAAATAAAAGCCCTTTAAAACAACAGGGATTGCTAAGATTTGGGATTTGTGTGTTTAAGAGCAGGCAGGTAGTGTCAGGAGGCAGCAGGAGCTGCTGGCACTGGTGATGTGCCTGTGCAGACCCTCCCTGAGCCCAGCAGGAAGAGCCTGGGGCTGGGACAGACAATTCCATCATACCTCTCAGCAACCAGGATTTGGGCTGCTCCCCAGGCAGGGACAGTCACTGGGACAACATCAGGCACCTGAACTGCAGAAACTGGGAGCTGCAAAGCTGTTTATCCCCTCCCATCAGATCCAGTGGCTCCTTTCAATCCAGAAGCATCTGTCTGCATGGAATGACACTCTGCATTCTTGTTCAGCCCGGGTAAGGTTTAAATGTCTATATGGCAAACTCCACTGCTTGCTTTTAATTGTCCTTTCCTCCTGATGACAGGCTGTGCTTTGGTAGGGACAAAGCTCCCTGGAGTGGCCACACAAGGATGTGGGAGGAGGGTGCCACAGGCAGCACTCTGGAGCTAAATGATGCTCACTGCAGCTGGAACAGAGGGTCCAAGGCACTGATGAAAGGTGAGGAAGTTACTCCATCCCACCCTCCTCAACCACCCTATGTAATATCTCCTATAATGCACTCTCCAAAACTTTCCAGGAGCAAATTCTAAGACTTCTATGCTGTTTACACAGCATGAAAATCCTCTCTCAAGACACAGCATGAATATTGCCACAGCATTTTGCAGCTGTAAACAATCCCAGGTCAGGATTTCAAGAACAGCCCTGCCTCTTGTGACTGTGGGGCGTGATGTTTTAATAGTAAAAAAAAAAAAAAGAACAGGAAGCAAGTGATACATTTGGGAGGTGCAAGGCATTTTCCAGCTCCTCAGGAATGATGGAAAGGCTCCCACTGGCTTCAGACAGGGAGGGATCAGAGCTGCTCATCCCTCCAGCCTGGCCAGGCTGCCACGTGCAGATGGCAACACCCCCTGGTGCACAGCTGCTGCACAGCTGCAGCACGAGCCACAGCCACTGCCACATCCCTCACTGGCACCATTTTGTGCCAAGGCTGCAGCAGGAAACCTGGGAGATAAAAAAACCTCAGGAAGTCACTTTGATTTCCTAAGCCTTGGAGCTGCTGCTGGCTCCCAGGATCAATCTGCCTCCAGTGGAGCAGAGCTGGCACTGAGGGGCCTTGCTCTGCTCTGCACAAACAGAGGTTCATTTTTTGCTGCTGCCCCATCATTTTCCCAAGCAAAGATTCCTTTGTCTCACTCAGACCAACTGTTTTGTAAACCCCAGGTGACAAAGCACTGATGTTCCCCCATAAACCACCAGTCCCAGCAGTTCACCCAAACCTTCCAGGACTGGGATGCTGCAGAAATGGGAGTCAGGCACCAAGGGATGCCAGCATAGGATGTGAAGATACAGCTTGGGCAACAAGGACACTGAAGGCTCTGATACACCCCCAAACACATCCCAGCCCTTCCTGTCTCCCTGATTACCTGCCCCACCTGAGCTTTTTGCCTTCCCAGTGACAGCAGAGCAATCCTGGTGACAAGGTCCCTCTGTGTGTTCCTATGGAAGCTGCAGCAGGAAAAAGCCTCCACACCAGCCCAGACAGGCAAGCCTGAGCTAATTGTGCATTCCACTTTCAACAGTGGCCAGTTTCTGACAGTGGTTTAGGAAAATGGGAGAGATTTTACATTAGAATTTGTACCCTAAAGGAAAAATGCCTTTTGAACTTTATTAGGGAGAATTTGACTTGTGTCTTAAAGCATGAAGGGCTAAAGTGCTACCAAGGCCCTTGAACTAAACCCTCCCACAAGGAGGCAAAGGAAATTTTCCTTCTGTCTTCCTTGGACCATCATTTTAATCTTTCAGGGTTTGTTGTTTGGGGGTTTGTGAGGGCTTGCAAAAACTCTAAAATCTCAAATGCTTTAGATTTGAACAGGAAATCAAGACTCTGTGTTTCAGTTCCTGCTGCACTGGAAAGACATTGACCTTCGTGGTAAGAAAAGAGTAAATATTCAGCCAAAAGGCAGCACACAGCTCATAAAGCCACAAATGCAGACAGGCCTAAAAGTTATGAACTTATTACAAAAAAAAGACCAGAAACAATTATTAAAACCCAGCCCAGGCATTTTCCTTTATTATTAAATGATGGCAGCAAATGAAGCTTCCAGGTCCAGAGCTCTGCTCCTTTACCTGCCTTTTCACAGATCCTGGACAACCTCTGCTCTTTAACAAAGCCTGGTTTTGTCCCAAAGGTATTTTCCTTCTTGTGCTGCTATTCCTGCATCTAGCAGAGGTTTTCAGTTTTAATAATACTCTGTGAGGGACAGGTGATACCCATAGCTTGGCACAGGGTAACTGCAGTCAGCTCTCCAAATATTTGACACTCTGACCTTCCCTGCATAGGGAATTTCTGAATACATCTTGCCTCTCCTTACAGAAGATCATGGAAAGGTTTGGGTTGGAAAGGACCTTAAAAACCATCCCAGACACCAGCAGGGACACCTTCCACTGGACCAGGTTGCTCCAAACCCCATTGAGCCTGGCCTTGGAGTTGTCCAGGAATGGGAGAAACATGCAGGAAAAAAAAAAAAAAAAAAAAATCAGGGAAGAAAAATGGGCAGGTCCTGAAGAAGGAAGGAGCTTTGCTCCCTTCTATTCACAGCTGAAATGGCCAGGTCCTCCTCACCTGCAGAGCCCAGAGGAAGGAGAATTGTTGTATTGCACTGTTGGATGGTTTGAGTGACTCCAGCTGATGTCTGGCCTGTGCCTCCCTGTGCTCCCATCTGCATCCCCAGTTCCCATGGCCTCCAAGTGGTGACAGTGACAAGAACCAGAGCAGCCCATGGGCCAGGCAGATGAGCTCCCAAGTATTTATTTAGATTATCAAACTGCACCTCCATAAATCTGTTGGATGCCCTGCTGTAGGAAAGGGTCCAGGGTGTTAAACAAATAGGCAATAAATTTCAGAGGATTTGGTAAAATTAGGATTGTCATTACTTTTCCATTCCAAGAAGACTAATCTGGGTTACAATTATCCCAGCCAATCCAGGCTTTTCAATAGCTCATACACTGATAAATGAAGCGTTCACTCTCACAAATGCCTCTCCTTCCCCTGATGGATGCAATGTGTTCCAGATGGATGCAGAAACCTTTTTTATTTCCCTTTTACACTTGCTAAGCTATTTTCAGGCATCTAGAGCCCCACAGGTGTAAATCAGCAGAGCTATTCCACTCTTTTTTTTCTACTCCTTAGATCCTTGAGGATCCAGCCCCTTACTTCTAACCTTAAAACCACAGATTACATATAGGTGCTAAATGAGGGAGGTAAGAAAAAACCCCACCAGACAAACACAAAAGGCATTAATTGCACAAATCACTTTGGGCCTGCCAGCCCCTGCAGAAAAGCCACTTTAATTAGGCTGATTGAAATGCAGACAGGTTTGTTTTTGTTTTTTTTTTTTTTTTCCGTTCCACTGAGGTCTTTGTATCCACTTTGTATGAACAGGAGCCAGCCTCCACATCCTCAGCCCAAACCTTTCCTCTCACTCCTCTCCCAGGTGCCAGGACACTGGGAAGAGCCACCTCAGCAGAGCCTCTGTGAGCCCCTAGAGGAGATCAGCCCCTCTGCCTGATGCACTGATGCCTGATGGAGGCAGACAGAGATGCTTTTGTGATGAGAAAGGCCAGTGCTGCCTCACAGAGGGATTCTCCCTTTGCCCTGCCACAACACTGCTCCTCTGTGATTCCCAGGCTTTCCTCAGGGCCCTGGGATTTTCTGAGTGCCTGCCCAGGGCCAGCTGGGAGTCCATCTGCAGCAGGGCTGAGCCCACACGATGGCCCTGAGGCGGTCACGAGTGGCATTTCCAACATATGTTTGCACAAAATGCTCGAGTCCTTTCAAGCTGAGCACGTGAGCACCCAACCCTGTGGCCAGTGCCAGCTTTGGGCTGTGCTTCTTGGCCCTGTGTGCACAGGGAAGGATTTCCAAGCTCTGCTCCAGAAATAAATGCATTAATGTTTGTATTTAATGATCTGAAAGACATGGCAGAAAAATACACACGACTGGAGAGAGGAAAATGTTCTGTGAGTCCCCCACAAGTGTGCAATGGGAGATGAGGATTCAGCACAGGGAAGGGGATGCAAATGTTTCATCAAGCACTGCTCCTCAGAGTAAATCACAATATGGCTCAATGCATGCTGCAATGGTCTCTTACCATGCAGTACTTTTATCTGAATGCTGTTTGACAGCTTGTGCTACGTGCAGCAGCGTGTGTCTGCCAGCACCTCTGGCCACTGTCCCACAATCCTAGAACCCTCTCCCCCCTCCCAAGCTAGCCCCATCTCCAAATCTCCCTTAAAACCACAGGACACACATCTAGGCATGTGTTTTCACAGAGCTCTACAAGCTTATGCACATAAAAATACAGCTTTGTGCAAAACTACTGTATCTCAAAGCTCAGGGGCTGTTTGGAACAGAGTGATCAGTCATGCCAAAAGCTGCAGGAAGGGACTTTTCAAAGCAGAAGTCCCTTTGCTTGGGTAAAAGGCAACTCCCCACCTCTCCACATAGCTTAAGGATGACTAGGAAGTCGAGTGTTTGCTAGAACATCTCAACCAGCAAGGACAAATAAAAGTGCTCTGTCGGCAGGAATGAGAGCTGGCTCATGCAGTGTGTGCTCACTCTCACGTCTGTCAGCTCCACTAATGCTCAGTGAAACGAAGGGCCTGTGCTGGAGCTGCAGCAGGACTGGCATTCACTGCTGGAGTACCAGATTTATCCCAGCTGCTCAGGTTCAGGCCCCTGCCACTCACCCAGCTGCTCCAGTTGGGCTGTGCCTCACAAAGAGTGCCAGGGATCAAAAGCTAAGAGGTTTCACAGCCTGGCTGCAAGCAGAGATTTGTCCCTGGGTCAGGGAGGCTTCAAGCTTTCATGCAGAAAAGGTTAAACCATGGAAAAACTGTTGAAGCTCCTGTCTGGGGCATGTTCTCCATGCTGGCATGGGAAGGAAATTCCTGACCCTGCCTGCCACAGGCTCAGCCAACGCCAACCTTGCACCTTTGCAACTGCAGCCACGTCATTTCCCAGCAGACAACCAGAAATATCCCCATGCTTACTCAGACAAATCCTCCCCAAGGCTGACAAAGTGAGAGGCAGCTCATCAGTGCCTGTTGCTATCTACAAAGCAGCTTGTCTGCAGAAATGTCACTGCTGTGATGATCTAAAGGTGCTAAAACCCCAAGAAGGAAGGGCTGGCATGCCTGAACCCTATTCTCAGTCTCTAACCAATGAACTGGTTTCCCTATCAGATGTCTACATTGACATGGTAAAACTCTTTCCCTCTTTTCATTATCAGAGGCTGGTGAAAATGCCCAGCAGCACACATGGAATCAGCTCTTGACACAGTGTTTACACAGCAACAGCAGCTTTTTCAGCTTCACTGGGGACCCAGAGACCAAACAGTGCTCATGGTTGTGCTCCAGGCATCCTTGCTGTAACAGCATTATAAATACATAATGAGAATTTAAAAGTCAGAAGGAAAACAGATAAAGGAGACTCTCTGTATCACACTCAGCTTTCATCATCTGAAAAGAGCTACAAATTTCAGCATGTGCTCATCAACACTGAGGGAAAGGTGTCCTCGTTAAGAGGATGAGCACAGGAGCTGCCTGGCAGCATCCAGAGGGAAAAGATGTCAAGTTTCAGAGGAAAGCTGCCACCACATTTTATACACACTGTCACTTTTAAAGAAGAAAAAGCAGCTTAGCACAGAAGCAAGAGGAACTGTGTTCAAGCACAGAATAACAACAGCAAGGTCATCCATGCCACATGAACACAGATTTGGATCAAATCCCCAAAGGCTGGTCTGGGAAAAGCTGCTTCAAATATCAGAGAGCCAAAACCAAGGGAGTCAGTCAGTACCTGGCCATCTCAGGTGCTTCCATGGCCACCTTGAGCAGTATCCATCACTTGCAAGTCCAAATCATGCAGAGTCAAATCACAACTGTGCCAATCTCACCAGATACCTCTGGGTGGGTTCACAGTCAGAACCTTGAGAGCAGCACAGAAACTTTCAGCACAGTTCAAAGGAAAGGAAAGTGTCATCTTTACAGGACAGACTCAGCCTGAATGGGACCTTATCATCCATCCTCCAGTTATACACAAACAACACTCCCAAAACTCCTTCCCAACATGCAGCTCCAATCCTGTTCCTCCCCCTTCAGGTCCTTCCTTCCCCATTCCCTCTCCCCTGATTCATGGCCACAGCAAATGTGCTGCTTGATTATCTGCTGACACATGCATTTAGCACTTCTCCATGGAAAGCAATGAGTTTGGAAGCTTTTCCAACTTCCCCTCTGGATGATGTCACCCTGGGCAGGCGCCAGGCTGGGTTTCAAGTGAAAATCCTTCACTTCAGGGTCAGACATCCTCCTATTTTTAGGCCTGGACTCAGTGTTGTGCAGCCAACAGCTGAGCTGGACAGTTCTCCTTATTCCATGAGTCTGCTGGCTGTGTCCTGCCCCACAGAACTCTCCAGAAATTCAGAGTGAGAAATGTGTCCCCTCCAGTCTGCAAAGGGAATGGGGATGGAGAAGGGACCTGTGGCTGCAGCCTGCCAGCTCCCATCCACCCACCTGGCTCTGACAGCTCCATCACCCCACTTGGCTCCCCAAAATCTTGTTAGCACCACTGCCCCATGTCCCCAAGGGCCATATCCACACAACTTTTAAATCCCTCCAGGGATGGGGATTCCACCACTGCCTTGGGTGGCTGTGCCAGGGCTGGACAAACCTTTTTGTGAAGAAATTTCCCCTAATAGCCAATCTAAGCCTTCCCTGGAACAGCTTGAGGAATTTCCTCTTTCCCTGCTGTTACCTGGGAGAAGAGACTGACACCCACCTGGCTGTACCCTCCTCTCAAGCAGTTATAGAGTTAAGGGCCCCCCTGAGCTCCCTTTTCCCCAGGCTGAGCCCCCCTAGCTGCTCCTCATCAGACTCATTGCACTCATTTCCCTAATTGCAACGCTTGGTCAGCCAATGCCTGTGCTGTGCTTTGGCCATTTAAGCAAAGTGATGTGTTGTGCACACAAAGCAGTTAAGGAAGGAAAAGCCTTTGAGATGAGCTGCAGCTCCACACAAAGAGCAGCCAGGCTCTTCCTCTGCTCCTCACAGACACACATCCCTGTGTCTGGGGGAGGCTGATGGCTGGAGTTGAAAGGATGGGATGCAGATCCCACACATCAGCCCAGCCCCTGTGCTGGGTGAGCTCATCTCAGCAGGGCTGAGGTGTGACCATGCCCGCTGCTGACAGCCACTGAAAGCCACAGACAAGTGAGAAGTGCAATGGTTTTGGGGCAAAGTGTGAATGTGAGTCACAGCTGCAGTGCTGGGAGCTGCCCTGCACCCAAATCCCTTCTCTCTCCTTGCACTCGTGCTCCTGCTGCAGCACACAGGCTCACACAGACACATCCCAGTCTGCAGCACACACACAGCTGGCACTGCTGCTGCTTGATTTTCAACTCTGGGTGAGTCCCATCCCACCTCCCCAAGGGGATGAAACCCAGCTCCAGCCCAGCTGGGGCTGTTCCCTTGTCCTCAGCACCCCAACAAAACCTGTCTGCATCCCCTCTGCAGCTGCTGGAACCATGAATGGTTTGGGCTGGAAGGGACCTTAAAGCCCATCCAACTTTTTCCATTTCTACTATCCCAGGTTGCTCCAAGCCCTGTCCAAAATGTCCCTGGATACTTCCAGAGAGGGAAGGCAGCCACTCTGGGTTTGTTGGTTGAACCCACTCATAGAGGAAAAAAAATAAATATCACTGGCTAAGCCTGCAGGGACCCTCCAGCATCCATGGGCACACAGAACAGCATCAAAACAGGAATGCTCAGGTGTTCTGTGCTTGCAGGGTGCCAGCACAAGGCACTGCTCTGGCACTGCTGCTCCTGAGCATGTTTACAGCACGAGCAAGGGCCCAAGCCAGATCAAATTTCAGATATTGAACCATTTGCTTCAAAGGAGTTACATCAGCAGCTGACTTGGCCTGTCTCTCTCGTTTGCTTCTCTCTAACTTTGAAAACAACACTCTGCCTTGGTTGTATCTATCAGAGCAGATCTCTGAGAGGACTCCATGCACCAGAAAGCCTGGGTGATATTTAGCTACAGGAAAAAGATTAGCAGAGAAGAAGAACCTGTGCTTTAAAAAAAAGGAAATCTCTAGTGAAACCCATTTTCTGGGAAATAAAGTGGTTTTCCATTGGTATGGAATTCATCAGTGCTGTCAAAGGCTGGACAAGCTGATACAGTTCGGTGCTCTGCAAGGACAAGTGTTGAGAAAGGCTCCTTCCCTGGGGAATGTTCCACTGCAGCCTTGTGCAGGGGCTGAGAAAAGCCTCTAGGGATAACAACGAGCAAGGATCACTCCTGGAGTGCCCTGCTCGGGTCACAGGGGCTGTGCAGATGAACACACCCTGTGGAAGCCCTGGACAACCCCAGACCTGCCACCAGCAGCACCTCAGCTCAGGAGCTGTGTCTGCAGGGAGGAGGGGAAGGCAAACACCCTGGCCAAGCAGCTGCCAAGGGCTCAGAGCTGCTCAGGCAGGGCAGGAGCACACGTGGCCATGGAGGGAGGGTGGCTGCCAGCCCAGGCTGGAAGAGCCTGTCCTGCCAAGACATTGAGGCACCAGAGCAGAAGGGAATGAAAGAAGAAAGGCCATGAGCTTTGGATGCTGCCAGAAAGGGCCTGGAAGTGGCTCAGTGCCATACATCAGGTCCAGCTGAGCCACGTGCCCAGGTCCTGCTGCCTCTGCTCCAGGTAGCAGACACTGGCACCAGCTCCTCCTCTGCCAGCCCTTCAGCAGCTGCACAACAGCACAAATGGAAACCTGAGCTGTCTCTGCTGCTGCATGAGCTGGGTGGATGTGAGGCAAGAGGGGAAGCAAAACTGCAGCTGATGTGGTCACTGCCACCCTGCCTTGCCAAGTGCACACTGCCTCCCTTCCCAAGGAGATGAGAGATGATTGCACTGGGGCTGCAGAGGAAAAGTCAGTCACTGCACAGGCAGAGAGCAGAACTGTCAGACTCCTGAGTAATACTGCTTTTCATCACTCACCTGATCCATTCCTCCTTTATTTATCCTCTTCTCATCAGTCTCCTGAGTAATATTGTTTTTCATCACTCACCTGACCCATTCCTCCTTTATTTATCCCACTCTCATTGCAGATTGATCTCTTTTCTGATATTCAGACTAATTTTTTTCAGAACATCAGCACACAGCATGGCTGTGTCCTGAGCACACACTGTTCCCTCGAGGCTTATCATGCTACCAATAAATAAATTACCTGCTAATAAACCCCCCTCAAACTCACACTTCTCTTTTAGACTGAAGATAATTAAATTTATGCATGAGTTACTAATTTCTGTGACTAAACACTGGAATATACTGGGAAGATGGAAGGCTGTGATCAGATGTGCTCATTAAGGCACTGCAGGATTTACTCTGAGCTTCCTCTACAAAGCTGATTCAAACATTATGGTAACTAAATTGTGGTCAAGAAATTGATAAAAAAACATGTGAAGAGCCTCCCACAGACAGAGCAAACCATGATTTGAATATGCAATAAAGGGTGATAAGGCTATGCTTGGGACTGCCTGCAGTCAGCTATCACAACTCGCTGACACCAGCTGCAATAAATGCTGCTTAAGACATTAAACAACATGAATTACAATGCAACTTCTCACAGTGCAAACATGGCTTGGAACTCTTTCCACTTCATACTTGAAACAGGCTTAATTATCAGGATGTGAGGCCCTAAGGATGCCTCTGGTTGTGTTTCTGCACAAAGGGAGTGCCTCTGCCTGCTCGTTCTCATTGCACTCTGCTGGTACCCAGGAGATGGGAAAGAACTCATAAAATTGCTCATCTTGGCTGGGCTGGTAACCCAGGGAGCAAGAGAAGGAGAGTGGAGGGATGCTCCCTCTCTGCAGAGCAGCAAGAGGGGACTATTTACTTCTTCACAGAACTTCACTGAATTACACAGTGACAGCAGAGAATTTATCTGTGTGGGGAGATTTTTTTAAGAATACTTTTATAACTTCATTTAATGACACAATCTGCTTTTCCCATCCTTAGTCAGCTGAGGATGGCAGCCTAAAAGATTTCTCTGTCCCAACTTTTGTCTTGGTCACATTTTGACTTCTCTCCTGGCAAGCCAATTTACTGCAAATTCTGTGTGTTTTCTTTAATCAGGCAAGAGGAACAGATCACAAGCCACTTTATTAAGGAAGTCAGGCTAATTATTCTCTGAGGATAATTAAAAAGTAGGGATACATGAAGTAACTTGACCCAGTTCTCCTGGAGAAGAGTGGCAGAGCTGGCAGGAGATGGCAGCTCTCACAGGCCTCCATCCTTTTATCCTCCATCCCTGGAGATTCCTTGATGTCTGTAATGAGGCAGCTCAGGGATGTTGACTCTGATGTCAGCCATGGCCATGAGATAAATCCCTAACCAGAGGAAGGAAACCCCAGGTGGGCACTGAGAGGGGATGAATCCACACTGCCACATTCCAGAGCCATCCCAGAGCTCACAGGTGAGCAGGGCACCACTGCCATGAATATTCCTGGCTCCTGCCACACACCAGCAATGGCAAGTCCATTATTTAAAAACCAAGGCCTGTAAATGACAACAAGAAGAAGGGGGAAGCAATTCTTACCCCATGCCAAGATCCAACTGCCATCTGACACACCTGGAAGCTGTTTCCAGAGGTACAAGGAGACACTTGGAAAAGCCTCAAAGTCATTTTTCTCTGCTCTAACTTGCAGGCTACAAAGAGGAATGAGGATATTACACAGCATTGCAGAATCAATAGTTATTGTGGGATTCATTGGTTTGATGTCAAGGCCAATTAGCTGCAAGTGGAATTAGCACATACCCCAAGCAGGAAGACAAGAACATGTTCTTCCCTAAATGGGAAAGATGTTGGCCAGGTGTGCACAGAAACTCTGGAAGTGGTGTCACATTTCCCAATGCTGACAAATCTCACAGCCCTCAGGAGCCTGCAGCAATCTCTGTCCTGGACATGGGACAAACTGAGAAAGGAGGAACCTGCAGCCCAGACTGACCCTTTGCATCTGGAATTCACACCTAGGAAAGGCTACACTTGGCCAACAACTACTCACCCCAACCAGTCTTATCCCCTCACCTTCCCCCTTCTGCCCTGACTTGTGCCAGCAGAAGTTTTATTCCATGTTGCAGGCAGGATTTATAGCATTTCTTGGACTAATCTATGCCATGCCTGCTTTGGCTACTGAGAAAGAGTTCAACACTTCAGATCAAGCAGCAAAGTGTGTCATATTAAAGGAAATAGGCTGCACAGATTTTAATTAACTTTAAAGATCCAAGAGAAGCAAGTCAAAGGAGCCAACCTGCAGGACTCCATGCAAGGTGATGTAAAACTGTTTTTGCAGCAGTTTAATGCACATTTTAAATTTCATGCTGGGAGCAGCAGTGGGGAAGACTTGGCAGTGGTCAGGAGGGTGACAGTCTGGGGAGGAGGCAACCCCAGGGCATATCCCTGCATAACCTGGGTGGGCAGCAGACCTTAGAAACCACAGAACTGTAGAATCACAGAGTAACCTGAGCTGGAAGTGACCCACAGGGATCATCAGTGCAGCTCCTGGCCCTGCACAGACACCCCAGCAATCCCACCTGGGCATCCCTGGGAGTTTTGTCCAAACTCCTGGAGCTCTGGGGCTGTGCCCATTCCTGGGGAGCCTGGGCACTGCCAGCACCCTCTGTAAACTGCTCTGAGCCCCAAAAGTAGGAGAACTGCCTCAAGCACCCTGGTGCACTGGAGGTGACAGTGCCAGCTGGGGACATCTGGGTGGGGAAGGAAGGGAACAATAGGGTCCCTTCCAACCCAAACCATTCAGTAGTTCTGTTATTGAAACCTGTGGCAATCCCAGCACACCAGCACTGCATCTGCAGCAAAACCCTGACAGCTTTGTGCTTTCAAAGCCTTTTGGACAAACAGCCCTGGATGCTGGGGAAGCCCCAGGCTGGGATGTGCACGAGCCAACGATGCCATCCAGAGGTGCTCGGGTGCAGCACAGAACTCTGAGTCATCAAAGGCTAAAGGGAAAGACAGCACCTTTGAATATCTTATTTATCAGATTTTCAACTAACCCCACTACCAAATAATTACATTTTGTTTATTTTTAGTTTATCCTGCCCATCGCTCGTTTATTTTCTGTCGCTCCTCACTGTGTGCCTGGATTTTCTAAGTATACTAAATAAGTCATTCTTAAAAATATAGATACACCTCTGACCTCTCCTGGCAAACAGGAGTTATTTCATTTTACTCCCAGTTGCTGAGAGCAGGCCTGGCATGATATGGGGAATTGAGAGAGACACTCACCTGTATTTCACTGCTCTGCTGAGCAGTGGCTGAGCTGAGAAAACACCAACCACACACTGAAACAGGAAACAATCTTTGTTCCCCATCTAGAACAGCTGGCTTTCAGCTTTGTGAAATCATTTCAGCTGTGAAATTATGACTCAAACTTGATAGAAGAAAATGCTTTTCTAGCATATGATTACACATATTTATGGGTGTTTGTGTACACAGAGTTTATGTGCCTGAACAATGTAGGTGCAACATCACCTGGGGCATATTTTATGATGGGGAAAAGTATGGAACAGGAGAGATCTGGTCAGTAGCAAAGACCTAATTCACCTTTGAGTGCAAAAATATCTTCTTCACTGGCACCTGTACCTGTGTGGCAACAAAATGTGGATTTGCAGAGTGATCCCATTAATATCAGAATAAAATCAAACACTGAATCTTATTTTTTCCATTAGGAATCTAATGGGATTAGAATCATAGAAAGTCCTGAGTTGGAAGGGACCTGCATGGATCATCAAGTCCAGCTCCTGGGACTACAAAGATTACAGATAAATAATCCCAAAAGCACAAACGATATAATTACTTTTTTAATCTCTGGGATTTCCCAAGCTTTATTCAGAAACATATCTGATTTTTAGATGTACTAAAATCACAGAAAATACAATACACTTGTACCTGACTTTTTTCCCCTCAGAAATCATCACTTACTGGTCCATTAGAATTAAGGCACAGTGTATTATTTTATGACCTTCCATAAACTAAAAAGGAAAATTGAGGAACAGATTGAGTTGAAAATTAACAAAATAACTTTTCAGTTTATGGCATGATTTGCAAGTGCTGTATCCCTCCTCAAAGGAGCATCCTTCTTTTACAGTCTCAGTATTTGAAAATGAAGAAAAACTGTGAAAATACAAATGATATCAGATGCCAGAGGGTGTGGCTAAACATGCTACAAGGAGGCAGGTTCTGGGTAAGAGGAGATGGTTAAAATGAGATTTTGAGTGTTGGGATCAGAATGGCAAATGGAGGGACAGATCTCTGCACTGCACTTGGAGTCACCTTGAGCTGACCTCAAACCCAACACCAGGCACCTGCCCTGGGTCATGTCCTGTTTAGAGGTGCACTCAGAGCCCCCCTCAGCAGCTGGACCTGTGACAGCTCAGAGACAGCACAGGAGCATGGGGACACCTGCACAAGGAGGGGTTTGCATTTGGAGCCATGAGTGACCCTGCAGGACCCTGCACTCCAGGAAGGCTCTTGTGTTTCAGACACCTCAGAGCTGGATGTGTGTCTGGAGGGAAGGGCAGACATATGGAGCCCTTCCTAAAGCTGTGAGAGATGACCCACAGGGATGGCTGAGTCAACAGTCTAATTTTATAACCCCGAGCCTGCCACAGGTTTCAGACATGTCTTATATCAAGTGTACAACACTTTCATGCAGCAGCAGGAAAAAAATAAGCAAACCCCAGGAAATACACTAGTTCTTTGTGCTGAGATGAAAAAAAATACAGCAGGAGTTGAGCAGAAAGTATTTCTCCAAAAGATCAAAGACACTCTGCCCTCCCCTTCCTGCTACTTTCACACTTTTAGTGCTTTCCTAAAAGAAAATATCACCATCCACCCAGGTCTCTGCTGCACAAGGAGGTGCTTGGGCAGACAAATGCCAGCCTCCATGGAGGCCAAGGTGAAAGGCTGTGAAGAAGGCGTGGCAGAGGCTGAGGCAGTGATTTGGGGGGCAGGCAGGGGGCAGGGGGTGCACTGACCTGTACTTGCCCGTGCGCACCTGCAGCGCCCGCATCCCGCACTGCTGCGCTCCCCCGACGTCGCTCACGATGTCATCCCCGATCATGATGGCCTGTCAGGGCAGTGAAACACAGCCACAGCTCATTCCTGCCACTTGTCACCCTCCCCTGACATAACAAACAGCTTGCTTTGAGGTCTAATGCTGCCACTGGACAAATTAAACAAGATAATATTGTCGTGGTATTGATTAGAAGTCATCCCACCCTGAGGGTAATTCACTGGCACAGCACACACCTGTACAGTTTGTAATCAATCACAGAAATCAAAGGGATTTGGGGCACAGTTGTAAGAAAATGGTCAGTTTTATGAAGTTAGGCCTCCTCTGTTCCTAACAATCCATTCCTGCAATGCTCCAAGCAGCTTAAATTAAGCTTAACTTCTTAAATCTGCTGTTCTACAGGCTAGTCAAAAGCTTAAGCTTGTAATCACCGGGAGCTTGATCCCAACCTGTTTTCTGTATCAACTCAGGTTGATACAGAAATTTTGGAAACCACTGTAAAATGCAATTTATTCATTTTTGCACAGTATGACATGATGTATAGAGGCCTAGCACCATTTGTGTTACCATCAGTTTATGACAATATTAAGTATTTAATTAATTAATTGATTGATTGTTAAAGAAAAATGAGTAGATTACCAAAAAAGTAACTGGTTGTGCCAAGATTTGTCTGGTGTTTGATAAAAAGAGTGCACAGAGCACCTTCCTGCCTCTGTTAAAGATATTTATTAGATCAGAGTGTATCAACCAAGGCATCCTTTCTGTGCTTGTTTCAAGTGCTTATCATCCTGCATTACTAATCACTATATTCATTCTATTCTTCAAATTTAAAATGATTGGGGGATGCCATTTTATAGTTTCAACAAAGCCCAATATAAACACAAAACAGTAATTTTCCATTAATGACCCAAGAAATCAGCTTTACACCTCCCAAAGTGTTCTGGATTATTCTGCAGAGAACAGAGGCAGCACCTAAAACTGGGGAAGCACAGATTTGAAAGTCTGTAATGTGGTTTATCAATCAGATTTTTTCACCTTTTGTATTAAAGTTGAATTTTGTCTAATACAGAGTTAGCTACATCTTTATTTTCATCTTTTAAATCAGCCTTTTGCTTCATAAATTTAACTGCCTGGCTTTCACAACCATGGTAGCTTCCAGCTCCAGACATTCCTGCCTGAATTTCCATCCCTTGCCCAGATCTGTTTTGATTGAGAAAGAATAAAAATACTAAACCTCCTGAGCCATTTTTATGAATTATCCAATTGCAACAGGATCTTCTCCCATGTATTACACTGCATGTAAAGGAGATCTCAAGATATACTTAAATTTTCTAAAAGGAGTCATAAACCAAACTGAGCTACAAACAAGTGGATCTGGGACAGCTCCTGTAGATAGTTCATCTTAGTACTCTTCCAAACCAGCAATTCAACATGAAATGGGGAGAAAATGATGGGTGAGATTTAAGTAATTAGTAAATAAAGCATCTAAATGTGGATAAGGAAAAGAGAACAATCCCACTTTGTGTGCAGAGCTGCAAGAACCTGGCAACACCACCCCCAGCCAACCACCATTACCAACTCCCCCAAACTGCTCCAGGACATTGAACCATTCTCAACTATTGGCTTTAAGAGATTACAATTCCTTTTTCTTACAAAATTCCTTCCAACACCTCCCTGAAGGTGAGAGGGAACAGACCTGCATGCCCTTGCTCAGCCCAAACCCCGACATTCAGGATGTAAAGAATTTCAACCCTGTGTCCTAATAACCCTAAAAAGAATTTCCTCTGCCAAAGGAACAGGGCAGAGCAGGGCAGAGCACCAGCACTCTCCTGCTCACCAGGGCTGTATTTTACCCCATCCAGGGAAGTTTTCCAGCAAGACTCTGGCAGCTCTGGAAGTGCAGCTGCAGCTGAGCAGTGATGCCTGTCCAGGCCAGCTTGTGGCACACGAATACAAAAATGTGCTCCAGCCCCCAGGGATTTCACAGATTTACTATCAGTGAAGGGCAATAATCACTAAAGGAGGAGCAATTATTCCCAAATCATTTAGGATTTAAAAAATCATTGGCAAGAAGATGGAGGTCAAAAGGTGGGTTGTCAAGGGAAATAAAAAAAAACTCTACCTGTCAAACCTGGGTTTAACTTCCTCTCTGGCTGCAATATGGTAAGAAGAGAGAGAAAGATATAAAACTGAAAGGTCACATAGCTGCTGAAAGCAGGAATTAAAAGATCCCCATTTGTGTTCACATTTTACACAGGGATCACACCTTTAATCTGTTCAATTCTTCTGCAAAAGTTCCTTTTTTTTTTTAAGACTGGCTACAAATTAACTAAAAAGAAGGGGGAAAATGCAGTGAGTCTCTCTGGGTTTTAAAACAAATCATCAAAGGAGGAGGATGGGTGTAATTTCTGTTTCCCTAAGATGGGGAGAGGTGGTTTGTGGCTGTACACACACAGTAAATAAAGCACATGTGCCAAAGCTGAGGGAAAACACTGCTCTCAAAGGGCTCCCATCAGACTCAGCCCAGAGGGGAACTGAGAACAGAGGGGGTCAACATGACAAGAATTTGGGGTGGAAAGGCAAAATACAATCCCCACAGCCAGCAAAGCCACTGGTGCTGCCTGAGACAGACCCTGAGCTGAATGCAGCTGAGCAGCCAAAACTAAGAAACCTTGAGAGATGCTGTTGGGGTGGTGAGTGGGAATCTCAGGCAGTTTTTGCCTGCAAAAAGCGTGCCAGCATTCATTAACTGGTCACAGAAAAATGTCTGATGAGAAAAGGAATTAGAGAGCAAGGAAATGAAGGAGGCAGGAAGATGAGAATACCCTGACTGACACAGCCCTGGTTGTGTTGCAGGCAGTGTTTACCAGGACGAGCTCAGATGGGGGATTTGGGAGGCTGGAGCCCATGCAGGATACAAAGAGATGCACAGAAGGCAGTGTGCTAACCCCACCAGAGTACTGAGCACAGAGAATGATTCTAGAGTCAGACATATTTATGCCTAAACAGATTTTTTGCTGTAGATTTAATAACCTTTACCAAGCCAAATGTGCCAGGAGCATAAGGTAATAAAGCCTATACACCAAACCTTGATGTATTAACCCCCTTTACACAAAAACTACAACACATTTACTTTTCTCCCTGCTCTCCTTCACCCAAGGAATAACACCCCAGGCTTCAGGATCCCACATTATGTTAATTTTGTTTCTATCTTAGAACTCCAAAGGTGTGGGGCCAGACAGTTCTCACAATGCCTTCATGGATTGAAGCTTGACATTTCCTTTGGCCACTTTTCTTTTGGGAGGGAAGATCTTGCCCTGCTGTGGCTGGTGAGCAAGGAGGGGACATTGGCACAGGAGCAGGTGCCCTGTGCCACCCCTGGGTGACCTCTCCCTGCTCTCATGCACCACTAACTCCCACCTGAGGCTTGCAGGTGCCAGCAATGGGAATTGCTTAACTGCCAGTAGTTTATGGACTCCAGTATGACCTGCCATAACTCCCATTAAAGCAGGATAATTTGCTATAGAGAGAACTTTTTATGATTATATAAAACTACCAGAACCTTAACATTATTTAGGTTTTATTGTAAAGCTGTAAAAATCATCCACTGTTACAGCTGCCTTAAAACACATGAATTAGGCATTTCAGTAACCTTTAAGATGTGTTATTCTTTGTCATAGTACTGAATTGTAAGATAGGTCTGGTTACCTCTAAGAGGTTTAAATTTCCAATCTATTAAAGTAATACTGGCAATCTGTTATTTCTAGGCCATTGAGGAAAGGTTAAAATGAAAATTGGACTTTAGGGAGTTCCTCTTATTCTAAGTGCAGGCTGAAAACATCTCAGCAGCAGAAGGCAAAGTCAGGGTCTCAGTAAGAAGCAGTTATCAAGGGAAACGACTGGTGATAACTTTATTGATTAAAGCAGCTTGAGGAATTTCAGAATTGCCACTGTCTCAAATTACTGTGGAAAGACAGCTTTATTAAAAAGGTATTTTTCATTAAAAGCCAAGTGAAAGAGAATTGTCATATGTTTTCAAAAGCACAGCTCATCTAAAATAGTTTAATGATGGTATGGATTAAATGCATTCCACAGGTGGAATAAATTATTGGAATAAACATTTTGTAAAACCAAAGGCAAGTAAAACCAGCCTCTGTCATGTTAGTACAAATGCAGAGTTCATTCAGGAGACAGATTAAAATGTAATTCAGTGTGTTACAGGAACTTACTGAAGTGACTATAGTGAGGTTTTAAACTGAAAATAATGAGGTTTTATTACTGTGTACCATGAACTAAACCAACCTGCAAATCCTTCTCCAAAGTACATTAAAGTCACAAGGTTGAGCACTCAAAAGCTAGGAAAAGATGTCAGAATTAAGGCAGTTTGCTTGTTTGGAATTTGCTCCTCCTACACATGTGTGAATCATGATCCAGGCTTTAACTCCAGCAGTGTGGATTGCTTTTTCCAGGGTGGAAAGCATGGAGTGACTGGTGCCATTATCCAGTGGTGTCTGCTGCCCTTCTCCTTGGTTAGGCACACACTCCTTTCATCTCCAAACTCTCTAAAAATAAAATATTATATCTACAAAAGACATATCTTATAGGTTTTATAGGACTATCTTATTCCTGGGAAGATATGGACAGACTGAAGGGAGTACAGAAAAAATACAGGGGGACTAAATGCATGGAAGCAGCAGAACTAAACCACACAGTTTTATTTAAAAAAAAAATAAAACAACTCCTGCAATGTAACAAGTCTAGAGATAATTGGATGGAGAAAATATCCAGGAAGGCAAGCAGTTATTTTGGTTGTTAACTAGAGTAAAACTAGAAATAAGGGGATGCAGTTTAGAAGGGAAATATCCTGGTAAATCTCAGGAAAAGCTGCCTTCCCAAAGACCCACTGGGCTGAACACCATCCCCAAGGTACTGACAGCTGTCTGGCTCTCTGGAAACTACTGTGGACAAACCATCAATAACTGTGGAGCAGGGAACATTCCTGCATGGGGAAGGAGATGGATTAGATGGCTCACTGGGTCTTTTCCATCTCCCCACTCTATAATAAAGCAAAACCCAAGCACACACTGAATTACAGGGCCATAATTTCATCTCCAGGCTCCAGGGACCTACAAGCCACCCCAAACTTCCCTCCTGTTGTTTATAATGTCACCCAAACCCCCCTGATGGAATTATTGTGCTGTAATTCACTGCTGTTTGTGAGGCTTCTCATACCCATCCTTATGTCCTGTGTGACAGAACAACAAATCAATAAAGAGGAGCTGGGAACAACTACAGAGAGGGGAAATGGGCTGTACTGAGGAAGCACAACACATTCAGCATGTTTCTGGAAAGCCAAAAACACAGGAGGAGGTTTTGGGGTCAGTCAGTGCTTCCTATTCACCAAAATGATAAAATATTTTATTTCTGCCTTTCCCTTATACTAAAAAAAGAAAAAAAAAAAGTAGTCAGTGTGACAGCACAGGAAATAAGTCACATTTTGGGATCAATCCCATCCCCCTGCAGCCTCCAGCCTCCAAACAGACTGCCAGGCATTAGGGCACCACTTTTGCCTCTGTAAGGCATGGAGTTCTGGTCACATTCTCCTTCAGCCTCTTTTGTAACTTCTCAAAGCTACAGCAAAGCAGGGAAAAAGCACCAGTGGGCATGAATGTATGGCACAGCCTCAACCTCAACCTTACCTGCTCTGCTGGAACTCCCAGCTCTGCCAGGGCTGACTCAAAAAAACTTTTTGCTGGTTTTCCCACCACCTCAGCCTGGATATCACAAGCATACTGAAAAAAAAAAAAAAAGAGAGAGAGAAACACAAAATACTGATTGGAAAAGGATTTGTTCAACTCTGTAACTCCAGTCAAAAACCTGTATGATTATTGATTTTTGCCCTTAAATATCACAATGGATTAACAGGTATAGGTGAATATCAGAGAATTTGGATAACAGAAGTGTTTAAAGTTCTCTGGCAGGAGAGAAAATGCTCTTTCAACACCTCAAGGTACAAATCTTTCACATTTTCCATCACTGAGTAATCTTCAAACTTAGTTCCAGTACAGCTCATTTTTTTAGGACCATCACTCTTAGAGACATAACAAATATCCTTTATATAAAACTACCAAAAATACTGGAAGGCCTTAAAGGATATAGAGGATTTCTTCAACTACTTGGCATAATTTTAATAATTCAAGTGAAAAAACAGAGTTTCAAATCAGGGTTTTGAAAAGTTACATTTGAAAAAGCAGATTTTAGAAGTTACATTTTCCTGCAACTAAATATCAGTGCTACACTGAAAAAAAAAATGTTTCTTGCTTGTTCCTAGATAAATAACAGCCTATCAGATAACATGGACCTTCAGGTTTCCCTGGGTACCTTGCACACAATATTCTGCTTTTTTCTTGTCTGACTCCTCCTTTCAAGGGCCTCACTTGCAATAAAGGTAGCACAACAGAAAAAGTTCATGGTTTAAGTAAAACAAATTTAAACCAAAAAAAACCAAACTAAGGCAGAAAAGAAATTAATCCACCCACGTTTAGAATGCAGCAAAATGTGGGGAAACTCCCTCCACCAAGGTGAGTAATTACAGAAGATGACCCATATTTATCCCAGTTACTCTTTTAACAAGGTGCAAAGGGTGGGTAAGCACAATTCCAGCTATAAAATACCTCTAATGCCTTCATATATGCTCCAACATCAAGTTTCAGACCATCAGTTTCTTTATAGTAGCGTCTGGAAATGAAAGTGATAAAGTTCCCATGAAATGAAAATGCTGGCAGTTAAAGACAAAGAAACCACATTTTATTATTTCTAGGCCTTTATAGATGTCCATATGGCTGCATAAAAAGTCAAGTAATCAGAAAATCCCAGGCCTTGGTTTAGCATCAGGAGTTAAGGAAAGGACAGGCTCAGGAAAAGGATCCCAGGTGTCCATCTGGGAATAACTTCAGTGGTTCAAAGGGGTTTCAGTGTGCTCAGATCAGTATGGGCTGGGCTGTGCATCACTGCATAGTGGAAAAAAAACCCCTGGCAGGTCAAAAACCAGGGCTGGCACCAACCAGCAGCTGTGACCCCTCCTCAGAGTGTCTGTAAGGACACCCCAGACACCATCCCTGCTATCTCAGCCTCCCACATCTTGTTTATCAGGGCTAAGAAAGCCCTCCAAGCTGAATTTTGCTCCTTCTAAAAATGCTCCCATTGCAATGAAGCTCATGGAATTAGAAGGTGTCTTTAGAGAGTTTTTCTGGAACAGGAATTCACTCAGATCTTCCAAGCTCTGGGCAGAGCAAAGACAGGTTTCCATATGACAGGAAAAAAAGGTAGGATGAGCAGTCAGCTAAGATTTTATGCCTTATCCTTCTGCCATTTTCGATTATTCAGCATAGCCTTCCTTTAAAATGACCACTTGACCTTTGCTAGAACAGCCATTAACCTTCTATAGTCTGGTGTAAACAGCTTAATTTTCTGACAGTGGCATGACAGAAGAAATTACAAAGCCAATTCCCACTCTCAGTCCAAAACAGATGCTAAATGTAAATCACTCCATTTCCAGGAGCAGGGCATTCTGCTTCAGTGACTCTTGACACTTTTGTTTTCTATCGAATGAACTAAAACTTCTACCAAAACCAACCTGCTGGCCCAAGGAAGGCACCTTGCTAAGGTCCACCAGCTGTGCTGGTTATGCAGGTTAAAAATGAAGTTGGGTTTAGTGTAAGGCCCTTTGCATCAATGAGGCTGCTCCAGTCAGGAGAACACTTCTCATCATTTATAATCTTCCTCCTTTGAGCCAGAGAACTCACCAGAGAACTTGTATTCACATTACCTCAATGATCAGCCATTAAAAACCAATATGCTCTAGGTGAAAACTGAGCTCTGAATATCCTAAAATCTTTATTTTTTAACAAAAAGTAGTATTTCAAAGAAGTAACAAAAAAGAGCTGTTTCCATCAATGAATGACCAAATAAATACTTTTACATGCACAGGGTACAAAGCATTTTTGCACTGATGACACTATAGTTCCTAAGCAAAGTTTGATTCTAGATTTAATTTTGAAATATGGTATTATCTAACACAAAATTTGATTATTTTATGTACATTAGCCATTCTCCTGGTGGCTCAACATTTTCTCCTTATCCTTCTAAGAAACAGGAAGGATTTTCCACCCCTGTTGGAGGATTAGAGTGTGAGTGTCAGGTAAAGCAACACAATGAATTTAACTGCTCCTTCCCACTGATAAATTCTCCCCACCTGGATCAATAACTCACAGACTAAGAAGGGTTTTTATGCCCAGTACAGTCTGTTGAACCACTGAGCAAAGTTGTGACTGCACTTTCCCCCAGATAAACATGCAGAGTCTCTTTTAAACCCATGCATCCCACAACAGATAAGAATAACTCCTTAGAGGCTGTTGGGATTTGTCATTATTCATCACAGGAATTAATGATGTCCTGTTTAAAATCTCAGAATACATCTAAATTAATTATTTTCAGGAAAACATTCAAACTCCCTGACTGGATTTTTTCCTGTGTGTGAAAGAAGGAGGTCAAAATTTACCTTTAATGGGTAGAGATTAATTAAAAATGCTGTCTGACATTAAAACTAACAAAACAATTGATCTGCCACTTTAAAAGCATCAAACTGCATCACAAATCTACACCAACAGCTCTTTATCCAGGCATGGCCTGTGGAAATTCTGGGTTTCTTTCACTATGAAAAATCATTTATATTCAGTTCAGGGAGGAACACGTGGCTACAGGCAGCAGTTAAATCAACAGTTCTCACCTCTGAGATACTAAATACTCACATGGGGATCACACATATCAAAATCCAAATTTTCCATTATTCTCATGAGGTTTTGAGGCTCTCCTAAAGCACCAAAACCCTCTTCATTGGCAGGCACCTGACCAGATCAGGCTCTCAGCCTGGGTACACAGAGGAAAAACTGGAAAGTTGGTACTCACACTGATTTCTCTATTAAAGACAGTATTAAAAAATGCAGAGACTCAAGGGAAAAACAGAGCTGAACTCACCCTTTTCCAAGGGAGACCAGAACAGGCTTCTCCATCCCAATTAGAAGTCGGAAAGCCTCATTAAGGTTTGCATAGGTGAAGTTTTCTGCTGCATCTCCAAGAACCACACAGTTTGGGTTTGTCTTATCAATCTCAGCAAATTCAGGGAGAAGATCTACAGGAGGAAGAAAAAAAAAAAAAAGGCAAAAAATCACAAATCCCTCACCATTTCAGATCCCATGGAAGCAACGGCGTTTCCCCAGATTTCTGCTTCCCTTCACTCATGACAATACATGAAAAAAAAAAATCAATCTTGGTCTGAATCAAGTGTTCTTCAGACACATATTGGAACCCTAAAGCCTGGGAGTTTTGAACTTTCTGTGCTTTCTGGCACTGACCCTCAAAAGAACACTGCTTTTGACTTGAGGCCTTGGAGAAGGCTTCCAAATTGGAGTGATGGAGTTGGGATCACTGGTGTGTGGTTTGAATAGAGGTGTGTAACATCACATGGTGAAGGGTTTGGAATTTGGGGTTTTAAAATAAGGTAGTAAGTATGGGACAAGATGGACGTTCCTGGGCCTTGGCTCTTCTTCCTTCTTGTTCCTTCTTCTTCTTGATTTTAAGTAACAGTTTTTGGTTGGATAGAAAATCCCACAGTGTGGGTCACAGGTGTTTGGTCATTGGGTGAAAACTATAAACAATAGAGATGTTAGCTTTTAATTGGACTGTTTGCCTTTAAAACACCTTGTAATGAGCAAGATACCATGAGCAAAGCTCCATTTTCTCACTTTTAGCTTGTGTCTTGGGGTGACTTTATGATGCTTGTATCCTCAATCATCTGTTCTGTTAGTGCTGAATACTGAGTTCTGCAGCTTTAAAACTGGTTCCAGGAGTGAAGGAGGGAGACAGTTTTGCTGCTTAGTATTGTTCATTTTATGCTGAAAAGTACTTTGCCTGTTAAATAAACAGGCTTGGTTTTTTCCACTTGTCTCCGAGAAAATATTTTGCTGAACCAGTTGGGAGAAAAACGACTTAAATCTGTTTCCTAAAAGAACCCCATTCATATGTTTTCTCCCAAATTTGCCCTAAACCAGAACAAATAAAGCTTGTTAGCTAGAAGTGCTGTAGGACTTATTGTACTATAGATAATAATTAATAAAAAACTGAGTCCAAACATGAAAATCCACCTCTCGTGCTTCAATCCCAACTGAGTGAAGGCAGAAGAAAAAAGAAGATACTTTAGCCACTAATAAGTGCTGCTAAAACAAAGTGTGGGAGCCCAAGGCATTTCCCTGACTCCTCTGGGGATGTAAAAACCCCCTGGCAGACCCCTCTGAGACCCCCAAGTTATGCCCAAGAGCCTCAGGGGCTAGATTTGGCTCCTTGGGAAAACCTACCAACACTGAGGGAAGAGATGTAAGCTCTGTAGATAAATAGCATGAAAATTAGAGTGTTAGAATGTAGAATAAGTCAGTTTTTGGATTGTTTACATTATGGCCATGTGGTCAAGATGGAGGATTTGGGATGTGCTAAGCTTCTTCTTCCTTCTTCCTCATGTCATCCATGTTGGATGGCATGCTGGCAGCCACCGATTGGATAGGGACAAAACTGGACAGTGTAATAAGGTTGTGCTGTATTGGAAAGTAACTGTAAATATCGAAGACGTAGTCTAGAGTATAAAAGATAGGGTTCTGCCTCCCAGACCACACTTTTGTCATGGTCGCTTTGTAGAGAGGATCTGTGTAGGCCTGGCTGGCACACTCTATAGATAAGTTAAATAAACAACCTTGAAACCACAGAAGACCATCTTGAGCAATCTTTTGCCAGCGGCCTCAGAAAAACCCTGAATCCCAAACCACCTGCATGTCCTTCTGAGGAGGTCTCACGCCTAAAGACACCCTCAGACAGTGACACAAAGAGGAAAAAGAGCATTTCCCTCCCTCCCCGTGTCCCCAGAGCTGTCCCACCGTGGTGCACCAGCAGGTGTGGCCTCAGCCCACGCTCCCTCAGCAGGTGACAGGCGGCCGGCGCCGGTGCCGTCACTTCGGCCACCGAGATGTCGAAGCCCAGGGCGCGCAGCTTGCGCACAAACTCCGCCCGCGGCGCCTGCGTCTCGTTGGTGCAGAGCTGCAGCTTCAGCCCTGAGGCTTTGATCCTGCAGCACAGGGAAGGCAGCACAGGGGTTAAATGGCTGAAGGAAGTGAGACAGGAGAGGTGAAGATGATATTCAAACCAGGAGCAGGATGCACCTGAAATCCTGACTGGACACTGCAGCTGCCAGGTAGATCAGTGATGTTTTATCAACAGTCACATTTATCATTAAATCTCCCATAAAACACCTGTGCTGTTACTTGGTGGATAATCCTGAAAAATCTGGCACTTTAAGTGATTCATTAATAAATGTTTACAGATAAATGGCTTTTTGTGGGGGAAAACACAGCCATGAGTGTCCAGAGCCAAGGACATGGCTCCTGTGGATTGGTACTCTGCAAAAGCTGTGTTGTTGTTTCATCCCTGGAAGTGTCCCAGACCAGGTTGGAGCAGCCTGGGATGGTGGAAGGTGTCCCTGCCATGGCAGGAGGTAGAACTAGATGATCTTTAAGGTCCCCTCCACCCCAAACCATTCTGTGATTCTGTGAATCCCCTGCAAGCTCTCTGCCTCTGAGCAGCTTTGTTTCCCAAGCTGGTGACCTGCTGGGGATGTCCCCAAAAAAACACTTCCCTAAGGATGAGCATTGAAAATGTATCACAATTAATTTAAAAATAATCATTTGCCTAAGGAACTTTAACTCACCTCCTCTACCACGTGAAAATACCTACTCTTTGTCAGTTTTGGTGTGAATTTGTGCATAATTATCTTTGAGAACCTGAGCACATGCAAATTCAGATACTTAGGTAAGTCTGGAACCAGGCTTATAAATTCTTATAAAAATATGATGATGACTCTTTGTATTAAAATGAAAAAGGACTTTTCTATTAAGGAAGGCCCTGCACTGATTCTCAGGACAACAAAACATGCTGGGTCCATTTTGCAGGGAAGATGATGTCAATTGGTTGGTGCAAACACCAAAGGCACCTCGAGACAACAGATCTGATGATGAAGTTTCCATCAAAGGATTCTTGGAAATCTGGTCCTGACCCAGAGAGCCCCTTCTGTCATCAAAACTGCACTCCAGTGTCTTCTTTAATAATGCTGGTGATTCATTTCTTTCTTATTATTTGTCTTTCCTAATCATAAATATGTGAATTATCAATTACACTTAGTGGTTAATTGCCCTTCATAAAGATAGCTTTTCTCTTTTAAATTAGGCAGTTAATATATTGTAACTAATAGCATCCACTTGTACATTATAAATATATCTTCATTGATTGGAGCACTGAATGTGAGATTCACTCTCAAGTTAATGAAGCAATTGAGTGAAGAAGTGCAGGGTGTACCCAGGGAATAATTATTGTTAATGAATTATGATGTGACCTTCTCAGAACAATGAACAATTGGTGTGACAGTGGGATGACAATATTCCACATCTGTTATTCGAGACACGGTTTCAGCTGGAGTTAAAAAGCAAAGCAGTGTAATTTGGATACATAACAAACTTTAATAGAGTATGCCACAGTTAAAAAGAAAATATTTTAAATGCAAAGCCTCCCTGCACACTCTTAGGGGGAAAAAAAAAAAAATCTCATGATTCACAACTGCCTGGAAGCAGAGATTTGTTGAATGAGAATCTGTTTTTTCTCTTCCTAAAGGTCAACAGAATGGATCCAGGGACAAAACCAACCACAGACCTGAACAAACAAACCAGCACCCTCACAGGTCAGCTTGCTGAAAGCACAGATTCAGTTTTCCTGTACTACAAACTTCACTTCTTTCTCAGCATTTTCGATGAAAAGCAGAGTGACACTTCTGAAAGGACTGAGCAAAGCAGGAGGAGTCTGGACACATCCCAGACTGCTTCATGCCTTCGTGGCCACAGCAATTACTACCCCAACAGATGAGCTCAGGAAATGCTTAGGACCAGGTCTACAAAGAGGCCAAGCTGGACCAAAAAATGGGAGTCCTCTGGTGACATTCGAAACGGACTTTTAAAAATATCCTGGAACACTAAATGAAACAAAAATCCCCAAAACTCAAGAAGAGACTTATTTCTACAAAAACACCTTTCCAAAGACAAGTAACTTTTTCTTTCCCAATTAGCATCTCTGACAAGACCCCTGTAAACCCTGCCAAATCCTGCACAGAACAGTCACACTCACCTGTACATTCAGTATCTCACTGGGATGGATCCATCCCTGGATGCTCAGCACAGGGATGGTGAGCAGAGCCTGCAGGCCAGCAAACAACTCTTAACTCAGAGCTTAAATAATGAGGGAGAGTTTTTACCAGCAGCTCTGCATGGGGGAAAGCCTGGTTCAAATCATGTTTAAAGCAAAACTCTTGCTCAGTTTCCCTGGTCTGGCACGTTTTGCAAATGGAGAGACTAAAAGAAGTGGCCTGAAGGTCTGTGTCTCACAGGTGTGATGCTTTGCTCAGTGAGTCACCAGGGCTGCAAAGCTTCAAGGGAAACCTCCAGCCACTGAACTGACCCACTGCTCACACTCCCAGCAAAACAAGGCAAGGAACTGCAATTTCCACTGCTGGCAAGTGGGGAGATGTCAGAAGAATAAAGAACAAGATGTGTAATGTGATGTCTTATAAGATAAAGAGCAAGGGATTAGGTGCCTGCAAGTGCAGAAGAATGAGGCAGCAGGAGATGAAATACAGGAGACACCTTTTATCGAGATTACAGATTCCAGTGTTACAGATTTATCAGCAGGTCCATTACAGAAGCACAGGCACACCCAGGAACACCCAGTCAATCAGGCCTTCAGCTGACTGAAGGATAAGGATCCTGATAAGGATCCCACTCCAACCCTGTAAGCACCAGGAAAGTCGATCCTGCTTAGAGCCCAAGGACAGGCAGCACTGCTCTCCGTGCTGCAGGGACCCAGCATGGTCCAGAGAGCTGTGGACATCCCAAGGCTGCCTGTCCCTCTCTGTCTGGGGCCATCAGCAGGCTCAGCATCAGAGAAATCCACTCCATTTCCAACATCACTGCTCACAGCACTGCTAATGCCCGAGAGCAGGAGCAGGGGAGCTTCACCTGAGTGAGGCAGAGCAGCTCCTCACCTTTCAGGCTGTGACAAATGCCAAACTCAGCTCAAGTGGCAAAAGAAACCTGTCAGAGGCCTTCTTGAAGGGGATGGCAGAACAGAGATGGCAGCAGGGAGCAGATGGAAAGGCCACTGTCCCCTCCAGCTGTGTCACACAGGCTCTGCTGCCACTGCCTGCCCTGCCAGGGAGCTGCCACAGCACACAGGCAAGAGGAAAAAAGTCACAAAAAAAACTTCCAAGCCCAAATTAAAAGTGGACAGATGAGCACTGAGCTACCACACCAGCCTTACAAGAAGAGGGATTTAAGCCCACTCCAGATCCAAACAACCACTTGGTCACCCAAATGATGCCTAAATCCACACGTGGGGCACCCACCCGGCTCCAGGCACACCAAGAGCACCTGCCCAGGGGAGAGGGGCATGTGAGGGGTTTAATTTCAGCCCTGAGCCACCCCTGATGCCTCAGCAGCTCTTTGAACTGACCTTTACCTCGTTCTGCTGGAGCAGGACACGGGGCTGAGTGACAATGTCCCACAATGCAATTACCATGCGTCAGATGAGCCAGTCCCTTACAAATCACCTCGAACTTTACACATCTGCTGGCTGTCAGCATCTGCCAGGCTCACTCACCCGAAAATAATGAAAAAAAACCCTCATTATTGTTCCATAACAGGTAAAGTGTTAGGACAATTATTGGACATCCTCACTGACCTTGTGCAGACTTAGCCAACTGCCCTTGCCAACCTTTATGGGCAGCCCTTGGGCACATAAAACACAAAATCCGTTCTTTCAGATGATGTAAAGGTTGTGACACTCACAGGAAAAGCAATGGTCCTGGAATCCTGACTGGGAATCACCAAACTTAAATTCACATTATTCTGCACATGGCTGAAACAAAAAAGGAAAAGTTATAAGGCTAAACTTCAGATTTCCCATCTTTTCCCACTGTCTTTTGCAGGGAAGGTTTTTCCTAAGGAATAGGGGGAAAGTCCAGCCCACAGGCAGAGGTCCTGTGCAGATGGGCAGTGGGGCAGAAACCAAAACCCTGGAAGAGGCAGCAAACCTGAGCTTGGAGACTGCCCAACATCAACATCAGAGGGGTTTGGAAATGTGCTACATGAGATTCCCAGAACTGGCTTTTCATCCTGCTTTTGGTTTTTCACACTGCTTTGGGGATTTTTTTATTTATTCTTTTTTTAATTTAAAAGAAGGCATGCTGAGCACTTTTGCTATTTGACTCTTTTGCATCAGTGGACAAATACAAGTGTGCTTCAGGGTAAACCTCTCAGCACTCTGATACTTTGTCTGAAACATAGGGAATCAACAGCACCTGCAAATCCCAAAGCAAAAGCAGGATTTGTGCAGCAACACCATCCCCCCACCTGGGCAGGGCTCATGTTAGTGCCCTCTGCAAGGGCCAGGTGCTGGTGCTCCAGGTAAAACCTCTCCTGATCTCACAGGTTTTTACCAGAAGAACTTCCCTGGGAGCACCACAGACACCTGAGGATCCCAAAGTGCTCTCTTTTCTGGCCCAGAGCAATAACCCCTTCTGGGGTCCAGCTGTGGAAATGCATGGTGGGAGGAGAGCACATTTGCACTGCTTCAGAAGTTTATTTTTGGCAAAAACGTGCTGCATTTTCTCTGCAAATCTGTATTCCTGCCATTCCAGCAGGTATTTCAGCTTCTGCCATAACAACAGGCAAAGTCATTATTTCAGAAGCCTGAAGGAGGCCATAAGTGCCTGTGCCCTTCCTTACATGGTACAAACCTCTCCTAATTCCATGGAAACACTGAATTCCCTCGTGTTTTTCAACCTGGTGGCTGCAATGACATCAGAGGACTGTGGATAAAACTCCAAGATTATCCTTCTCTAGCTCACTCCCAAAATTTTCTGTTTCTCTGATTTCTGCCATCACAGCACATCCAAAATGCTTCAATCTTGCTGTCACATCTCAGATGCCACTTTTGTCTCCTGACCTCCTGGTGTCTCCCTTCACTGATGCCCTGTCATTGGCCCTGAGTACAGCCAGGTTTATTAAATCCCTGGCTCTCTGGTGATCCAAATTCTGCTCCCTGCAGCAAGGCTGCCCTGACAAATCTTTACACATGGCACTTTTTGGCCCCAGTCCCTCTCACATTCCTGTGCCTGAAACTCATCTCTACATCTGCTATCTCCCCAGCACAATTTCCTCTCCAGCCCCAGATGGCTCACCTCTCTCTAAATATAGAAGGGGATAATTTGGAGGCAATCCAAAGGAGGGATTGCAAAAGGGATTAAAAAAATGGGAGGGCATTACCTTTGCACATGAATAAAAGCAGATTAATACATGAAGGAGCCACAAGAAGAGGCCAGTGTTACTTAAGGGTGGGCAAGGGTGACATAAGAAAGGGTACAGTTTTAAAAGTAAAGACTCTGGAAACACCACTTTGAGACAGTGTTTGAGAGTAAAAACTGAAAAAAAAATCACTAAGTTGTAGCTCAAAGCAAACTTTAAAAACCCACCAATGCCTTTATTTAGGTATTTTTGATAATTTAGTATTTTTCTGAGGTAGAAAGAAATCCTGGAAGTTGCAGACTAAAACAAACACAAAATCCATCTTGTCCTGAATTCTCTACAAAGGCCCTTGAATACAGCTGGATACCAGAATTACTGCACAAATTATCCAACACCATAAATCATAGTCTACCTCCCTGAACAGCAAAGAAGAGATTTGTAGGCAGCAATATGCCACAACAATAAAACCCAGAATTTAGTATTTAATAAAAATAACACGTGCTTCTGAGGGAAACCTGCAGAAAGGAAGCACAAAGCAGAATATAAGAAAAAAAAATATCTCTGGTCCATTAAGTTCAGTAACAAGATGCATTTAAGGCTGCAGATTACCAAATCAGCTTAATGTATTACACCTAAAAGACTTTAACCACACTGCAAATGGTTCAATAAGTAAACTCTGGCAGACCTTAAATAGCTGGTAAATCCCCACTTTGGGAGCTGTCAAGAAAAAAAAAGATCTTTGGGGATTCAGTTAGCATGAACAGGTCTGGGATATATTTATTTGCATTAAGCAAAATATTTTTATGGGCAACATAGTGAATTTTATTCTGTGCAAAAAGGGGGGTGCATGATCTTTAAGGTTGCTTCCAACCCAAACTATTCTGTGAAGCTCCTAATTACTCCATTAAAAATTCATTCAAAAACAAGTTATTTTTGACAGGGCTGAATTCTCACTTTGTACACAAACAGCACCTGTTTGGAAAGAAGGAATTCTATTTCTGAGACCCTAAAGGTTAATGATGTATAAACTCCAAAAATGCAAGCACTTACTCATGCAATTTGTGCAGACAGCAGGTGAGCACCCATAACTTCAGGGACAGTAATCTTTCTAAAGAAATAATGAATAGTGCTGATTAGGAAAGCAAATATTGGTTAGGAACAGCCACTGCTCTCAGAAAACTGAGACCACAGCTAATGTTACAGACTGGAGTGCAGCTGAGACAACTGCACCCACTGAGGATCAATTCCTGGATCCCCTTCTGGCTCTGCCAGGGAACAATGACATGACAACACAGAAAATCTTCATTTTTTTGTGTGTCTGCTGCTTCAGGAGGGCAGTGACACCTGGGTTTCTTTGGGTAGAAAGTGCAAAGAGAGTCAAGTACAGAAACAAATCAACAGAAATTTTAAAAGAGTCTGTATACTTTACTTGAAGGTCTCTTTCTAGGAGGAACAGCTCCTTTTCTAAGGCACAGCAAGCCTTGGAACTCTGAACATCTGCACAGCCTGTGCTGAGCCACGTTCTCTGCTGTGACAACAAAGATTCCCTACTCCTGGTGGCACACACTCTTCCAAAAGGCTCTTTGTGAGCTCCCAGCTCGTTGAACCCCCACACCCTGAATTGTTTTACAGTCCCAGTTCCGCTTGTTCTCCTCACAATCTTCTCCTTGTTCGACTCTCCAGGTATTTTATTTGAACAGGACTGTCCAGCTGCTCCCCAGCCTCCCTGCTCCCCAGATTTCCGCTGCCCTTTTCAAGGGCTCTGTACAAAGCTGTGCTAACAGATGCACTAGCCCAGCCCAACAACAGGATGTTGTAAACGTCCAAGCACTGTGTGCTTTTCATATGGATATGCTAATGGACACACTATCAGCACACAGCTGTAAATGCAAATGCCAGAGCACAGGCTGAGCATCTTTTATGGGTGTTTAACCACCTTCTGTCTTGCAAGGGACCAGCTCCCTGCTATTTGTAAGATAAAAAGCAGCCAGCTCACCTCGTGTCAATGCTGTGTAAATCGATTAAGACAAGAACAGCACGGCACTGAGGCTCTGTTCGGGCCGGCTCCAGGAGAAGCCTTTAAGTCACCGATGGCCTTTCTGATCTGCTCCAAAGCATCTGCCAGTGAGCTGCACACGCTGGGAAGAGATGGGTGGGATTTACATAACTTTTTCAAAACTACAAGATGTGCCACAGTTAAGCTAAACAATGGAGAAACAATTTATCCCTTTAAAACTTTTAAGACATAATATCTTATCAAGCCACTTTTGGCTTTTTTTAGCCATTCACTGCTGTTATATCCCCACCTAAAGGTAACAACAGTCCCTGAGAATTTAGAGATGTTCCTGGCTCCAGGGGTGCCAGTACCCTTTGGCATGTGAGTGCCTGGCTGCCACAGTCTGGATGAGAATCAAGGGTCCAAATTCACCTTATCCCTTGAGCACAGGACACATCTCTGCTCAGCAAACACTCCTGTGGCTCACCTTCTCAGCCTCCAGCCCAGTAACCTCCTCTCAGTGCACACTGAATCCTTCAATATTTCACAGGTAAGATCTATCAGGGCTGCAGGTGAATCAGCAATAAACAAAGCATTCCCAGCTGTTACACCTCGTGTTTCACCACAGGTTATACCAACTCTTGGTGCTTTGCTCAGGAGGGTCTCTCCAGCACTGGGAGGTTACTGTCACCTTGCTCAGGGTGTTCCAGTGTCCATCAGCTTCTCTGGCCACATTCCTGCTCCATCTGACTGTACTGTTAGCTAAAAACAAACAAACAAGAGGGAAGCACCCCTCTGCAGCCATCACAAACAGAAACCAGGCCAGATTCTACTGGCAGAAATGTCACTGCTGCTCTTGCAAACGCTCACTCAAATAATGCACAGCAGAATTTGGCTGAAAACAAGAGAAATAATGCAGCAAATGCAGTTTTAGGAGGTCAGGACAGCTCCAGTCACATTAAACCAATGACAAATCAGTATGTTTACTTATCATTTCTATTGGAGTGTACTATATGTTGTTACACTAAGTTAATTGCTGTAATGGGAGAAATGATGTAGCAAGACAGTCTGAACAGAACAGGTCAGATGTCCTGTTGTCAGAGTCCTTATCTGTACTCTGAGTTATCAAAATGGTATTTAAAGTTTCTGTTGGACATATATATGCACTAAAAGATGTTAGGGGACCACTGGAATTTGAATTAGTTATAAAGTTCCTTGCTGTCTGCAATCATGGCTCTTTAATTGATTAAAAAAAAATAAGAATTAATTCTAAAAGAGCTCATTTTAGCTTTGATCCATCTGCTTGAAACCACCCAGCTGTACTGTGATGCAGACACAAATATTAATGATCAACTGGCAATAGGATAATGAGTCAATAAAGAGTTTAAATGGTGTGAGCCAGAACAATTACTAACCTAATAGGCAGATAAATAAGGCTACTTGACTTTACCCAAGGAAAATAATTATTCTTCCTCACTTACATTGACTGACCTGAACAAAGTGGTTTGGTGGGGGGCTTTTCCCCTTCCTGGCACTTTTCCATTCTGCTGTTCCCAGTTCCCACAGCTGTGACCACTGCTCACCAAATCCTGCCCAAACAAGATCAGCTTTCCCTGCACAGCATTCCAGAGCCTGCTGCTGGATTGCATCTCCAAACCCTCCTCAAACACCCCTGCAGCCCCTTCCAGGCAGGCAGACAGGTCAGATTAGCTGCTGAGGGCTTCCTGTGACTAACAAGCAAAAAGAGCTTTTAGACATCCCCAGGATTTCCAGAGAAATCCCATAATTTCCTGTGTGTAGCCCAAGGCCAGAGTTTTACTGTTGTTTCATAAGCATATTTCTGATGTTACTGCAAGTTAGACTGCAGTTTATGTTGCCTCCATGCAGGAGGTTTCAGCAAATGCAGTGACAAATGCTATCAAATAACAGCCTGCAATCTGACAGAAAATGAAATTTAAAATATAGAAGCAAAATAACAATGTCAAAAGCATCTGGTGAACCACAATACAGGTATTACTGAATATATCCTAGTTCCTAAAGGAATGATCTGATCTCTGACACTGTTTATGCAGTTGTTGTTACTTATGCTTGGTTTGGCCATGCCTGGAGGCCCTGGCTATGATCTGGGCTGTCCCAGGCTGTGCTCTGAACATGCACAATCCCCTGAAAGAACCACAGGCCATAGGATTTCAACTTCTCCCTCTGCCTAGTTTCACTGAATTCCGTGGGAATGCTGCTCTCACCTTGGCTGCCCTGGCACCTGCAGCTTCTCCCAGCCAGGTGAACACCACAAGCTGGCCAAGAGCCTCAATAAGCCTTAAACTCACTTCAAATACTGCTCTCTGACAGCACTGGGAACTCTGATCCATGTGATAACATCCTCTGTGCATCCTAAAGGTGTTTAAAAAATATGAACAAAGATATAATTATGCAAAAAAAAAAAAAAAAGGCAAGCAACAGAGTTCTGTTATTACTACTTCATTTGCATCTTTTCCAGTTCTGCCTTTCCATGGTGGTTCCACCAACATTTAGGCACGTACCTCATATGATGAATTTTACTGGATTCAAGATTTCTTCCTGCATGTTTTCCTGCTCAATAATGCACTCATCCCAAGTGTGTCTGTGCTGAGTGGCCCCAGAGGCCCTGCAGAGGTGCTCACCAAGCAGCACTGTCAGTGTTTCACAGGGATTCAGAATTTAGACATTTAAAACATTTCAAGTGGGGCACATGCAGCAGCACAGAACCACAGCATGGTTTGGGTTGGAAGGAACACTCAAGTTCCAATCTCCTGAAATGGACAAGGACACCCTCCACTATCCCAGGCTGCTCCAAGCCCATCCAGCACTTGCCAGGTGAAACAGACCTGGATTTTCCACAGCAGGGGAGTGAAACATCACAGAGAGCCAAAAGGCTCTTCCAGAAATTCGCAGCCACACAATCAATACCTGCCTTTAAAATAGCTGTCCCTACAGCACTGCTCTCCCCATCCTGCTCCTCTGGTCAAGAAGGACCAATACAGACACACTGGTGAGTCAACCTAATTAATTAAAGTTCGTTAAATTAAAGTTACTTAGCTCCTGTTACCTGGGCAGCATCTCCCAGTTAAAAGTGAAGGAGTTCTCTACTTGTGGGCACTGGGAGCAACTCACCAAGGCCACCCTTTGCTTTTGAGTCACTTCCAAGCTGGGCAATCATTAACCCCAGCACAGAAATTCTCCATTGCTGGGCTGCAAGAAGTTCCAGCTAAACTGACAGCAAAGTTAATCCGTTCACAGCGTGGGTAATATTTAAAAAATTATTATGGGGAGGACAATGCCAGATCTGCTGCCACCTGAGCAGTGACAACACCGAACCACGCGGGTGATGCGCCTGCTGCACCGCCCCAAAGCCTTCTGCCACCAGCCAGGCTCTGCGGGCTCCCTTCGCTTCAACAACCTCAAAAGCACCAGGCTGACCCCAAAAAAAACACCAAGCTGACCCCAAAGCCCCGTTTCTGCGCGGGACTCGCACAGCACAGCGGGTTGGATCAAACCCCCGTCGGGTTTAACCCGCTCCGTGCCCTGCGCAACCCAATCCCCGCGGGCCCCCCGCCCACCTGCGCACGGCCTCGGCCGAGCCGGCGATGGGGACCCCGCCGTCGGCCCCGCTGTCGTACAGGACCCCGCTGACATCGAGGAGCAGCCCCCTCACGGCCCGGGCCCAGCCGGCGCCCGCCATGGCCGCGCGCCCCGCCCCGCGCGCCCGGGGCTGCCGGGAAATGGAGTCCGGGCCGCGCTCCGCCCCGGCGCGGCTCGGAACGGCTCGGAGCGGCTCGGAACGGAGCGGAGCGGATCGGAGCGGATCGGAACGGCTCGGAGCGGCTCGGAACGGAGCGGAGCGGATCGGAGCGGATCGGAACGGCTCGGAACGGCTGCGGCTCGGAATGGCTCGGAACGGCTCGGAACGGCTCGGGACTGCTCGGAGCGGCTCGGAGCGGCTGCTGGCCATCCCCACAGCCTGCCGGGGTGTGCAGCAATGCTGGCACCTCCAGCCACAGCACTGGAGTGAAAATAAATAATTTTTAATATCCCTTCCCAACCCAAGCTGCATGTGCACCAACCTGTCCTACTGGGTGACATCCCCAGCCGTGGCACTGGAGTGCAAACAGATGATTTTTAACGTCCAGCTCCTTTATAATGCCATTATTAGAGGTCACCTTTGGGCTGGGAACCCGAGGGGTCGCACACACCACTGCTGTTCCCGTTGAGCAATGCAACGGAGAAAATCACCTTTTTCCAAATAACAGAGCTGGGGCTTCCCTCTACACTAGACTCCCTAGAAAGACACTTGCTGCCTCTTGGTCTAGGGCTGTCAAGCCAACTGAGTGCTATTCAAGTCATGGCGACAAGGTGAAAAAGCTCTGGTTGGTGATTCCATCTTCTCCACTGTTTTCCCCACCTGGAAGTACCCTTTTTCAGTCTTAGATGTTATACTGGCTCGTTGTTTCTAGGGGCTTTTATCACTGAATGGTATCCCGTGAGTGCTTACTGCTGTGTGCCATTTTGTAGGGGACAGTGGAGGTGAGCGTGGATGGGGTAAGGGACAAACAGCCAGGAGTATTAACAATTTACAAAGACATAAAACGTTAACAAATAGTCAACACAAACATCAACAATTATGGTCGACTGGGTGGACACACATCAACACAAACATCAACAATTCATTAACCACTTCACTACATCAGCCAATAACCTATAACTCCATGCCCACCATCAACTCATTTAAAACACCCGACCCAAACCATTCTGTGATTCACATGACAACCAATAAACCCCCAAAAAAAAAAAAAACAAACCACTGACTCATCATACAACATCGTATCTACAATCTCAGATAAGATGTTATCAGCTGCGTTGCAGCTTTATGGATAGTATTGTTTTCTCCCATCAATAGCACGGCACGACTCGCAGAATGTATAAGGAGCTGTGGTGGAATTACAGTGCGTTTTGTTTTAAGGAAAGCAGAGAAGTCTTGGCAGCATTGATTTGCATCGCCGCTTCTGGAATAGCCTCTGGGTTCTCCCTAAAGATAATATCTAAACTGTGAAATTCATTAAATAGACTCAGAAATGGATCAGGTTATTTAAAACAACATTACTAATGGCACGATATCTCAGCTGTCTGCAGCGATGGTGAACATTGTCTCGGATAGTGTTATCAGTCCAGGACACCCGCTATGAATATTGATCCACAGCTTGTTACAGCCATCACTTGCCGTCAGGACAGGTCAGGGTTGAAACCCACCTAGCATCAAAGCAATTTAAAGACAGCACTTGGGCTGAATTTTAATGCCTGAGCTGGGAAACGGACCAACTTCAGAGTGCTGGAACTAATCCGTGAGTATGTGCCTTTCCACACGCATGAAATGTTTGTAGGTTGTTGTGAACATACATGTGAAACTGATATTTGAAAATATCTTGTAGCTCACAGGTTAATTTCAGTGCTGCAATTTACATTATCAGCTCCTGCAGAACCAACAACTCAGAGATATTTGTAGTCCCACACATACCAGATTTTTTTTCCCAGTTCACCACCTCCCACATCCCCAAAACCAAGCTTTCGCCACCTGTAGCTTGTGAGCGTGAACTCCTCAGGTCTGAGCTCCCTTCTCCTACGTTCTTGTGGTATTCTACCCCAGAGGCTGGTGCCAAATGGGTTCTTGGATGATTAACACTAACAGTTAATCACATCGCCCTTGCACATCTTCACCTCATCCTCTTGCTCTCCCTTTATCTTAAGGTCTATGCCAATAATTATTTGTGAGCCCAATTCTGCTGAAGCTGAGACAGCTATGAAGAAGAGAAGGAGGGCTGTGCTCTGCATCTTTCCATAGGAATAGAAGCAGGTGGACTAGCAGATTCCTACTGAGGGCTGCCTTCCCTGGCTGAAGGGTGCCTTTCCCCAGTCTATCTGATGATTTGTGGCACCAACAAATGTGAAATGCCAAGGAGAGGGAAAAGCATCCCCCTGAACAGAAATACACTGCAAGCCCATTTTCAATAAGCAGGACTGGCCAGAAGTAGTCACGGGGCAGGTGCAGAGTGGGGAGGCTTGGCCTGCTGTCACCCACCTTGTCCCAGTTATAGGTGTGAACAGGCAACAGAGTGCTGTCCCCCAAGACAAGGAGGGCTGGCTGGGGGGTTGCTTAGGGGGTAGGAGCTCCTCCAGCACAGGCAGGCCTCAGTTTCCCTGCCTACTAACTGAGAACAGTGTGAACACCACGGGAGAGTCTCAGAGTGGCCCAGAGTCTGAACTACACTGATCCCAAGCTGCTCCCAAAGGAAAAGCTGCTCCTTTTCCCTGAGGACCAGGCAGCAGGTTCACATCTCAGGCAGTGGCTGCTGGCACAGGGAGTGCTTGGAGCTTGGTCCTGCCCAGTGCAGGAAAGGGATGCAGGAGCCATCCCTCCTCTCTGGGTGCCTCTGAACACGAGGCTCACCCCGCCGGACGTGCCCTGACCGGGAGAGCTGCAGGTGGCTCTCGGAGGGCGAGGGGACAGTTGCAGCTGGTGGCTCTCTGGGCCCCGGGGGACAGCAGCTGCGGGTGCGGCCGCATCCCTGCTCCAGCAGAGATCCCAGCTCCGGTGCCAGGGGCTCCTGGCCGCCCCCTGCCCACCTCTCTGCACGTCCCCCCGCCCAGCCCGGGGCAGGTAACGGGAAAACCCCATCGCACAGAGCTTGGGATGGAGGGAGGCGCCCTCTGCGCCCCCTCGGAGCCAGAGCGGCGGGGAGGGGGCGCGGGGGCGGCGTGCCAATGGCTGCGCTGCCCCCTCCTCTGCCCCCACCCCGCCGCCCCTCCGCCTCCCCGGCCGAGCCTCCTCCCCGCCGCTGCTCACTGCGCGCCGCCAGCGCCGAGCGTGCGGCTCGGGAGCGGCCCCGCTCCGCGCCCGGCGCTGCGCTCCGCGCCGGGAGCCTGCAGCTCTCCGGGAAGCGCGGAGCGGGGGGTGGCATGCCGGAATGCCCGGACCGCGGGGCCAAGGCGGCCCCCATCCATCATAAAATCTCCTTCTCCATCTTAGACATCCTGGATCCCCAGAAATTCAGCAGAAGACGCGAACCGGCCTCGGGGAGCTGGGGCAGCGCCCCCCGCTCGGGCGAGCGGGAGAAAAGTTTGGGAAGAGTTGAAGTAGGAAAGGACGCTGCTGCTCCCGGCAACGGGAGGAATAAACTAGAGGCACATGGTAGGAACGCGCTCGAGTTTCTCCGGCCGGCGCTGGCGGGGCGGCAGGTGGAGGCGCCAGCACACGGGACGCTCTCCCCGCGCGGGGTCCCGCAGCAGCGAGGGAAGGGGGGGCTGGAAATGGATTTTTAAGTCTTGATAATGCAAAGGGAAAAGTTCTCGATATCCCTGCCCGGCTCCCGGCGTGCGGAGCATCCTCTGCCGCCGAGCCGCCGCGCATCAGGGCGCGCCGCCCCATCCCGGCGCCGGGCGGGTCGCGGCTCTTACCGAGGCACCGCACGGGTTTCTTTCCCCAGCAAGGGCGGCCCCCGGGCGCTCCTTTCCCCGGGGCGGCAGCGGTCGGATGCCCCAGCCCGCGGGACGGCCGGTTGGGTAATTGCTCAGCCCGTCCCCACCGGAGGATGCCTTAGCTCCCGGTGATCGATATCCTATTACCGACTCCCGCCTATCTCCTCCCCGCAGCTTGCAGGTGCCCACTTCAAACCTCCTTCCCCCGGCCTGATCCTAATATTGTTCGATTAAAACTTACCTTTAATAGATGACATCTATCGATCTAGCCCTCGCAAATCTGAAACTCCATTAGCGCAGGGATGGGGAGGGGGGGAGGGGATTTATTTCGCTTCAGAAGGGGACTTTAATAACTTCTTTTTTAATTGGTAAGAAATCCATATCGACGGCTCCCCGCTCCCCACCGCGGATGCAGTGGCACAGCGGGGGACGCGGGGGGGGGGGGCGGCTCTCGCACGACGGGCGGAATTTTTCTCCCCTTTATTTTATTTTTAATGATTACCCTAACGTTGGGAGGAGGGAGGGAGGGATGTCGGAGCAGAACCGCGGGGTTTGGAGGGGGAGCAGGAGGAGGATGCGCTATCCCCTGACGAGCCCCGCGATCTCACCTAGATGCGCACACCCCAGCGGAGAGCGGCGCCGAGGACGGGGGGCAGGAGCGCGACGAGGAGGAGCCGAGCGGGGACGGGACCGGGACAGCGAGCCCGCCGGGGCCGGAGGAGCCGGGCTCACCGCGGAGCGCCCGGCGGCGGCGAGCAGAGCCGGGCTGCGGGAAGCCGCGGCGGGCGCGCACCGCCTTCACCTACGAGCAGCTGGTGGCCCTGGAGAACAAGTTCCGAGCCACGCGGTACCTGTCGGTCTGCGAGCGCCTCAGCCTGGCGCTGTCCCTCAGCCTCACCGAGACGCAGGTGAAGATCTGGTTCCAGAACCGCCGCACCAAGTGGAAGAAGCAGCACCCGGGCGCCGACGGGGCGGCCCCCGCAGCATCCCCGCGGCGGCGGCGGCCAGCGGCAGCCCCAGCCCGCCGGGCCCCGCCGCTCTGCCCTTCCAGACTTTCCCTTCCTACGCCGCCGCCAACGTGCTGCTGCCGCCGGCCGCCCCCTTCCCGCTGGGCGCCGGCCCCTTCGCGCCCTTCCTGGGCCCCGCGTACCTCGGCCCCTTCTACGCCCCGCACCTCTGAGGCGGCACCTCAGCCCTTCTGACCCAGCGGGGAACACCGCCATCGCTTCTGCTGCTTGTGTGGCTATTTGAAGTGTAAGAAAGTTGATTTTTCCTAGGCGTCAGGGCAGCATGCTTAACTTTGACACACAGAGAAAAAAAAGCCCACTGTAACCACTGGATTTTATTAGCACGTTTGAGATGTAATTATAGGTGTTGGAGATGGGAAAAGTAACCCTCTTTACACATGCCTGACACTAATTCCCTGCAGATTCTTCTCCAAGTTCATTGTTAAGATGCTCCTCGTTGCTGTTCGGCTTGCCAGCACACGTCTGAAGCCTCGAGGGCTCGGGAGCTGGGGCACTCGTTAGCACCGCTGCGCTGCTGATGCTGATGAGAGTGCAGGCGGCCGTGTCGAATCCCAGGGATGCTCTGTGAAGACATCCCCAGGCTCTGACTGTGCTCGTGGGACTCCACTGAGCCCTCCCTTGTTATCGTTTCTGAAAACTGCCAGTCGCGTTCTTGACACCCTACCCGGAGGAGAGCTTTGTATGGAAAGGCGCAGGAAAATACAGCTCATGTCATCAGGAAACAAGAAGGGAATCTGCCTGGTCAGTGGGAAAGTGTTCAACTGCTGCTCATGTCCACGGCCTCTCTGCCTTTCTCTGCAGTTCAGTCCCAATGACTTCACAGGTTTTGGATAAGAAATCTAAAGATCATTCGTTTTGCAGAGACCAGTTGTTCTTGTAATAACACCGCATTAGTGCCAAATGAGGCAGAAAAGAAAATATAAATCAGACAAAATGATTACATTATTCATTTCTTTTAAAATGGGGCATTTGTGGTAGAAAGTAAGTAAAACACAGAATTTCCAGCATGCTGAGACCTATTTTCCATAACAGAGAAACACATGCTTTTTCTGGTTTTGCTTTTTGAAGCATTTGTTAGAAGGAAAATCACATTTCATCTTCATCGTTACAAGCACGGGAATGAAAAGGAATTCTAGCTGGGGGCTCATCTGTCCCTGAATGGATGGGAAGTAATTGATTTAAAAAATCTGTCTCATGCAGTTTTACAAATTATTGCAACACAGTATTCCAGACTGTATCCTCTTGGTCTCTGACAATGCTTTAAAGTACACACTGGCTTTCCAACCAAGAAACTTAGCGCATAAATCCTATTTAGTTCTTGTGTTGGTCTAAATAAAAAGGGTTTTTAAATTATTCCCTGTTTAATTGTTTTAAATTGTACCTGGATGAAGCACTGTCTGCTTTGTGGATTATCTGCCCACCTGGTATGGATCTTAATGGTCCCTGTGCTGCATGTCAGTGACTGAGGGTGATACCTCATCTCTGGGCTGGCTGTGAGGAGGTGATTGATGGGACAATCCTGTCTTGCCAAAATCACCCTCCTGACTTCCAGCTTTGCAGGGATCAAGGGTGTGAGAGCCACAAGCCTAAGCCTGGGCCAGCTGAAATGACCTGAGGCTGTCATTCCACAGCGAGAGGAGGTACTCGGTGTCTTCTCTGTGATTTGCAGACTATTAACAGAACACAAAGTTCACCTCGGGCCATAGGTTCGGAAGTCATGGCTGCTGTATGAATGCGTTTACTTGGAGGTTAATTAAAGTAACTTTTTAACCCTAATTTAAGTTAGAGTTACAAAAGACGGGGTCATTTCAGCTGCTTGGGGTGCATCCAGAGCTGCCTTCCTTTCAGGCAATCAGCAGCCCCAAGTGCCTGAGCCATCAGGTCCCACCACTGCTGACAAACTGTGTGTTCACTTCTGGTCACTCATGGGCAGTTAGGAGCTCAAACCCTGCAGGGAGGGAAAGGCATTCCTGGAGGCTGGGCTGGTTCATTTTCTCTGCCTCAAGGTAGGACTAACTAGACTTAAATCCTCTTCACTCTTCATGGCCTCCTACTTGTGATTGTCATCACTTGTCCATGCAAAAAACAGGTCTTGATATCACTTTGCTGTCACTCTAAGAGGTTCCCAGAGCATGATACAGTTGGTTACTCATAGTGTACCCAGATCCCTGGTAAAAGACAGGCTTGTGCCCTGGTATGGTCATATGGTTCCTTCTTTTCCTTGAGAAGTGTAAATCACAGCAAAAAAAAGCAGGGAATGTCACAAGTCAAAATAAATGGTACAAATTGTCTCTTTCTTCAAGATGTGGTTTTTGCTATTCATAAACCTTTCAAGGCTCTGCTTTGCCAGCAATTTTACCCTTGCCAAAACTGTATTAACTTTAGAAGAAATATTGATTCCTTTCTTTTTTCCTATCACTCTGTTAAGTTACTTCTAGCCCAGATTCCCTCCCAAAAAATGTTTTACAGTTATTTCCAGAGAATATAGCAGTCATGGTACCCATTTTGCATGACTTGTACCTCTGCACATCATTGGAAGGAGGATGCACATCAATGGGAATACTGATTTATTTTGTGGCTCTGATCCCAGGCTACCAAAGTTTTCCTGGCTAAATGCTTCCAAGCTCTTTGGACAGAGCCTTCCCTCCCTGCTTTGTTGAGTGGGGGCTGTTTGGGTGGGTGATTCTCTTTAGGGATGTGGTGACTGGGCATTTCTTCCAGCTGCGGTTCCAAGCAGTCCTGGGAACAGCAATTGCAGTCAAACTTTGCACTGCCCAGATGAGGCCATTTGCACTGGTAACATTTATAGAAATGCCCCACTGAGTATCCATTATATCTAACAATTCTGAATAAAGATTTGTGCAATATTTTCAGGCACAGACAGAAATTGACTTTACTCACAGCTGAATATAGATGTTAAAGGGAATCACAAGTAAGTCCTATGTGTGAAAAGCAAAAAATGCATCTACACTAAATTAAAAGAGCTTAAATCAAATGCTCCAAGAGAGAGGAGGAAAGTTAGGAGCTTCCTCATCCCTGGGCAACCTGATCTAGTGGGTGGCATCTGTGCCCATGGCAGGGAGTTGGAACTTGGTGATCTTTAAGACCCCTTCCAACCCAAACAATTCTGTGACACAGTGTCTGCAGTGAGCAGGCAGCAGCAGCTGGGGAGTCAAACTGCCCAAACTACTGCCAATTCTGAGTCCAAAACCCACAAAAATCACTTTGGAAACAGACTTCACTTAAACTGATAATGAAACAAGTACAAGGAGGCACATGGTGACATCACAGGAAATGTTAGAAATGCCAATTTAACCAGACTTTCAGATCTGTACTTAAGAAAAAATATCCACAACAATTCATGCAGTTGAGTTTGCAAAGTTGGAAGAATACAATGAAAAATTAAATACATGGAGGAAGAAAAGATAAAATGTATTTATTGACATGTCAGTGACCAAGCATTTTTCTTGAAGGAAATCAATGTGATTTGTTGTGTAATACATGACTGGAAAATTAAACTAAAGTCTATTTCCTTCCTAGCATCTCTCTCTTGTTCTCTCTCTCATTATTATTAGAACATGTGTAATAAGACTTGTGCTACCTACACACAGGCTCTTGAGGTGAGAACAGACTCCCGTTTCCCAACTGCGGATTTTTCCTCATTGAAGTCAAGTAGGACCATGGAGAGAGAGCCAGAGATGACCCAAGACAAGGGGAGAACTCAGAGTTCATTCAGAAGAAATGTGATCCCTGATTTTTGTGGTCACCTGGAGCTTGTGAGCCTCACCTCCTGGTGGCAGCAGAGCTTGAGAGGTACATGGCAGTGCTCTCTGGTGACTCAAGAATGAATGAGAAATGTTGCCGTGCTCCCAAACACCTCTCAGGAATGGGAGCAAAGTCTGATTTTCAGCAGCTTTACAGCTCACAGGCAGAGTTGCCAGACGAGACGTCTAGCAAAATATTTGTTGGGTGAGATCCTCCTGAAGAAAAATTGATAATAATGTTCTTGCATCACTAGGCTTGAACACCATTCTGGTTTTCCAGTATGACCCTGTATCATCTGAAGTCACCTTGATCTTTACAGCACTTTGCTGTCATGGCAAACTCATGTTGTGGGCCCATTTCTGGTACTGCACTCAGTAAAAGTTTCTGGGAAGATAATGATGTGTACAACTAATTTATGAGCTGCTTGTTACAGGTTTGCTTTATCCTCTTAGCTGGCATCTTTCCCATGCTGCTCACAGGAGCTGTTCTGTGGTGGCTGTGATTCATGCAGCCTATAGCAACACTGCCACTGCTTTCCACCCTACCACAAATATTAAACTCCATTTCTCTTAGATTTTCCCCTTTAAACACTGAAGAGTTCCCAGGCTGGCTGCTTTCTCAAGCTGATCATCACATTTGCTGTGTTCTGTGGAACACCACAGGAAAAATGTAATTAAAAATGTGGCATTCCATGGGGCTTAGACACTCTGTAACACTGCAGAGGGATTTTAGCAGTGTTCAAGATCTGTGCTTTCCCATACCAGATCTATGTATGTACAAGATCAATACAAATAAAAGATTTTTCTCCTTTCTACACATGCTGATTTATTATAGTAGCTTTGATCAAAACAACTGCTATTGTTTAAAGAAAGACACCTTAAACATTCATTTTTAAAAAAGAGAGAATATATGAGATTGCATCAACTTTGCAAAATGGGAACCTTTAAAGATATCAGGTTTTGTATCTGTGGGTCTTTAAGAACCTGGCACAACAAATTGAGAGTTGAGCTGAAACCTTGTCCTCTCAGGTGGGGTCAGTTCTGTGGTGATGTCCCAACATCCAATATCTCCTGTGGTGTTTGTGGGTAGCAATTGGACTGACAGCTTTCCTTATCATCATGGAATTACCCTGCAAAGCACAAGCATCAGTGAATTCAAGATTTGCTGCATTTCACTGAAATTGCTCCAGAAGAGCAACTGATGAATCCTAGACCAGTTTGGGTGGGGAAGGACCTTGAAGATCATTTAATTCCTACTCCCCTGTCATGGGCAAGGAACTCTGATAGACAAGCTGCAAAGAGCAAAGAATAAATTAAATTCTTTAGAAGTTTATTTGTCTCTTCTAAGGAACAGGCACTTGATAGTTTAAGAGTAGGCAATTTCTGTCAAGGTCTTTCTGAAGTTTCCTTCCTTTTGGCAGTATATTTTCCATATTTCCATATCTCAAGGTGTGTGATTTTTGAAAACAATTATGATAAAAGAAATTGTCTTGAAACAATGGATTGAAAGCAAATTCCTTTGTCCTAAGATGTATCAAGAAAACCTTTAATTTTCTGAATTATCCAATATTCTAGAAAAATCTAAGGATCATTTAAAGTCCTGACTGGGGAAGTGCAGGAAGTGGGTAATGACAAGTGGCAGGTGATGCAATAGGTCACCTTGCTGATCTTTCACCTCAGTGATGCCCAGTTAAAGCCTGACCTGCTGCATTGTGTAACTTGTCCAGTGTCTGGACAGCAGCCCTGGGGTCAGAGCTGAGTGCTCACTATTTAGCAAGGTTGGCAATCCTGGTGGCAGCAATGTCAAACTCTGCAACAGCAGGGCCAGTGGGGATGTGTCATGGTGGAATTTTGAGAAGTTTCCCAGCTCCTGAGATAAAGCATATCCAGATGTTCAGTACTCAATTCTGAGATTAACCAAATTGACAAGGTATTTATTCTTATTACCTAGTTAGAAATATTTATGTTTGTTTTCTGTGTGCTCTCAGAGCTGCCATCTGGGTCAGATTTTCAAAGTCAGGAGAGCATATAAAGGAGTTTTTTCCAGAAATCATTGTCCTGATAAAATCCAAGAGTGGAGATTGGAAGTTAGGAAGACCAGGTCCTCAGAATCCAAATCAAAATACATTTGTTCAAGGAAGAAGCAGGGTCACATCCAAGGCACTTGAAAGCCTGAAATTTAAACAAAGTCTCACTCAAATTTTATTTAGATTTTATTTTAACACTTGTAAGATTTATGCTATAAAATTTAAAAAGCTCTTTTAATCTGTCTTGGGAAAGCAAAACAAAAAGGTTGTTTTCCCAAGCCCTCTCCAATTTGTGCCTTTTTGCTAATATGATATCCAAGGAATGTGATGCTCATCAGAACTGTGTGCAGAAAGGCTCATTAAATTAACTACAAGTCCAAGAAACAAAAGAGCTGGTAATTCACCTTTAGGTTTCACACAGAAATAAAATGTCTCTGGATGGCTCTGGATGTAGGTATTGTTGAGCTGCAGAGGAAAATAAGTGTAAGTTCAAACATGGGGAACTAAGCCTGAGAGAAGACAGCAATTTAAATTCCTTTGATTCTGTAATTCAGTTATCCATGCTGTCATCTAACAGAGTATCATGGAAATCTTTGTAAAATAAGCCAACATACAAATCAGGGAGGATAAGGATGAACTGTAGCTCAAGGTTGATGTTGCAAAAAGAATATCAGCTCTAAGGGTTGTTTGTGGTGCTTTAAGCTGGATTAACTAACACCCATCCAATAAAACAACATTATTTTGAGGGGGCTATGCTATGCTTTGCCAAACTATCTTGAAAGACATGAACTATAAGAGAAATCTCTAAGTGGACTTGAGAGGCAGATCTGCTTTGCATGCATTCCAATTTGTTGCTGCTCTGTTGTGACACACTGCACTGTGAAATATTCTAGCTGTGCTGCAGGAAAGGCTAAAGTTTCTTGTCTGCAAGATATGTCTTAATGTAGAGTTCTACTGTCAGTAAATGACCAGAATAACACAACCATGGGCCATGGAAAGCCATTTTTGTACCTAAAGTGCTATGAACAATCTGATAATCCCACCCTGAGAGCATTGTCCAAACTCCTGGAGCTGTGTCAGGCTGGGGGCTCTGCCCACTGCCCCAGGGAGCCTGTTCAGGGCCCCAGCAGCCTCTGGGGAAAAAAACTTCTGATACCCAGAGCAAAGCTCCCTGACACAGCTCCAGCCATTCCCTCATTCCTCTCCTGGTTACAGAGAGCATGGAGCAGTACTCCTCTGCCTCTCATGGGGAAGCTGTAGGATGCTCTGAGATGTCCCCTCAGTCTCTCCTCCAGACCGAGCAAACCAAGTGACCTCAGCTTTGAGGGTTTCCCCTCCAGAGCCTTGACCATCTTCATAGCTTCCTTTGGTCACTTCCCAGTAGCTTTACATCCTTCATTGTCACACTGGGACTGAAGGTCGAGTTCCCCAGGGCAATGTTAACTGTGAGGTTTGCCTTCAGACCTGTCCTGGCTCAGAAAAGTGCCCATTTTTCATTTTTGCTGAGTGGCAGCAGAGTTTCAACAGGAGGAGAAAGGGTAAAGCCTATCCTTGTGGCTTTGCTATGGGTGGGAAGAGAGGTGGGACTGTCCTTGTGCCAGCTCTGTAGATGTGTGCTGGTTTTAGGTAATGATGAACTTGCACCTTGAACCTCCTGGCTCGGGTGAACTCCATATCCAGCCTGTGCTCTGAGGTGAGGAATTGTCCTGTGCCATTGAAGAACTGAACATCAGTGCCATGGGGCAAAACATCAGCTCCTGAGGAATGCAGGATGTTTCCTGCAGCATTTCTAAGTCAGTGCTAAACTCGAGTGAGGGACCAGCATGTGAATCCCTGGCACAACACTGAGCTTGAGCAGCCAAAGCAACACACAATTCCTTGTTATTTACTCTACCTCTAAATAACCACAATAAGTGGGATGCAATTCCTCAGTCTCTTCACATGCCTAATTCCCAACGACTTCAATGAGCATTTCTGCCAGAGACAGAGCTGTGGAATTACTCCTAACAACTGGCATGACTTAACTTGTTCCTTCTTATAACTTTATGGTTTACTTACATGTCAAATTGTATTTTCTGGATTAGCAGAATGAATATAATAACCCTCTTTCTTCAAGTAGGTCAGAGTTTTCCTCTTTTCTGCAGGGCAAATTACTGTAAAATGTGAACATTTCATGGATTCCCTTTTCCATATTTTGGTTACTGTCATGTGTAGTTTTTTAGGTATCTACAGGTAACTAAATAGTACACATTAAGCTTCTGCTTTCCCTTTTTTATTCTCATAAAATATTTCTTCTAGCTGAGAGCAATTCCTCCAAGATCTACAGTAGTAGATGCTACTGTGCACAATGTGAATGGTTTAAAATTCCAACTTGATAGTGTTCAAAGAAGAAAAGTGGATATTTTCTGTGTCTTGGTAATAAATAGCAAAAACAAAGGAGGAAAGAAAGCGAGCCATGACACTGATCTTAAACAAAACTGATCAGGTTTAATTAAACAGAGTATTGAAGATATTTTCTCTCAGGTCTTGATTAACCAGATTCCAGTTTTAGGTATTTAATATCTATAATGTTTAATCTCAGAAACAATTTGTATCAGCTTTAAAAAATACATTTACATATAGTATCTGTGCATTCCACATTATATCTATATTTCTTCTTCTTTCAGACCTTATAGAATTCAAAAGCAAGCAAGTCTTTTCCTGCTTGAGGGTTGCTTGTTTGTTTATTTGTTTGTTTTTGAATCTCTGCCTTCCAGACAGGAATCTGCTGTTGTCCTGCATGTCTGGTTTCTGAAATCACTCTTGGTGCAGTTTGCCTCCAGCTCCATGAGGCAGAGCTGAACCCAGGATTCAGCACTTCAATTCATCTTGGTTGCCTTTGGTTTGCATTCTTTACATTTTCAGATGTGTATTTCCCTTATATGATAGGTGCTTCTTAATCCTTTGGACAAGTTGTATTCTTTCTATATTTTTCTGCTTATTGTGAAGAGAATACAGTTGGATGAATCTAAACAAATTTAGAGGGGAGCTTAAGAATAAGAGCATTTAAAGGCAGGTAAAAGGCAGCCCTTGAGTTGAGTCTATGGAAAGATGAAAGAGATGTAGCTCCCAGCATGTTCCTTTTGTGGCTAAATAGGTAGAAGGCATCATTAGCATGGCCTGAGATAACAGATACATGATCTGCCATGCTGATGAAATGGCAAAAAAAAAAAAATCTAACCTTAAACTAACATTTCTTACCTGGGAAAATCCCATTGATCTCATGGATTGCAAATCCTGGACTGTGTCCTATAAGGCTATTTAAGAAATGTGAGTATGCAACAAACAAAATGATGTGATTTTTTTCCTTACACCAGAGATCGAGAATCATGGTTTGGGCTGGAAGGGACATTAAAGATTATCCAGTTCCAAACTCTCCTGCCATGGGCAGGGACACCTTCCACTGTCCCAGGTTGCTCCAAGCCCCATCCAACCTGGCCTTGGCCACTTCCAGGGATCCAGAGACAGCCATAGCTTCTCTGGGTACCCTGTGCCAGGGCCTGACCACCGTCATAGAGAGGAATTTCTTCTTAATATCCAACCTAGACATACTCTCTGGCACTGGGAAACCATTCCCTGTGTTCTGTCACTCCTGTCACTTTGGCCCCTGTCCAAAGTCTTTCTCCATCTTTCTTGTCAGCTCCCTACAGGTACTGGAAGGCCTCAGTTAGGTCACCCCAAGACTTCTCCAGGATGAATAATTCCATTTCTCTCAGCCTTTCCTCACAGCAGAGCTGCTCCATCCCTCTGGTCAACTTGGTGGCCTCCTCTGGACTTGTTCCAGCAGGTTCTTGTCCTTGCCATGCTGGGGACCCCAAAGCTGGATGCAGAACTCCAGGTGGGATCTCACCAGAGTGGAGGGGCAGAACCAACTGGGATGATGTTTAATACTCAAAGCAGAGAGATCATTGCTTATTCTCAGGCTTAAAATTTTAGGCTTTTCACAAAAAATCGTAACTTCAACTAGAAATCAAGGGGTTTCATAGATAATAACTGCCTCTGGACTTAAGAAACCAGGCATGGTACAACTGTGTGCTCATTCAGCAGTCATGACTCTGAAATGTATTTTGCAATTTAGCACCTAAGGCAGAACCTTTTGGTGCTTTATGAACTCATCTTTGGCAGCAGATGCAGGGCACTGTTTGTTGGCAGAATTGGGCTAGCAGGAGACACAAACATATCAACAAATTGAGCCTAACTCTTTGTGTTTTTATAAAGAGCTCAACATCATCTGTTCTCCTCCTAGCCCTGGCTGCATCAAGCTGACTGCACATCGGGAAAATTTTCTCCGAGGGTGTTGTTCTCCAAAGGCATAAGCCTTGCTGCTCCCTGACATCCAAGGTTTGAGCAATTTGGTTCGCAGATATGACAAGGTTCAGGAATATTTTTAAGTGGCTTGCTTTAGTGAGGGGAAGCTATGCAAATTCTCTGAGTGTCAACTAGGATATCATGTTTTCTTTGTGGAACAAATAAATTTTTTTCCAGCATTGATAAATTTGTCAGGGCTATTTATGGACAAAGAGCAAGAGGCTCCCAGAAGTTACCACTGCTAAGACTGGGGGGTTTTTTGGTTTGCTTTTTTCTTTTCTATTTTGGTTGTTTTTTTGTTGCTCTTCCTAGTGAGGTAGATACGATGAAAAGTGAAATATTGTTTGTTTTTTTCTGTACTCTGCTTATGTGAGATGCTTATGGAGTGCTGGAGCAAGCCCAGAGGAGGGGACAGCAATGATTACAAGGATGGAACACCTCTCCTATGAGTAAAGGCTGAGAGAATTGACATTGTTCATGTGGAGAAGAGAAGGATCCAGGGAGACCTCAGAGCCACTTCCAGTGCCTAAAGGGGCTCCAGGAGAGCTGGAGAGGGACTTGGGTCAAGGGATGGAGGGACAGGACACTGTCACAAGGCAGGGTTGGATGGGATATTGGGAAGGAATTCCTCCCTGTGAGAGTGGTGAAGCCCTGGCACAGGATGCTCAGAGAAGCTGTGGCTGCCCCTGGATCCCTGGTAGTGTTCAAGGCCAGGTTGGACACTGGGGCTTGGAGCAGCCTGGGACAGTGGAAGATGTCCTTGCCCAGGGTAGCAGGTGGAACTGGCTGAGTTTTAAGGTCCTTTCCGACCCAAACCAGCCTATGACTTTTTGGATAAAACCAGAATCTATTTATGAAACACAGCTCCCCTTAAACATCCAGATCTTCTGGTTACAAAATGCTCTCCAGGTGTAATTTAGCCCGGGGAAAGGTCAGGGTTGTGCTGGCTCGTTCCAGCCTGTCCCTGCTCCCTGCTTTGAGCTGACAGGAGCTCAAAGCTCCTGCTCAGAGCTGGGCCCTCCTGGAGCTCTCTCACCCCACATTCCCCCCCTCTCTCCCGAGGCAGCAGAGCCTGAAGTTCGGGGTTCCATCAATGCCCTTCCATGTGGAAAAGGGCAGGGCACGGGTACTGAATGGACCGTGACGGACTGGGGAGGAGATTGGTGCGTGTAGGCAAAACCACCTGGCACAGGAGCTCCATGAGAAACTCCTTAGCAACCTCAGCGAATCCCTGGCTGGTTTTTCGAATTATTTTCTGCTAACCATATATTAAAATATCGGGGAAAAGCTCATGCACATCCTTTGGGAAGAGAAAGGTCTGTGAGCACACACAGAGCACTTGTCATCACATCCCTTGGAAACCTGCAGATGCCAGCGGAGTTACCACCACTATCCCACACACCTCCCATTCCCAGGAATGTTTTCCCGATTCCTCTCAGTACTTTTTTCAGTGCTCGCCCTTTTTTACAGTGACTTGCAGGAGGGCTCAAGCGCGGCTGAGCGGTGACAGCGGCGGGAGGGCGCAGGGACGGAGGGGCTCCTCCCACCAGCGTTTGTGTGGGACTCTGTGGCTACAAAGATCGCTCCCAGGGCTAATTCGGCACAGGGGAGCCGAGCCCCCAGTCTGAGGGACAGGGATGCGGTGTAAGGGATAGGGGAAGGCGGTGAAGGAAGGAGGAACAGAGCCCTCGCTCTGAGGCGCGGGTGTGAGGGATGAAGGAAAGAGGAACGGAGCCCGCTCAGTTCCGGGGTGTCGGTGTCAGGGGCGGGGGATGTGGCGGGCGTGGCCCGCGGGCACCGCCCCTGAGGGACGCGGTGGGCGGGGCCCTGGCTCGCTCGCACCCGCCAATGAGGAGCCCCCGCGCCAAGGGGAGGTGCCGCAGCGCGGGGGCGGTGGCTGCCAATCATCCCCAACAGCCAATAGGCGGACGCGATCGCGGTGACGTCATGCTGAAGGGGGCGGGGCGAGGAGCGGTGACAGTGGCCCGCGGCTGTATCCGCCTCTTATCCGCGGGCCCCGGCACCGGCAGCACCTCCGGCACCGGCAGCACCTCTGGCACCTCCAGCAGCACCAGGTACGGCCCGTACGGCTCTCGACGGCCATTCCTGCCTCTCCCGGGCCGCCGTGCCCCGGTTCTGCCCCGCCGCAGCCGGCCCCATCGGCAAGGCCCCGGGAGCGCTGTCGCTGAGCGGGGAGCGGGGGGGGTGACAGCCCGTCCCCTCCCCTGTGCCTGTGTCAGCCCCGCTTGACGATGCCACATCCTTGCCTCTGCAGTGTCTTTGACTGTGGCCTTGGCAGGGAGATGGGAAAGGGATTTGGTATTTCACCGCTGGGTTTATTACTTTTTTTTTTTTTTTTTTTTTTTTCCCTGGAGAAAAGAAGGCTCAGGGGGAACCTTATCCCTTTCTACAATGCCCTGAAAGGGGACTGTAGCCAGGTAGGGATCGGGGCTCTTTTCCCAAGTAACAAGTGACAGGACGAGGGGAAACGGCTCAAGCTGTGCCAGAGGAGGTTCAGGGTGGACACAAGAGGAAATTCTTCACTGGAAGGGTGATTTGACATGGGAGGGGCTGCCCAGGGAGGTGCTGGAGTCCCCAGCCTGGAGGTGTCCGGGGAAGGACTGGACGTGGCACTCAGTGCCCTGGGCTGGTGACAAGGTGGGGATTGGGCACAGCTTGGACTCGGTGATCTCAGAGATCTTTTCCAGCCCCAGTGATTCTGCAATTCTTGTCTGCCAGCCTAGGCAGACCTGAGCTGTTCCTGCTGTGGTGCTGGTCTGGCATGTCCACACAGATGTCCCCCCTGCTTGTCCCCTTGAACCCTTTGGTTTGGCTGGTAGAGGCTGCAGTGTGGCACTGATCCCTCTCTGCTCCATCAACATGAACCTGAGTGTTTTCATGTGTTTGACAATACCCCCCATTTACCTCGGGGTGTTTTTCAGTGTCAGGTACATAAAACCATTCAGTTTACCCATGCAGTCTGGAGGCTCCTGTCTGGATAATCTTGCTGAACAGCTGAGCAAAGCTGTTTAAATGTTTTACAGCTGTGTTTTGAGTGGTTTTTCTATTCTGATGCAAGACCTCTTCCAGTTGGTGTAATTCCCTGGCTTCTGATTGCTGTACTGCCTGCTGCAGTGCACGATCATATTTCTCACAGTTGGTGATGAGTTTGGTTTTATTCCATTTTGTTTGTTTGGGTTTTTTTTCCTTATTATGTCCCTTCTCTTTCTTGAAATTTCTGTTCACCTTTTCTTGCTGATCATTAACCCCAAATTTTCCCCCTCCTTTTAACTCTAGATTCATCTGTAATTCTCAGCTTTACTCAGCTCTTCTCCATGTAATCTTCCACACCTTGGATAAAGTGATGTGGCACAGTTTTCAGGGTAATTCCCTTCATGCAGGAAAAAGCCCTTTTAAAAAAATCTGATTAATGTTTTCCAATATGCAAGAAGTAAAACAAGAACCTCAAACTGGGGATCTGTGATCCTTCATGCAGAGAGGTACCTCTGATACAGGGCAGACAAGAGTTCAACTTCTTTGTACTTTTCATTTCAGAAATGTCTGGAAAATCTCCAAAATACAGAAGCTTGTGATAGGATTAGCTGCTGTGCCATGGAGGTGTGCCAGGGGCCAGGATGTCACAGACCAATTACATTTTAGGGGTTGAGCAGGTTGAAATTTTGAGTCATCAAAATTTTTTCTTGCACAGAGAAGTATTTGTCTTTTTTGTTTGGAAATCCTTGAATAACAATCTTGAAAAGTATTAACACAAAGGGCTAATCTTTAACAGCTGGAAACATGCCCAGAGTTGTGCTGGAATGGAGAATAGAGACTCTTCCTAAACACTTGGATTTTAGTAGATGGAGAAAAGTCTTTTGGCTTTGGTTAGAAGTGAGGAACAGCAAAGTAATACCTGATGAGTCTTCTGAAAGAAATGCCTCTCTGTTCAAGGCAACATATCCAGGGTGTGGATTTTATTCCAAAATAAATTAGGGATAAATCCATGACTTAATACTTCTGTCTTCTGCAGTCAGCCTGAAATAACAGCACCCTTGTGTAAGGGTGTAAGCCATCCTTACATCCTCCTGTTGGTATTTAATACCTGTATTTTGGGTAGATTTTGCAGTCTGCTTCTGTTGGGTGGTGCAGCAGTGTCCAGGCTCCTCAGCTCTTCACTTGGCTGTGCAGTGTGTTACAGAGAGGCTGCATTTGATAAGCAGAGCACTTGTTGTCATCTGTGATCCTCCTCTGGGGATTAAACCTTTTGCCAGTTTGTGTGATGTTCTGTGAGACCAGAGACCAGAGCTTTGGGAACTCTTGGCTCTCTGCTGTTCCCTGCTGTGGGAAGAGCTCCCTCAAGCAGCTTTTCAAGTGCCAGCTCACTTCCTCTTCTCTGGAAGTGCCTTTATATAGACTGGGGTGCAGGCACAGAGAAGAAATCAAAGTACATTTGCCATGAAATCCTACCCTCAGGTTATCCCTAGATGGTGTCAATACAGGTTATCTATTCAGGGGAAATTGCTGGGAAAATACAGACTGCTCTGATGATCATTAATATCTGACATATTCTTACTTTATGTCTATTTTTTATCATCAAATCCTGGAAGGGTTTGGGTTGGAAGGGACCTTAAAACTCCTCCAGTGCCACTCTCTGCCTTGAGCAGGGGCACCTTTCACCATCCCAGATTGTTCCAAGCCCCAGTGTCCAACCTGGCCCTGGACACTGCTAGGGATAGCCAATATCATGGAAGCTTGTGACATGATTTGTCTGGTAGAAAATGGGCATTTCAATAGAACAAGAAATGTGATGAACTTAACTTTCTTACTGTAGTTTATATTAGTAAATCAGAATTTAAGGAGCAGTGAAAAAGGAACATTTACAGGAAAAATGATGTAACTAGTTCATAGACTTGCTGAGTCACACAGTTTCAGGTTTTTTTTTTTTTTTCTGTAAGTGTAAAGAACAGAAAAAATGACTTGTTTGATGTTAATCCCATGTTAATTTATACTTCATATAAACTTTCTTGGCTAAATTGCAAAATAGTTGAGGAACCTGTAATCCTGGCAGTAAAACCACTTCAATCGTGTCAGACATTTCTTCTGAAGTGTTCTTAGTGCTAATTATTAACTTTCTTTATTTTTTCCCCTCCAGGTGTGTATCAGAATTCCTGAAGTCCATCATGCTTTCCAAGCTGAGCCGCTCCCAGAGCCTTGCTGTTCTCTGCCGAGGTCTTCATTCCTCCCTGAGCTCTGCTACCTCAGTGGCTCCTAAAAAAACCATTCAGGGGTCTCTCTCCTCTGATTTAATCTTTGAACGTGAGGCAAAATATGGTGCCCACAACTATCATCCACTGCCTGTTGCTCTGGAAAGAGGAAAAGGTATTTTATTTAGGTTTTTCTTGGAAGATTGTAGGTGGGATATGTTTGTGTAGGTGAATGAGATCATGGCAGAATGATTTTGACCTCACAGATTTCTGAATCTTTGTTATTTTTGCTTTTTTTTGGGTTGAATTGAGATTATTGATGAAATAAAGTCAGCTAATTGTTGATTAGAGAGCTGGATCATTATGCATAAGGGCACCTGAAAAAACTGTGGTGTCTCTAAAATGATTTAAAGTGTTTATAATTTCCAGAATAATTCAGTAAGAAAATTTTCAAGCAACTTAATTTCTTCTGTTACCTCGTGTGGAGAGGTTTAACGTTAATGTGAACATGAAAAGGTGCATTGGAATCCTATCTAAGTCCTTGTGGGCTGTTCAAATATTAACACTTAAATTAAATTTACTCTGGTCTTTAATTAAGTTTGAGGATGCTTTTTTTTGTCTTGTGTCTTCTTTTATTTTGTGTACTGACCACAGGTTTGTTTTCCCAGGTGTTTATGTGTGGGATGTTGAAGGTAGAAAGTATTTTGACTTTCTGAGTGCTTACAGTGCAGTCAACCAGGGCCACTGTCACCCAAAGATTGTGGATGCTCTGAAAGCCCAGTCTGAAAAACTGACCCTGACATCCAGGGCATTCTACAACGATGTCCTTGGGGAATATGAGGAGCTTGTCACCAAAATGTTCAATTATAACAAAGTTCTTCCAATGAACACAGGTAAAGAAATATTTTGTTTCCATTTTAGTTCTTGTCTCTGAGATTGAATCCTTGTGTAACATTTTCTGATGGCCTGTTTCATGTGCAAGATGATAATGGGGCTGCTTTATGTTTTAGGAGTGGAAGCTGGAGAAACTGCCTGTAAACTGGCTCGGAAATGGGCCTACACTGTGAAAGGGATTCCAAAGTACAAAGCTAAAATCATTTTTGCAGGTATGTAAATGTGTGTTATGAGTTGAGGACTTGAGGATCTGGACACTGGGTTACTGGAGGCAGCCTGAAGTCACAGGGGAAGCACATCCATGCTCTTTCAATCACTTAAAGTGCAGTACTTTTTATTCTGAGTTGTTCCTCCTTACGTAACTTTTTTGTGGATTGACTCCTCAAACTGCTGCCACACCTCTCATGGATTGCTCAATAGGGTTAAGCTGCCCTGTTGGCTTCACCTGCCAGGGCTTTTGTCCTGCATTCTCCAGCTCTTCCAGAAACTGGCACTAACCCAGTAAAGCCATACTGGAGCCTCCATCCTATAATGAAAGTAAAAGCAACATTGCTAAAGTAAATAATGAACCCTGATTCCCTGTTGGGATATTTCCTCCCTTTACCTGCCTGCCCTGCTTGGCTCTGGAACAGGGAGAAGTTACCAGGCCCTGAAGAGAATTCTGATTTTTTGAAACAAAAATTAAAAAAACCCATATACAATTAAAAAATTATATTTAGTATTCCTTGGTTACAGATAAAGCAATTTGGTCAATAGTAATTTTGTTTAATGTTTCTGTATTTTAGGAAACCTCCCAGAATAAAGTTTACTATTTAAATACTGACCTTTTTGTGTAGCTGAAAATACTATTTTTAATTTTTGGTACATATAGTAGCCATAAATGACATTAGGCAGCATTTATAAATTGCAGTGCATACTTGAATTGTGCTTTATGGTTTCTGGAAATGAATAGAGTTTTTGGTTTTTTTTGGTTTTTTTTTTTTTTTTTTTTTTTCTTTTTGTATTTCTTCTGGGAATTCTTTGGACAAATATTTCTCCTTTTTTCTCCTCTCTATTTATTTAATTTTGCTCTTCAGACAACTTTTAGTAATTGTTTTCTCATTTTGATAAAGGGGATGTGCTCCCCATTTTGGCAGGAAAAAAAAGCTCTTCTGGATAACTAAGAAATGACTTTGAACATCAGTTTAAAGACCTTGACACAGACTCTGTGCTGAATAGTGAGCTATGAAGGCACTGACCCCTTAATCTTCCTTAGTCTTATTAGCACCTTACTATTGATTAGTGAGAGTCTCTTGTTTTAACTGAATATTAAAATGAGGATATGATTGTCTTGGTAATGGACATGTCAGCTCCTGGGCATTTTAACTGATGTTTCTAAATAAAATAGTGCAAATCACAGTATTTTTAGATATATAAATAGTTTCTTCAGGAACTTTGAAATGCACAGAATTATATTTTCTGATTTGGTTTTATTGACAGCTTTATTTTTAGGACTTAAATCATTAATGGTGTTTATTTGCCCCCCTACATTTCATAAGTAATAATTGCATTAGAGCTGAACATTATCAGTAAAAAAATAACTCATTATCTGATTTATTTTCTATTTTCCAGACTACAAACAAAACTTAAAGAAATTATTTTTTATAGTTGTCAGGTCTTACAGTATAATTTACTTTTGTTTTTGACATATGCTTTTGATATAGCAACAGAGTGTATTTATGGCATCAATACAAAATGCTAACAATTAGGAGGAGGATGCTAATATCTTGTTAGATAACCCTTAAAATGCATCACCAAGTGGAAAATGTGGTCAGTTTTGTAACAATTTTCCCTTTTTTTTCCCCAGCTGGCAACTTTTGGGGCAGAACAATGTCTGCCATCTCCAGTTCTACTGACCCATCCAGCTATGATGGCTTTGGACCCTTCATGCCAGGATTTGAAGTGATCCCATACAATGATCTACCAGCTCTTGAGGTATTTGACAATTTTTTGTTCTTTTGCATGAAATCATTTTACAATGTCTCTTTGGGAAATAGCAAGGAAAATCAGAAGTTTATACTTTGAAACATGTGCTTTGACATGAAGATACCTGTACGTAGATGTATATAAGGAATGAGTTTGTTATAATTATGTATAGGAAATGTGGGTAAATTCTGCATTGGTTTTGATTTTCAGTTATGCTTTAGGATGTGAAAGGAAAACTACATGATCTGTTTAATTTCCCAGCCACCTGGTCTAGTGGAAATGTCCCTGCCCATGGCAAGAAGTGGGATGGGGTGAGCTTTAAGGTCCCTTCCCACCTAAAGCACTCTGTGATGCTTTGACTAGAATTCACTGCACTTGCAAATATTTATTTCCAGTTTCACAGCATCCTTAAAGCCATGCCAGGCTGCTGTTTCACTTTCACAAGCTCCTGAAATGCCAGTGATTCCCAGTATTTCCCTGGGTTTTCTGAGGTTAATCCTGTCAAGCTGTTGGGGAGGGGACCTTGATTAGGTACCATTTCTGTGAGTAAAAACCTCTGTACCTGTTGGTTCTGCTTCATACAAATGAGTGGGCTTTGGAGATTGAGGGATTTTCTCTTTGGAGTTGGGTTAGGGGACACAAGGTCTCTCAGTTATAGCTGCAGTGTGGAAAAGCTTGTTCAGCTTTGAATCTACATCAGGCTGCCCATGGTGAAAGGCCTGCAAGTATTTAATGCTGAATTCATTCTGCTCCTGGGGCAATGCTGAGAAAAGCTGTAGTAAATTCATGCTGGGAATCATTAGATCTCTTGTGCCTCATGGACTTCTAAACCTTTTTTGAACTTGATAGTGCAGGAATGTACCTGTGGACTTTGCTTTAAGGTAAAGTTGTTCTGGAGGGGCTCTATTCTTTTTTGTTTAAGGGAAGAGTTGAGCAATTGTTTGTATTGCATGGGGTAATATGAAGCTGAGGATATTTCTGAGGTGATTTATGAACAGACCTGATAAACTGCTTGTCTGGGTTTGCAGTTTGCAAAGGTTTGTCCCTTCCCAAGCAAGCACAGCAGGTGATTTTACACTGCCAATGGTGACAGAGCTTTGGAACTGAAGTGGCTCTCAGAGAGAGCTCCCTGACAGCAATGCTGTTCTCATCCTTTCAGGAAGAACACCAGGGCTACAATCAGGTTGTACTACCTGTATTTTCTGTGCTTGACCTGAGTAAAAGCTTTTTCATTTTGTCTCTCCTCCCCTCTCCCAATGTTGCAGCGGGCCCTTCAAGACCCCAACGTGGCAGCTTTCATGGTGGAACCAATTCAAGGGGAAGCAGGTGTGATTGTTCCTGACAAGGGCTACCTCACAGGAGTGAGGGACCTCTGCACGAAACACAATGTGAGAATTCACTGCAACATTAAACATTTAACATTTAACACTGCACACTGTGTCTACTGGTCTAACTTCTAAGGTCACCCTGCTATGCAAGGTGTAGAACTTTACATGCTATTTATTAATTCCCTTTTCCTTCAGTGGAATAATGCAGGGACACTTCGTGTGTTTCCTGGTAATATCTCACTAAGAAATACTTCTTAGCAGTGCACATTTATCACTATTTCTTACTATTGTCACTGATTTTAATTTCTAATTAATATTCTTCAACTGGATTTATTTTAGGTTAGTTTAACTTCTAATTTCTTTTCCACATTATAAGTTTCCAATTACCATGGCTGTCCAGGACCTTGTTGCTGATGTGCATAACTGCTACCAAGAATCAGTAACAATAAAGGTCACAGAATGAAACACTGAGGAAAATGGTTATCAGTAATCTCTGATTTAAAAATCAGGGGTCTCTGTTCTATTGGCATTCAGTTTCCTAATTTGTAAGTGCTGCTCATAATTCTTTTCATATCCTCAAAGAAAGACATTGACATATTTTTAATACAGTTGTCTTAATTAATACTGTGATACCTCAAAAAAATTGTATTGTTGGAATTAGGTTAGGAATGAGAGTGAAAGTAATTCCCTGTTCTGTTTGGATTTTTCTTCTCTTTAAAGGTTCTGTTTATTGCTGATGAAATACAGACTGGTTTAGCCAGAACAGGAAAAATGCTGGCTGTTGACCATGAAAATGTGAGACCTGATATAATTCTTCTTGGAAAGGCCCTTTCTGGTGGCTTATACCCTGTGAGTACCAAAGAAATACCAAAGAAATAATTTAAAGTAATATCAAATTACACAAACATTTATTGAATAATCTTTTTTTTTTTCCTTAGTCATCAACACTGAAAACCTGCCAGTTGGAAGAACAATAACTCTGATGTTTGTTGTACTTGGAAATTGTTGTTTGTAAGACTAACTATGATTTATGACCAGACAGTCCAACTTGAGGGAGACATAATAAAATAATGGAATATCAAATACTACCTTTATAGCTGAAAAATTGGCATTATTTCACTTGTCTGGCATGCCTGCATGGCTGATTTTATCCTCTTGGAGTGACTTAAATTCCTGCTGATTAGGCTGGAAATTACAATGCTTTGAACTATTTTGGCCAACTGACAGGATTTCTGAGTTATTAAACCAAGTATTCAAGCTTAAACTCTTGAAATAATATTCAATTTGGAGAAATTCCCCTCAGCTGTGACAGAAAGTTGTGTTACCACTATAGCTAAGTGTATTTAGGGATTAATTATGGGATTGTCAGATCTGCTATTCTATATACAGAGCTGGGAATGTAAATGTAATTTATCACCATAGGCTGAAAATTTCCTGAGCTCTGAGGGACAGTTTGCTTTCTAAAGTTTCCTGTTCTAAATATGTGAATCTGCTGCCCTTCCCATTTTAGGTCTCAGCAGTGCTGTGTGATGATGAAATTATGCTGACCATTAAACCTGGTGAACATGGATCCACATATGGAGGAAATCCATTAGCTTGCCGTGTGGCAATGGCAGCACTGGAGGTTTGTGTGTGGGGATAGAGATCTGCAATCCAAATTCAAAAGGGTCTCATGATCTTTGCTTAAATAAATAGTATTATTTTTCATGCCACGAGTAGAAATCTAGCTTTAAATAAGAATGGAAAATTGGTAGAGGTTATCTACGGATCATAAAACAAATTTTCAGTTTTTTATTGGAAATATGTTCTAATTTCTGTGTTTTTATGATCTTAATGTCTTGAATGCCAAAATAAGATTCATCTAGGGGAAGTTTCAAGGCAATTATATCAATCTGGTCAAACACCTTCAAAAATTTCATGAAGACATTTTGAAATTGGTTTATTTTACTATATCAGCAGCAGCTGCTGCTCTGTGAGCTTGAGAACAGGTATGGATCTCAAACAGAAACTACAATGTCCTGTCTAGAAGGTGCAATTCAATTATTTTGTGATTGCTTAATTGACTTAATTACCTACATTGATGCAGGTCACACAAAAAACCTCATCACTACCCAGTACTCAGATTTGGACAGATGAAGAGCTTTCAGAGGTTTACTTACAAGTAACAGCAAACAAAGAGTGGTTAATTTAGAATAAAATATCAAAGACATGATTGTTTCTTGTAGACATGAATGAGTAAAGGCTCAATACCAACCTGCTGGGACTCACAGCCTGTGCAGGGACACTGTGGCTGCAACAGCTTTTGTGTCTCAGCAGGTTCAGTGTCATTATCCATCCTTCCCCCTGGTGCATAAAACAAATGCAGTGCCCTTCAGCTCATTGTAGATCTGCCTTCTCTTTAGGTAATCGAAGAGGAAAATCTGGCAAAAAATGCAGAAATAATGGGTAATCTGCTAAGGAGTGAGCTCATGAAGACTCCATCTAATATTGTAACTGCTGTAAGAGGAAAAGGGCTCTTAAATGCAATCGTAATTCGGGAAACCAAAGGTGAGGACATGAAATCAACTGCACAAGCACAGCATGGAGAAGTATTTTTCTTGAATTGTAGGTAGGGGATGGCATGCAGACGTGATGTTTGTGTTCAAAACATGGCTATAGTTATGTAGTACCCACTGAAAATTGATTTAACTTACTGTGTGCCATTAAAAATAGGGTTTTTAACTAAGGCCGAACAATTGCTTTTAAATTATTTGAACTCTTTATGATTTGATAATTGATGGTGAATCTGCCTCCCAGAATATGCCTTTATCTCTCCTCTTTGGAAAAGAGCTCTCCACATCTGGAACACCAGTTCCTGCCAGATTATTGGGAGCATTGGCTGGGATTAGTTGTTTTCAAAAGAGTTAGAGAAGTGCAATGAATACAGGAGGGTACCAAGAGGAAAAAGTTAATGATGGAGAACAAGTTTCTAGGGTGTAATATATCAGAAATTGAATTGAATTATGTCAGAAATCTGAATATCAAAGGGACAAAGTGCTGCAGGAAGGTGGTGTCATTTTCCATGATGATGCGCTGAAATCCAGGTTACATAAACATAACCTTATCTGAAGTCCTGTCCACATGTTCCCTTACCTCCTCTTCACATGGTTCTCCTTTTACCATTTATGTTAAAGTCTGAGTGCCAGAGAAGCAGTGAGCTGTGAAGGAGCAGAACTCTGTGTGCTGAAGCAAAGGGTAGCTCTGGAGCAGTGTCACTGTGCAGAGCTACTCCGAGTGGCCTCTTTGTGACCACCCTGCATCACCTCTGCCAGCTGGCAAACAGCACCATGTGCTGCAGGTGTGCCACTGTCCTGGTTTGAAGGACAGGTATCTGCTAATAAAGGCAGAAGCTTCTCTTTGAAATGGAGAATGTAAACCCCCTCCCTCCAAATCATTATAAATTTGAAATTAAGGGGGCTCTCAGGCAAAGATATGGGAATTAGGAATAACAGTTCTTTACTAGGAAAATTAAAGTAGAAATACAGTATTACAAAGAACAATCCCAAACACTGCCAGAGTCAGAATCCAAGCTGACACCCGTCAGTCAGTCAGGGTGTTGGCACAGTCCCATTCCATGGTGGCTGCATCCTCCTGCAGTGGCAGGTGTGGTTCAGCTGAAGCAGTGCTCCTGGAGAAGGTGCAGTTTTCCTCCAAAAGTCCAGGGATGATGTGGAAATTATGTAGATGACAGCTTCTCCTCTGGAATCCAGTGGAAAGAAGGGTAACTTGCTGTCCAACAGCTCTGTTTTTATCGAGGTAGGAAAGGCTTGGCTCCTCCCCTGGCTGGAGCATGTCTCAATGGGATGATGTAATTTTATCAGCCATGCACTGAGACTCAATGGCCATGAACAGGAGATCTCTCCTGGAGGGAGGATGGGTTGTGGAAAAGATAAAGATGATTGCCCCAGCTGGTTTAAAGCTGGCCCATTAGCAGATAATGTGTGCCATGGAGATCAGGGTCACTGCCCCACCCGGCTGTAACAGATGGGGACAGAATACACATTTCTGGCCACACCAACCCAACACAGCCACCTCCTCTGCTGTGCTGGGAATGCCCTGTGTGCCCTGCTGATGTTCTCCCTCCCTCCCTCTGTTTGCAGACTACGATGCCTGGAAGGTTTGTCTGCGGCTCCGCGACAACGGGCTCCTGGCCAAGCCCACGCACGGCGACATCATCCGCCTGGCCCCGCCCCTCGTCATCAAGGAGGATGAGATCAGAGAGTCCATCGAAATCATTCACAAGACCATCCTGTCCTTCTGAAAACACAGCTCTTACAGGCTGGCTGCTGACTAGGCCAAGGGTGTGTTGGAATCTGGATGATGAAGGCCTGCTCTTGAAGCAAGCATCTCTCATTCCTTTTATCTAAGAGGACTTGACTATTAAAACATAGCTGTATCTTTAAATTATAATGGCTCTGTAGAAAATACAGAATGATTTTGAAGACTTTCCAGTCTTGGAATACTTGGAAATGAAGTTCTGTATGTACTGAACAGCTAAGTTGGAATATCTGAGGGGAGATACCTATAGAAATATGCTTAATTGTTATAACTCTTGGCCAAAGTTTAAAGTGTGATTTATATATATATATACATATTTTAGATTGCTTTGCACTCTCATATCGCTCTTCAAAACATGGCATTTGGCAATTTTTGCCTCTCAGCAAGATGTCTGTAGGATGGAAGCACTTATCATTGTGGGTGAATTTGTGTTTTTCATGTGCAGCTTGAAAAAAAAATTGAATGCTGAAGGTTTGACAAACTGGGTGTTATGCTGGTGAACTCAAGAAGCATCGAGCTGTGTTCTGTGTGTACAATATTTTGATTGTATGACAAGAGATGCTGTTTTCAAGCCTGGTCTCAGTGTTTGGCTTTGCAATCTTGTAAAACAGATCTGAACATTCAGGTTTGTTTTTACTGTTACAAAACTTTCAATCATCTGGATGTTTATATTAAAAGATGTTTTGCATTAAAAAAATACGTTGATGTGCAATGAAAATACCGAGTCTTCAAAAAGAGCAAACCTCATAGAAACTTGAAGTTTTAAACTTTTTTGGCTAGTTTTAGCTGAACTAAACCCCAATTAATAACACAGTGCAAAATGTTCCCTTTGCTGAGCATAGGAGTTAAATACAGTCACATGCTTATACTGTGAAGTGGTAAATAATCCTTTGGGATTTGGAAGGCACCTAAGTTCATGGCAGTGACTCAATGTGATGATTGGGGTGACAAAACATTTTCCCTTCCTTGCTTTGGGTGAGACAGAAAGCTGTGTCAGCTGTGGGTGAGGTAAGACTGAACTCCATTTGGAAAGTGAATGGAAAAGCCTCCTCATTGCAAGGGGCGATGTGGCAGTGGGATTGTTACCCTTAGGATACAGAAATGATCTGATCAACTTGGTGGCCTCCTCTGGACTTGTTCCAGCAGGTTCTTGTCCTTGCCATGCTGGGGACCCCAAAGCTGGATGCAGAACTCTAGGTGGGATCTCACCAAAGTGGAGTAGAGGGGCAGAACCAACTGGGATGATGTGTAATACTCAAAGCAGAGAGATCATTGCTTATTCTCAGGCTCACAATTTTAGGCTTTTTACAAAAAGTCCTAACTTCAACTAGAAATCAAGGGGTTTCAATAGCTCCTAGATAATAACTGCCTCTGGACTATAAGAAACCAGGCACGGTACAACTGTGTGCTCATTCAGCAGTCATGACTCTGAAATGTATTTTGCAATTTAGCACCTAAGGCAGAACCTTTTGGTGCTTTATGAACTCATCTTTGGCAGCAGATGCAGGGCACTGTTTGCTGGCAGAATTGGGCCAGCAGGAGACACAAACATATCAACAAATTGAGCCTAACTCTTTGTGTTTTTATAAAGAGCTCAACATCATCTGTTCTCCTCCTAGCCCTGGCTGCATCAAGCTGACTTCCAGAGCCCAGGATAACCATGGGGAAGCGGCAGAGTGCAGGAACAGCCCCGTACCAGACAGGCAGGCATGGGGAATTTGGGCTGTGCCCGCCCAGCAGCGCAGCCAATGCGGGCAGGAGGAGGGCACTGGGGCTGGGAGTTTGGGATAAAAGGAGGCTGCGTGCTCAGAACCTTCCAGAAACCTCAGAGCCGGCTGGCACGGGAGCCTTCTGTGTATTCAAATGGAATTGATTTCTGCAGCGCTTCCCTGTGTCCTCTGGGGACGCTGGCCTTTGGCAGAGTGCTTTTTTGCACAGCAGGAATAAGACAAAAAATGCAGGGAGGTGTTGCCGAGGAAATTTGATGTTTCTGAAAGCTGGGCTTATGTAACCTGATGGGCAAGGAGGGGGAAATACCTGAGAGAAACCACAGCACTTGCTGGATACCTTTCAGAGATAAACCTCCAAAAGCTTTGGCAGCACAAAAGTTAACTTTTTTCAGAGTTCTAGGGCTGGCAGGGATGAAGGACATGCTGAGGTCTGTTGCCCTGCCCCAGTAGCCAAAAGGGGCTGTAGGGCAGCAGATTGCAGTCTCTGTTCAGTGCTTCCTTGTCCTTGCTGTCATCAAATTTCCTGCCACGAGTGTGACATGCTGCCATTGTGCCCTTCAGGCCACAGAGTATTTTCCTTCTGTTCAAGAGCCATCTGCATACCTAAAGTTTGTTCTTGTTCTTATTCATCTTCTGGTTACATTTATCTTTTTTTTTTCCTCAAGAGGTGCTGTTTTTTAGAGCCCTTGCTGTTCTGTAATTCCCTGCTCTCCCATGCCCTCAGTAATGCTGGGAAGAGCCAGTAAAGTTCATGTGGTTTGGGTGCTGTCCTATGTTCATGTCCAGTATCGTGGAGGATATTTTTTTGGTGAAAGTGGTCTGAAGTGCAGTTTTGAAACTGTTCTCCCCAGTTTTTTTTATTTGTGTAACAAGCAAGAATTGTATATAAAATTCTGTGACTTGCTTTACTCATTTTCACTCTCCGAGAATATTTCTCTCTGCTGATGATCAATTTGAGCTCAGATCTTAGCCAACCCACCTTCTGGTTGCAATTTTTGTAGGCCAAGACTTTTCAGAACTTGAATTTTTTTTTTTCTTTAGCCCACTGTTGTTGAATCTCTGAACTTTCGACTTGTGTTTTAATTGCTTCATGAGTCCAATTTTTTTTGCAAGCTTATGAAAATCAGAGTATATGTAGCTTTTCCCAAGACAAATCATCCTCAATTTGCCTTATTTAATAATGGGGTAATGGAGTTTTCTGGTTTAACCTAAAAGCTCTCAGGCCCTCTTAAGTAAGCAAGGACCAGGGTGTGTGCCTGGAAGCAGACCTAGAGCAGACAGAGGGTTTTGATGGTTTAGTTTATTACAGTTCAATGCCAGAACAAGTACAAAATGACATGTATTATTTCAGAAGTGAAGACAGGCACAGGACATCCCTTCAGAGACACAAAGCCTGTCACCAGCTGAGCTCTACTTCAGAAACAATAAAAACCTAAAAACTGTGTTGGCAGCTGTTTGTGAGTTGGAAGGTGGAGCTGGATGGACAAAGGGAATGTCAGAGCTCCTCTCCTCCTTCTGTGCAAAGTGACAGAATGATAGGCTATCAGAAAGCTCGTCTGCCTTTGGAATGATGTGTCTCTTTTGGGGGTTTGCTGTATCATGGAAAGTGGTTTTTGTGTCTTCTGGCAATTCTAAAGTGGGATTTGGCCACTTGTCAGTGACACTGCTTAAAGCTCTCAAACTCAAACACTGCTGCTTGTATAACTAATGTGCTTGTAAAACCTGTCTGTGCTTTTGTTGTCTGGGATCTTAATTAGCCTTAGAAAATTTCTTCGGGGCTTTTATTCCCAAAAATATGTAGACAGCTAAAGTGCCCTTACCCACTGAGTGCCAGAAATCCAATGCTCTGGGGTTTGTACTTGTTCCACTGATTGCTCAAGTGGAGGTAGCTCAGCCAAAGGCTGATGCTGAGCAAATTTTAATTTGAAGGAGGCCAAACTGAAAATAATTTACTAATTAGTGTAATACGCTGAAAGTGCAAAGAAAATAAACATTTCATGAAATGAGTTTGGTTTTTGCACCATACCTTTGTAGACAGTGAAAAAATGAAAAGTACAATCTCTTTCTGAACTTTCCTTGTATATTTTTTTTGAAGTTTGAATTAGGTAGAGATGCAAGTGTGGAAATGGCATTACTTTTTTCTGGTGTAATTGAAATTTATTTTTAAAATGGTACTTGAAAGAGCTCTGTATTGTTTATCCAAAGGGCTTAGTTTTCTTTAGCAAAAGCTGCACAGCAATAAAACTTTCTAAAGGCACAAATATGTATCTGCAGAATGTTTCTTTAAGAAATTGGCTGTAAAGGCTTAATGTGTCTCCATCATATCACTTGCACATATTTTTGTGAAGTAGCTTGTGATGTTTCTTTAAATCAGGAATATGAAATGCTTTTCTAAATGAACAGTGACCCTGCCTCCAGTGCTGTGCAAACACACAGAGGTAATCCAAGCACCCCAGAGCCAAACCAGCATTCCTGGGGCACCCAGGGCAGCCCTTGGCTTCACTGGGAGCTTTGTTTGTGGAAATAATGCCCAATTGTGCTGGCACCTGTGCACTTTGGCAAGGGAAAAGCACGTGGGTTTTGGCATGAAATCATTAAATATATATACTGGCATAAAAAGAAAAAATGACACTGCTTGTGGGTAAATGTAAACCAAGATTTAAGGGGACCATGTGGAAGACTGAGAGGCAAGAACCACACAGTGAACAGGGGGAGATGGGAAAACAAACAATGCAGGGTCTCCTTTTTTTCCTCCTTCCTGCTGGCAGTCTTAGGAATCATGCATATGACATTGTCCTTGACCTGGGTTCTTTTCAGCAATAAAACCCATGAATTTGTGTCATCAGACAGTATTTTCTAAAGTTAAATAATCTATTTTGGTAACTTTTAGTAGGTCCCAAGTGCCTGGTGGTCACGACTGTTTAAAGAGCTGCACATCTTGAACGTGTTAGAATTTTCCATGATGAAACAATCTCTGTTTTGTTTGTCTTCTTACAAAAACGCTGGGAAGATGAGTTAAGTAGAAGAGCAGGCCTTAGTTATTTCTTTGTTCTTCTTAATTTTGTTTTATCTGCAGCTGCTTTGTCTTTTCCATTCTTCCAGCAGCAGGTGGAGCCAGAAGCTCGGCTTTAAACTGAGTTTACTGCTGAGTGGAGAGTTTTGGGAGTTTGGGAACTCCTGGGGGCTTGTTTTGGGCTTTACTAACATCAAGGTGTGACATGAGCTTCAGTTTCAGCTCTGGGAACTGTCTCAGTGCATAACTTGTGCTGTGCGCTCCTGTGGCTAATCTGAGTGAAGGGTGTTAGTAGAATTCCTGTACCTCTAATGGGGCAAATACTCAGCAATTCTGACTGATAGGGATGGTTGAGAGGAGAAAAAAAAGAGGTTTTCCTTCTCATATCCCTGAAATAAAGCAAATGAGAAGGTGGAGATTTGAGACGAAATTTTAAGTAGGGAATGATGAAATTTAATGTGGGAACTGCTTTCCCTGGGCCTCCCTGCTGTGTTTCCATCCCGAGGGTGAGGCTTAAGCAGTTGGAGCTGCTGCATTTGTGCAGTGAAAAGTGATGTTTTCCTGAACATTCCCTCGGCAGAAAAAGCAGGCAAAGAAAAATATGATACTGGATTAAAAATCCCTCATAGTACCCTCATGGGAAGCTCATGAAACTTCTGTGTTGGGCATCAGCTGTAAGGGGTTTTGAGAGTCACCAAATGCTTGAAAGTGGTGAGATTTCAGGGAATCATTAAGGTTGTTAAAGACCTCTAAGATCATCAAGTCCAACTTTACTGCTTTGCCTGTCAAACATGGGGAATTATTGGGGCCCTTGCAGTGGGATTGCTCAGGGCCCAGGGAAGAACAGCTGACTTAGGCCATGGGTAAAATACTCCTTTGTTTTTAATTTCCAGTTGAAGTTGTTGTGCTTTTGATTTCATCCTTGAAGGCAGCCCAGCATACTGAACGTGTGCAGATAAGAGGTGACTATCAGGAATCCTCAGTTGTTGTTTCCCTTGAAGCTTGCTGTCCCTCTTGCTTGGAGAAATCCGAGCAGAGATTGTGCTGTCTGGAAAATCCCCAGGCTGTTATCGGCACTAGTCCAAACAAATATGGGTAGAAAGTGACTCCTACTCGTTCCTGTAGAAAATCCTAGTACTCTGTGATGATTTAGGCTGCAGAGAAAGCCCCTCAAGAGTACTGACCCTTGGCACAATGCACAAACCAAACAAAGGCCTGGACCTTGGATGAACTCCCAGACCTTCCCCGGGTCTGACACATGGAAGACCTGATCCTCAAAATAATGCAATTCTTTGGAAGAGATGTGTAATGAGGAAGGGGAGTAATTACCCCCTAAATACTCAGTTCCTGTGTCTGCCATGGGTATTTCCAGCAGGCACTGAGGCTGCCCTGTCTCAGATGAGCTGTGCTACAGCCTGGTTTTATGTAAGGAATAAAACTATGGCTCAAATTGGCTGTCCTGGGAGGAATGACAGTGGTGTACATTCCATCTGGCTCTTGTTGGCAAGATGGCCAGTGCCTGCTCAATGAAGTATTTGGCCATTAGGGATGTGCTGAAGGAGCTTGGGCTCACTTGCATGTGGTGGAAGTTTTCAAGTAATTTTCCTCCAGAAATTATAGTAAGACTGACAGAGAAGCACCTGTGTTGGGACAAGAACATCACTTTTCCAGTATTCCTTAATTGTTTTTCATCTTTTACCCTTAACAATCATTGAATATGAATTACTTGATCTTTTAAAGCATTTCTGAATAATGTGTTAATAGAACAGAAACATTAATTTCCACGCTGAAGGAAGCAGGAAAGCTGAGGAATTCACAAAGCCCATTCAGTGATTGCTCTTGTATGAAAATCCTGCTGGACTCCCATGCCCCTGCAACCAGGCTGGCTGTTCATAGGGGAGGCTCTGTGTGTGCATGGACCAGAGCTGTGTAATTGGGACATTTTGTATTGTCTGGGCTGCAGTAGATGCCAGGCAGTTGCTGTCAAACACAGCCGTGGCCTTGCTGATACAGTGCTTCATTTCTGCCTCTCATCTACAGGAACAGTTCCTTCCTATCAAGGCTAAAGGCAGTGTGAGAAAAGGACTGGTATTTGCATGCAGTGCAGTGTCAGCTGAAGAGCTCAGGTTGGACCTTTGGAAAGCACAAAAGTGAAAACAAGACTAAAGCCAAGTGGGCTGGGTGTTCCTGTGCAGCTCTTGCATTCACAGCAGAGCATACCTACATCAACGGTGACAACAGAGTTGCCTCTCCAAGAGCAGCTGCTTTTTACTAGTGAAAGAACTGTTGAAATAATATAATTTTGGATGGCTTTGCTCTTTGTGGCCCTGTGGGATGAACTGGGGTCATGTCATGTGGCTAAGGACTGATACCCCTGTTTGTGTCCATGGATGTGAGATCCAGCTTGTCATGAGGCAACCTGGATGAACTTCATCCCTGGGCAGAGAGGGCCCCTTGTTCTGTCAGACCCCTCATGGGGAGAGAAAGGCCAGGGTGCTTACACACGGATGGGGTGGCTTTTTCTGAGCTCAAAGTTGCCACTGTGCAGTTCACACAACATGGGCTTGAGAAGGAGCATTTTGGTTTAATCCAGTTCTCTGCCCACGCTGTTCTTCAGCAGGTTGGTGGGTGGTCACATGATAAACCAAAGTAAATTATAAAAAAAGGGCAAACTATGGTGGTGTTTGGGACCTCCTTTACGATGTGGCACAACTTTCCTTGTCTCACTGTGGCTGGGTCAGCTCTGCCCATGCAACCCTACCATGCCCTGGTGTGCCTGGAACAGATGAGATCTCAGTCCAGAAATGAAGGCAAAATTACTGAACACAGGAAGAACAAAGCCTGGGGTGAAATTCAGCACTGTTAGAGAAGTACTGGTGCCTGCCTTGCCTCTGCCTCCTGAGGGTCTCCCTAGTCTCAGCAGAGCTGAAGTTTGGTTCTTTGGAGAATGTGTTCTTGCAATTTCAGAAAACCTGGGATATGATCTATTTATGTAAAGAACAAGTAATGAGAATGTGAAAGTCTGGAATAGATGAGTTAAAGGAAGCACAGCTCACTGAGGTTGCACAGAGTGATGAAGAAGCTTTGCAAAAACAGAAAGAAAGTGCTGGCAGTGGTAGCTGGTCACAGAGCTCCTTCCAGCCCCACTTTGCAGGCTAGTGCTCTCACCAGAACCTGGGGAGCAGCAAAAAAATGCACTTTCTTTGCCCAAGGGAGTCTGGGCTATCATCTCCGACGTCATTCCTTCCATGCCTTGATTCCTTGCTGTAATCACCTTGGCCTGGGAGTAAGTACTCTTTATTCTCTTCTTAAGATGTAGCACATGCCCCTTCACTCTTTATTAAGGCTAAACAAGCCAGATGAGGACATGTTTCCACCACCAATGTGGCGTTTTTGTGCAGATCTTGTTCTCAGAGTTTAGGTCTGAGAGCAGTAGCCAGAGCTTTCCCAGTGTGAGGATCCATGAGCCAGCCAGTGGTGGCCAAGATGGCCAAGGCAGCTGGCCTGTAGCAGCACTAGTGTGGGCAGCAGAAGCAGGGCAGTGTCTGTCCCCCAATCCCGCAGTGCCAAATGCAGACCCAGGGCATTTTTGAGTTAAGGGCAGCTGCTGCTGGTGCCTTTGATGGGTTTTGAGATGGTGCTACACTGAAAAGCTGAATTTATTCTGAATTATGTATTTTCTTTGTGTTGTTAATAAAGTTTTCCTTTTTACTCTTTTAAGTTTTAGGCCTGCCTTGCTTTTGTTCCTAATTCTGTCTCACAACAGAAGATGAGTATATTAAAATTGGCAAACAAAACTTAGAACATTTATTAGTGTATTGTCTGGAAAACAAACTAAACCAAGACGCGGTGTCCGGTTGCTGTCAAGTGTCCCCATGGGCTCCTCCCTTGGGTGGCCACTGCAGGTGGAAAGGACTTGGAGATGAAGTTTGAGGTGAGGATGGGCAGCCCTTACCTGTAGGCCCCGAAGTACTGGGTGACACATTCGCCGTCCGGGGCGCAGGGCAGGTGGAAGGTGCGCTGGCAGCTGGTCTGGCAGCAGGTGATGCTGGCCCCCATCTTGCAGCAGACAAAGCAGCTCTGCAAAGAGCACAGCAGCCCCCTGAGTGTCAGGATGGGGCTCTGAGGCCGCTGTGCATCTCCAGACAGGAGGGGCAAGTGGGCAGTGCCAGCTCAGATCCCCCAGAGCCGTCTGTGCACGAGGCTCCTGCGTGTGCCGGGTCTGGGCTTGTTTGCTGGGGAGCAGGAGGAGCTGCTGAAGCCTGTCCTGGTGTAAAGCTCCCTGCTCCTGCCAGGTCCTCCTCACCTTCTTGGCTGCTTCTCTGATGACGTGCCTGGTGTCCTCAGCGAGGAAGTGTCCAGTGTCCTCTTGTGGGAAAAGCCCAGTGGCGAGGATCTGCAAAGAAGGGAAGGCCAGAGTTTGTTAGGTCAGGAAGGCAAGGTGGTGCTGGGCAGAAAGCTGGGGAATCATCTGAGCCCCCAGAGAAGTCACCTGGCAGTAGGTGTGGACACAGAGCTGGAAGTTCAGTGTCTTGTGGCCACAGATGTCGGTGTCGGCCTGGGAGCGGTGGCACAGCATGCACGCTGGAGAGAGAGAGCCCCAGGCATGAGCAGGGCTTGGGGCTGGGCAAGTGTCCGTGCAGGATCAGTGCCAGGGCCCTGCTGGGGCTGTGCCCTGCTGGCTGCAGGGCAGGGCAGGCACAGCAAGTGCCCAGAGCCCAGCCCTGCTGGGGAGCTCTTGGCTTGCCCTGGCATTGTTCTTGCCTCCTTGCTGGCTACCCTGGAACCTCCTGTGCCTGTGATGGGGAGCTGTGGGGAGGGAGACTTCTGCTGTCACCTTTCTCCTTGGGGACAGTTTCTGATTGAAAAAGGCGTGGTGGTTCTCCTAGTGTAAAAAATATTATTTCTTTCAAATCTTTTTATCTCTCTGTCTACCTATCTGTATCTATCTGTATCTTTTGTGGGTAGGGTGATGGGGCTGTGGGCTGGCCAGCAGTGTGTCCTGCTGTTGCTCTCATGGGCTGTAGGGCTTTTTTGCCCGCCGTCGTTGCCGCCAGACGTGTCTCATGCGAACTGGCCCCGGCTGGGAGCGGTTGTCTGTCGTGGATGAGAGGAAGATCCATGGAGGCCTGTATGGACGTGGTGGCCGTGCAGCTTGGCTGTTGGCCACCTGAGTGGCCTCAGGCAGCCCTGACTCTGTCTGTGTGGAAGTGCTGGGGCTGCTTTCATCAGCACTCTGAGCCGGCCCTTTGTCGATCCTGCGGCGTTTCGCGGGTGGCCCATGCGATGTCCCTGAGTCATTGTCCTGCTCTGGGTAGCCCCGTTTGAAGGCCTGCCGAGGGCCAGAGGAGGAGCTGCTGGTGTTGATGGGACACTTTCCCTGGGACAGCTGTGCTGCTGCCTGGCTGGAAGTGCTGGGCTTGCTGGTCTCAGGGCTGTGGGCTGGCCCATCCTGGATCCTGCGGCGTTTCGCAGGAGGGCAGTACGTTGTCTGGGATGGTATTTCTTCCTCAGGGTAGCGCCGCTTCACGGCCTGCTGAGGGCTGATGGAGCAGCTGCTCTTGGGGGACAGTGTGCCCTGGGACAGTGTTGACAACACTTGTCTGGAAGTTGTGGGGCTCACAAGCTCTGGTTTGTTGGTGGAGCCTGCAGAGAGGCAGCAGGTGGGTCATCAGGACAGCCCCAGGGCACAGGCAGGAGAGGCCACTGTGGTAGCCAGAGCCCTCCTGGAGCCAAGCTGTGCCAGAGGCCCTGCTGCCAGGCCCAGCCTGGCCCCATGTCATGGCACAGAATGCTTTGGTGCCTACCAGTGCCAGTGTCAGTGCCAGCACAGGTGTTGCACTCCCAGGTGTACTTGCTGTTGCCCAAAGAGGGGCATTGTCGGTGGATGCCCTCGGCAGCGCAGGAGCTGCACAGCCACAGTTGCCAGGGTCTGGAGGGCAAAGGAGATACTGATTGTGAGGACAAAGTGCCACAGCAAGGGATGGCCATTGCAGAGCCCTTGTTCTTAGTTCTTCATCCCTGAGCCTGTGGGGAGACAGGTCCTGTGCAGGTCCCTGCCTCGCTGCTTTGGCAGCTTACCCGTCTGCCTCTGCGTGCTCCCTGCCTCCTGGACACAGGCACGTTGCAGCATTGCAGCGGCTGTGCCTCTGATCTGAGAGTCTGACCTCTTGGTCACTCTCCCATGATGGGGGTCTGCCAGAGAAGGAGGGGAAGGAGCTGAGCCCAGCTGAGCCAGCATCAGGCAGATCCCAGCAGTCGCTGCCCCTCTGCCTGTCCCATCTGCTGGAACTGAGGACAAGAGGCACAGGCCAGGGGGCGGCCAGGCCTGGCAGGGCAGACCCTAGGCTGGCACTGAGCCTGTGGCTGAGGCCTTGTGAGCAGGGAGGAGAGAACCCAACCTCTTGGAGAGCCGGATCCCCATGGTGAGCATTTCCATCATGAACGGCTCCTGGTTGAGGCAGCACGGGCATCGGAAGGCGATGCCGGCGTGCAGGGCCAGTCTCTGGATGCAGTGCCGGTGGAAGCGGGCGTCTTGGCATGCAGGGCACCCCATGGTTGTGTAGGAGATTTTGTCATCCACGGTGTCCAGGCAGATGCTGCAGGTGTTGTCCTGGCATGGACGTGGCTGCAGTGCCTGCTTTGGGCGATGCTCCCAGCAGAAGGACCTGTGAGGAATGTGGGGGAGATGGGCGAGGGAAAGGGGGAAGTGCAGACTCCTTTGGCCGTGATGGCAATGTGAGTGCAGGAGCTGTGAGGGAGCCCCAGCCCCTGTGTGGGTTCTGCCCATGTCTGTGTCCGGTTGCTGTCAAGTGTCCCCATGGGCTCCTCCCTTGGGTGGCCACTGCAGGTGGAAAGGACTTGGAGATGAACTTTGAGGTGAGGATGGGCAGCCCTTACCTGTAGGCCCCGAAGTACTGGGTGACACATTCGCCGTCCGGGGCGCAGGGCAGGTGGAAGGTGCGCTGGCAGCTGGTCTGGCAGCAGGTGATGCTGGCCCCCATCTTGCAGCAGACAAAGCAGCTCTGCAAAGAGCACAGCAGCTCCCCGAGTGTCAGGATGGGGCTCTGAGGCCGGTGTGCATCTCCAGACAGGAGGGGGATGTGGGCAGTGCCAGCTCAGATCCCCCAGAGCCGTCTGTGCACGAGGCTCCTGCGTGTGCCGGGCCTGGGCTTGTTTGCTGGGGAGCAGGAGGAGCTGCTGAAGCCTGTCGTGGTGTAAAGCTCCCTGCTCCTGCCAGGTCCTCCTCACCTTCTTGGCTGCTTCTCTGATGACGTGCCTGGTGTCCTCAGCGAGGAAGTGTCCAGTGTCCTCTTGTGGGAAAAGCCCAGTGGCGAGGATCTGCAAAGCAGGGAAGGCCAGAGTTTGTTAGGTCAGGAAGGCAGGGTGGTGCTGGGCAGAAAGCTGGGGGATCATCTGAGCCCCCAGAGAAGTCACCTGGCAGTAGGTGTGGACACAGAGCTGGAAGTTCAGTGTCTTGTGGCCACAGATGTCGGTGTCGGCCTGGGAGCGGTGGCACAGCATGCACGCTGGAGAGAGAGAGCCCCAGGCATGAGCAGGGCTTGGGGCTGGGCAAGTGTCCGTGCAGGATCAGTGCCAGGGCCCTGCTGGGGCTGTGCCCTGCTGGCTGCAGGGCAGGGCAGGCACAGCAAGTGCCCAGAGCCCAGCCCTGCTGGGGAGCTCTTGGCTTGCCCTGGCATTGTTCTTGCCTCCTTGCTGGCTACCCTGGAACCTCCTGTGCCTGTGGTGGGGAGCTGTGGGGAGGGAGACTTCTGCTGTCACCTTTATCCTTGGGGACAGTTTCTGACTGTGCCATGTTGGATCCTGATGTGGTTGATGGCGAGTGCCTGGAGTGTCTCTGTCCCAGCACTGCCTGGATTTTTCTTCCTGACGCTTGTGCACCAGGGCTGAGTGAAGAGAGAGATGTGCATGAGCTGTGTCAGAGGCACCAGAGCCCTTGGAGTTACCCTGAGCAGCCTCAGACAAGCTCCTTCTCCGTGATCCTCTCCTCGACTCTGGGGGTTGTGTTGTTGCTCAGTCATGTTTTATGGCTTAGGCTGGGGTGATGATGTCACTGTGGCCACTGTGCCATGGCCAGCAGTGGTCTGTGAGCTCCCCCAGCACCATCCTTAGCGATGCTGTCGCAGTAGTGGCTGGTTTGGAGGGGATGGGATGAACTTCTGGTGGCACTGAACACAGTGCTGTGTAGAGCCATGGCTGAGCAGTGAGTGCCCAGGCCTGTCCTGCTCCTGAGCCCCTGCAGCAGGGAGCAGGCTGGGGACAGCAGCTGCTGGCAGGGGACACAGGTGGGACAGCAGATCCCCCAGATGCCAGGGAGAGCCCACAGCTGACAGCATGTCTGCTCAGCTGCACCAGTGCAAGTTGCTGCTTGCTCTCTGACTGGTCACTGTCATACTCTTGGAGGTCAATTGTATCCCTCATTTTTGCATAATCTGGCTTTCATGTGATTTTATCTTGGGGAATTGTACATGGGGAGTTTGGTATCATTGTCCCAACAGTCCCAGGAGACCTGAAGGCAGTGGCTTTGTTCCCTCTTTGGACAGCTGGGATGTGCTGGGGAGCTGCATCTGTGTGCCAGATGGCACCTGTGTCCTGGCCAGAGTTCATTTCAAGTGAGAAAAGAGGTTTAGTTACATGAAGGGGTAATGCCATCATACACTCTTGTGGTATGAGATATACACAGAAACCCTCAAACAGCTTCTTTTTCCCATTCCTCACCCCACTGTGAAAGTGGTCTTGCATGTGGAACTAGAAAAATCCAAACCTTGTGTTTCTTGCAATGGCCATTCCATGGGGATAAGCTTTATTCCTTTGCTATATAATCTCATTGTCCCCTCAAATCCTGAATTCCTGACCTGTTTACTGCTGCTGACCTATTTACTGGTCTGCTGAAGGCAGGGGCTTTGCATGCAGTGATCTGATTTATGTGCCACCTTGCAATCATGCCTTTATAACTCTGGCACTACACACTCAGATTTGGATGTGACCACTTTTTTTCTAGCACAGATAAATAAATCTGTGTTTTCAGTCTGTCTGACACAGTTCCATGGCTGAAAAAAAAGGAAATAGTGAAGGTTGTAAATTTGTTGGCAGGAATTGTTTTAAAATCTGCATTTCACAGCGAGCTCATCATCAGCACAGACGATGTAATGGGCATGATTAAATAGTTTAGTCATAGGTAAGAGCAATGGGAACAGTGATCCTTCATGTTATATCCAATTACATCATTCCTCCCAACGAGGTCTGGTGCAATTCCCAGTATTTTCCTTTAGGAAATACAAAGTATAAATAAAACATTTCACTGTGTAGCAAAAGGCAACAGCAAATTTTGTACGAAGATGTAAGAAAGAATGTTTTCTGTAAGAAAATTGGGAGTGAATGTTCTGCTGTTTGTATTTCTTCTTTCTCCAGGACAACTGGACTTTCCCAGGATGTTTTTCCTTCCCCAGCTTTTTCTGTGCCTCATCTGTTGCATTCTCTAAACCTCTCTAAACTAAAAAGAAAATTTCATCCATTACAACTTCATCACCTTTAATTTCTAAAAAGTCTGTCTAATTATACCCTTAAATACCTTGGGAGAGGCACCTCAGACATTCTAGAGGCTCTTTGGAAGTAGTTTTGGGTGTGTTTTCCATGCCTGGGTAGTATCCAGGGGATGGCTTTTGCAGATGAGTTGATAACAGGTTTTTGCCTGGGCACAGCAGGGATGGTGCAGTTCTGTCTGGGAAATCCCAAAATACTGAGTGAACATGGCTGGCATTGTATTTCCTGCCTTCAGACCCACCAGTGTCAGGTTTTCTCAAGGGCAAAGGGAGCACTTCTCTGTGTGTTTTCAACTCCACTTTTCCAAATCTGTGAAAGACACAAGATAAAGGAATATCCCAGGTTTTTGTTATCTTAGGAAGTTGATCTGTTTGAGGCCACCTGACATCAGATGCAGTCCATTAGACTGACTTACATTCCATTGCCTTTTTTGACCTGACACTTTCCCCAGGTCAAACTTCTCCTCTTTTAAACCAAATTTATTCCAAATATGATTAGAATGACTTGCCCTATGGGAAGTTTATCCCAACATAAGGCTTAAAGGCTTTGAAATGAACTTTTTCCTTCAGAGTAGGAAAAATGTGGCCTTTACTCTAGACTGACATAACTCAGCATATCTTTTTTTTTTCTGAGCTGGAGGTGTATGTAAATCACAGGGCTGGGATAGGATGGCAGGGAGGGGGTTATGGTTATTTGGATCTCTTTATGAAAATCTGCTTTTTTTCCCATTGTCTGCTCATCCCAGCTGGTCTGTATCACCTCCAGTGGTTTGCAAGGATTATTTATTTCTGCTGCTTGTAAACCATTTTCTTTCGTGCAGATCTTCCCTCAAAATGACCTTTTCTCTTTTCTTTATATACAGATTACTCAGCCCAGCATTCTCTCAGGCCTAGGATGCACTGTGACTGGACCCTCTGTTATAATTTCCCAGATCTCATGTGTTTTGGTCCCATTTCCTGGGGGAAGCCTTATAATAAAAATTTATTATGTGGAGTAGGGGTGTTATAAATGTGTTTAAAGAAAAGATCAGATGAGCAGTGAAACTCAGTGCTACCTGGTGTACTTCCTGGGTCTCACAGAATCCTCAAGTGGTTTTTGTGCTGCAGCTGCCTTGGCCAAAATCTCTCTGCATCCTGCTTCCCAAAGAGACAATCTTGGCTATCCCAACAGCCCAGTCCCAGGTAACCAGCTGTGCCCCTCCCTACCCTCAGACAAACACACAGAACTCAGTAAATGGCACACATTTATAACATTCCTGCTGAATGCCTGGGCTTGCAGCTTCTGACTCAACACAACAGCTCCTTTCCCACCAGCTGCCTGGGAGTAGTTGGTATTTCCAGTCCTACAGGGCAAAGAAAAAGAGATTGATGTGCTCGTGTCAGCCTTGCCCTCACCAAAGATGGGCTGCCAAATACTACTGAGGCAATGGTGAAGCAATCTGAAGATAATAGGTTTAGTGATAAATTAATTGTAATTTAAAGTTTGTTGGTTTTCCTTTACTAATCCCAAAGAAAGTAAGAGGCACTACATATAACACAGGTGGTATATTGCCAGGCAAAGAAAAACAGAATGAACAAAGCTTGGAAGGACTCAAATCTGGGTGAAGGAGAACCTCTGTCATGGAACAGAGGTGGGGGGTGGATACCAAGAGAATCATTAAAAAGTGATGATTTTTTTCATTGCCTTTATGTCTGTATTGTTGTCTCTGGAGACACGAGCATCTCCCCAGGGGTTTTGTGGAAGCCATGCTGAGTTCTGTTTCTTTGGGGAAGAGTTTTCAGTGGGTAAATGCACTTTTACCCTCACTCCCAATTTATCACCCAGTCTGTGCATTATCTGAGTGCTCTGATGCTATAGTGTCTTGCAGTCCAGTCTGTTTGGCTTCTTCTAAAACCCAAACAACACCCTCCACATGTCAGTGCCTGTGTGTGTGCAGAGCTGTGTGATTCCTCCCGGTGATCCTCCCCTGGCTGAGGAAGAGGAGAGGCTTGTCACAGCAGGCTCCTCTGAGAGGGGGCAGGCAGCTCAAAGCCACAAATCATGCTGAGTTGGGAGCCAGCAGAACTCACAAACACATAATTAAGGCACTCAATTCAGGGGGCAGGTTCTCCTTCCCTATAACCTTACAGCAGAGGTGAATGTTGCAGTGATACTGCATATCCCATTCCTTCTGTCCTCCTTGAAACACCTGATTTGTGGGGCACCTCACAAGGAATAACCTTTCATTTCCCAGTAGGTATTTTCAACAAAACGAGAGATTTAATTTATTACATTCAGGGACTCTTGAATAGGACTATCTTGCTTTCTTCAGAAACTTTTAATAGAAGCAGAATTTTTTTTCAGTGTTCCTGTTACTTTCCCTTTTTTTTCTTAATATCAAATAAAATATCTTTGTAAAAATTGATTTTAAGGTACTTTTAGGTAATTACCAGGAGCTGGAGGGAGGTAGGGGGCCAATAAGGAGATGATTTGCTTCCAGAGCTGTTGGCACTGACCATGTCTCCCCATGGCAGCCTCCCTACTGCACAGGGCATGATTTCTGCCCAGGACATCCAGAGGGAATCCCCACCTGGCCTCCTGCAGGCAGCAGGTTCCCTCAGCAGGAAGGCAGACCTTCAGGATACTCTGCAGTAGTGAACACCTTTTAACTCTTGGATGGTTGTTCCACCAGCGCTGTCAGTAAACTTCCTTTGCTCAGTGCTCTGCAAATGCAGCTCCTTGTTTATCCTTCAGTCACACTGGTGCTGCTCAAACTGCTCTGGCTCATGGAGAGAGAAATGTGCTATTCCAGAGCTCTGCTCCTCAACCAACGAATGAATACCTTCACAAAGTAAAGTACTTGGCAATCTAATACTGCTGGCAGCACTTTTCCACACTCCTATAATTAAACAGGTCCTAACTGAGCTGTATATAGGGGTCTGGCTAAGTCTGGAAGTAATGGGTTTATTCTCTTCTGCTGCTCTGCTCTAAGTGGGCACTGAGTATTTTTGTTGTTTACAGAGATTATTCATTCTTTCACTGTGCCTAGATTTCATCCACAGCAGCCTTCCTCTCACTCAGTGTTTCCCCCCAGAACTATCATTGGTAGTAATCTGACTTCAGAATAAGTTTCTGGAGGAGTGGTAGAAGTATGATAAGCTGAAGATCTCACTGCAAATATTTGGTGTTTGGGCAGGATACAAAGATCATAGAATCATGGAATATCCTGAGTTGGAAGGGACCCACAAGGATCATCCAGTCCAACTCCTGGTCCTGCCCAGGACACGCCAACAAACCCACCCTGTGCCTGAGAGCATTGTCCAAACCCTCTTGGAGCTCTGGCAGCCTTGGGGCTGTGACCATTCCCTGGGGAGCCTATTCTGAAGTACAGGACACATTTGACAATGCTGGAGGTTGGTTCAGAACCAGAATATGGAATTGGTATCCCCAGGTAAGAAGCAGAAAACAGGAGGCCATATAAGAGGTGAAAATGCTCCTGCAGCAAAGCTTTGCCCTTTGTGAGAAAAGAGGACAAATCCATTCCAGAGAACTGGTGGTTTGATAAAAACCCTCATTGGCTCATTTCTCATTCCTGACCTCAACAAGCAGTTGGAAACATTGAATGTTGCAGCCTCCCAGAAGCTGGAACTCCACAAGTTTTATTTACAGCTAGCATTTTGCTCTTGATGGTTCAGCTTATGATGTAGAATTGAACACCAGCCCAGGTTTTATGAGTGTGTGTCAGGTTAAAGGCAGTGGAGTGGCACTGTGCACCTGATGGTGAGGCAGGAACAGGCATTTATAAACAGGGGTGTTACCAGGAACAGCAAAATTGGCTGGAAAAACACATCCAACATTGCAAGTGCTGAATTTTAGTACTGGAAACCATACATTTTACTGCTTCCATGAAGAAACAAAACTGCACCCAATGACCATCCCTTCTACTCCCAGGGTGACAAATCCTAAAATATTAGTATCTTAAATTCTTCTAGGAATTTCTCTACAAATCTTAATGCCTTCCCTCCTAAGAGGGTGGGGAGTGCTGCTGCCCTTTCACAGATAGGTTGTTGGAGGCACAGAGGAGCTGAGCTGCTTCTTGTCAAAGTGTGCTCCAGAGTATGGAGACTTGGCTTTGATTTGCAAACCCCAGCCCTCTGCACTAACCAGGGCACAATATTTCCTTGTTCTTCTGCCTTCTGAAAGGGCCACTGAGGGTTTGGCTAAGAGCCCTTTTTTTATAAATGGGGGCAAAAAGAGAAAAGAGAATGAACACTTTGGCTTATCAAGTGTTGTTTGCTGAAACTGAGCACTGGATTGTGACTCCCAGATCAGAGGTTGGCTCTGTTGTGTGTTTGTATGTTGTCTAACACAGTGGATAATTAGTCCCAGTTGGGATACTTTGGATGTACAAATTATGCAAATATATTTACTACAAATAATAAAAACAGTTAAAAAAAATGGGCAAACTCTCTCCTGCTCTCTAAAACAGTTTTTCATTTGAGCCTCAGCATTTTCAGTTAAAATTCAAATAATTAATTCCATAGAGCATCCTTTGCCTTCAGGTTTCCTAATCATCTTCTCTGGGAAAGTAATAAAATACATTTTTCCAATTATTTCCATTACAGTTTTTTAGATAAAAGAGGGCTTATTCCCAGTCTTGATCTATCAGTTGTTGCTTGATCTCTTCACAACCCACTCTCATTCTGCTCAGGCCTTGCTTGTAATCAGTTGTGAACAGAAATGTTGCTCATGGGTGACTGCTCAGTTAAAAATGAGCAGTCAAGAAGAGACTTAGATGTTAAAAAATGCTTGGTTTGATCTTTGCTGCCAGTGACCTGATGATGGCATCAGCTTTAGGCCAGTGGCATAAAATTTTTGAAAGCCCCTCTTGAGCTCTCTTGGAGCCCCTCCAGGCACTGGTAGGGGCTCTAAGGTGTCCCTGGATCCTTTTCCAGGTGAACACCTCCCAGCCTGCCTTTGTAGAGAGATGCTTCATCCTTTGGAGCATCTTCATGGCCTCCTCTAGTCTCTTTTACCAGGTCATTGTAAATAAAGAGAATTACCACAGCATAAAAATTTCCTTAAGAATTTCTAGGAAACATGCAGCTGGCTAAAAAGCAAGTGAGACTTTTTTCTGTTTCTTTTTTCCTGAATTTTTTTTGGGCAAAGTTAACCCAGAGCTGGAGCTGTATGTCTTTAGTTTGACTGGAAAAGCAACATCATGGATAATAGTCAGGGGACGGACAAATAACATTTTATCAGGAATAATGTTTTTTATTATTACAGGATGTTGTGCCTTAAACAGTGTGGTTTATTTAGTCAAAATAATTACTGACACCCCAGTGTCCTCCTGAGTGTCAGTAATTATTTTGACTGAATAATACTGGTGTCACTTCACAGGACTCTTCCCTTAGCTGAATGCATGATGGTCATTTCCATCAAAGCTTTAATGAATGGATATCTTATTAGGAACAGTTGAAGAACATCCACAGTAAATTAAGAAAAATTTCTAATGGAAAATGTCCCCATTGGAAGCCGTGACACTAAGAAGTGAATGAAAAAGTAATATTAAGTAAAAAACTGCAGCAAAGGACAGCTTGATTTTGAAGAACTACTGAAGAATTAGGCACAGAAATTTCTTTAATAAGTTTCAGTCAAAGAGCAACATGGTGCCTTTCACACTGCAATCTTCTCACAAGTTTATTTATAATTTCCCATCTACTTTTTTTCCAGGGGCCCCATATTTTTCCATTTTTTTCAGGAGCGCTGACAGCAGCCGCTTCCAAACTTTTAACATCAAAATGACATGGATACAAACAAGGCACATCAGCCTCATGACCCTTCACATCAGGGAGCAGAAATGCTGGATAACTCCTATTTAAAAGCAGCAGAGCTGCTGTCGACTTGCAGAGTCCTGGAGACCCTTGTATCACTTATTTGTGGTGAAATGGAGCTCCCCTAACACTCCCCAGGGAGGAGAGGAGTTTGGTCCTGGCATATCCACAAAAAGCAGTGATGGCTTCACCTGTTACCCACTCTCCTTGGGAGCTTCCCAGGAAAACCTGGACTTGAAGGTTGGACAAGGCTTGGAACAAGCTGGTCTAGTGGAAGGTGTCCCTGTCTATGGCAGAGGGTGGGAAGGAAATGAGCTTTGAAGTCCCTCTGAACCTAAACCATTTGATGACTTTCTAAATGTGCTCCCACCAAATATCACTGCCCAAACCAAGGGGGTTTGTCCTTGCTGCTTTGAGCTGCTTGTTTTGGACTATGATTGGCACAGTTTAACTGCTGTGGAAATCAGACTCTCATCCCTGCTCCCTCATATACAGAGCTTATAAGGAGGCTGTTGTGTCACCTAAACAGAAGCACAGTTTGCACTGAAGTCACTTTTGAAGCCAGCTCTGCTTTCTCCACACATGGCACAACAATGTTGTTTTCAATCTAAAAGACTCCTACTACCCTTCAGGGACAAGAGTAATAAGAAACACAGCAAAAGTGAATTCTTTTAGGGAAGACACGTGTTAGGATTTGTGTCTGCTCCCTGACAGCCTCCCTTGACATGAATGCAAAGAGGCTGCCAGGCGTGGTGGTGAATGAGGGGATGCCTTAGAGATTTAAGACTGCAAGTACCAAAATAAAGACATACCAATTCCACAGTGCACACACCACAAAGCTCTCTAAGGGTAATTACACGGCAATCTGTAGGAATCCGTAAAAATCCTGCTGTCACATGCCATTTGTTAGCAAAATCTACAAAGTTTCAGAATAAATAAAGGATAAGTTGCATGATATCTGTGCCCAGTGACTCAATAAAGTCACTTTCACAGCTGTTTTGATGTAACATTCACCTTATTTACAAAGCAATTGTTGTGCTGAAACAGCTGGGAAACTGCTTTTAAAGTTGCCTGACTTTACGTCTATTCATAACTGAGACACTAATAGAAATCCTGCTTATCCAAAATGCCCTGTGTGTTGAACAAGCTACAGAGATCATTTTGGCAGTGCTGTCTCAGGGCTCTGTCAGTGAAAGCACTTGTTGCTTTAAGTCCCATAGTTCTTCCCAGTTCTCCCTGATACTTCCCCATAGGAAGAAGGTCTTTTAGGTCAGAGAATATTCTCCATTATTTAAAGAGGATCCACTTTCTCAAGACTTAAGTACAAACCTGAAGCATCACTCAGTGACACTGCTGTGAGCCATGAAAACCATGTCCCTTAATAAGAAACACTGAGAAAAGAAGGTAGAGTTGTCCAGAGAAGCACTCATGTGACCAGAAGTTAAAGAGTGGAATAAAGTGACACTTTGATTTTGTTGGTTTTGCAAAGATTTTTATGCAGGAAGTTGGGGGGGTGCTGAATTTCCCAATCCCTTGAAATAAGGTATCATCCAGGCTCACTATTGTGTCTCCTTTGGAAGAGAGATCTGGCAAGAAGAGCAGAGGCAGAGCAAGACTTCAAGGCTGACATGACATTTTTGAGGAACTTTAAGTGATTTCTTGGATGCTGCACAGAGTATAAATTAATCCATTTTAACTGAGATTGCAAAGAGAGCCATTTAAAAAAAAGCCCAGAGTACTGGGGTGAGGAGCCCAGCCATTGTGATAACATTGTGATGCTCAGAGCACTCCTGATGTTGTGTCTGCATATTCATCAGGAGGCAGATTTGCCTGATCAGCAGTGATCAATAACCCATTACCTTTGGAAAGCCAGCAGAGGACATGGAGCAGCCTTTGAGGTGATGCTGGAACATGATTTCTCTCTAAAAACCCAAATTCTGTTTCCTGGTTCTGACAGGTAGCACTGATCAGCCTGGTCTGAGGTGTTGGTGAGACACAGGAGCTGTGAGAGGTTCATTCCTACAAATCCTCCCCATTCCTGGTGGGTGTGAGTTTTATAAACGGATGTTTTAAGAGGGATCATTATGCTGTGTTTCAGAACAATAAGGCAGCACACTGAAGGCAGTCACAGCAATGTGCCTGTGCTGTGCATCTCAACTCAGGGCTCCAAGTGCCTGGGGAAGAGATTCCAAGCTCATGCATTATTCATCTACAATAACTATCTTTTAAATTATAAGAGGTAACAACAATCAGTGCTCATTCACCACTGCCATCACTACCCTTAACAAGGACCAGCCCTGTAATTTCACTGCACAAGAATATTCCTGGAATCCCTCTCGTTCTCAGGCTCTTACAAAAATGCAGTAAACAGGGAAAAAATCAGGCTGGTTATGCATGTCCTTTCCCAGGAATTTCCCCAGCATCATGACTGCTTCCAGTGATGGAATCTACTGAAACTTTTGGAGCTGAAGTGCTGCACTTAGAGAATTTTAAGTCAAAATTGTAGAAATATAAACTCCCTTCCATTTGTGATGTATGATGGACATTTTCTGCTTTTCTTTCTGCTAGGTACATTGTACAAGCTGGTTTCTGAGGATAAACACAATTATGTGTGGAAATAATGGAAAATGGATTTAGACCATGTGCTTTTGTTGCTTAGTTTAATGATTTTGAGGTACATGTCACAGTGTGAAAAGCTGCATTTCCTTTTTGGAATGTGTTTTATCAGCTAGACCCATTGCTTCTGGCACAGATACGAGTGTTACACCAAAAAAGTCATGAAAGATCAGGAGGGATCACAGCCAGGGGCTCTGAGACATCCATTAACCCAATATCACACTGATGAGAAATGATGTTTTTCTCCTTCCTAACTGGAATAAAGAAAATTGAAGAGGTGATAATCTTGGATGAGGCAGCCCTGGCTGGCTGGACTCACTCTGTTGAGGTGTTGGTTTATTTGATTTTGACTTTGAATAAGGATGAGACACTTCAGTTTACAGAGCTGTTTTCTTTATGTGAGGATAAGTGAGATGCTGTTGGGATACAGCATTTCCCCCTTATGCTCTGAAATCTTTCACAAAGACTCACACATGATCATTGTCCCCCAGTTATATAAGCAAGTGTCCCTCAGTTCATCAAGCACAGAGAAATATTACCTGTGCCACTGCCATTGTTAAAATGGATTGCAAGAGGAAGGCATAAAATAAGATTTTGACAGCAAGGGAGACAAAGAGATGAAAAAGAAAATGTGATTTTCTCCAGAACATGCAGATTATTTTCTAAATGCTAAGGAGTGACTATTTCTGGGGAATACAAATCAGGCAGCACAAAGGAAGAAAAATAAATTAGATGCACAGCCAGGTAAATCTGGTTAACTGAGTACTTTAGTTGAGTGCAGGTGCCTCTTGTTCCCTAAATGCTGTGCTCATCCACCCTCTTCCCTGCTGCAGTCAGAGGTGAGGGCTGTAACTCCAGGCTTGAGGCTGCTGTCATTTGCTCCTGTAGCACCTTCAAAGTTGTCCAGATTATGGACACTGCAGTGTTTTTCTTCATTCTTTTATCAGTACCATTGGCTGAAGTTAGAACAATTTTCCCTGAGCTGCAGAGTAAAGAGGCTGCTGCACTTGCCTGCAGATGGGCAGCTGGAGAGTTGGATGGCATCAGTGGTGGCAAGGGAAGCTCAGCAGGGAAAGAATCAGAGTCATTAAGGCTGGAAGAAGCTTTTAAAAGCATGAAGTCCAGCCATTAACTCAGCACTGCCAAATCTACCTGTCTTTCCATCCCCTTAGCATTCAGTGGGGTCTATGAGCCACAGAGTTATGAACAATTTTGAGCATTGGCCATCACTGAAGAAGAGATTAAATAGGATTTTCATTCTGTTAAATACGAAAAATGGGAGGAATCTAACCAGCTGAAACCTGTTTTATTTTCAAGTACTTATTTTCACCTTTCCCTCTGCTAATGCTTCATCACAGAAATTCTGGTGACTCAGGGAGTGTGAGCTCCTCTGCAGCCTGGTGAAGAAGTGGTGCAGTCTGCTCTGAAATGCAGCTGTGCAGGCTGAACAGCTCACATGTGGATTTGGGGGCTGTAATGAGCAGCAGAAGAGTTTCTGCTCCTCCCAACAAGGATATGAGAAAGGAAAGTCCTTGAGTCCTGCTGGGACCACCCATGGTCACCATCAGCTCATCATCTCAGCAAGGCAGGTGATTCACTCACTGCCTTGAGGAGCACATTGTGAGGGACATTAAGGGGTAAAAGCTTATGACCACTGAATCAGACTGAATCTCCTCAAGAGAATTAATATCTCTTCAAGAATTAATATTGAAGCTGCAATTCTAAAGCTGTGAATTAACTTTCCATCAGAGTTACAGTGCAAGAGCCAGTAAACCCACACTCTACACTCTGCTTGAGCATCACCCTCTTGGTTTTTCCTCCAGAAAATGTTGAAAGAAGCTGTTTGTAGCACTCCTTCATTTTTTGTAAAGCACTGCTTATGGTCTACCTTATTTTTTGGTACCTTCTACTCTCTGTCTGAAAGTCTTTGCAGCACACACTTGCAGAGACTAGAGGGTTGGAAGGGACCTTAGAGATCATCTCATTCCACCCCCTGTCATGGGCAGGGACCCCTCCCACTATCTCAGCTTGCTCCAAGCCCCATCCAGCCTGGCCTGGAACACTTCCAGGGATGGGAGTCCACCTGATTTTGAATGCCTTGCCCAGTATTTCATGTGAATAAACATTGTGCAGAGTAGCTACAAGCAGGTGGACTCCTGACCCTGATGAAATCAATGTACCTCCCCACTCAGTCTGTGCAGGATCATTTTTGAAGATAATATTGGTTGTGCTGTGGTTCTGTAACTTGGCAAAATGAAAATACTTTCAGTTTTGGTTGAAAGCCTTGATGCCAATGCCACTGGGGGAGGTCACAGTCTCACTCATTTGTTGGTGAAAGCTCATATTCTGCACTGCCAAGTGACATATTTCCTGTCCTTTTGGGTTCATGGCTCTGGAGTCCTTTTAGGGTGCCAGCTGATGTGATGATATAGGTTCAGCTCGTTTCCTACATGTCCCCAGAATAAATGTCCAAGAAAATGGAATTTAATAGATCAAGGAAAGATTAATGTAGCAGTAAATGGGCAGAGGCAGAGGAATGTCTTAGCAAGCTGCTGTTCTCTCATCTTGACTCTCTCATCAATACTTTTCAATCTACTGTTCTGAGAGGGATATCACTTTTAATGCCCTAAGGTCACTAAAACCTCACATGAAATCTGTAATCCCTGAGCTGACAGCACAGCAAATGATTTCTCTATTGGTCTTTATAACTGTAATTGCCACTGAACAGAATCTTTATCTATTTCTCACTCTAAATTATGTGACTGATGACACGGATGGTCTCTGTACAAAGATAAACCCGATGGTTTCTGATGGTGTGGAGCTGATGAACAGTGCTATCTGTTGGCTTTTATGTCTTTCAAAAACAATTTCTTGCCAGATGGTCTTCTGAGATTGTACAGTCTTCTCCTCTATAGTTGAAGTAACATTGACATTGTAGCATAAACCTTAATTTCCTAGGTATTGTAAGCCATAACCACATAATGTTAAAAAAAAACAAACAAAAAAACCGAAGAAAAAATCCTTAAAAACCAGTTTTTCCCTGTTGTGGTATAAAACAGAAAAGATTGCACTGCTGAAGAGTTGTGCAGGTTTCTGAACTACTGATTTGTGGAGTATACATGGCTTAGGGCAAAATGAACAAGATTCTGAGATTTTTATTAATTTATGTCCTCAGTTCACATGTTCTCATTGCTGTCTGCTGAAGAGCTGTGGTATCTAGCAGCTGCTTATTTATTTCTTTCAGGTCATGGAGACTTCAGGGATGGGGAGCCACAGCTTCTCTGGGCAGCCTGTGCTAGGGCCTCACCACCCAAGAATTTCTTCCCAGTATCTAATAAAAATCTCTCCTCCTTTGGTTCAAAACCATTCCCCCTTGTCCTGTTACTATCTGCCCATTTTTCCCCCTCTTCACTGGCTTGGAAGTGCTGGTGTCAGGAGTGCAGCCACTTTTTATCTGCTTTTTTAGCAGAGGAACAGAAATGTTCATTTTAATCAGGAGCAAGTGGGAAATGACTTTTCCTGGGTGTCCTCTGCAGTGCTGAGCTCAGCAGCAGCAGGGCAGCTTTCCTTTATGGACAAAAAATGCCAGCCTTTGAATTGCTTGTCAGGTAGCAGAACTTTAATGTTGTCAAAAGACTTTTTTTTTTTCTCTTTTCTTTGTTCCCAGCATTGTCTTCCCATATTTCTCAAATAGATATGAAAGCAGTGGGCTGCATTCTGGGCTGGTTGAGCTGTTACATTTGACTCAATAAAGATATATTGATTTCTAGCCACTGAGAACCTGGGTTTATACAAAACTTATTAACAACTAAACCCCTCCAAAATTGCTGAGTCTGATCCTACTGATCCTTGGTTGCTTCAGTGAAACAAAGTAGTTTTATTGTCAATAGTTTTATGCATCTCTCATGCCCAAGATGTGTCCCACAGTTTTATGAAAAACTCTGTCTTTAAATTATCTTCCATTGAGGACCAGCCTGTTGTACCCCTTGGTAATTAGATCAAAAAATTAATGCACTTCCAACAAAACAGCACTCCAAATGTTTTAGATAAAAAGTGATTTGGAGTGAAAGGCACGTAATTTTCCAAAGGAGACAAGCACCAGTACAGAGCAGCACTGAGCTAACAGAAAATATGGTTGTTTTTAGAGCAAATACCATCTGTCATAAAGCCATGGGAAAACTCAGCAATATCATAAATGTGACCGTGGATGAACTTGGAGGATTTCTCCAAAACCTTCCCAACATGAGGAGAAAAACCATTCCAGGGAAATCTGTCATCTTGAACCCATGTGGAAACTATGCAAGGGAAGTATTAATTTCTGGAAAAATGTTCAAAGCAGTTGAAAAGTGGGAAAGGAAAACAGCATATGGGGGTGAAGCAACTCCATGGATTTAAACACCAAACAGGAACAGAGGTAGCTCCACAGTCAGCAGCCTGACTGACACAGCAGCCAGCCAGGAAGCCAGATGCTGTGGCTGTAGAAAATATCTTCCACCACTTGGCATTTGACTCCTCTAGCTGCCAAGGACAATGGAAAAAATTCACATGTGGCAAGTCACACCACAGGATCCAGAAGGCAATTGCATATGAAGAGAGCTGCCTTTAAAAAAGGCACGGCTGCTCCTTTTTTTTTTTTTCTTTCTTTTTTTTGGGGGGGGAAAGAAAAAGGCAGAGGAGCTTTTGTGCAGGGGAAATGACACTCCAATGTTTGTTCTTGTCATTCCTAGTCAAGGGGATGTTTGGGTGCTTAGGTGACAACCCCAGTGCAAGGTTGGACATGTGACAGATTGCCAACACTGGTGGGCACCCAGGGTGGTGGCACCTGAGATGCAGGGAGCAAAAATCAGCTGAGGGGAGTTGTTGGGGTTGTTTTTGAGGAATGAAAACACAACATTTCCTGGAAGAGTCCCACTTTCCTGTCTTGTGTACAGGCAGACAATCAAGGCTTGCTTTTTCAGGGGGAGGCTGGGGGGGGTCAGAGCCATTAAAAGTTCAGCAGGGTTTAGGCAGAGGATTGGGCTACACCTGTGTAAACTGAATCTTTGTCTTAGTTTTCAGAGAGATTCATGTATGTACTCTAGCTGCCACAAGAAGCTCAGGCAAGAATCCCTTATTTTCTGATAAGACTATAATTAACTCTTTTTAAAAAGTTTATATTCCCAAAGAAAGGGTGGTCTGAGGCTTGGAAGTCTGTTCTCTGGAGATGCAGGACAGTGTTTTTTATGCCCTCACACATGCTCCCATCTGCCTGCATTTTTTTTTTTTTCATGAAAGAGGAAGCCAAAACAAAACTTTGATGACTTTTCCTGCCAAAAACAAAAACTCATTTGAAGGAAAAGATGATGATTTGCAGTGATTCTGTTCCCTCTGTGGGTAAGAGGCTGGACAGCTGAGCCCAGTGGGGGTCACATCCCTTGTCTGTCTGTCTGTCTGTCCAGCAGCACCACCTGAGCTTGGGCAGCATCACTCCAGGTGGTTCCTGGAGAAAGACTGAGAGACAACTCATCTAAAATAAACCCATCCTATTAGCTCATTGTCTGGTTTTGAAGTCTTCCCCACTTAACTCCCAGCTTTGCAGGAGGATGCTTATCCCCGTGATTCAGTGAAGGGTTTTGCTGTCATAAAGAATAAAAGCTTAGCACTGTTCTCCTTGTTTTTGTAATCACACTTGGTCACATGGTTTTAATTACTGGTCTGCATTAATGGAGAATGGCTAAATCTGTTCTTTCAGTCCAAAGAACAAGAAGCTTGGTAAGGAGACTTTCTACTGGCAAGTCCCCTGCTCCTACTGGGAAAAATCTAGCAGGAGGATGTGTCCTTTAGACCAGTTTAAAGAAAGTCTTTATCTTAATCTGAAGAGGAATTAATATTTGAACTCTTATCTGCCACGAGAAGGCCAAGCATGAATCCCTTATTTTCTGAAATAAGACTGTCTTGCAAAGCTCCTGCTGTGGGCTGGGATGGAATCCAGTGTGGATTGCCTACTGTGTCCAGCTTTGGCTATCTAAGGACTACAAAGGGATCACACACTCCCCTCCCATGGACAATTATGTACCAAAGGCAGAAAAGAGAAAACACATCCAACATAATCAAAAGAACTCTGAACTCTCCCAGTCCCAGGCCTTGTCCCTGGATGATTTTCAGCCAGGTTTTGGTGATCAAAGCAAACTGGGCTTTTTGTGGCTAGAAGAGAGATAGATCCATGGAATTTCCTCCTGGGAGAAGGGAGATGGGAAAAGATAGGAAATGCTTTGGGACCATGGTGTCCATGGTAGCTAGGTCTGAGCCCAGGGAAGAGCATTTAACAGGGACTCCTGAGTTTATTCAGGTGCAAAACTCACCAGCACTTACTGGAAACACAGAATTATGAAGACACTCATAGGTAGGGAAAATGAAGAAAGGAGAGACATTTCTCTCATGGATATTTTTCCACAGTTGATCTGTGTCCACAAAAATGGCCGGAAACCAGCTGGGGATGTAAATTGGAGGTGTTTGGCTTCTTGTTTGCACTGGGTATTTCCTGCCTTTTGCTGTGCTTTCCCACCCTGAATGAATGTTTTTTTGGCACAGGCAAACTAAAACACATTGTAAAACATTAGCATTAGTATGTGGCCTTTTAATCTCCCTCCTTTTTTTCCCATATAAGGAGATAAATGCATTAAAGAAAATATTCTCTCTCACTTGATTTATTAAATATTTACCTGGATGAGTAGAATTGCTGCTAGAAATTAAATTTGTATTCTGTGCCTCTGTGTGGGCTCTGGTGTCTGTCCCTGTGATCCCACTGGAACTATTCACAGTCAGCCCATGGCATGTCCTGGTAGTTTCCAGAGCAGTGGTTTCATTAGCTGCACTAATCAATCTTTCACCTAATTTATTACAGGTTTGTGCTGCAAAGGGAGGCTCCTATGAGGAGCACTGAGGCACTTGGCAGTGAGCCCAGGGCTCTGAGGCTTCTCCCACGGGTCCATCCTGTGTCTCACCTGAGAGATGCCTCCAGCACAGCCTCTGGACCTCTGCTCATCCCCTCTGCCATTCCCTGCCAGGAAAAAGAGCTGCAGAGGTGATGTCCAGCAAGAGGAGCAGCAGAACCACCACATCTCTGCAGTGCAACTTTCCCACCCTCTGGCACTGAACACAGGCTTGCCTGAGACTTAAAGCCCTAACTGATGATTTTGCACAAAGCTTCTATTTTTTTCCCTTAAGAATAAAGTAATATTCTGGAAATTGCTAGTCACTGAAGACTTTTGTGATCATTTCATCACTGCCTGACACAGTTAGACACCTTCCTTGTGACCTACTGCCAAGGCAAGCAGAAAGACTTACCCAATGCAATTAAAGCTCAAACTTTACAGTGATAGGCCCATCAAAAATTCTGTTAGCTGCTCACAATTTCAGCCAAGCAGCAGCTTGCCATGTGTGTAGCCTGCTTTCTGAGCAGGTTTTCCAGGGAGGGGAGATGTCCTGTAGAAATGTCAATGCAAGCAGGATGTGTTTCCAGTGCTGCTTCCTGGAATCCCTTCGTCCAGGGCCAGTGGAATTACTGTGTAAGTGTTTCTCTTGATGGATCTGTGCATGAAGTGGGATGTAAAGGGTCAGGAGGACTCCAGGTTTGTCCCTGGGTCCTTCCCTGTGTGGAATTGCAGTGGGAGAGTTGTTGCAGGGGTCCAAAGCAGTGAAAGGGGAGGTGGTTTTGTCCTTGGGAGTTCCACACAGATCTCCTCAGCCACAAGCTGGTAAAAAACAACAAATAAGTCCAGAAGGGAGAGTATAAAAGCCAAACAACAAGGGAGCAGAATAACAAGTCAGCTGTGCCTGAAGTTTAGTGTCACCAGCACCCTGACAAGTGTCACTGCCCTGTTCCTGTGCAGCTGTTTCCTGGCTCACACGTGAGCTGTCACCAGCAGACACAGCAGCCACCAGCCAGCTGCACACCCTGGGTTTGCATTTCCTTCTTTTACAACAGCCTGAAAAGCACAGAGTGTTTCTGCTCCCTAATGCAGTACCTGTCAGTGACTTCACTCAGTGCATCAAGGAAGAAAAATGGTGTTTATAGTCCCCCAGGACAGGAAAGTGGGGGTTTAAATAATTTTGCTTCTTTTAACTCCTCTGATTTCTCCAGTGCAGATGAAAGAAAACAACACATCAAATATTAATAAGAGAAAGATTTTTGAATTGTGCTTCCACTCCAGGAGCTCCTGAAATTACGTGACACTTCCCTCTCCACCATCAGAGCCCTGTTGCTTCCAGAACAGCCCTAACCCATCCAGAGCATGTGGGAGCTGTTCTGACAGGAGGAGTCCCACTGAAACACGAGCATCCTTTTTATTAGGATGCCAGGAAGCATGTCAATAGCAGACAGCACTGCCTGTGTTGTATAAAGGTTACAGAGAGATTAGGTTATTTCCAAACAAACACCAAAATTTATTCACAGGAAGGTTGTCCAGCCCTGGCACTGCTGCCCAGGGCAGTGGTGGTGTCCCCCCATCCCTGGAGGGATTTAAAAGCTGTGTGGATGTGGCACTTGGGGACATGGGGCAGTGCTGGGGAATGGCTGGACTTGATGAACTTAGAGATATTTTCCAAGGTAAATGATCCTGTACTCTGTGATAACACCTAGTGCTGGGAAATGTGTCACTGCTGGGAACTGGATAATATCTTGGAACATGAAAAATAAGATTTTGGAAGCAGGCCTGTTAGCAATCCAATGCATGCCAAAATGAGGGTGGGCATAAGCTTGTTTGACAAAGTGCAGGGTGCTGCTGAGGAGGGACAGGTGGGGAGGACAAAGGAGTGAGGGGAAAGGTGAGGTTTGCTGAGGAGGGCAAGAGCTGCTGGGTGTGAGCTCAGACATTTGTGCCCTGATTTGTGCCATGGCACGAGGTGAGAAATATCTGCAGGTGCCACAGGGCACCCTCTGCTGAGCCTGGGGCTGCCCATGTCATCTGCAAAAACATCAGTGCTGCCTGATGGAAAATATTCACCCAGTTCCTCGTTCAATAAGGAAACCTTTAAATTCAGAATTGTGAGAGCCTGGTAACAAAGGATATGTGTAGTATGTGATGAGTGATGCTTTTAGGACTTTTTTTGAGATTTATGGTGTGCACTGAATTCATTTCATCACCACACACTTCATGTGGTTTTCTACTGCATTTAGCTCGAAGCTGTGGTTGTGACTGATGAAGGATGCAGGCTGTGAACTGGGAGAGATGTGAGGAAACACAGAGATGCAGGGAAAAAATGCATTGAAAGGGGAAGAGCACTCTGTTGGGTATCACAGGAATCAGTAATTTTACAGCAACATGGTTGGAACCCTCGGAGGGGAATTTGCAAACCTTCATAAAAAGGGAAGAGTGAAAAGAGGAGGAAATAAAAGAAGGGAAGAGCCCTGAGCTGTGCAGGAAGCCCATCTTCCGTGCCTGTGCACAGCCTCTCATAAATCACCTGCATTTCCTGCACAGGCTCTGGCCAGCTGTGCAAGAGACATTTTAAATAAGTTGTTCTCCACCATCCTTTGGAAGGAGTTAGTCATTTCCACCTGAAAGAACAAGAATAAAATGGGAAAACACACGAGAAGGAGGTGGTGGGAGCAGAGCTGCTGGGGCTGTGGTCTCTTCATGCAGAAAGGATGTGCAGGTCCTGCTGCTTGCAGACCCTGCTGTCCCCACTGCACCCCAGTGTTCCCTGCAAGGAGCTCCACTGTGCTGATGGACTTCCTCAGCTCCCTCAGGACAGACAGACAGACAGAAACAGCAATTCCTGACAAGCCCTGCTGTTCCCTTCCCTCTCTGCACCATCATCTGTGCTTGGAGCACACGACTGACAAGGAGCTGTGGGTCAGAGGATCCTTGTGTGCCTGGTGACCCCATGGACACACAGCCCAAAACTCAGCTCCAAGCCTCACCTGCTGCCAGTTTCCCTCAGCTCACCATGGTGCTGAGCTCCTCAAAGCAAGGAAAGTGGAGGGTTTAGCATCACACAATTCTCTGCCCCCTGTCATCATCAGCTGGAAATGAATTTTCTGACAACACATGAAGCCAGCCCTCCACCCTCCTGGGTATCTATCTGCTAAAGTGAAAGAAAAATAGTATTTTGTCCTGAGATGGTGCTTTTGGCTGCTGTAGAGAACATTTGGAATTTATTGGGAAAGGCAAACAGTGGCCTTGTCACTGATGGCAATGGGAGCTTCTGTTGCTGGACTTTAGGTGTGGAACATGCACCTGAACCTCTGGTTAATGGATAGAAACACATCCTCACACTGCTGAATTTGAAACACAAAAATACATGATCCTCTACCAAGCCTAGAAATCTTTTCAGCAGGTACTTGTTTTTAACACATTTACCAAGAACAGGCTGGCAAAGTCTTGTGTTCCACCTTCCCAGCAGACAGGGCAGGCAGTTTGGGACAAGAAAGAGATAAAAACACTGTTGCCAAATATATTTTGCATCATGCATGCAGGCTTTCCTCTTTATAAAGATGTTCTATAAAATCAACTAGCTCAGGCTACCTGCTTAAGAGGTGGGCTTTTTTATCAAAAGTAGGAGGCACAATGACAACTCCCAAACTATCATGGTCAGTGAAAGTAATTCACTTTATTAAATGGGTCATGGAGAATATTGCAAGTCCAGGGGCTTTACACAGATATTGGAATGGAAACTATTGCACAAAGATCCTACTAATAATTTCAGGCGTAGGAAGCAGAAAAAAAAAATTAGCAATTAGAGAATCTAATTAATGAGGATCTTTACATAATTAAATTAATGCCCTGACTGTGGTAAAATGTCACATTAACATTTCATTGACATTCGTATTTACTAATAGGACAAGTGTTAAGTAGCAACACATGACGATTTTCTGGGACACTTTTAGAAAGAAGTGGTGCAGGAATTTGCTTTTCCATCATCACCTCTGTGGGCAGTGACAGATGTGAATGCCCACATCCTTGTCCTGGGAGCAATTTTGGTTTGCTCTTTGACTTTAGCCAAGTCATTGCACTCTCTGTGTACAGCCAAGCCATTCCAGCTTACTGCAATACCCAACTTTTACTGTGCATCACTGAAGTTTTTATACATTTTTTTAGCAGCTGGAGGAAAGGAGAATATATGGTTAATCAGACTTGTGTTTTGTTGCTGCAAAATGACTTAAATACCTTATTCCCTCTTTTGCTTTTATGTCAAGAATTTCACTGGTGACCAGTGTGGAGGAGAAATATTTTCACCATTTCAGTAATTTCTAAGTAACATGCTCTTGTTTTCTGGGAGATTGAAACCTATAGTGAATGAAACCTAAAGAAGCATTTTTAAATCCACCTGAAAGGAGCAGGAAAAAGACTCTGAAGTTACAGTAAATGTAATCTCTCCTTTGATATTAATTTGTTTCATCACTGGAATCTTTCAGGATTAGATGCAACACCCAGAACAATTGTAACAGGGTTTGGGGAAAAAAAAAAGCCTTTGACTTTTGGAGAGCCAACATGACACAGCTTTATCTCATAGCCCTGTCTTTGCACCCAGTTTTCTCTGAACAAATTGGAATGCTATTGATTTAGAAACTGATGTTCCACCATTCAAAGAAGGAACAGAAATGCTTGGAAGCATCTCTGAGCACCTATCTTCTCTTTCTGGGTTGGAAAAGCTTCACTGTCTTATTTATCATCTAATCCTACAGCACAAATGCATCACAAATAGGAGGTCCCAGCTGGAGTGCAGAGGCAGAGCTGCATCTCTCTGGTCTCCCTTCTGATAACAGGACTGAGACAAAATCTGATTTCAGGTCCATAGGTAAAGGCCTAAATTCTGAACCAGAAGGTACATGCCTCGTCCAGGACCCTGGCATTACTTTCAACATGATTTGTTTGATGCATAATCAAATATATTATGAATTTTGTTTAATTTCCAATGTCTCCATCACAGCTTTGAGAGACAGATAGTGAAATGCTAAAAAAAAAACCCAACCAAACAAAGACATTTATTATATTGATTTTAATGCACAGACTGATGATTTTCAAGGTCACTGGCTAAGTCAGGAACAGATTACTGGAGAGGATCCAGCTCTCCTGTGGTTGGGGCTGGTGTATGTGCAGATGGTGTGGTTCATAAATCTCATGTGTAAAGCATGTGACAGGTGCAGAAACTTTAATTTTCCTGCTTTTCCTCCTACCCTGGGCTACATTTAAAAGGAAAATGGCACAGGTTGCTCAGAGAAGCTGTGGCTGCCCCATCCCTGGAATTGTTCAGAGCTGGTCTGTGATTTTACTGCTGAACCTATGCAAAAACCATGGTTTCTGAGTAATGTGAGACTTTCAAACTAGAGGCTAAATATGCTGATGTAAATGAAATCTGGAAAGGAGTAGCTCTATGACCTCACTCAGGAGCTTCACTAAACTGAACTTAGCAGAAACTTTGCTAAGCATGGATCACACACTTCAGTGAGATTTCCATAAGCTTCTGCATTTGTGTGACAAAAGTCTTGTTGCTTCTGGCTGGGGACCTGCATTAGAGTGACATTACAGTTAATAAGAAGGATTTAGGGCAGGTGGAGAGGACTGAGTCAGCCCAGCCCTGCCCAGTGTTGACTGATGTGCTTTTCCCAGTGCCTTCTCCATTTCATGCCTTCAGTGATAACTCATCCATCACTGTTCTTCAGAAACCACCAGGAACCACTGAAACACCCACTGTCAGGAAATTCCCCTTGATATTCAGCCTTAACATTTCTCTCTGAAATCCCATCTCATTCTTTTTCTTTATAACCTCCTGAAGCCCCTTGAACAGGTCCTTCCCATTCTTTCCATTTTCAAGCACAGGCAGGCAGACACTCACATTCTTCTCAGCATTTACACAGCCAGGCTGCTCAGAACTTTCTTTTAGACTTTCCTCAAAAGCCTCTGCTTCTGCAAGTCCTGTCTCCTTCATCAGGGTTTTGGGTGAGGAGGAAGGTCTGGGGGAGAAGCTGTGCAGTGAAAAGAAAGCACAAACCATGTGTCTTTTTGGGGAAAGGGGGAGAAGTGGAGGGAGATGTCCAGCAAGAAGTGGTCTGTGCTGTGTCTTGAATAAAAGCTTGCCTTAGAAAAGAACTTTTTGGTTCCGTTGTGCTTTTTTGAGCCCTGACACGGGTTCCCCCCCAGAACAGTTGCTGCAGGAGCTTCATGCCCTCACTCAGCTCCTATTTGATGGTGGGGACATTTTTTGGTCCTGCTGAGCCCCAGTATCTGCACTCAGTCCCCAGCACATCCTTTCTCCACTGTGAGACGGCATTTCCTCACTGGCAGCTGCTTTTATCTGCTGCTTGCAAATTGACCTTCCAAAAGCTCATTTAAGGAGCTGCGGTGGAAAAACCAAAGGTTTCAGCCAAATGGTGGTTGGCTTTTGTGACTGAACAAAGGAGTCGGCCAGGTTTTTGTTGTTTGAATGTCCTTGTCTGAGTTCACAACTTGTAAACCCATTTCCCTTTTCCAAACTAATTCTTCCTGCAGGGGCTTGAAGTCAAAAGCTTTTGTTGTGGCTGCTGGGGAGTGGGAAGGCTGAGGTACCACTGAGGTACCTAAGTGCCTAATTGCCACCAATTCCAATGGGAGCTGCCCTAAATGTACCTTGAGGGATGCATATCAAAGACAGACATTTTAAAGGGGATTGCTTTCTGAGTTGATGATCTCCTTAGTTCCTGCCAGCCGTTTTTTTTTTTTTTTTTTTTTTTTTTTTTAATACGTAATTCTTCCATTTTTCTTGCTGGCTGGAGAAGCTGAAATGCAGAGGGGAGGAGAATGGTAAGGTTGGAAAAAAACCAGCTTCAAAACCTTCTGAGTGCTGGAAAGGAGAGAGTGTGTGCAAGGGGAGTTTGCTGCAGCAGTTGCATTTCCCACTGCTTTAGAAGGTCCCTGCATATCCAACACAAGCTCAGCTTCCTCAGAAAGAATTTGCTCTTGGCCTTTGCTCTCAGCCCACATTGTCTCAGCCTTCAGAGCACATCAGCTGCATTTCCAAAGTGCCTTGAATCAGTTTCCCTGTCACAGAGACATGGAAATAGCGATGAATTCAGTGATGTCCTTGCAGCATTTAGCAGGCAGTGTCACTCCAGCTCCTTTCCCGAATTTTCCACAGAGGATGCCAGGCACTGCTTGAGCCCATGTTTACAAGTGGAAGGCAGCAGCTCCTGCCCCAGAGCTCTTCCTGCCTAGTACAGCAAAGCCAGGATAGGAATCAGAGCCATTTTCTGCTTCTGTGGCTCTTTGGACATATCATGATTTAGATTTTCAATCCAAGGAAGAAGAGTTCCTTCCCACCTTGTATTTTCCATCAGGTTTGGTGTTGGTTAACACATCTCCTGGCAGTGTCAGCCAGGCTGCTCCCGTGGCTCTGCACATCCTGCAGGGCTCCCTGAGGATGTTTGTGTGACAGCCCTGTCTCCTGCTGCAGTGGGAGATGTGCCAAGTGCCACGATATTTATAAAAACCCCACTCTCAAATGCAGATCTGCTATGGCAAGTCCCTGACATTCCTATAATTACCTCAGAGTGATGCTCCTCTTTGCTGAGGCAGAACTTCCACCCTGGTAATGCATCTGTACTTCCAAAAGCCCAGAAGGCATCACCACACTGAGAAACTGGTGCTTGTTGCTTTGTTAGGAGCTGCTCTGACTTCAAATTCAAAGCTAAAATGTCTCTTTGGAAGCAAGTGGAGTAATGGGAATATTTTAAAATACCTGGCTTGGCTCCACCTTCTGGTAAGACTGCTGATCAATTAGAAGTGCAATTACCTAATCTGACTTGGGCTAGTGTATAATTAATTAACCTGATGAAGTCAGACAGTCGAAATCCATCTCCAATACAGAATAAATCACACCTACACAAAAACTACTTCACATCCCCCTTGCCCTCACTGAGATTTGAGTGATGTCAGAGTTAGATGGATTTTCAAAATAGTTTTTCCACTTGTATTTTGGTAAACACTTGACAAAAATAACAATGTTCTGCTTGAAACAGTTTGGCTCTTCTTTCTATTTCAGTGACTTTTCCAATTTGCTGAAGTGCCTCCTTGTTCCCAATTTGCAGTGTCTACAGATGAAAGCACGGCAAGTGAAGTCACCCAGCGACAATTTTTTATTTGTGAATTTTTTTCAGAGCAAGTATGAAAGGCTGGAACTTCACCACCTAATGCATCTTCCTGTGCTTTACAGTCCTGCTGCTTAATCTTATTTTTTTTTTTTTAATTTTTATTAATGCAACTGTTCTTAATCCACAGGAGGGGCTGCCCTGTCCTGTGCTCCTCAGTGATGCCTGGTGGGATTTTCTGCAGCATTTTGTGGCTGTGCTGCTTTGGAAAGGAACATTGTCTGTCTGTCCATCAGGGAGAAGGTTCTGCCCTTTGCTGGCCTTTGTGCCAAACTCGATGAGCTCAAGGCAGCCCTGGGAGTTTCATGACTTTGCATATTTTATTGCAGCTGCCAGCATGGTAAAAAGGCTAAAATAGGATCCAGCAAAGAAGAGGGAAATCAGTGGAGGATGCAATTGGGAGGTTTGGCAGCTACAGAGGGATGCAGCAGGACTTAAAGCTGGACATGGGCAACCAAAGGGGAGCAAAGGAGGGGAAAAACACATTTTTGGAGCCATGGATTTTTTGTTCACATGAGTTTCCTCCCAGTGATCAATACCAAGGTTGGACAGGGCTTGGAGCAGCCTGGTTTTGTGGAAGGTGTCCCTGCCCCTCACAGGGAATTGGAACAAGATTATTTTTAAGGTCCCTTCCAACCCAAACCATTTTATGGTTCTGTGGTTCTTTGGACATGATTTAGGTTTTCAATTCAAGGAAGAAGAGTTCCTTCCCACCTTGCACTTTCCTGTAGTTTTGTGCAATTTCTTAGGTGCCAGCCAAAGAAGGGTGACAGAATCACCTCCTTGGATAAATATGCTCACCTTGGCCACTGCTGAAATTTAGAACAATATGTGGAGCAGAAATAAATGTGTTTGCTGAACTAACCTGACATTTTCACTGCAAATTCCCAAGGAAGCTGCTGTTTTACCTGGTTTTTGTTGCTGTAATTCAGTCAGCGTTTTTCTGCAGTTGATGAAAACGATTTTTACAAGTTGGTCTTTACTGAACTAGTTAAAAAAAAAAAAGCTGCCACCATTTACCAAATCCAAAATATTTTTCCCAGCTCTAGTTCCTAACATTTTTTTGTCAGCGTGCCTGGAATTAAATAATACTTTTTTATAATGCACATGAATTTGAAAGAATTTTCCTAAGGAATCCTTGGAAGTCTTCCACATACCCTTTATTATTATGACTTTTTAAAAAATATTTTTGGTTTGGTGCAATTCTCATGATGTGTTTGAATTTATTGAATATTTTCAGGAGAAGAACAAAAATAAATAAGCTGGGCTTTACTGACTAAGCACAACTAAATCCAGAGGGCTGCTTTTGAGATAATGTGGACTTTTATGAGTGGGAGTGGGATTACTCAAGTGGGATAAAGTATCCTTAGTCCCTGGCTAAAATACCTGCTGAAGGATTTTTGCCTTAAGATAGTCAATTTTGGGAAAGAACAAACCTTATGATCATATTTTATGACTGGCTGTGATTTAGTCCAGCCCTGCTGGTGGGAGCCAGCCTGCAAATGCCTCTCATGAAGAGGCAGTTTTTGCAGAGGATTATGTTCCAGCAGGACTCCTTGTGCTAACAGCTTTCCAAGATGACTTAAATTATCATCACCTACCCCTATGAAATATAAATCAAAAATTCAGCCCTTCCTGTGGCAGGGGAGCAAGGGAGTCTAAAGTGCAAAATGATCTGTAAAGCACTGAAGGCACACTGAAAATGTATCCAGATTTCAGTTAGGAAAATGTAAATTTTTTGTAAAATCCCCTTTTCCCATGGGGAACAGAAATAAAACCCCATTTTAGAACGTTTTCTGCTGGTCTTTTTGAATTTGTTGAGTTTCTCTGGGAGATGGGAATTCCTGGCAGGGACAAGGCCTTTGATTCTTCACCTCTCTGGAAACTGAGCTGATGTTTTATTTTTCCATGGTGCAGCCTGTTCCTGCTTTGTTGACCTGGATATTCCTCCTTGTTTGGAGTACTTTTGTGTTAGGCTGAAAAACAAAAACACGGGCTTTTGCTCATTTTTCATCAAGCTAAAATGAAACACAAAAACCCCAAGAAGGCCTTTGGGTTTCCAGAGGCATTTTGGATATGTTAAAAGTATTAAAAATTCCAAGTCTGACAACTGGAGCAAAGGAACTTCTGTTGATGTTTATTTCTTTTGGTCTTTTAAAAGCCTTCTTCTCCCTTGTTTTTTTTTGTTTTTTTTTGTTTGTTTGTTTGTTTTTGTTTTGGTTTTTGTTTGTTTGGTTGGTTGGTTTTGGTTTTTTGGATTTTTTTTTGGTTTTTTTTTTTTTTTGTTTCTTTTTTAACAATGGTGAAAAATATTTCGGAAAACTACAATAACAAAGGACTCTTTTGCTTGCTCTTTCTCCCAATATTTTGGCTTTGGAACTCCTCAGGGGCTTGGAAGGGAGTGATGGATGCTGTCTGCAGGGACAGAACTCCCACAGCAGTGCTCTCATCGCCCCTATTGTGCAGGATAATGCAGTGATGGGAATAGCAGGACAGGGAATGGTTTATGGTGTCCTCCTTCTCCTGAGGGTATTTCTAGTCCCATTTGTACCTCCACCACCAAGCCATGGCAAGGCTGCCAAGCCTCCCCAGCCTGGATTGTTTTTGTGGAAGAGCAGAGCAAGAAGAAGGGGAAAATAACAGCAGGATGGGATAAAACAACCTCCAAGTATTCCCCTCTCCATTCCTGGCTGCAAAAACTTGTGACAGTGCTTTCCCTGTCCCAGCAGCCCTGGGATCACAAGGACAAAGAGTGGAACAGAAAAAGGAGAGGACTCTGACAAATGATCAGGAAATGAGCAATGATTCAGGAAAGACAACGTGCTGCCATTCAGGCTGAAGGCCTGCTCAAAAACTTGTCAAAAGATAAAAAACATAAACCAGGAAATGATCTTATCCTTGATTCTTACAGGATTGGTGGATTCAAGGAGACTCAGCTGAGTGTGGCCCAGGACAGTGACACTCTGCAGGCAGCATCTGCCAAGGGATGGCTTCACTTGCAGAGATTAAATGGCCTGAAAGCTTCAATCAACCCAGATTGAGTCAGCTCCTAGGCAGGGTCTAATAGAGCCTTGATTGCTGCAGAAGAAGCTGAAGCTGCAGCTCAGCAGTGGCTGAGATCCCTTGGGAGCACTGACACGCATCAGCAGCAGGAGCAGCTCGGCAGATGAACCAAAAATGTCAAAATGCCACAAGAGCAACTGGGATGGAGGGGCAGGGGGTGGTTAAAGCATCCCTGGGTGATGCAGGGCTGTGACAAGGGGCTGAAGTGGCAGCCAGGAGCTGCTGCATCTCCTGCTGCAGGCATGGACTGGCAGAAGCCTGAAGGGAGGCTCTGGGAGCTGAGGATGAAGAGGAACACGAGCAGAGCATCCCAAAAGCACACACTGAGAAACCAGCTCAGGTCAGAAATGAGGTTTGGGCACAGGCTGCAGATACAGAAAAAAACTGTGCTGTAAATTAAAGATATTAACAAAATGAAGGGAAATGCCAGCTCCTGCCACAAATGGACAAAAGCAATGCTAATTTTGAAAGGTGATGTCCTACCAGAGAAGAAGTGTTAATTACATGCATGGCAATGCATACATTAACCTTTCACTGTGTTGAAAATATTTCAGCAACAGGCACTCATTCCTGCAGGGAAGGAGAAGTCTGTGCTCTGGTTACCTTGACTTTGGGTTCACATGGTAAAAATGTGAGTGGTGACAGTCTCCTGCTTGGTGGGACAGTTTTGTGTCATGGCTTTAAAACACAACTGCCATGCCATGGTGGCACCACAGACTGGGTCCTGCACCACAGGGGGCAGAGAGGGCTCCCAAAAAGAGGAGGACATGCCGTGGGCACCATCCCAGCTCGGTGCTGCTGCTCATCATTCGTTTGACACATTTATCACTGCTGCGTCTCCAGCGTGAATCATCACAAATCAGTCAAATCCTGACCTGTGTGCACAAGTCAGGAGCCCACTGCTGACACAGGAAAATTTCACTGAGTGAGAACTTGAAGATTAACTCTTGATTGCTTTATACCTGGGATTAACAACATTACAGGGCTGGTCCTGGTTTCACATCCAACAATCAGGAGAGCAGGCTTGGAAATCCTAGATCACTTGCCATTCAGGCAAAGGGGTGCTCCACCCGTGGGTAAAAATCTTTTAAAAGGTGAGAATCATGCCACCCCTTCTTTCCTGCATTCCATTTTGCTCAGTACTGCCTGCCTGGATTTTTGTTTTAATTCTGACAAAGTGCATGGAATTGCAACAGAACTCCCCACGGCACAGGGATAAAAGGAAATCAATCATGCTTTTGACACTTCCTGAAGGAAAGGGTTTAACATACAGGAGATCCATCAAAACCACTTGTCAGATAAGCCACCCTGTGCTTGTGGTAACCTGAATATATGGCATGCCTTAAATGAAATTAAGCTGTTATTAAAGGATGCAGAAAATCCAGCTCTCCAGCAGACTCCTTGTAAAGCATCCTGCCAATTTCTGCCTGTCTTTTTAAAAGCACACCCCTCCTATGGCAGGGCACAAATGGATTTAACTTCTGCTGCACCTCTTGGTTCGAAACAGCAAACTCACCATTAATCATTGATCTGGCTTGTCAAGTTGCAGCATCAATTATTGCAGCCCTGGCACATGGGGCTTTGGAATTAAAAGCATCCATAACCTTTGTGTGGAAAGGGCCTTCCTCTTTTTGGCTTGGGAATCTCATTTTTCCTCCACATCGCACTCATGACTTCCATGGAAGTGGCTGTTTGCCAGTGCAGGTTAAACCTCTGAGCTGATTAAATGGCAGCAGTAAATGGTACCAGATCCCTCCATAAGCAGAAGGTGTTTTTTTTCTTTTTTTCTCTGGAGCTGATGCTCTGTTCCCTCCCCAGCATTCAGAGGTTCCTCTGTCCCACTCTCTCTGGGAAAAATGAAAACCTCTGTACTCCTCTTTTTTCTCCTCACTATGAATGTCTTTTAGTTTTAGGTTTGTGAGAATATCTCTGCTTTTCATCCCTTCCAGCTGTGACAGATATTTGATAGGTAGGAATGGAAGTTAGGGATGGGACATGAATCAGTTGACATTCCCTTGGAGTAATAGGATTCAGATTGGCTCCTGGAGGATGGGAAGATGGCTCTGACAGGGAATCCTGAAATCCTGGGCTGGGGAAATATGGTTTTGTAATTACACTTGTTGATGAGGAAAGGATAAGCAAAGGATAGAGCAGTATTTCTTTTCTGCCTGATCCAAGAAATATTAGCCTGCCAATTTTAGAAATCCATGAAAAATCACCTTGTAGTTATTAGGGCTGGGAGTTACAATGAATTACAGAATCCTTAGAGCAATATTTCTGAAAGGTTTTATATAGACACATTTCTTAGCACTGAAAAACAAGGAAATAATACCACACATGGGATTTGTGGGTTGGTAAATGAAAGCAACACTTGCTCTTAGCAACATGAGTGCATAAAAGAGCTGAGTCTTCACTCTGACCTTGGTGGATGTTGCAATCCACAAATTAATGCTCACATTCTACCTGCTCATGGGATGCTGCTCCAAAAGGGGCATTTCAGACAGGTTTCACTTCCAGAAGTGTTGTTTGGTCTCAGGTGTGGCCAGGCAGCTGCCAGGCTATTTTGTCACCATTTCCTCTTATGTTTAATGGTTGGATTGGGAATTTCTCTGCCTTACATGGTTGATACAACACTTATTTTAGAGCAGTTTTCATCCTGCAGTGGCACCATATACTAATGTGGCTGTGTTTATGGAATGTTAAGATTAAGAAGAAATTGTAGGGTATGAGAATGGGGAGAAGTGCAACCCACAACATCATTTTTTTTCTCTTCAGGATTTTCCAGCTAAAGTAAATCACCAACATGTTACTGTTTAGAGCCTCACATGGAGCTCTGTCTGGATGGGAGAGAAGCTGTGGCTGCCCCATCCCTGGCAGTGTCAGGTTGGGTGGGGTTGGAACAACCTGGGATAGTGGAAGATGTCCTTACCCATGGCACTAGGTAACCTCTAAAGATCCCTTTCAACCCAAACTATTCTATGATCCTATGAAGTGCATCCAAGTCAGTGAGACAAAAATCTCATTTATTTCAGAGAGAAAAACCACGGGCATTTGCACAAAATATTTTGAGGCAAATGTTTCCTTTTCATTTATCTGCTTTATTAGACAGGAAAAATTGGTCTCTGGACCTTACCAAAACACATACCTTAAATCAACCCAAGCAGCTAAGGACATTAGGCCAGTGAGCTCAACACATCCTTTGCTTTCATGCCTGACCTGGAAGCTAAATTAATAAACAGATTGCTGCCTTGTCTGGCCAGTCAGGTGTGGGAGCAGGCAGGAAATCACGGGGAAGGTTTGTCCTTGAGAGCTGGTGATGAGCTGGGGCTCTGGAGGGGCGAGGGCAGAGCAGAGTCCGGATCTCTCCTGGATTCACTGGGAACCAGCCAGGGGGAATTGCTCAGATGAGCCCTGAGGCCGTGGGAGCTGGCTGAACTGCAGTCCAGCCTGGTGGAAATTCAGGATTAATGACTTCATCTGGACCTATGAGTAACCCTCTGGCCTTTCTGGTGGGGAGCTGAGTCAGTGCACAGCAGAGCAGCCTTTGGTGTCTCACCAACCCACTGGAATAAAACCCCCAGGAGCCAGCAGGACCCTGTGGAACCCAGGTGTGCTGCCCCAACCCTCTGCCAAAGGCTGCTCCTGGAGGGCTCTGAGGTGCAGATGAACTGTGCTAAGGTGGTATTTGGGGAAGCCTTTGCTTGGTACCTCCTCCTCCTGCCTGTTCACAGGAACCAGCACTCCCTCCGTTGGTTCCCCATAAAAAATATAAAGGGCTCTCCCATCACTCCTAAAGCTGACAGGGGAGGTTCAAGAGGTCAATGGGCCACAGATGTCCTCCTTCTGAAATAAGGAAGTTGCTACTTCCTATTGTTTGATTTAGGGGAAATGAAATTAGCATCATTGGCCAGGTTGTTTGGGGGCCTGAGCAAGATGATCTCATGGGTGTCATCCCTGGCTGTGGCAGGGGGGTGGAACCAGATGATTTTTAAGGTCCTTTCCAACCCAAACCATTCCATGATGCTGGGATTGCACCTTTCTGGAATGCTTCAAACCCCCAGATGCTGGCCTAGCCTAAAACAAACCCGTGGGTTTGGCTTGGCAGTGAAATAGAAGGGATGGAAGATTTTAAAGGTTTGCCATTTCCTCCCCAAACAAACAGACTCACTCCAAAAAGCATGGAAGAGTTTGGGGGAGTTTGGAGATAGGCAACAATGCACATCCCACTCATTCTCTTGCAATTTCCAGCCCCACAGGTGTATGGAAATGGAGAGTTATCTGCCAGGAATTTATTTCCACAATTGATTTTGTCAATCCACTCATCTCTCCCTGGTCCCCCTTGACTGTGAGCTGATTGTGGATTTAGGATCACTCACTCCAGTGGGGTGTCAGCCCCTCATCCATCAGGGAACCTTTGCCAGGCTCTCCCAGGGCAGCCCTGCTCCTGTGCTGGGAAGAGCAGCCGTGCCAAGGAGGGATTAGTGAAACCACTTATGCCCCGTAACAAGCAGGATTAAAAATAATAAGTCTCATCAGGAGGCTCAGTTTAATTGCAAGGATTATGGCAGCAGTGGAGAGGAAAACTAACAGGAGATGGGTCTGGAGAAACACATTCCCTCGACTTCCCTCACAAACTGGAGGAGAAAACTGGCCCAAGATTCAGTTTTGCCTCTGATTCCACATAATGACTAAATCCTGCAAAGATAATTGGTGTTATGACCATTTGTGCTGGCAGCTGTACTCCAGTACTTTTTAAAATCATTATCTGTTAAGACATTTGCAAATATACAGCGAGCCTTGCAATGCCTCATTAAAGCACTGAGGAAGACAGTCATAAATTTTATTGCCTCAGCATTACATGTTGGAGTCATAACAGTGCAGATCTGTTCTGAATGTATAAATTCCCTTATCGCTTCAGCAAAATCTCTTGCTTTTCTGCTTTGGAGAAGGGCATAAAAATGAAAAATGCCATCAGCATTCAGAGAAGTCTGGCTCCATTTTTTTTCATTTAAGGAAAATGCTTGCTCTAGCCACACAGAGAATGTATTTTAGAATGTAACCATACTAAAACATCAGACAAATGCTATTCCTGCAGCAATTTTAGGCAATAGATTTATCTATGTTGTTTCACTTCTGGCTCGCTGTTTCTCCTGATACACATTAACTTTTATTTCAGGGTCTATCCAAGCTTATTGAGGTCAGTGGAAAGCTTATCACTGATTTCTTTCACTTTTGCATAGAACCCTTGATCAGGACATCTCAATTTTTGTTAGGAGAAAATAGAATAAATTTGCTAGTGGTTTAGAAAAATTATTTTGCTATCGGGTTAGAAAAATTGGGTGTTATTAAATTGAGCTGAAACACAGAAATTAATGTGATGTCATCCTGTATTCTAGGGACAGGCCTCCAGTCTGTCTTAAAGAGTTTGCTGTTTTCTGTTGTAAATTTGTACATATAAAAAAGGAACTTTATTGAGAGTTTGGTGCTGGGAGCTCTCCAGAAGTTTAATAGTGTTTAATAATGTTTGTTTAATAGTGTTAGTGATCCCATCAAGTGAGTCACCTGTGTTTTATTCCACATGAACCTGGTGGATAAATGAGCAGGGATAAATATTATTTACCCTGATGCAAACCCCATGGACTGAAATCAGCTTCTCACTGTTCCTCCTGCTCTTCCTCTCTCCCTTTGGATGCAGGGAGGGACTTTTCAGGGTGTGTTGTCTCCCTGATGTGCACACCAGTCCCCTCATCGTGCAGCTCTGTGTTTGCATATCCAGGGAAAATGAATTCCCTTTGTGTGGCTCCTCAGAAGGAGTTAATCTGTTTAGGATGGAGCCATCTATCCTGGGAGACCTGAGACAGCTGCACTGAGTGACAGGGATGCTGGAACATCCACAAAGGACTTCCACTGCCACCCTGACATGGGGAAGGAGACACAGAGCAGGGACAATCAGGTGACACCATCAATATAAAGCCAGCTTTACCATCATTGTCCCCAGTGATTTAATTCAAGGCTCTGAGATCATTCACTTTGAGTTAATGCAGAAATACAGCCTGTGCTTGAAGGTCTGAGCATTTCCAGAGAGATAAAAACACCACTCACTCACAAATTGTTCAAAGCCTTCACTTGCTTTTTGCAGCTGGATTGGCACCAAGCAACCTTTCAATGCTCTCCTAAACTGCAGGAGAAGGAAATTCCTGCCCTACACAGTGAAGTGGAGCTGGGACAGCATCACTTGGGATGGAGGGAGCAGGAAAGGGACACCTCAATATCCCTCAGCTTCCAAAAAATGTTCACCTGTGCCCTGAATGATGGAGCCAAACTTTGGACTTGTCCACAGCCACTGGATCCCTGGCATGGCCCAGCAGCTGATCCCTGCACAGCCTCTTCCATCCTCCTGCAGCTCTTTGCTACCCTTGTAAAGAACAGTTTTAAAATTAGGGTTTGTCATTTCACAGGCAAGACAAAAATCTATAAAAAGAAAACTAAACAAGGAATCATAGGAAAATCTTACCAATAAGTGAGAGGCCCCAGAGTGTTTTGGTCTCCGAAGCCGTCCAGAGGCGTTGCCAGATTTTGTTCCCAGCATGCTGGAAAAACTCTTCCCTGGGATGGATCTGCTTTGTCAAGTGTTGGGAGAATGGTCTGGCCTTGCTGAGGCTGAGGTGGAGTTGGGAATGAAGCCTGGCTCTTCTTTGAGCTGGACTGCAGAGACAGGAGCCCCTCTCACCATAGTTTAGGAGCTGCCACAAACATTTAGGCTTCAGACTTTTTCCCTCCTTGGCTTTTTCCAAGCTTTAGGTTTCTTCCTTCCCCTCTTGGACTGTCTCATAATTTTGGGAGCTTGACCTCTGAGCAATGCTGGCAGCTGTGCATGCCAGCATTGACATCCCAGCCCTGTGCAGCTGCACAGCCCCCAAACCTCCGTGGGCAGGAGGTCACAACACCTCTGGAAAAAAAATTAAACTGAGAACTGATGGTTGGCCTATCCCCACACCTTCAGCCTGAAAATCTGAATGCATTTAAGAACACAACTGGCACCTTTCTAAGGGCTGGCTCTGCTGCCTCTCACTCAGAGTGGGCAGATTAGGAGGGACAAAGGCTTGGCTTAATTCCCCAGAATCCCAGTCAGCTTCCTAAAACACACCAAGGCAAGGGAGCTGGCTCAGGCTGGTTCCTGTCTGCACCAAGAAGTCACTCAAAGCCGATCAGATCCTTGTTCCTGCCTTGTGTAGGATGTTGTACAGCTGTGTGCTTGGTGAGGGGACAGCCCAGCCCTTGGTGAGCTTCAAAGTGCAGTCAAATGTGTTCTTACTGAATTGCCTCCAGGGCTGCAAGGAGAGGATTCAGCATCTACAGGAAATAATTTTAGGATTAAACACAGGAAAGAACTTTCTACTATCTTTTTTTTTTTTTTTTTTTTTTTTTCCCACTTGGAGGTTAATGTGTTGTCTCTAGTTGCATAGTTAAGGGATATTGATGAAAGAGTGACTGATTTTTATCAGATCCCAAACATCTCTGGCGCAGCACCTTTTATTTCTTTTAACCTATCCCACAAGAATATGAGGGTGCAGGACAGCAGAGTAATCTGCAGCATATTAAAAAATCTGGATAATTCCACCAGCACCCAGTGCTGATATTACAGTTTTCATTGCATTCCCTATTACAGCAGCACATTTCTGTGCTCCTTTTCAGCTCATCCAGAGACTTGTGTAGGAGTTCCTGTGCATTATCCTCCAGCCTCAGTGCACTTAGAGCATGAAGCTGCCCCAAGGAGAAGCCCTGTGAGCTCTGTCCTCAGCACAGCTGATGTGCAGCTCCACAGATGTGCAGGGCTGGGCTCTGTGGCACTGCTCTGAGGTCACCTCCCATGAACTTTATGCTGGTGGGAACCAAGCAGCTCCAAATGTTTTGCAAATTGACACCCCTGCCCAGAAAAGCCAAAGGCAAATTTAATTTAGGGTTAGGTGGAGAGGTCAGATGTTCTCGTTGCAATGTGAAGGACTGAAAGGAAGCCTGGGCTTTTCAAGGTTCAAACCTGGGCTGCTGCAATGTAAGACAGGCCTCTGCTTCTTGGATCCATCCCAGGGAAAGCTCTTGTTTATGCTGGTGTCAAGGGTAGCAGCATCTGGCCAAGACAAGAGGCTCATCCACTCCAGACCTTTTGCAGTATCAGACATGGTGCTTATCACTTCTCATTAAAACATAAAAGGAAGCCAAAAAGGAAGAGCACAGTTTGTTCCATTTCTGCTCCAATTAGATGCACTTTGTTACTTTCTAGATCATTCACCCCTGGTTCAGTTTAAGTTTGTTTTAAGGAAGGCTAATCAGCCTTTTAACCAGAGAATCCTCAGCCTCCCACTGCTCTCTTGCAGTGGTGCCTAATCAGGTAGAAGGAACATTTCTGCTTTGTGTAAAGGCTGATGCTGGCCTGAAGAAGTGGCCAGTCAGCAAATCACCACTGAGGGCTGCCATGATGCTCCCAGTGATGTGGCACAAATAAATGAGACATTATCTGCCCAAGAAAGAGGCAAAGAACCTGGAAAAGTGTGAGTAAAAGAGTGGGCTACATCCACATCCTTCTTACATTTCTCACATTTAATTCTTTCCAAGCAAGGATGGAGGGAAACTCCTCCTGTGACCAAATATAGACTGAAAATTGGCCTTGTTATGAACAATTCAATTTTTCCTCAGTTTTTCAGCAAAGCAGAATACCTGTGGAAGAGGGAAGGCTAAGCACACATGGATGTTCCCACACAGGCAGTACTATTAGGAAACCCACTCTTGGATTAAATTAATTAACCCCTCATTTCTGTCCTGGTGCTCCATTTGCTTCCCATCTGGGCTTGTAGAGCTAGAGGAAAGCAGCCAAGTCTCATTAAGGGTAAAAAAAAAAAAAAAAAAAAAAAAAAAAAAAAAGGAAAGGGATCATGAATAGCAAAATCAATAACTTGTCCAATTTGCAAACATCAAAGAAATCTCCTAAGAAGTCCTCTTAAAGAGGAGAAGATAATAGACTCTCTTCTACTGTCCATTATCAGAACCCATTTGTGTCATGAGCACAAGAACTCTCCAGCTAACCAAAGCCTTTGCTCTTGGTCTTTACTTCCCAGTTTTTATGAAGTGGTGATGGAAATGGAGATGAGGCAGAGATGGTGGTGGCTGGGATTCTGCCCTGGAGCAGGAGGAGAGAGGGAAATTCTTTGCATGTTTAACTCTGCTAACTTCACCAGGGATGATGTTGGGCTATTGTCTTGGTACAAGATGTTTTTATATTTTTATGAATGGGCTATTTATGCAGCTTCCATGGAAGATCTTCATCTGGAGGAAAACAATGGGGAGTGCTGAGGATCTGCTTTGCAGGGTTACAGATCTGACATTCGAGGGCCCCAGTGAGCCCAGTGAAGATAAATCCATTGTATTTCGATTTGAATAGAAGGAATGTTCCAACTTGAAGCAGCACCCCCATTGTTTGATACCCTGAAGAAGCTTTCCCAGTGCTTTGGTTCTGGCTGGGAGGAAGGCAGGTAGCTCCAGTTTCTTCTTCCTGGGAGAAATGAGCCTGGGATTGAGTAATTTGAGGCAAATATCTTCCTGGAACACCTTCTGTGCCTGAGCTTGGCTCCCTGCTCAGAGTGGGACTGTCTTTGCTGCAGCATTCATTCTCACCTTTTCCACCTCTCTGCTGACAAATCTCTAAGCAGTGCAATGGCAGTTTGCTTCTGAGTGGAAACATGAACAGCATGAATATGTTTATACACTCACCAGGAGATCTGGCATGGAATAAACTATGCATACTATTCTTACATAATTACTCTCAAACAAATTTCTCACTTGGAAAGCTGTCAGGTTTTTTCTCCTATTATTTCCATTTTTTTCTCTGTGTCAGTTTTTTTTTTTTTTTTTTTACCACCTTTGTGACTTCTTGGGTGGCAAACACTGGTTATTTGTGTTGGATTTGTGACACTGGCGTTGGTCAGGTTCCTAGAATACAATTGCAAACACCTTCTTTGATCTCCTGCACAGCACAGGCTAAAGGAACCAAGTGAATAATTCTGTCTTCAGCTCATAAAGCACACTTGAAGTATAGCCTATCTCTCAGGGTGTTATTGTCTCGATGCATTGGAACACAGACCTCAAAAAAATGGAGACTCCACCACATTTTCCCTTCTCATAGACTTCAAATAAAAAACTGGTGAGCCACCATCCCCTAGGCCTAATTTTCTCTGCATACAGCACTGACATAGACAACAAGTGGGGAAAATAACTTCAATATGCTACAAAGAGAATTGCTTTTAAATTAAGATATCCCTGTCTGATGTAGTGTGATAAAGTCACCCCTTTACACTTACCCAGTGAGCCCAGCAGTCAGAGCTGTGTCCTCACACCACCTTTGGGACTTGATGACATCTCTGGTTTGCACTGGGCTCCACCAAAGACCTCACAGCAGGAGGAGCAGTGGTGGCCTGGTCCCATCCTCTGGTGACAGCATGTGACAGCACAGCTCTGTGCTGGGACATGGCTCAGAGGGGAGAATGGGAATAAGGGAATTAAAGCAACATTTTCCATGGCTGGGAAGTGCCATTTGTGAGCAGCTTCCCCTCCTGCCTGCAGGCTTCTGGCACTCCCTGTCCTGGGGCAGGGGGCTCCTCACCCCTCACAGGAGGGAAAAACAGTGGAGTGGGAATTAACCAGGGTGAAAACATGAACTGGGACCAGTCTGTCCTCTAACCAAACCTGCTGGGCTCCATCTGCCACAGAATCCTGCAATGGTTTGAGTTGGAAGTGACCTCAAAGATCACCCAGTGCCACCCCTGCCATGGCAGGGACACCTTCCACTGTCCCAGGCTGCTCCAACCCCAGTGTCCAACCTGGCCTTGGGCACTGCCAGGGATCCAGGGGCAGCCACAGCAAATCTGGGCACCTGTGCCTCACCACCCTGACAGGGAGCAATTCCTTCCCATATCCCATCTAACCCTGCCCTCTGGCAGAGTGAATCCATTCCCCTTGCCCCATCACTCCATCCCTTTCCCATCACTCCATCCCATGTCCAAAATCTCTCTCCATTTTCTCTGTCAGCTCCTTCAGGTCACAGTTTGGTCACCCTGAAGCTTCTCCTCTCCAGGATGAACATCCCATTTCTCCCAGCCTTTCCTCACAGCAGAGCTGCTCCATCCCTCTGGTCATTCCTCTGGATTTGTTCCAGCAGGTTCTTGTCCTTCCCATGCTGGGGACCCCAGAGATGGAGGCAGAACTTCAGCTGGGCCAGCAGGGTAGAGGGTCAGGCATCAGCCTCCCTGCACAGTTTGCTGGGAGAAGCATGAAACCTCCCTAAGATTATCTATTCATGAATGCTGAGAGCAAGAACAGGCAAAATTGTGATTCCTGGGGTACAAAATAGCAGCACATCTCTGTGTGATGCAGCAGGAATCTTCTTGTTTCTGACAGATTCACATCTCTTTTACAGCTCAGAATACAGCATTGCTTTCTGACTCTTTTATTTTTAATAACCATAGATGTTTAGCTGTCTGTTAAGCTTAATGAGAATAATTAAATTGGATCTAGGGGAACAAAATAGACATAGTGTTGGTTTAGCACCATGCTATTCCCTGGGGACACTGTTCTGGTGGCTGAGAGACTGGAAGAAATCATCTTTAACAATGAAAAAAGACTTGGTGAGTCATTCCAGCTATGAAAGGGATTCAAATATTTTTAAACAGAAGAGCAGTTATTAATAAAGTGCAGGAAATGATAGGGAGTTATTGCACTTTGAGCAAAAAGACAAACACGACTCCCTCCCACGTAGTACCCACTTTGATGAAACTCTCCCTCCCTCTTAAATCTTATTTTTATTCCCTCTCAACTTTCTTTCAAAACTTGTTTACTGAAGTGGCCATGATGTTATCCTTTCTCTGGGTGGATACTCCTCTGCAGTAAATGGTTTCCACTTTTCAGTCTCTGAAACAGGGAAAAACATCTCCTCTCTTTGTTCAAAATGACAAAACTCAGTGGCCAGTGCAAATGTCCCAGAGCTCCTGGATCCTCCTGAGGCTCCTTTCTTCACAGATTTCTTACTAGTGCAGGAAGTTCCACCTGTGCCATGAATCCATGCAAAGAAATCTGCCAGTAGTTTTTGGTCATGCTGCATAGGAATGGCCCCAGTGCTGCTCTGACTGCAAAATTATAACAGGAGGAAATAAAACCAGTGATAATTTTATTTTCAATGTCCCCCACTAGCAAAAAAATTCTCCCACCCATGTAATCCATGGCTTTCAGAGGTGTCACCTACCACCTAGGACACAACATTTTCTCCATTCTCCTATTTAACCTTTGACTTCTTTTTCAAAGATCAATTTAATACATTTGATTATTGCACAAGTCCTTTCACGTGCTGACATTTCCCTTCCCTGCAAATACCACAATGCACCTTATTTTTCTCTTGATAAGTTTATGACTTTACTGTAACTTCTTGAAGTGTTTTGGCTGCTTCCCAAGGAAATTCAAAACAATCCACCCAACTTCAGCTGAAGTGCAAAGTCTTGTTAGTTTGAGTGTTTTTTGACAGGAAAGTGTTTTCCCCAGAACCTTCCCATCAGCTCCCTTCTTAACTCACTGGTGCTGCAAATCAAGCTGTGCCCCACCTCATCCAGGAGGTTTTGCACAGCTCTGGTTTCTGGCTGCAGGAATTACTTTGTTCTGATTTACTCTGCTCCCTTCCTTTCATCACCAGTAATTGGATCCCACTGCTGGAAACCAGCCCAAACCCCAAGTTTAATTTTAGTGCATGATGCTTTACTTTTGTGATAGCCACTTTGCAAAGCACAGTTCCCCTCAGCTACCAGCTCGTGTTTATTGTTATAAATCCTATGAAGCATGGGAACACGAGGGAAAAATGTCCTTCTTCATCTTGAAAACATAATACTCAGTGGCTGGAATGTGCCAAAATGGAAAAAACCAATTATTTTATGATGTATTTGATCCACATCTAGTGCTGTAGAGGGAAGACACAGTCCAGAAAGTTAAGAGCCACAAAATGGATGTTTCAGAGGAAACAAACAAAAACAAATTCTTTTTTTTTTTTTTTTTTTTTTTTTCCTTTTCTTTTTAAACTGATGCTTCTATTGTCACAACCTCAAGCCCTTTTTAAGAAAACCACAAAGTTAAGGCTCATTCCCTCTCATTCTCTCTGAGTTGAAAGATGAGGCTCTGGGGCATTGAGTTTAATAACCCTATTTAATATCCCTTTAGTCTATCCTTGCTTCCCTGTTTTAACATTTGTGACCCAGGCTCATATTTCCTTTCTGGATGTCTTCTAAACAGTGAGATGAATCTTTGTTTAATTTTGGCTTTCTTCCCCACTGCTGAGATTGTTTTATTTCTTGATCAGCTGTTATAGCAATGATTTTCTGCAATGTTTTCTTTTTTTTTCTTTTGGAAAGTGTACATCTGCTCTTGGCATCTGTTCCATATCCTTTATGAACACTGAAGCAGTGAATTTATTTAATTTTTTTTTCTGGCCGAGTCTATTGTCTAGAAATTATTTTCTTTGCCTTGAAAAACTCACAGTCTCCTTCATCAACACTTTACTCTTCTCACGTTGGAAACACTTCCTATTGCTCATCATCTGGTGGAATTACATTTTATTCCATGTCATTACTTTCCATATTTTTTCTTTAGAGTCTTTAATTGCATTCAGTAACCATTGCAGCCCTTCCCCCTTATCTACTTCTTCTTTGTTCCTTGTTACTTCTTGCACACCCATATTTTCCTTTTATTAAGCTACCAGTGTGTATATTCAATGACATCCACTCTCTCTGAACCTACTAAAAGCTGCCTTCAAAGCTGTGGCTTTTCTACCTTGTGTCATTTTGACCTCTTTATTCCACAGAATTTCACTGCATTTCCTCGGTTTGAATGCAAACATCTTTTTTTATCATTTATCCTCCCTCACAGTATGAAGCAAACCACTTATGCTGAAGAGTTTTAGTCTCATTGAAATATTTTGCTCTTGATAGATTCAGCTCAAGTGGAGGATCCCTCTCTGTGTAGTTTTTGCATTGGATTTAGCACTAAAATAACCCTTGTGCACCTCAGCAAAGTGCTTGACTGATGCATTTATTGCTCCAACTTGTTTGTGTCTGTGAAGTTCTCATCTTTCATCTTGAAGTATTATTACACACTGCTGGCCAGTGAAGTGAAAATGGACAAACACACAGCTTGGTTTATAACAGATCTTTAAACAGATCTTTTAATGCTTCACTGAAAAATTACCAGCAGAGGCTTTGCTCTCTGGAGAGTGCCAAGAACTCACAAAGCTCAGCAGTGACAAGGCAGGGGCACAGGGAGTGTGAGCCCAGCTCACACCAACCTTTCAAACCCCAAGGGATGCAGCTGAGCCAGTGACCCTGCAAAGCTTGGGGTGAGGAAGGGCTCAGAGCTCCTGGTGAGCAACTCCACCACCACCCCAAGAGTCAAAAATCAGGTTCAGCACAGCTTGTGCCTCTTCTCCTGCCTCTTCTGCAGAGAAGGGAGTGTCTGCCTCTTCCAGCACCCTCTCAAAACAAAACTCAAGTGGGGGAAAGTTTGTTTTCCAACCTATATGTAAGCATGAGAAGCCCTGGAGCAGGAGATTTGTGCAATCTAAATGTGATACAAACACTCATCATCTGCAAATACATGAGGAATTCAAAACCAGCCCATAAAAGACACCCAATATGTAAAAACAAACAAAAAAAAAAAAAAAAGAAAAAGAAATTCAGGGAAAGAAGCCAAGCTCAAAATGGATTTTAAAATTCTTACTAGCTAACTGAAAAGCTAACTGAAAGCAGGACTCTTAATTTAATTTTTTTTTTTAAATTTTCACACTAAGAATTCTGTTGCCATTAGGAAATATTTTTTTCCTTAGATCACCCTGGAACTTGAGACCCCAGCCTACTCTTGAAATTAACTTAATAAGTTATGTTCTGAGATGATTATTTAAAACCAAAAATCAGTAGGATGTAACCATCTGCAAATGCTTGCAGAGGATCAAAATTTTCCTGATTTGTGCCATAAGAGATTCACTTATTGTTCATGTTTTGGTAGATCATATATTCTCCCTTTGGAATATATTTAAAAACTGGAATGGCATCAGAGAACTCACGTTACAGAGAAAACTTTGCAAAATTGTCTGATGTTAGTTCCCCTGAATTCCACATTTCCCATTATCCTTGGGGATAATGGAACAGATCCATCAGGCTGATGCTGAAAAGGTTTATTGCAGTGAATGGAAAGAGCTGGAACTCCTCATCCCACTGGTGTTTATGGCTGGTGGTGGAAAAGAAACACCTCCTTTGGGGGAAAAGCTGTGCTGGGAAATCAGCCACGTGCAGACAAAGGGATTTCCATTGATATTTTAATGCAAAAAAAAAAAAAAAAATTGCGAGAACAGCACCCGAAGGTTCATTTGGACAGCACAAACAATCAAAGGGAACCAAAGCACAAAAGCAAAGACAGTTTGTTGGCAGATGGAAAAGGATTGGGAAGTTCATGGCTTTGGGGAGGGCTGTGCTGCAGTACAGCACATCTGGTTGGACCCCTGTCCTAAAAGGAACAATGTAATAATTGTGAACTGAGCTGGCTTTAGATTCTCTCACTGAAAAATCTTCAAATAAAAGCTATAGTCTAGGTGAGATTAAACTGTGCCATTTCCTTAGAGTAAGGAAATCCACATCAAAACCAACTGCAGCCAAGTCTGACAACATGAGGTTGCATCTTATGAGCAGAAAATAAAAAATCCCCATTCATATCTTCCAGAAATTAGTAGGAGAAGGGTTTTCTGTTATAGAAAAACCTTCTGCAGTGGCCACAACTCACATCAGATCCCTCACAGCATTGGACACTATAGTTCACCTCATTTTTAGCTTTTTATCTGTTGCAAATATAGATGTTCCATTCATCTATCATTTTTAACCTTTCACACTAGAATGCAAATTACTTAAACAATACACTCACTTCTGTATAATTTTTGGAGATATGCTGACAAGTACAATAGAGTTTTGTCAATTTTACTAATGAAAAATTGGTTTTTGGAGCCTGGCTATTGAAATGAAATTTGCTGATTATAATAATCATGATGTCATTAATTTGTTGAAGTAGCTGTAAATGAAAATTAATTATTAATCTCAGCACATGATACAGAAGGCAAGAAGAAATTGTGCATGGGAATTACTGGTTACCCACCCACAGTAACTCACTGCCATGTGAGAAAGTCTCACAACTACACTGAGGAGGAATAAGGAGTTTACTGATGCCATTGATGGTGATAATGAGAGTCCCCCTTGCCTCTGCCTCGCCCACCAGGTGACACCTGTGGGCAGCAAAAGCCACCTGTGATGAAGAGAGATGAAGCAGGAAATCATCCAGGCAGCCCAAAGGCCTCAGTGATGTCATTATTCTCATCTTTTTAAAGCTTCATCAGTGCTGTACATTAAATTAGCTGAGCTATTATCACACCTCTGCCAGGCTGCTCCTAATAAGTCAGCCAGTGATTCAGTGCAAACATAACCAGCAGAAAAACACTAAATACACACATTTCTTGAGCTGCCCTCTGAATATCTGTCCTGAAACTTTCATTAAACAACAGATGAATTTTCTCAAATTGGCAGCATCACACAACACAACCCATTCTTTTTCTAAAAGCAATACCACATGTAAGTGCATGCTACTTGCTTTATAAATTAAAAGTTTCTGGTTTTCCCTGGAGCTGCAATGGAAGAAGAAGGGGAGATTTGCACATGGCCTTCCCTTCTGACCATGCCTGCATTGAAGCTGTGGACCACACTGAAAAACTGGGTTTATTTATAGCATTCCAGTCTACAAGCTGCAGCATTCTTCAGCCACCAGGAAGATGTAGACAGCTCTGCTGATACTTAACTTTATCACTTTGTATCATTAATTAACATAAATAAACACTTTCCCTGCAGAGAAGGGGATAATGTGGGAAAGAAGTTCAAAATGACTCACAAGAGCTGTGAGGACAGAGCCCTGAGTGTTGTGGGAAGCTTCTAGGAGCATCTCTACCTCCTTTGATTACTTGTTTCTGGAGCAGGTGCTTTCTGTGATTCTGATTTCTAAAGAGCTCATGTATTTTTTCATCTGGGTTGCTGAAGCTCTGAGTATAAACAACACTGAAATCATCAGCTATTTATTTTGTGTTTGGGGACTGTCAAGATGAGTAAAAGGATCTGCATACACAGTTCAAATCAGCATTATTTGGCATTTTGATGCACTCAGGGCACTTAGCCATGAAAATCTTGCAGTGTTGAATAGGCAGTTTTACAGCTGGGAGACTTTGTAGACTTTTGTTTATGGTTGAAGCTCAAGCCACAGCCTGTTCTAGCAAAAAGGCTGGACTGAAGCCAGAGTTTTGAAGTTTTCTGAAATGGGCCAGAGCATAAAAAAGGTGGCACATTTTTATTATAGCCTTAGTTTTCATGAGGCAAAAAGAAGTGAGTGCCAAGTCTTCTCTCCATCCCTACACTGCATTTAAAACATCTCTTCTGAGCTTTTACAATTAAGGGCCCTATACTTGCTACAAACTGCCCAGGTAGCAACTATTTCCTGAAACAGTCTAATGCTTGTCATTGTTTAAAGTTGTTTAAAATTGTAGGAATTAAACAGAGACTTAGTGGAAAAAAATCTGAGCCTGTAATTAGTGGCTGCCTACAATGATCAGCCTTAAATCCTGACTTTTTAAGCTTTGCTGTATGAAATGCACCCACTGCAGTCAGGGTTTGCAATTCAGCTTCATCCCATTTCCTGAGCTTCTCCAAGTTTCCAGAGAGAAATCAGCAGAGAGCCCCTGTCTGGTGGGACAGAGGGACACTGTGAAATCACTGGGCACACAACAGAGCCCCAGCTGACAGATGTGGAACTCCTTCAGCTGCCTTCACACAGGAGAAAAGCCAGGTTTTTTGTGGAAGTGGAGCTGACAGAAATTATCTCAGCCTGGCAGCCAAAAGCAGGCAGCAGCTGGCTCTTGCTGCACCTGGGATGGAGCCAGCAGCAGCTCTGGGACACCCTGGGCATCCCTCACCACCCCAGCAGCTGCTGGGGCAGGGCAGGGCAGGGAGCTGAGAGACCATGGATGGAGAACTTCTGAGGAACTGATGGATCCTGGATGGAGAAATTCTGAGGAACTGATGGATCATGGATGGAGAACTGAGGAACTGATGGATCATGGATGGAGAAATTCTGAGGAACTGATGGATCATGGATGGAGAACTGAGGAACTGAGAGATCCTGGATGGAGAACTGAGGAACTGATGGATCATGGATGGAGAACTGAGGAACTGATGGATCATGGATGGAGAACTGAGGAACTGATGGATCATGGATGGGAGAACTGAGGAACTGATGGATCATGGATGGAGAACTTCTGAGGAACTGATGGATCCTGGATGGAGAACTGAGGAACTGATAGAACATGGATGGAGAACTGAGGAACTGATGGATCCTGGATGGAGAAATTCTGAGGAACTGATGGATCCTGGATGGAGAAATTCTGAGGTCACCCTGTGCTGGTGGACTCCGTGGAGAGGGAGCTTTAAATACAGTGTGCAGGTGTGAGGTGGCATGAGCATCCCAAAAATTGAGTCCCTGGCAATTTGAGCATTCCTCTGCTTGCTGTGGGGTTGTCCCTGCTCATTGCAGGGGGTTGGAATGATGGTTTTTGGGCGTCCTTTCCCACCCAGGCTGTTCCCTGAGCCTTGGTCAGCCCTGAGCAGCCCCAGGAGCAGCCTCACATCCCAGCTGCTGCTCTCCCACCTGCTCTTCAAGGATAAACTCCCTCCAGTGATTAACTATTCTTTTTATTAGGCTTTTCTTGATACTTAACTTGGCTCTTCTGTTGTATCCTTTATGTTTAACTGCATCCTTTATGTTTATTGCTCTTTCTCCTCTAGGCATAAGCATTTATTCCCTTCCTCTTTACTATTGCTTTTACTTATTTGCCAATATCTGTCCCGACAGTCTTTTCTTGGCTGAACACACCACAGACTCTTGAAGTGCTCCCACTTTTTTTTGGCTGTGTGATCATTCCCACTCCACTCACCTGCAGAGCAAGACCAGGTGGGGCCATTCTCAGCACCCAAAACAGAGGAGCCCAAAGCTTTGCTTGACTCCCAGAGAGAAAGAAGGACTCAACACCTGATGTGAACAGCCAGATAAAATCTCAGCTCACTCTGATTCACTGTTGGATCACTGTGCCCAAAGATCCTGTCCCCTAGGAGTGTAAAATAATGGAGATCCCCTCTCCTGGAAGGTTTGACTCACCCTCCCCAGCACCTGGCACTGCTGCCCAGATTCCCTCTTCTCCACCTTTCATGACAACAATCATTTATCAACTTTCTCAAGCAAAACAGCTTAAGCTGGGCTGCTGCTGCTCATCCTAATGAGCCAAAGCCTCTTCATATCTTTAAAAGGATTTTGGCTGTGGGAAGGTCAGAGGTAAACAATCCACTGTGTCAGGCTAGATTAGATTTCATTTTAAGGTATGACACCCTTTTCTGTTATTAATGCTGCCAGGCACTGAGGAGCTTCATTAACTGCCTGCAGCAACGCCAACACGATGATTTTTTAAATTTTTTTTTTTTTTTTGTATAACAGAACAGCCAGCAACATGCAACAAATATTTGTGTTATGAAGGGAGGTTACCTTGAATTCTTCAATAAATTTCAGGTTTTTCTGAAGCAGCTTCACCAGACTGCAGGAGAAGATTAATTTCTTATTCTGTTCCTTAGTTATTCTTTAGGCCATCACAGTCCATTAATTTGCACCCTGTGCCTCCTTTCATTTGCAAAACCTTTTCCTGAGTGGGTTTATCCATGGCTTTTCTAAGACCCCAACAAGAACCACCTGGTCCCATCTTGAATCTGGCCAGGGTTAAGGGAGTGTGACAAGCATTTCCTGGAGTTATGGATTATAACACTTAATTAAAATGTACTTCCACCTTCCTTCACTTGCTCTGAACAATAACTCACCTTACTCAACAACCTGACCTCTGAAGATGAACAGCTTCCTTTAAGCATTGCCTCTGAATAAAGGAATTCTTGTGAAAACAGCAGAAGCACCCATTATGTAATTAAAACTTCCTTGTTTACATGGAAAATCACTGAGACTACTGCTGCAGGAAGATGAAGACTTTAGAGGGGAGAACCTTGACTTTCAAGTTCCACTGAAGAACATGAGTCATCTTTGGGAATGGGATTAAAGTAAATTTCTGCTTCAGCAGCAGGCTTTACTTTGTGACACTCCTTTTCCCCTGCTTTTCTGGCTGCTTGATGTCTGTGCTCAGAGTCAGGCTAGGAAGGGGAGAAAATTGATGCCATCAAGGTATTCCTGCAGCAGCCTCTCTGTTGGAATTGGGGGTGTGAGACCTGCATCAGCCCCACAAGATTATCTTGGCTTCTCCACATCTCCCTGTGCACTGAGCTGGTGTCACCAAAGTCCTGTGGTGGTGATCCCAAAACCAGTCATGGTTTGGGAATAGGATGTTCTTATTCTGAATTTACTGGTGTGGAGAGAGAAGAAGAAAGTTTGTGAAGAGTCTTGATAAAGGAGACTCTGCTGGAAGTTTTACTCTGTGCTGTTTTCCTGGTGTTGCATTTTTATTGCCACTTGTTTTTGAGGTGGTGGTTGAATTATCTATTCTTTTAAAGGTTATAGGCAATAAAAAAGGTAGTGCCAGCAGTTCACTGCCTAGGATAAGATACTCTCAACAACACAGTTAAAAGAGAAAGGAAATATGAGTTACTTTATTGATCCCTTAGGAGGAAGCAAAGCCAAATAGCAAAATAAAAAAAAAAAAAAAAAAAATCTGCAGGCTTTAACCTTTAATAATACAGGTACCTATAGAATAGGGACTTTATATAAAATAGGGATCATGCATCTGTAGATGAACTACAATTCATACCTCATTTAAGGCATGAAAATGACAATTTTAAAAGCAGGCTGACCTTTGCTATTTGACAGTGTGTTTAGAGTTTCCATCATCCCTGAAGGTGGAGGAGACACCTCTTGTTTCAGGGCTTGTTGAGGTGGCACTCTCTTCCCAAGAAATCTCTGAAAGACCAGGGAGAAACTCCTTGGGAAAAGACAAACTATTGCAGAGAAAAGGGAGGGGTAGGAGGGAAAAGGGATGGGAAAAGAAGTTGCAGATGGACTTAAGAGTCCCTTTTGTGCAGCCAGTGAGGGATCACAGTTATTCCTCTGCCCCTTGGAGAACACTCAGGGCCAGGATCCCTGGTGAAAGAACTTCTGCTTATCACATAAGTGATGTAAAATAAAGTGCAACATTCCTAAGAAGCTGCCAGAATGGATTCTGAGTTCATCTGGCAGTTCCCATTCCTCTGTGTGAGCAGCTCTGTCACAGTCAGGGGAACCACTTGATACAGTGCAGTAAAAAATCCTGGAAAAGGGGAGGACTTGCAGCAAATCCACATTGCCAGATGTGGTAGCCCACACTGGAGTAGGGGATTTGTGAGGATTTGGAAGACATCAGCTGAGAAAACTAGACAGGAATCAGAGGAAAGCCATTCCAGGAGCTGTGTGGACACAGAATGATCCTTTAGGAATATGGTAAATATAAGAAACCTGAACCTAAAAGGTTTTGATGAACATCATTTTGAAAACAACACATTAAAAAGCAGAGTTACTGGTTTAATGTGAAATAGGGACACTTGGTGGAGAAATATCAACACATATCCAAGAGCAGCTTGCAGCAGAATGTGTCCTTCAGGACACACCTGAGCCCTGAAACTCTTGCAGGTGTATTCCCCACAGAGGTGACACTGCTTTTGGAAAGGCTAAATTCCAATGTCAGTTAAATGCTGACAAATGTGGAAAACCAGGGAGGTGTAGCAAACCCTCTGTGTGGAGATATTGCTGTGGAATGTTATTGGAGTCCATGGATGTGATTTGAAAACTATTAAAGGAATAAATTCCCTGAAAATGTTGTGTCATCCACTGACATGGGACTTGCCTGCTTCCAGGGTAACCTGAATTCTGCTTTATGCTGTAAATAATAATTATTAGTATTTTTTTTTAAGCCAACCAGGCTGATCAGTTGACAAACAATAAATTTCTAGTTTCAGATTTTAAATGTGCAACCAGTTATTAAGGAATATCAAAATACCTGTTCAGAGACTACTAGCAGTTGTTGTTTGTTTTAGATGATAAAAAATGGTATTCTTGGGTAAGGTTTAACATTTTGAAAACAAAACTAAGTGAGAGAAGAAGAAAGGTAAGGAATTAGTAAAATCTACTTTTTTTTTTTTTTTTTTTTTTTTTTTTTTTTTTTTTTTTTTTTTAATGGAAGAAGTCTGAGGGCAAATCCCAGGAAAGGTTGTGGTGGTGTGAGCAGGAAAAAGATGTGTTGTTATTTTCTTGGAGGCTTCATCCCTTGTGAAGGGATGCTTGGCATTACTCACAGAGAAAATGCCAGCTGGAGATGAGTTATGCTACACTCAGCCCCGAAACTCTGCTCGAGAATGAATCAATTCTGAGCTACAAAGTGTAAGAAAAGCACATAATATTTATGTGGTGTCAAGTTTATGCCCTTGAAAGTGCAGCTCCCAGGACTGGGGGTGAGGGGCTCCACAGATTTCAGGGAAGATCTATGGATGCAGCCCAGCTGAGCCACAGAAAATGCTTGTTCCCTAATGAAGTAAGTGCCATTTATCTTTCCAAAGTTGCAATCAAATCTAGAGGAAACAGCAAGGGAAAATAGGCAGGATCATTTTTTTAAAATCTTTTTAACCCATTTTAAATTTTGTTAATAAACTACTTTCCAAGTGTAGCTTTGCATGGGTGTTAGGAACTCTATTTTTCTGAGCAATGATTTAATACTTTTTGATGAGCTCATATTGCACATGGGTGCTATAAATTTGAACTTGTCTTATAGCACACTTGACCACTATCTTGATTATACAGAATGGCAGATTTTAGGGTAACATTGCTGGAAAATGGTCTTCAGGGATAATTTTTTTCCCCTCAGAATAGACTGACAACACAGCCTGACAGTCTTTATGTCTGTATAGAAAAAACTTTCCCATAATTTTCAAAGGTTGGGTAGGTTTCTGGGGCTGGTTTTCAAAATAAAATCAAAATAAATAAATATTTTACTACAAGTGCAACACATTTACAAGTTTGTGCATGCCTGGGGAACTTAGATTTTATTTTTGAGGTGTCACTGACCCCTGAGGTCAGATGCCCACAGAGAAATGACCATGGGTTCTGCCATCCTTAATTCCTGTCCCACTCACCTCTGGTTACCTTATTTTCTATGATGAAATTCTGCTTTATATCTAATTTTCTATTGCTGGGCTTTATCACTATTGAACAGATAAGTGTGAGACTGAAATCCAGGTGGGATTCAGCAACTGGTTTACTCCCACTTGTTCCTCCTGAAATATTTATCCAGACTCCTAGGCTTGTTTCACCCCTGAGCTTTATTTGTTGAGGGACCTTTTGTGGGAGGTGGGGAATGAGGGATTCATGCCACATCTCAGGTAGAAAGGGATTTTAAAACCCACATCACCCCTGTGCTAATTAACAGCTCAAGAAGACAAATCTGCTGCTTCTTCTTCCAGAAGCCCAACCCACAGCTGGGAGCTGGCTCAGGGCCATGGATGTGGGGCAGGCATGAGTCCAGCTGTTTGAAGGGAGTTTAATCCCTGCTCCCCAGCCTGCTGCTCAGCCAGCAATGTCAAATCTGTGTCAGCACTCCTGTTTGCATTGTGTTTTTCAGGCATTTAATTATTTCCATCTATTTTAGGAGTTGTCGGTGCGCTCTTGCGTGTCTGGCCCCTGAAGCTGATGTGGAGCTGCCTCTTCTTTGGTAAATTTAAACAGATGCATTATCTGATGAAGTGCTTTTTGTGATTTAGAAGCAGCAGTGGGACTGAGCATAGAGATCAATCAATATTGATTATCACAGTTTTTCCTGGGCTTGAGAAGAGTGTGCTGTAAGGAGGGACTGCAGGGCTTCAGTGCTGCTCAAGCCTTATCCCTGAGAGAAATCAAAGTGAGGGTAATTAATGCTGCTGGCACCAACATTAATTCTGGACTGGTGATGATCTGGCCATTAAAAGGAGTGTGCAGCCTCTCCCATTCTGTGCTGCACTAAGAGGGTGAATGTGGATTTGTCTGGCTTGAGTTTGATGGATTATCCACCTCGGTCCTGCCACTGATATTTTTCTAAGGATTGTTACACACAAAGTGGTGGCAAAGCCCTGGGTTTTGCCTGCTGCTCCTGGGCCACTCCAACAGGAATTCCTGAGCCAATGTGTGTTTTCTCTCCAGCTGTGCAGAAGGAGCAATTGAGGCTCCTAAGTACTGCATGCAATGAAGAGCTGGGTTAAAAAGAAATAGTTACTTCAGTTTTCCCAGGGAAAGCAGCCTTGGATGTTCCTGCAGTGCTTGGGGTGGGAGGGGGGCTGGAGAGGGTGTGATTTTCTGAAATAGCCCTTTGCTTCTGGGTGTCTGTCCCACCCCAGCCTCTCCCTGCCCTGGACTGGGGGAATTGCTGGGCATTCTGTGGCCCCTGGCCTGGGATGAACTTCGCCTCTTCTGCTCTGTTTTGTGCAGGGTCCAGCCACAGAGGCAGGTACAGATCTCTGGCCAATCATCCTCTGAGCTCTGGTGGCTTTTGTGTAAAAAAATCCTGCAGCAGAATGAGTTACCACATCGTGGTGACAGTCTGCCTCTTCTCCATATCTCCCTTTTGAAAGAGTAAAAGCTCATTTGTGCCTTTAAAAATAATAACTTCCATAGATTACAGCCTCAACTGCCTGCCAGCCTGTGTGCCTGCAGTATCTGAACCCTCTTTGATTCCAGAGACTTAATACAAAACTCTTCTGATTTGTTGTAAATGCCCTGGAAAAATCCTGTTTTGAGTGGATTTAAGGTGCCCCTATTGCTCTTTAATCCACTAATACTTGTACCTGCAGCTTCCTGGGCAAAGCTGCTGGGATGTGAATAAATGCAATAACAGCCTGGCAGATGCCTTGGCTGGGTACCAGCCTGGGGAGAAGGTTCAGCTTTGCCTCTGGAATCAGGGGATCCTAAATCCAGAGAGCTGCCAGCTGTTTTGGGAGCTGCTCTGCCTGCAAACTCCAAACTGGGAGAAGGTTTTAAAGTCTGGAGGTTCCCACTTTTGGGGTGCAAACTCTGCTTGTGGGTGATGCTGGGGACACTTGGGGACAGCTCTGTGTGACCCAGCTGTGCCCTGCTGGTGCTTTGGGTGGGAGTGCTCAGGAGAAGGCATCCCTGGCACCAGCAGCCTGCAATTAGTTATTTGCAGGAGTACTCCAGCAATCCTGCTTTCATCCATGGCCAATGGTAATATTCCAAAGTGGAAATGCAGAAATAACTTGGAGCTCAAAGCAGCTTTTGTTCACTCACTGATAGAGAAACTTCCTTTTTCTCCTGACACACTGCAGCCACTGAGCAGGAGTTATATTTTAATTTTCCCTACAATAAATCCTCTTTTCTAAGCATCTGCATCAGCAGAGCTCATGGTATTCTATAGGTATCCTCAAAAGGCCAAGAGGTTACAAAAAGGAAAGCTGGCACACACTCTCCATGCTGGTCTCAGACCTTTTCCTCTGTTTAGGATGAAACCCGTGGAGTTGAGCTCTGTCCCCCCACAAAAAATGATAGTTCTGCAACAATAAAACTTGTTGCTGATATGAAAATAATCTCGTCAGCTTCACCTTAACCCCCACATTCTCCTAAACTAACATGTCTGGAGACAAAATAGTGACTCACACAACTGCTGAGGCTTTGTGATCTGTGTTTGAACGAATTCCAAAGTTCTAAGCTGGAATTTATTTGTATTTTTAGCGTTGCTTTATCAAAATGCTTGTCTCCAGCTAGCTAGTGGTTGCTCCATCTGCATTTGGAGCCTCTTAATAGCTTGATACTATCAAATTCATTTAAGGATTCTTTGTTTGCATATCAAAGACAAAGACTCCACGGCTTGCTTGCAAAGCTAGATCTGATCTTGAATCTTGTGTTAATTCTTTGATCTGGATGCAGTGTAGAACAACAAACCACAGCAGTTCCATTAAGATACACAAGTGATAGCATTTCCTGAGAAAATAAGATTTTATTGCCCGATCTTCTGCGGGGGTTGGTGAACATGAGGCTGCAGGAAAAGGTCAGAGACACGACAAGGCTGTTGATGAAAAAACACATTCACCACTTGAGAAAGCAGCCAGGGGAGCAGGGCTGCTCTGGGAGCATCCCCAGATCCCAGGGATGGAGGGGACACTGAGCACCCAGTGCAGCACCCTGCAGGGAGCAGGGCAGGGACACAGGGAAAAGGGGAATGAAGCATTTCCAATCCTGTGGGTCATACAGAAATTGGTTAAACCTGCTAAAACTGCCCCAAATCTCATTCCTTGCAGTATTAAGCATTAGGGTTTATAAATCCTCTTGGTTTGGTTCTCCTGATCAGGACATCTGCACAAGGGGGGAAAGGAAAGAGCAGGAGCAATGCTTGGGTGCACAGAGCTTGTAGACAACTTTCCCCTCTCCCTAAGAGAGGACTTTAGCAGGTACTGGATTTTCCCCAACCATCAGCCTAACTATGCACAGCCACTCATAACCCTGCTGGGAGGGAGAAGTCTATAAATGCTTCCAGCATCTGACAAAAGTCCCCTGCTCACCTCAGAGCTGCTGTAACTCCTTCTGCAATATTTGTACCCCTGGCAGAAGCCACAAATCCTCTCTCTGTGCTGTTGTGCTGGTCCAGCATCCCCTGGTACCCAAGCCATGATTGATGATGCTGAGGTGAAGCACAGAGGAAGGAAACCCTCAATTGCTGTTATCCTGTGCCCCCCTGGGAGAGCAGCAGGGCAGGATGGGCCAGGAGGAGCTTTTGAGAAGGATTTCTTTGAAGTTTTGAGTGAATGGCTGCAGACAAAGGGCAGGATGTGCCCGTCAGCTCTGGGCTGCAGGCTGGGATGGCAGACTGGGAGGAAGCCCATGTCTGGCAGGGAAAACTGAATGGTTTCTTACTAATGGTTGAAAATGCCATGTAAATGTGATTACATTTGATTCTGCTGCAGTAATGGCTGGGGATGGAGCCTGCAGGAGCAATAAACCCCCTGTCCCTTGGGAGCCAGGCAGGGATGGAGCTGCTGTGCTGCCTTTGCCTAATGGCAGCAAATGGGGTGGGGGCCTTCCCTGGCAGCTGCCAGAGGGCTGGAATTCCCTTCACTTCCCCCAGCCTTTGGGGCTGCTTCTGGTGCCTTTGGGGATGATGGATCCTCTACAGGAGCAGGGCTCAGACTGCATCCACAGGGCAGGCTCCTTGCCCAGACCTTGGCCAGCCATTAAGGAGCTTTTCTGCTTGGAGGCTGGGAAATGCCAGCAGTGGATGTTGAAGCCTTGACTTTTGAGAGATTCATAATTGTTTTTTTGTTTTGTTTTTTTTTTTTTTTTTTCCCCCCCTTAGTCTGAAGTTCACAATCAGTTCTCTAGCTAGGCTGTGCCTCAGCCAAAACTGCCATTCCAAAACCTTCAAAAAGGGAAGTTAGACTCAAATTTTGGGACTAAGCTGGAATTTCTTTAGATATGCTGCAATTCTCTTCTGTTTTTGTCAGACTATTGAGTTCTGCTTTCCCAAAAAAAACTATTTTTGACATAAAGCTGGTATTTAATGAGCTAAAGTGCATTTGGCAATGATGCTGCATTCATTGTTATTTCAGGCCAGCAGAGGAGAGGAGATGCCTGCATTACCAAGGGATGGGACAGTTTGCCATTTGGGGCTTGCTTAAACTAATCAGTGACAAGGGATTATGAGCAGGATTTGCCCAAGGCTGAGGATTTCATTGGAACACTTGCAAATGATATTAAAGTGAGACCTCCAACAATGCACCTGATGAAATTTACCCTTTCTTAACTAAGGAAATGCCCTGGAAGGCAAGGAGCTGATTTCTGCAGCCTGGAGAGGAGATCAAGTCCCTGACATACACCAGCCTGGGCTGTGCTCACATAAACTGGGAGTTCTCATCTCTACTGCTCTACTGATGTGATTTTTTTTCTTGCAAACATATCTGGGTACTGAAAATCCAGCTCTTCCTTTACTTTAGCACCAGTGAGCTTGGACAGGCATGAAAGCATTCCTGTGTTTCACTGAGCAAACTGCAGCAAAGATGTGTCTGCAGCAGGTGGCTGTGGTCTGGATTTACTGCTAGCATGTGGCTTCTGGTGGAAGGTGTGCAAGGTGCTGATGAGAAAGGGAGGGAGAAAAGGGAAAAGCAGGACAAAGTTACTTGCATCTCCAGCATCCTGGGCTTTAGTTTCTGTCACTCTTATAAAGTGGTTGTGACAAAATTAGGGAATTGTATCTTGGCTAATCAAAGAAATGGAGGGAGGGCTGTGTAGGCTGAGTGACCTCCCAGGATTGTGTAGGAGGCTGATGTCAGATGGGAGCCAAGTTCTGTGCTTTTAGCATTTGTTTTTTTTTCTGCTTTACTGCATTGTGGGTTTTTTTTTTTTTTTTTTTGTTGTTGTTTTGCTTTGTGTTTTGTTTTTCATCATCCCCAGAGGAGAAAGGAGAGCTCTGACAAGGCATTTGGAGGCTCCCTGAGAGCAGCTCCAGCAGAGCAGGTGCAGCCTGAGCTGCAGGTGTTGGGGAGGAACCTCCCAGCCCAGGTGGCAGCTGATGGTTCCCTTGTCCCTCTGCTCCTGACCCCACCTGGAACAGCTGGAGGAGCTGATGTCACCTGTCACCACTGCCCTGTGTCACTCAGGGCTGGCTGAGCATTGCTGCTGGGCAGCAGCAGAGCTGGGAGCAGCTTCTGAGATAAATTCTTGGCCCAGAAATTTGTGTGTCATTTCCCCACATCCCCCTTTTTAAAATATAATTCCTTTGGGAACAGTTCCATGCCCACAGAAAGGAGGCTGGCTCCTACTTTAAAGCTGAGGTTGCCCCCCTAATAATCCTTTCTCCAGTGAGATTTGAAGTGTTTTGAGAATACTAAAAACAAAAGATTTGGCTTTTTATAGAAGGAATCTCTCTTCCTCTTGCCATTTTGCACTGAAATCCTTCTAAAATGATTGAAATGCCTCCCTCAGTGCTATTTCATCTTTGCTTCTCTTTTGTGTCTCCTCCTTATTTATGAAGCAGCTTTGCTTCCTCAATAAACAAGAGTTGCATTTTTTCTTGATTTCATCAGGCTGCCAGCATGAGCTGCTCAGGACTCAGCTCTGATTTGCTGCAGAAACAGCAATCAAGTCAAAGGGATGAGGAGTAGGTCTAATGGTAATGTGAGCACAGGCATCTGGGATGAGATTTGCTATCAAATAGTAAAAAAAAAAAAAAAAAAAAAAAAGTTGAAATGTGATAAACTATCAGGGATTAAAGTGAAATGACAGGAAGGATTTTTTACAAATACAGATATTTTTTAGCTCTGTCTCCCCAAATCCAGCTCTGATTTTCAGACAGCAATGCACCTTCAAGCTCAGAAGTAAGGCCAACCTGAAAGCCACTGGGATAAGTCCTGGCTTTGTAACAATAACCCCTGGAAGTGTTAAAGGCCAGGATGAAGGGGTTGGAGCAACCTGGGAGAGTGGAAGGTGTCCCTGCCATTCCAAACCTGATCATTTTAGGATTCTATGAACTACCAGGTGCAGATGAACTCCAGTCCCTTTACCTGGAATTTGCCTGTGGTTCATCCCCAACTGAAACCTAAGCCCAGCAGGAAACACTGGAGGAATGTGGGAAAATTTTAGGTCACCAGAATTTAAGTTTTTTTTTTTTTTTTTCCTCTGCTCTAAGGAGGCAGCAAACTCCAGCACACTGTGTCACTCTACAGTCTACCTTGTTGCCCAAGTGGGACATTTTAGCAGTATAGAGCAGAAATTACCCTCTAGAAATCAGGGAGCATCTAAGAGCTCTTTCCATGAGATCCTGTCCAGCCAGGATCTGTTGGGTCACTCTCAAACACGGGCTGTGATTCTCTTTGAATTACCTCATGAATTTTACAAGGTCGAGGAACACCAAACCCACAGTTTTTTATGGTATCTAACAGATTTTCCCCTCTCCCCACTCCTTTCTAGCACTGATATGTCACATCAGCTTGTCTGTTGGCAGCTCTTCCCAGGTACAGAGCCAGCTCAGCAGAACTCCTTTGCTGCAGTGGAAGGATGCCAGGTGATGCAGGGAGGACCTGGCTCTCCCATCTCAGCTCCAGCTATCATGCTTAGCTAAGCCCTTTGGCAATTTCTGCCTGGAGAGTTTGTGAGAATCATTTTTCTCGCACGATTTGGGTATTTCTTGTTCCAGGATGGTCTGGAAATACCCCAGAGCAGATGTTCTGGTGGCTCAAATTATGCTTGCACTCCAAGTCTGGCCTGACCTTGAAAGAGCCAAACATAAAATGATAAAATCACAGAATGGCTTGGGATGGAAGGGACCTTAAAGACCATCTCATTCCACCCTGTGCCATGGGCAGGGACACCTTCCTCTAGTTCACTACTCAAGGCTCCATTGAGCCTGGCCTTGGACACTTGCAGGGATCCAGGGGCATCCCTGTGCATAACATCATGTTTGAACAGCAGCAAAATCTACTCAAGTGTTTCTGTGCCCTAGATCCCCATCTCTTTCGTGTGATATTAACTCTTGAACCCTGCTGCTCTGGTTTCTATCCCACTCCCACCATGGATGGTGGTCCTGAGTTAGCAGAGCTCTCCTGTCCTTTTTTCCCCTCCACTCCATGTAATGCTTTCCTGTGCTTAGTGATATCCCACATGGAAATCCTTGTTAGCCTTTCTAATTGCTGCTGTACTATTTAAAATCAGTTTATCCTTTTTATTTGGCCAGCCAGGACAGGCATTTATCCTTGGGGCTGCCTAATTTCCATTGTGTGGGTTTATGGGATTGCAGTGCAAGGTGCTGCCTGGCTGGGCTTGCCCAGAGTTCTGAAATCACAAGTGAAAAACCAGCACTGCTTGATCCTGGATTTTTAAAGTGTGTTCCATAAAACACATGAGGGGTGTGCCAAGCAAGGGCTCCTTAGCACAGTCACCATTTGGGATTTGGAAAGTGGTGCTGGCTGTGGAAAAGTTCCCTGGTGCAGATGTAATGTAAAGCACGTGTACATTGGGGTCTGCTCGTGTTTAACAATGTGTTTGCCAATAATGAAAAACACTCATGTCCAACTCACAGTCATGGTTAACTGCTAAAGCTGCAAGGCCTCATTTGTTCTCTATGCACAATTACTATTTTATAAGATTTAAAGTTTTGTTTTTCTTCTTCTTCTTCTTCTTTTTTTTTTTTTTTTTTTTTTTTGAACCTCTGGTAGCAGAAAGCTCCTAAAAAAAAAATCAGTTCTTTCTTTTAGTGCTCAGGTATCTCATGGTACTTATGGATCAACTTTTCATGGTTTTATAGGAGTTGTTATCACTCCCCTGTACAACATTTGTAGCATGTAAATGGGACAGACTATCTGGTATGACAACATGGAGATAAAATATTTACATTTAATGTAGTGTGTTTACTATTAGATACTATTAGATATCAAAACATTTCATTTTAAAAAAGCAACAAACTTTTACTTTCAATATAGAGAAACAAGCCAGAAAGTTTAAATTATTTATGCCAAATCCATTACCAGCTCAGTGGCAGAATCAGAAACTGATGCTGGTTTTATTATGTTTGCCAACCCTGTGCAGTGCTCAGAATATTTCAGTTAATGAAACATAAACCAATAAATAATAAACCATTAGCTAGTCCTAGGCCTGCCCTGGGATTTCAGTGGGAAGAGACTCAGGCTGTTATTGTGAATTGCAGCAGCTGCTTCAGAAACATGTGCTGTCCTTGAATACCTGGCTGAAGTTTGGTGCCCCATCCTTGTCACTGAAGCACAATTTATTTAATCCATTAAATGCCATTTGCAAATAGTCCCTCGAACAGTTTTGCTTCTTAATTATTGCATTTTTTTACATTTTTGATTGATATGTGTATAACTGTTCTCCAGTACTTCAGGTAATCTTGTGGCTGATCAAATAAATGATTGAAATCCCCTTTTTCTTGATGATGAATGGACAGATGATAGAAATCCCCTCTGCTGTTCTGCTGAATCTAATCCAGATCACCCCACTGCTTTTGTATTTGGGCTTTCTTGGATTGTAGAATCATGGAATGGTTTGTGTTAGAAGGAAATTTAAGGATCACCCAGGTCCAACCCCCTGCCATTGCCAGGGACAAGCCCCATCCAAGCTTGGACATTTCCAGGGATCCAGGGGCAGCCACAGCTGCTCTGGGCACCTGTGCCAGGCCCTGCCCACCCTCACAGGGAACAATTCCATCCCCAAATCCCCTCTAACCCTGCCCTCTGTCAGTTTAAATCCATTCCCTTGTCCTGTCACTCCAAGCCCTTCTCCAAAGTCTCTTTCCACCTTCCTTGTCAGCTCCTCCAGGTACTGGGCATTGATTTTATCTTCTGAAGCCAGGGTGACAAATCCTTCTCCAGGCTGAACAATCCCAATTCTCCCAGCCTTTCCTCCTCCATCCCTCTGATCAACCTGGTGTCCTCCTCTGGACACGTTCCCTTTCTCTTCCATCCCAGATTTGGGATGGGTGGAGCAGTGCCCACCTGGGTGATCCTTCCCTGGGCAGGGAGGGCAGCAAAGCCAGCCCTGCTCCCACTTATATTTATTTTCCAGCATCATCCTTCTACTCCAGACTTATGGAGAAGAAATGTTGTCATCAGGCTTCCCGTGCAGCCTGGCAGTGAGTGAGCAGCAGATTCAGTCTTTACATCTGCTCAGAAAAGCACATTGTCCCATGTCATGCACCCATGGCATGCAGGAGCTGTGCCTGAGAGGACTTGTGATCCAAGAAATGTGTCTGTGCCTCAGTGCAAAGGCACGTTTCCCATTCCTGCCATCCTGAGGTTTTCTTTACATTCTATGCAGCAGCTCTTAGCTTGTAATTGCAGGTCAGCAGTTATTTAAGGCAGTCCAGTCTGTTTCTTTTTACCTAAAATAGCTTCAAAACGTGCATTTATCCCCTGAAAATGGGTGGGATTGTGTTACAAGTGTGGCTCTGAATAACTGCACATTAAACACACATTAGAGCTGTGCTGTAATCGAAGAATGAACTCTCTGTAACCTTCCCAGAGCCACCTTTCTTGGAAGCTGCTGGGAAAGGTCAAGCTTGTTCTTTGCCCAGAACCTCCCAAAAAACTGGAGGAGATGTTTTGTGGCAGCTTCCTGCAACTGCAGTTCTGAATCTTGGTCACTGTTCTTGCAACAAAACATTTGTTTCCACCCCACCCATGACTGATTTTATTTTCTTGGTAGAAAACCATTCCCAGGGTAATTCCAACCAGATTTTTCCATAACAATTTCTGCAAACATCCCTTGAAACACCCACAGCAATTTTCATTCCAGCTTCTGAATTGGGGCTTTACATCTTACAAAATGCCACTTCCATTTGCTTCAATGCTTGGAATTCAATTTATGGCTGCAGCATGGATCTCACATTTGCCTGCCTGGCCTGAAAATTCTGTCAGGATTTTCCTTGGGGCTGCCCTTCAGAGACCACCCTGGGAGGGAAGAAAGGAGAAACAGCTTTTCTATGCTGCTCTCCTGCTTTTCCTAATTTTGCAGGACTCCCCACTACAACCCTGTGGTGCCCTTATCTCCCACAAATCCACAAAAAAGTTTCTATATGGGCTTTGATGCCTTCCCACAGAGAATGGAGTGGGAAGCCTAAGAAAAGTAGCTCAGATGGAAAGGAGAAACCCACGAGGGCAGGATCAGAGTGGGGCTGGGAGAATGTCTCGTGAAGTTGAGGCAATTCTGTGCCTTGGATGGACCTTGCTGAGCTTCAGGGACAATTGTCATTGCCTTTCATCAGGGATCAGGGATTTCTGGACAAGGGCCTGGAGGGACAGGACAAGGGGCAATGGCTTCAAACTGACAGAGAGGGTTGGATGGGATATTGGGAATAAATTCCTCCTTGGGAGGGTGGGCAGACCCTGGCACAGAAGAAGATGTGGCTGCCCCTGGATCCCTGGAAGAGTCCCAGGCCAGGTTGGAAGGGGTTTGGAGCAGCCTGGGACAGTGGAAGGTGTCCATGGCAAGGGGTGGAATGGGATCTTTGAGTCCCTTCCAACTCAAGCTGTGGGTGATGTTAACCCCCTAGGATGGGCCCCTGGAGCCTGGTACCCTGAAGAGACAAAGAACATTTCTTTCTGTATGACATATTCACTTTGCCAAGACTCTGTTATCTTTTAGGATTTTTATTGGTGTTTAAACTAGCTAGGTGATTGGGTTTTTCTTTACTTGGAGATTGAAGGTGACTGGACAATGTTAGCAACTTGTAGTTTACCATCCTGTGATTCTGTGATTCAGCTTCCCAGGCAGGGATTTCCCAGCAGTGCTGCTCTCCTGGCTCACCAGCAAAAACCCCAAAGGCAAATGTGAGAGCTGCCTTTCCTCTTCAGGATTTCACACCTTGCTGCAGCGTGGCCAGGGAGGACAAATTGGCCATTTCACCATTTCACACTGTGCTGCACTACAAAGGCTGCTCAGCTGAGCATCCAGGTGTGCTGGCACAGCTGGAATGCTCCTCTGCTGTGCCACCAGCCCTGCTGTGCCTGTCCTGGTGTGCTCTGCTCTGGGAACCACAGCATGGAGGAGCCAGAGGGATGGGAAGGTATCCTGAGATAGCTGCAGGGCACAAATTAAAAAAAAAAAAATTAAAAAATAAAACACCAACAAATGACTTCTGCCTTTGTGCCGTGCATCACTTGGAGCTGCTTTTTAAATCTTTCTAATAGAAGGTTGTTTTTTTCCCTCTAATTAACATTTTACACTTCTCTTTGGTATGGTCATAGATGGAAAGGAAACTTTGGGCAATATTTTTTTGTTTCTTTGGTTGCAAAGGAGGACATTAAAGGAAAGAATTGCTTTCTCTTCTTAATGCATTTATGGCATGTAACACAAAATTCAGACAGGAAAAAGGCAGAAATCAATTTTAAAACCTTTTGAAATGATATTTATAATTCTGGAGGGATAAATAGGCTGGGACTTACTGGATGTTTCTTTTTTTAGGCAGCAGAAAAGCACAGGAAAGGAAAACCAAACTCTTCAAAACTTTATTTTCATTATAGGGTAGTCTGACTACCATAAGAACCATCTGCTAAAACCAATTTTTTTTTTTTTTTGACAGAAACTAATGTGACACTGCTTTTAACAATGCACAGTTTTAAAAATATTTTTTGTCCTCAACAAAAGCAGAGCTATGACTCAAGATGACATGTTCCCACAAACCCCAAAGGCTGGACCTTGCTAAATCACAACTCTTTTGGTTTTAAATCACCTCCTTGATGAGGATAGAGCATTCAATTGTGCAATATTTCACAAGAGCTGACCTTGTAGGTGATGTGGTCACAGGGGAAAGATGTAGTGAGGCAGGGGAGGTGGCAGGGAATTGTTATCCCTGAGAGTTTTCATGTGAATAGTCCCAGTGAACAATTAAAAAGTAGGATTTGCAAGAGTGAGGATAATTTCCCCTCTGTCCACATTTTCCTGCTATGAAATGTGAAGTGCTGGTCTTGCTGGAGTGGCCTCTTTGCCCCCTTCCTTCCTGCCCTGCAGCTGTCCCAGGGCTGCTCTTGGCAAAGATTGGGAGCATTTTATACTTTTATGTAATTGAAGGAGCCTGCACAGCCAGGTAATCAATGAACTATGTAAATTCCAATACTAGAATGAAATGGTTAATTGAATTTAATTTCCCTGGGCTGCTGCTTCTGCATTCTCCCAGTGTGCTGCCCTAGGACAGACAACCCTTTCAGGAACAAAGAGGGTCTTTGCATCCAGTGCAAGAGCATGAAACCCATTAAAATCCCTGGGAGTCTTTCCATGTTATTCACCAGGTTTGGCTCATCCCATTTATGAGCCCTAGGGAAGAGTGTTGCTCTTGGCCCTTCCTGCAGAGGCCCCTCTCAGGGTCAGCATCTCACCCTGGCTTGGGGGGATGCACCCTTGGAAGGAATTACAGGGCAGGCAAGGGGCCAGAACACTTCTCAGGTGATTTTACACCTCCTGAGAGGCATGTGCTGGGCACTCTGATTTATTGCAAGAGGAGTTGGCACCACACATAAAACACCCAATGTTGTGCTGAAACAATTCCCACAACTTCTCTTTGAGGCACTGCTGCTGTTTGCTGGCAGCTCCAGTGACAAATTAATGTGAATTTAGTGAATTTGTGTGTGCTGAAATCTCCCCACACCCCAGCACAGGCTGGGAGCAGAACCAGCACTGCCAGAAGGGATTTATCCCAAATCCGTGGAGTGCTGGGGGTGGAGGAGACCCTGCAGCTGTGAGATCTCATCCTAAGGATCCTCAGCCTCTGATTCTGACCCCAGCACTACCCAAGGGATGCTCAGCACTACCCAGAGGCTGGAGCTGGTGTCCCTGGGGACAGAGGTGGCCCTGGTGCTGGTGGGTGACACTGGAGGGTCTCAGCTGCAGGAGTTCTGCTTTAGTGCCTCCACTTGAGGCTTCTTGTGCACAGCCTTCAAAAGCTTTTGTTCTTTTTGGGCTTCAGATTTTCAATAGTGGAGCTCTCCATCTGTCCACAAGTAATATAAGTGTGATCTTTCCCTCCTCTTGCCTCCTCTGGAGCATCTTTGATGTGTTTGGGCAGGAAAACATCGAGTTGGAAGAGCAGCAAGGCCTGTCCTGGTTGTTGTTGTGCTTTCATGTGCTTTTTGTGGATCTCTGGCACTCCCACACAGCCCCTGCTCTGTTCCCAGTCCCTTTGATAACCCACACCCCTGCTCACTCTATTTTTCACTCCTTGTCACTCTTCCTTCCTCACCCTCCCCATCCTCACTGATGTCCATGGCCCAAATCCTTCTCTCCCCAGCAGTCAGGCTTTTAGGGATTTACTGCTTTGCTCATCATTTCCCTTCTCCTCAGATCTGACATTTCCACATAGCCTACTGCATCAGGCTTTTGGCCAAAAATTCTGTGATGACCTGGAGCTCTGAGATCCATATGGACACATTCAGCCCTGGATTTTGGTGATTCCCCAGTCTAGGAGGGCAGAAGAAGCTGTGGGTGCCCCTGGATCCCTGGCAGTGCCCAAGGCCAGGTTGGATGGGCTTGGAGCACCCTGGGACAGTGAAAGGTGTCCCTGCCATGGCAGGGGTGGCACTTTGAGTCTTTTCCAACCCAAACCATTCCAGGATTCTTTAATCTCAAGGCTTTGCTGTGGTTCACTGTAAAGACAGGAGCACCCTGCCAACTTCAGCCTGAGGGACAGAGCCTGCTGGGGGAGAATCTGGAGGTGGATTTTGGGGATGAACCAGCTGGAATGTTTGGCTCTGGCTTGCTCAGGCTGCAGGGTGAGTGTAACTGAGGCCATCTGCAGGTTTCTGACAGCCCCAGACTGTCTGTGCAGTGCACAGGATCTCCCAGCAATTCACAGGAGCTCTGCATATTCCAAAATTCTCTGAGCAGCCACCTCCATCCCTACAGCTGCTCTTGTCAGCTCCTTCCAGTTCCTTTTCAGGCTCCACCACTGCAGGTTGTACCCTCTGACTCCCCTTCCAGGAAGGATGAGCTCTAATTATTCCAGTTCCTTCTAACTCTCTCAAAAGGCTGAGCCTCAACTTCTCCATCTGCCTCAGCCCTGAGCTCCCCACAGCCATCAGGAATGCAAAATGCATTTCCTCCTGCCAGAGGCTGGGAAATTCCTGTGCACCTGTTAGGATCTGGCTCTGCTGCACCTTTCATAGTGTTTCATGTAAGATCAGAGCTTTTCCTACCCTGTGATAGAATTCTGCCTGAATTAGGAAGCTTAGTTCTCAGCTTTTTGTTATACAAAATTGAAGTTGGTGACATTTTGTGCTTTGAAAAGCTGCTCTGAAGAAGCTAAGGTATTATTAGGTGTTATTTGAAAAGCATTTAAATATCTCAGCTCCATTCTTCTCCCAGTCTGTTGGGATGGGAACATCTGGCATCAGTGCTTTGTCTAATCTGGAATACTCAAGGTCCTGCCTGTGGTGACAGAGTCCTCTCCAGGCTTTCTTTTCTGGGAAAATCAATCTGTGCTTGGCCTATTTTGAAGCAGAATTATCGAAAAAGCACAATTGCAGTGAGCATCATTATTAAAAAAGATTAAATTGTAGCCTCTGCCTGTAGCATGGAGGCACCTGCAGCTCCATCATGTCTGGATCCATCCATATGGATCTTCCCCAGCCTCAATCCTTTGGCAGATTTGACACATTTCATCCGTTTTTTTTTTTATTTTTTATTTCCATATTCATCTGATGATGGATACATTGTACCCTGGTGTTCATTTATGCTTTTCTATTCCTGTGCAAAAATCCCACGGCTCTTGAGAATTAACCATATTTTTAGACCTACATCTAACTCCCTTTTTTCCCCCCACAAACCTACCAATCTTCAAAGGTACAATTTTAACTTTAACTTAATGTCTTAGGCTCCAGAACATTTTGGTAGCATTTTTTCCCCCAGTGTAATATTTCTGCTTTACTGGCCTTTCAGGTTGATTTTTAACACTGTTTTCTGGTATGACACTTGCTTGAGTACCAGTTTATGGCATACCTGAGCTGAATTGTTCTTTAATGAAAAATTTCATTCCTCTCTACAGGATTTTGTGAACAGTCTTCTCTATCAGTCTGAATGGCCTTTTCTGGATTCTCATTCACTTCTGCTCATTTGGCTGCAAATATTTGGGAAAATTGTTGCATTTCTTTCAGTACTTGCAGTCTTTTCCCTCAAAATGGGCCATCATGAAACCTCTGAAGTCCATGTTTGCTGTCCAGCAAAGAAGGGAGGGAAGTTTCCATGTCAAGCATCTTATTGGCAGCACCAGGCATCCCTCACCTATTTTCCATTGTGAAAATCTTCCCACTTGTTTTTCACAGTGAAATGTGAGGGAAGCTAAAGGATGGGAAACCCCTCTTGTAACTATTAAAATGCTTGGAAAAATGATGGACTTGCTCACTTCTTGGCTCTCCAGGTTTCTTGCATCAGAAGAAGAGCACAAGTGACATGAGAGCACAGCTTCTGTTTGCTGGAGAGTTTTATTTTTGTCTGTGTTTTATGCAAGGTGCTGTAGCCTCAGCCCGCCCACTCCTCAACCCTGATTCTGGTTTTCAGCAGGATAAATCCTCCTTCCCATGGCCTCTGGGGTGAATGAAAAGCCCTGCCATCTCCTTGGGGTTTGGTTGGGTCTGCCTGAATTCTGCTGGCGTGGTCTTTTCCTGAATTAGGGAATGTGTTTTAAGAAAGAGCAATAAAGTGCCAGGCTCAATAAAGTGTCAAGGGGCTGACAAATGCTGGCTTGTGTGTTCAAACAGCCTCAAGTCACACATCCTGACGGGTCTCAAACCAGGCAGTCCAAATTTTCTGCCTAAATTGCTGCTTGTGGCTAAAAAGCCAGGCCAAGCTGCCTGGGCATCTCTGTTATCTTCCCCAGTGTCTGGGTCTTGCAACCAATTTTCTGTGTTTTCAGTTGTATTTCATCTCTCATCTTGCACAGAAAGGTCTCTGTACGTTTCATTTAAGCTGGAATTTACCATTTATTTCCCTGCTGAGATTAATGGCACTGTTTTCCTGGGAAAGCTGCAGCAGGCAGGAGCTCTTGCTCTGTAACACATTACAGATTTCCACATGCTTTGTTTGAAAAATTGTTACTAAAAAACAAAGCAAATACTTGAAGATAGCTGGGGCTGCAATTCCAGGTTGTGATGAGCTTGAGACTGAAATGCCCATCTCCACTTGTGGCTCCTGTTTGCAATTTGTGTTTTTTTTTTTTTAAATTTGTAATATGAAAGAAACATTCTCCTGCTGAGAGATGGATGCAACTGGAGTTGGTGGCATGACTGAAGGCAATATTCTCACCTTTTCTTGTTGATTCAAGCTGCAAGTCTTTTCCACTCAAGGATTACCATGAGTTTGGTTTTCCAGCCTTGCTAGGAAACGTCTTGTATCCTTTGAAAATAGGAACATTCGAGTTGCAATTGGCATGGACTGAGAAAACCCTTATTAATGAGCCATCCTGTTTTTTTCTGCTGTAACTTCCACGCCCTCAGAGTGGGAGCAGGAAGTGACACTCGTGGACATCAGGCAGGGTGGGAGCTCCTCTGATGGATCAGCTCTAATTCAAAATGTGGACACAAACGAGATGACCATCATGCCTGGCTGGGACAAAACTGGGAGTCAGGAGCTCCAACTAGTTTGTTTATTGATAGGAAGAATTGCTGTAAATCTGCTTTGGTGGTTTGTTGGTTTTTTTTTAAAGAAGAAATAAAGGCACATTTGTTCCAATAAGAAACACTTCATGCAGCTGAGCTGTGAATAAAAGTAAAAAGGAATAGTGGAATTTGGTGCATGATGTTATTTATAAAAATGGCCTTCACATTTCTGTGGTTTCTTCAACCTGGAAAAGCAAATTTGCCCAAGTTTTCCTTTCCTAAGAGGAGATAAGAGCCCCACTCCCTGGAAAAAGCTCAGTGAAAGGCTCAGCCTTGATGTGTGCTGGCTTATAAAGCACTGCTATATGCAAACCACAGCCATGGAATGTAATTGCAAACTCCTGCTCCATCCTATATATACAGTGCCTAGACAGTCTGGTCAGCTCTGCCCAAAGCAGGGATTTGTTCTGAGGGAGCCAGAGCTGTCTGGGTGTCTGGTCACCTCCCTGTGCCCCTGCCTCCTTCCTCATCCTCCCCCTGCTCAGGGAGGAGCTGGTGTCTTCAACAGAAACAGGAGCTGAGTGCAGGGAGGGTGATTTACTCACTTTGCAATACTCAGCAGCATTTTGTCTGTCTATCAGAAATCCTGCTGTAAACTGTGAATTGTGGGATGTCAGGGTGGCAGCCCTGGCTCTGCAGAGGGTGACAAGGAACCCACCCTAAATCTTCCTTCTTCCTCCTCACTAGCACGCCAGTTTTTCACCTTTCTCCACTCTGAATCCAAGTCCTCCTCACCCCATTCAATACATGATGGCTGGGGAGATGGTGCAATCCTTTCTTTGCCCTGGGGGCAAATGGGATCCATTGCCCCAAATGGGATCAATTGCCCCAAATGGGATCCACTGCCCTGAATGGGATCCACTGCCCCAAATGGGATCCACTGCCCCAAATGGGATCCATTGCCCCAAATGGGATCCATTGCCCCAAATGGGATCCATTGCCCCAAATGGGATCCATTGCCCCAAATGGGATCCACTGCCCCGAATGGGATCCACTGCCCCAAATGGGATCCATTGCCCTGAATGGGATCCACTGCCCCAAATGGGATCCACTGCCCCAAATGGGATCCATTGCCCCAAATGGGATCCATTGCCCTGAATGGGATCCACTGCCCCAAATGGGATCCATTGCCCCAAATGGGATCCATTGCCCTGAATGGGATCTTAAATGGGATCATTGCCCCAAATGGGATCCACTGCCCCAAATGGGATCCATTGCCCTGAATGGGATCCATTGCCCCAAATGGGATCCATTGCCTGTTGTTGCTCCAGCCCCCAGAGCTGGTGTTAGGAAGGGAGTTGTTGTCTGCTCAGCCCTCCTGTGTCTCCTCCAGTCACCTCCTCTGACTTTAGGCCCCAATCCTTCCATCATTCTCACTGGCAGGCAAGTTCTGTTGCACTGCCCCTGCACTGGCCTCGAGGCTAAACCCCTCTCACAGAATCACCTGGGCTGGAAAAACTCTCTAAGATCATTGAGTAAACCATGTCCCAAGTGCCACATCCACATGGCTTTGGAACACTCCCAGGGATGGAGATGGGCAGTATTTAATATTCATGCATCACTTCACATTGCTCCTCCCACTCAGTGCCATTTGCTTGGCTCTGTCTGCATTGCTTGTCATGCAATTGTTTATTTATTTGGCTCCTGGTTATCAACAGATAAACTGTTTAATTTTTATATTATTTTATATTTTTTATTTTTTATTTTTATTTATTTTTATTTTTTATTTTTATTTTTATTTTTTTTTATTTTTTATTTTTTTTTTATTTTTTATTTTTATTTTTTTTTTTATTTTTATTTTTTTTTATTTTTATTTTTATTTTTATTTTTATTTTTATTTTTATTTTTATTTTTATTTTTATTTTTATTTTTATTTTTATTTTTATTTTTTTTTTATTTTATTTTTATTTTTATTTTATTTTTTATTTTTTTTTTTTTATTTGGGTTTTTATTTTTTTTTATTTTTTTTTTATTTTTATTTTTTTTTTTTTTTTTTTTGGTTTTTTTTTTTTTTTTTTTTTTTTTTTTTTTTTTAGTTTTTGGGTGTGTGGGTTTGTTTTGGTTTTTTTTTTTTTTTTTGGTAGGTTTTCCCCCAATACAGATGTAACTTTGCTGGTTTTCTCTTTGCTCTCAGCTGTCTGAAGCAGTGATTTGGATGAGCCATGACCTCTGGAGGATTGTGGTCTTCACGAGGGGCTGCCTTGCACCAGCTCAGCTCCAGCCTGTGGCAGTGCCACCACTGCCCCATTCCTGTGTTAAACCACATCCTCAGGGCTGTGTTTGTTCAACTGTGCAAACAGCACCTTGAGCTCAGTGCTGGGCACTCCAGGAATGCCTCAGTCCTTGCAGGGACAGGGTTTGGGCATCCTGCAGGCAAAGCACCTGGGGTGGGTGGGTAGGGCTCAAAACCATCCCCTCTCCCAGCAAAATGGTTTTTGGAGGAATTTGTACCCCAATCCCACTGGGTTTGCCTCTTCTGGGATTTCTGCAGCAAATCCCTGTGCTCTCTCCCCCACCAGCTCCTGATCCAGGTGGATCTCCCAGAGCTGGGAGCTCCTGCAGGCCACAGGAAAATACCCAGCTTTTAGCTGCTGCTGGCTTGAATTGGATTTAAATTGGAGCAGATCTATAAAGAAAGGATCCTCCAGTCCATTACCAGCCCTCTGCAGTTCAGGCCTGCCAGGCTCACTGCATTTCCAAGGTAGCTATTGAAATAAACTCTGCATTTTGTGGACATACACACTTCCATTTTCAGCTCAGCCATTTAGGATCACATGAGCCTTTAAAAGCTTTCCCAGGCTTCAATTGCCTGAGCTGATTATGCACAAATCTGATTTGGGTGCTGGCTCCCTTTCCTGTTATCATCCTATCCTGTTTCAGCCACCCCTTCCATCTCTCCCACAGTTATGGAATCCAGATTTAAGGGGATTTGCCAGAATGTCCACAGAAACCTGTCTTGCTGAATGTGAAACTGATTCCAATAATAATTAATCTTTCCAGCAAAGCTCCTTTTGCAAAAGTTGTGCTCTCACTTTGCCCAGCTACCAGCATACATCCCAGTCACTTTATTCCTTTCCTGCTCTGTTTTGTGTGTGTTTTTCTAAGGAATAACTGTATTTTATAACTCAAGAGCAAGCAGGGCTAGCTGTATTTCAGTAAAAGAGACAAACAGAAGTTAATTTACACTTGGCAAGCACAGAGATAAAGTGGGACTATGAAAATCAGGTACTGAATTTTAGGTTGTCAAGTAACAAACGTTTAATAGCAGAGGTTTTTTTAAGGGAAGAAAAATTGCATGTATTCTCATATTCTCTGGGGCTGTCAAAGTTTGGGGAAAAGTGCTGCACAAGCACTTTTTCTCCTGAAGAACAAAAGAACTGCATGATCTTTCATTTCATTCTAACTTTTGTTTAAAGCTGCCATAATCCTCACCCCACCCACTCCCTTTAGGATTATTTCTGAGTGGGATTTCTCTCTTCCTTGATTTTGCAGGACTAGCTGGAGCCTCACCTGTGCTGCTGTTTTTGGGGGGGTTGCATACAAGATGCATCAGCTGCAGCACCACTGCCCAAGGTTGTCTTCTAAAACCTGCACATAAAGGATGTAAACTCCTTTTTTTTTTTTTTTTTTTTCCTTTCTCTATAAGCCTAGGGAGATTTAAAAGTCATTGGGAAAATTTCCAAAAAAAGAGATGAAATGTTTAATAATGCTATTCTTGTCCTGGGCTCTGTGAATTCCTCATGTCTTCCCTCTCCTCTGGTTTGCACTGTGGGATTAATGAACTGATTCAAGTGCAGATTTTGAACCTGAGAGGTTGCTCCTTTCTTCTGCTGAGGTCCATGCCCCTCTGACCTTGAATCCAGCTTTGCAGCCCCCAGGGAGCAGGAGGGGTGATGCTGGGGGTGCTGCTGCTCCCAAAATCCAGGATGGATTCAAGGGGGAACCCAGTGAACCTCAACCCACAACACCTTGAATTTCTCCTCTGCTAATTCAGCACTGAAGGGAGCACTTGAGGAGAGGGGACAGTCCCTGTTTGCAGGGACCTGAGACCAGACCTCTATGCTTCCCTTTGTCTGATTTTCCCTGTGGGCTCCTTGCCATGGCTGATGGAGAAAGTTCTTTCCTTCATTCATTTCTTCTCATCTGGAACAATTTTTCAGCTTCCCTGGTTCATACATCTCCAAATTACGCCTGTTTTCTCCCTTGTGCCCATGAAACTCCCTCCCTTCCTTGGAGTATTAATTAAAAATATTAAAATGTGAGACTTGATTTGTGATAATCTTTCAAAATCAGTGAGGGCTTTTGGGGTTCTCTGAGTGATCATGTGTTAGAGGCAGAATAAATCTGCAGTTTGATGCTGAGAGCTGCCCTGGCTGCTTTGCACCTGGGTGACTCCAGCCTCAGGCTCTCCTTGGGCATTTGTTCTTTTTAGGCCATGTGAGAAAGAAATGCCATAATTCTTTCAGTCCATTCTTCAGCAGGATTAAAGGTGTATAAAATATTATAAATTAGCCATACTTGTACTTCATATTCTGCTTAAAACTAATTTAAGATAGAATAAGACTTAAGTCTCCTGATTAAAGCTTAATGAAATATGAGAAATTACAGAGTTAGGAGAAAGGAAATGAGCCTCTTGTCCTTGTGAATGCAGATGATCTAGAGTAGACTTTATAAAATTTTTACATTACACTACTTTAACTGATGGATCTTCCAACTTATTTAGTGGTAATTTTCTACTCTGGCAGTGTCACCACCTGGATAATTATTTATTGGAGAGAGAAATAAAGGTATTTTGTTTCCAGGGTAAAAGCAACACCCTTAAGTAATACAGATACTTTTGGTCAAACTTATTCCAAATTGCCTCAGGAGCTGAAACTTCCTCTTTGAATATTGTAAGGAAAAGAATTAATTCTCAGAGATGCAAGTAGAGGTATAAAACATAAAAACCATGCTATGAGCCAAAGTTTTTAGCAGGAGTTGCACAGTGTATCACCATTCCAGACCATTTTTGCCCCAGAAAGTATTTGCTCTTGATTTATCTTTGTTTGGCTTTGGTTTTGTACTAGAAAACCCAAACAAAATGATTTCATGTTTGTGTAATATTTTAAAATTTACCTATTGAAAAGCCACAAAACCCAAATAATGCTTTCCCCTCGTTTTTATAATGATGTGGTGAAGCACAAACTTCCCAGAGGAAACAAACAGCACATCCTACAGAGATGCCACGCCACGTTGCTTATCCTAATTTAAAATGTTTTTTTGGGGTTGGATGGATTGAAACCATGGGACAGGGGACAGCACCCAGAGCTCCCAGAGGGATGGGAGGGAATTTCCCACCCCAGTAAGGAGTGTAGGGGTGCTCCAGCATCACTCCCTGGCTGTCACAGCCTCAGAGCCCCTCCAAACCCACCCTGGGGGTCCTGCCAGCCAGGGCTGGGCCTTAAGCCCTGATTTTGTGACCCAGAGCTCAGGGGTGTAGTGACAAATCCTGCCAAGCCTTTGGAGCTGACAGGACAGCCAAGGGGCTGCTCCTTTTATTTGCAGATGTGATTGCTGAGCTTTGATTCCTCTGAAACCCCTTCTGTGCTGGAGGAGGACGAGCACAGCCTCCTTGACAGGTGCTTTTTTTGTGTTTGAAGCAGTATCTGATGGCCTGGGATCAGCTCAATAATCAGGATTTCCTCTCTAGTTTGGGATCAGAGGTGCTCCCAGTGCTTTGCACAGTGCTGGCAATGCAGAGCAGCTCTGGGCTGGGCTTGGGGCAGAGCTGCCAGCTCTGTGTGTGCTGCTCAGCATCCCTGGCCAGGGCACTGCAGGGAATCCAGCACTGGGAGCACTGGGAGGGGATTTTCATCCCAAAAAACACAGAAAGGTTGTTGGTGTTTCCCTGAAAAAACTCAGCACTGCTTTGAGACCCAGCATTGCTGCCTGAGCATCCTGGTGAGGCTGGGCTGGGATGGTTTGTGCCTCCTGAAACACCCCAGGGGATGTAAAACCAGGGCTGAAAACCCACTGACATCATCCCCAGGGGCTGTGTGAGCTCCCTGTTAAATCCAGAGACAACAACAGCATTGAGGTGGGTCAGCACCTCCTTAAAAAAAATCAATCCTATCAACACTTGATGCATTTTTCCTAGATTAAATCATAAATTTAAATCCATTTATTTCTCTTCCCCCAAATAAATAAATAAATGAATGAAATCAAAATGGCATTTTTACTTTTAATGCTTTTAAGGAAAAAAAGCATTTCTCAAGAAGTTGCAAGTGCAGATTTGTTACATTTCGTTTCAGAAGATTTATGGCCTGAACAAACTTGCTCGTGGTGAAAAAATGAATCAGGTTTTTTTCAGATCTCTGCTGAGGGTTTGGAGGAGTTTTTAATTATATAAATGAGATACAGAAAGAGAAGAATACATATGTGTTTTCAGTGCTTGAGAAATGTTTTCTCTGAGTTCCACACTTACTGCTGGACTGGTCTGCTGAGAATTTGCAGCAGCACAGGTTTGTAAAAGCCTCAGGAAAACAGTTGCAGAATTGTATTTACTGAATTTTCCCATAAAGAGCAGTTTTCCTGCCTGAGAAAAACGTTTTCATTACAAAAGGTCTAAGTAAATACAGTCATGTTGCCAGAATTTATTACTTCTCGGGGAAAACATTTTATTAGGAGTTTTATTCCATTACAAATGCTGAATAGGAATTCTGGAGGAGTTGTGTTTGTTTTCTGAAGCGTGCTTAATTTAAGCTTCACCATTGGCCACAACTTCTTCATTACCATACTCAGTAATGGACTTGCATACATTAACATCCATTTCTATGTCCCTAAGAAGATTTTCAGGGGAAAAAAAATGAACATTACATTAAACACCCTATTTTCTGCAAGAAGAAAAGTTATGGCCAATTAGGGATGCAAGATCCCAGCTCCCAGTGATGTCAGAGAGCTGAGAAAACAAGAAGATATTTCCTATTTGACAAATTCCTTCAAGTAACTTGTCAGTTCTCAGCTTGTTTCTCTCTAGGAGTAACCTGAAAGTGACTTAACTTTTTGTTTTATTCAATTTGTAGCCAGATAATTCCCTCTGCAGAAGGAGAGCTGATGAGTGGAGAGGGGAAAGTTTGGAAGTCCCACATGGGAAAGTTTAAGGATGGCTGATGAGCTCAGAAATGTGGGCACAACTCCCTCCTGTCTCCAGAAAGCTGGGAGAACAAATGAGGGTCAGCTCTAAACCAGCAGGCACAGATTTGGGTTGTATGAGGGAAAATTGGAATTTCTGTGTGAGGCTGGGTGGAGGAGCAGTCACACACTCCAGTGGGGAGATGCAGCTCCTGTGTCAGCTCATCCCTGTGCACATAAAGCCAAGGGGCAGGGCTCAGGAGCTGGATTTGCTTCAGAATTATTCACTCTCAGTATTCTCAAGCTGTTCAATTCTTTTTTTTTTTTTTTTTTTTTTTTTTTACCTGGGGTTACCACAGCACAAGTGGACTGAGTCCAAGAATCTCATTAGCAAGGGAGGAAATTCTATCAGATGTCAACAAAATAAACCAGAAGAGGAACCAGCCTTTAGAAAAAAGCTTCAGGTGCTGGAGCCACCCTGAAGAAGAAGCTGGGGAATGGTTCAGCTGAGGGAATCTGGTATTGGGAGGCAAATTCAAAGGTATAATACTAAACACCAGGACATAGCATTTCTATGAGTATTTACAAGTGTATAATGGCCATACCTAAAGATAATGCCTTTTGAATGAGCTGGGGGCTTCAGAAAGGTTGAAAAATAGAGAAATAAGGCAAAAGTTGTGTGTGATTCACACCTGGGCTTGGTGCTGGGTGAGGAGAATTCAGGTGAGGGATAGTGTGGGCTGACATTGCCCAAGGTGGGGTGCAGGAGATGTGATGAGCTGTGCAAAGAATTGCTCAGGAGCAGCAGAAAGCACTTTTTGGCATAAAACCCACTGAAGGGAGCCTGAGCAAGAGAGCTGCTTCCCACAGACATTCACTACTTCATTCAGTGTGGTGAGATTCTGAAAAATCTGCATAATCAGAGGATGGTTTGGGTTGGGAGAGACCTCTGGGATCCCTGTGTCAAATAACCCAGCACTGCCAAGGCCACTGCTACCCCCTGTCCCCACATCCACACATCTTTTAAATCCCTGCAGAGGCTGTGAAATCACTGCCTCATCTCAGGAGCCACCTGCACCTCTGCTTTGGGCTGAGCTCAAGGTGGTGAATTATTTCAGCAACAACCAGCTCCAAAAATCAACCTGGGCTTGAGTTCCCAGAGCAAAAAAAAGCAGAAGATGAAGCCTGAAGTCCTAATGGATGTTAATCTGTGAGTGTGGGTGCTGGATCTGCTATACAAGTGTTGGTTCTGATCTGTGTGTGACAAGACCACCAGACAAGGAAAATAACTTGCCAGCTCTATTTTCCTCTATTTAAAAAACATCATTTTTTCCCCTGTAATTACAGAGAGCTTTAGAGCCACATACTCAGAATCTTCAGGAATAGCAGAGAGCACAGAGAGATCCTTTCCAGGATCACAGAGGGGCTCCATGGATGCTCTGGCAGGAGGGATCCTGCAGCCAAGCACGGGAGGTGCTTGGGAGGAGCACACAGAGCTGTGGCAGAACATTTAATGCCCCTGGAGATCCCAAAAACCCCTCAAGGAAAAAAGGCCCTGGGGTACCTGGTGTAAAAGCTGGGTGGGTTTTCACATCCCTTCCAACCCAAACTGCTCCATGATTCTGTGATTCTGTGAAGAGAGATGAACGTGTGTTGGATTTTGCCCTTTTCTGACCCAGAGATGGGGCAACTGAGAGGCAATTTAAAAAACTTTTATTCCATTTTCAGTCTCATATGAAGGGTGAGACAATACAGATGTTATAATTCACACCTTCACAATCAGAAGTCAACTATTTCCTAATTGCAATACACTCTGTGTTTCTTAACCTAGTAAATTTGGCACATCATACTATGAAATACCTTAAAGCCAATCATCTAAAATCACTCCTCATAACTTCTATTACAAGACATTTTTTATAATTCTCCATATATTTCTCCAAAGTATCTGGTCTTATTTACAAGGCCATCCTTTAAAGCTTTTTTCTAACTCCATCTCTCTCTCAACAATATCTATCCTATTTCATGGCATTTCTAAATCAACCCTTCTTATCTCCAAGTTTGCATACAAATACAGTGTAAGCCTTCTGTCAGGCCCTGAAAACTCTCTGCAAATCCATTCCCCCAAACGTGGGCAGGATAACTATCAGCAGGAAGTGATAACTGGCTTGGCTGGTGCTGGAGATGTTTCTCCAGCAGCCCTAGAGGGCTTTTGTGGATTGCACAGCATTTCTGGCTCTGACATCAGCTCCTTCTCCACTGCAACTGGAGTGGATTAATCGTTCCCTGCCACAGGGACAGCATCTCAAAAAACAAACATCCAGAACCAAGGCTGCTATAAACAGCAGCAAAACCGAGAGGGTTTCAACTTGCAATTACATTTTCTTTGCTAACCACTTCTGGATGGGGAATCCCAGCCCTTGCTCTGAGCTCCCAAGATCTTTTCTCTCTTCCCCATGCTCCATTTCATCAGGTCCCATTCCCTAACCTGACACAGCCCTGAGTGTGCTGGGCTTGCCTACCTGCTCCTGTCTCTGCCAGCACTGGCTGCTGCTTGTCTGCCAGCCTTCCCTATTTTCTGGATGCAGGAAGGGAGAGACAAGGAGGCTGGAGTGACTCACCAAGAAGACAAAAGCACTGTGCATGTTTTTCACACTCACTTTTTGTGGCAGCTGCTCACATCCTCCGGCTGTCCCAAAGCAAGCAACCCAGAAAGAGGTGGGAGTCTCCACAAGCCAGACAGAATTGTGATTTATGTCAGTTTTTAAACATCCAAACTCCAAATCTTCTAAGCTGAAGTCTGTTTTTTTGAAAGGCAGCGTGCAAGAAGTTTTCGACATTTAAATTTTGTCTGGATTATAGAGAAGCTACAGTGGGGCTTAGATACAAATCTACAACTGATAAATTAGAGGTATTAAAATCAGGCAGAAGAGAAAGGCTCCCAGCTTTACTTAACTGAAGTGGATTTATCTGAAGAGGAAGGCTTTCCATCTCAGCTGAAAAATGAGATGATAGAAAAATCCACCACCGGAATGTGGCAGGTATCACAAAATTAGCTCTCCATGTTTAAATCCGTGTAGGCAGGGAAAGAATCTCCTCAATCCCTGACTCTCACCCACACAGGTGCTGGGACCCATCCAAATCCTATTGCTGGAGGCAGCTCCAGTGACATAAATCACCAGCAGCTCCTGGCCTGGCCCCTGAGCTGTGACATGGATGGTGAGGCTGCATCTGCCCCTCTGACAAATGGAGTGCAAGAGCTGTTAATTCTGCACTCACAAATTCTTCTCCAGGTCGTAAATTCCACCCACAAGGACTTTTGTAGAGCTTTAAACCAAAACACTGAGAGCTTTTGATTTGATCTGTGAGGATCCCCAGCAGCTTTCACCTTTGTGGATCAGTTCCCCTCCCGTGTACCTGGCACCAATCCCATCCCAAAAACACTGGCAGAAAGGTTAGTAGAAAACCTGTACTTCTACAGCATAAAATTTGGAAAAAATCCCAGGGGGGAAAAAATGAATCTCTGATTTACATCTCAGCCAAAGGTTTTCCTCCTCTCTCTGCTGTTTTTTGTGGGTACAAAGTGTCTTGGTCAGGGATGTGCCTCATGCTTAGTGTGTTCCCACAAGCAAATCCAGGTGTGTGGGGTGCCCCTGGCACTGCCCTGTGGCACCTGTGAGAGCTCTGCTTTCTGCCCCTGGACAGAGAAACAAAACTTCCCAGGCTTCTTGAACCACCAAATGATGGGGAAAGGTTACATGTCACAAATCCTCAGCTGGTTTGGCTCACCCTGGTGAGTAGGATGGGTGTTTGTGCCCCTGCAACAACAGACTCAGAGGACAAATCCCTGCTTGTCTGCGTGGCAGGATCACCCATGCAAAAATAGTTCTGCTCAAAAAAACCCCCAGGTTTATTGCTTGCAAATTTTAAATCAAATTGCCTACAGATTTGCTTGTTTGGAAACAAAGCTCAGCTGATTTAAAACCCAACATTTCAACAAAAATGTGTGTTGGTTTTTGCTCTGAAAGAATTTCCTGTATAAAAAACAGGCTGCATTGTTTTTGGAAGTAAACAAGGCAAATGTTTACAAATAGCCCATATGCAGTTTTGGTTTGGGCAGGACATTTTAATTCTACCCATCAAACAAACTGCAAAATCCATTCTTCTTCCACTGCTCTCTTTTAAAGGCAGTAGAATTAAGCCAGCAGAACCCAGCCTGATAACTATAAAATAATACACAGCATAAAATTAGATCCTCAAATCCACACACATAACAGTACTTGACTCCATCAGCATCTTGGATTTTACATATAAATGAGAATATGATGATTTAATATCCACTGATGTACGAGGGCAAGCTTTGACACACTGTAGAAGCAGAGAAATCTTCCAAATGCAGTTCACATATTTCATTTAAATCACAAGAACAATGTATTTAGGGAAGGAAGATCAATAGCTCCGTTGCTGCCAGCAATCTCAAATGCAAACTGGGCTGTTCTCTCAAAAGAAAAATATTTCTTCTTGAAAAATCAGAGTCATAGACAGGCTTGGGTTGGAAGGGACCTTAAAGGTCATCCAACTGCAGCCCCCCAAAATGACATCACAGTGGGGGAATGCTGTGATCACCAGGCATGGCAGGATTCCTCTGGGCACTGCTGGAGCTGCTCCAAGCTGAGCAGCAGAGCAGCACTCCTCAAAAGGGGCCAGCAGAGCCGAGGTGGGAATTAATGCCAGGCTTCCCAAGGAGCCCACAGGCAGCTCCAGCTCCAGCTCCAGCTCCAGCCTGGATTTTGCTCTCTGGGCTCCTGCTGTGTTTAGAGGGAGCACAGCTTGTCCCAGTGGTTCACTGGGTGTCCCTGCTGTCACTGCTGCTGGGAGCAGCCCCTGCAGCAGGTCAGCATTCCCTGGAGCTGGGGAGAAGCAGCAGAGTGGGGATGGGAGAGGAAACCCTCCCACCTCTCCCCTCTGGAGCAGTGGAAAGCTCAGCTGCCTTCTCCCATTCCCAGTATCCCAGTGCAGGCTGAGAGGCGTCGAGTTTTGTGTCTGAGGTAAACACAGTGGAGGGAAAAGGAGAACTCTTGCCAATGTTTGTGTAGCCTTGCTGCCTGATATCCTGCAACTCTCGTACCGGGATTTGCATCCTGTGCCAGAACTTGATGAGAATGATATTTCAAGATCAACTCAGTGTGTGGGTGGATCCTGCTCCAAGACATCATTTTTTCTTACTTGAATTAGAATTTACTTACTGGAGAGTCTATTTACACTGCTGGTAGACTTTTGTGTGCTAAGGACCAGGTTAAAATAAATGTTATAAGGAGTTGAGGCAAGCCAGGGCAATCAATGTAATAACTGTGACATTTCTGGGACAACTCTGGAGTAGATCACATCAGAGCAGTAATTAACTCCCTATTATTTATGATAAAGTCAAGTATCTGATGTGAGTGAAGGCCGTAGGAGAGTTTTGACTGACAGCCTTCCATTATCACAGCCTGCAAAACCATTTGTAAAGTTGTCAAGCAGGAGATCCCAGCCTGTTGGATTTGTCAAGCAGATATCATCATATCATCTTATTGCTGGGATTTGGGGATTTACAACTGGGGAGTGTTTTTCCACCACCAGAAGCACTGGCAGCTCTTCTTCAGCCTGGAAGATGAGTTGGCACAAGGGCTGGTTATTGGGCTGGCTGCACCAGAGCAGCCCAAGGGTCTGGTGAGCTCTGATCCCAAACAGGATCCAGCAGCACAGGGAAGGATTTGAGCCCACTAAACCAACCCTCCCTTGAAAAAAATAGAGTGATCCACACTATTAATATCTCAGTGACATTTTAATTCACTTCAGAATGTCCAGAGTGCAGAAAGCTCAGTGCAAAATCCCCATCCTGCTGCCACATCTGTGGTGAGTTAATGCCACGTGGTGCCTCCATAACTCAGAGTTTATTCCTGGTGAGGTCAACCCACGATGCAGAGCCTTGTTTTGGAAGCTGATTTGAGTCATCCCAAATATTTGCTGGGGAGCTGCTGCATCCCCACCTGCAGCTGCTCAGCAATCCTGGGAAGCCCCCATGGCATGGGATCCCAGTGGGATTGGGAAGCCCCAGCTCTCACTCATCCTATATTGTTTGCTGTCTCTTCCAGGGTCAGGGGAAAAACAAAACAAAAACAAAACAAAAACAAAACAAAACAAAACAAAACAAAACAAAAAAAGAAGAAAAAAACCACCAAAAAAACAAACAAAAAAAAAAAACCACAAAAAAACAAAAACAAACAAAAAACCCCCAAACCCCCCAAAAAAAAACAAACAAACAAAAAAAAAAAAAGCTAAACAAACAAAAACCCAAGAAAACCTCAAAAAAACCCCCAAAACCCCAATCTCACACAGGTCTCTTTTTGTGTGTTAAATTAACAAATACAGTAGTGAGAACATTTTTTTTTGCACTTGAGGTCTATGGAGAAGAGCACTGGGAAAATGGGAACACGCCCTGCTAAACAACAGCTCTGGTATGAGTGTGATTGCTTTAAAAGCTGTGCACAACTGGTTTGTGCTTCCCAGGTAGCTCCTTTGAGACTAATTAGTGCAATATTGTTTGTTAATCTTGTGTCAGGGGGGAAGAAACAGTCAGTTTGGAAGAAACAGTCGCTACTGACCTCAAAGTTGGAGATTCCTGAAAAAGCTGAAGCAAAATATTTAAAATAAAGTGTACTTCTCTCTTTAATTCTCTTTAGACCAATGCTTTTTCCTTGAGTTGGAAAGTGACATTTGAAAACTGCTGATGGAGATGAGAAATCTTGGACAGAGTTTGTCAGAGACATCACATGGAAATGGAGAGAAATTTGTGCTAAAGCATTTACATGGGAGGAGGACACAAACTGAATGGAGTGATATTTTCTGTGATTCCAGGCCTGATAAATAAGGAAAGCACAGGGAGCACAATGCAGAATCTGAGAAAAGAGGCTAAAAAATAAATGGTTTGGAGATAAATACTCTGTATTTATGTGCTGGAGGCTGCTGCTGGGCCTTTGTAGCTGTTGGTTGCAGCAGTGAAAATCACACACTGAGGGAATGTCTGAACACCACGAGGTTCCAGCACAAGCCCTGAAATTACTAAGTATTTTTAGAAGGTGTTTTGCAGCACAAAGAACCCTCTGGGAGTCCATTGGGTTGCTCAGAGAGGCTGGGGATGCCTCATTCCCTGCCCAAGGCCAGGTTGGACATTGGGACAGTGGAAGGTGTCCCTGCCATGGCAGGGGTGGCACTGGGTGGGATTTAAGGTCCCTTCCAACCCAAACCATTCTGGGATCCTACAAAAACCAAAAAGCTTCCTGAGATCCTGCCACAGACAGGAGTAGGCACCTGGTCACATGAGTTATGAATTAAAATCAGCAATCCTCTAGAAAATATCCCATACAAACCAGAATTTAGGATACCACAGAGGCAAGAAATCCACCATTCTCAGCGACTTTCTTGTTGTTCCCTAAGCTGTGAGGATTTTTACCCAAGTTGCCATGGTTTATATTCACCACCCCAAATGATGAAGGAACATGATTAACCTGAAGGTTTCAGCTGAAAGCTCCTCCAGTGTCTAGAAATTCATGGAGAGAGCACCCAAGTGCTTTAAGAGGACCACAGGGAAGAAAAGAGCATTGAGAAGACAACGAGAGAATATTTAAAATACTTGTTTTCCTCCATCAATAATCACTTCCATCCGAGTTACCACCAAAGAAAGCAATTCCAGAGCAGAGGATTTTGAATAGCAGTGGAACCATAACACCAGGGAATGTTATTTAATTACAGAGCCATAACAGTGCATTTCAGCAGCCTTACAATATAAGTCTTAGTTCAGTAACTTTTAGGGTTTGTTATTCTTTGCCTTCCCCTCAAGTTGTAACATCATCCAGGTGGTTATCTCTACGAGGTTTAAATTTCCAATCTATTAAAGCAATCCTAGCAATCTATTATTTCTAGGCCATTGAGGGAAGGTTAAAATGAAAATTACACTGGAGGGAGTAAGTTCTGTTCCAAGTACAGGTTGAGAACATCTCAGAAGTGGAAAGCAGTAAGGTTTCAGTGGAAGAAGGGAAATGAAAGGACTGATGACAGTCATTTAAAGTGATTTAAAGTGATTAAAGCAGATTGAGAGAGGTAACGTGAAAAGATTTTTTCCCCTACTAATGTAATGGGGAATTTTCAATGTGTGATTTAGGCAGCTCCTACCTCGGAGCTGTTTTTGTACAACTGAGTTGGCTTTTAAGCACTACATTACAGGAATGGAAAATTTCATTTTCAGGAGTACACAAGAAGAGCAGCATCCATCTCCACACAGCCATCCACTCAATTTAAATAGAGCTATGTAGCACGGGAGGAGCAGAGAATAGAAATATTTGGGAACAAGAGTGAACCCAGCTGAAGAAAGATTCTTTGGCATGAAGACCTCATGGATCCCAGCTGGATAAATCACAGCTTATGTCCATGTAGCTGTGATGGGCAGGATCACAGAATGGTTTAGGTTGGTGAAAACCTTAAAACTCATCTCATTCCAACCCCTGCCATGAGCAGGGATACCTTGCACAGAAGCAGTTGTGCCACAGACACTGCAATGCTCTGTTTTGACCAAGCTGAGTGTTATTTATCTGATTTTCCCCTGTTCCTGCAAGTGAGATAAATCCCAGGGAACAAAGCCCATGTGTACCTGTTGGTACAGAAACAGCAGCAGCAACAGAACCTTGAATAAAAAACCCCTTAATACCAGGTGTGTTTATTTTTTGCTAGAATAGCAGCAGTTGATTTTATTAATTTTTATGGTGCTATTGGGAAATTTAATAGTCCTATAAAAGCCAGTTTAAAACTCTTTGATTGTCTTATCTCTTCAAACAAATGCATACTCTGGGAATTAAAAAAAAACCAAACCAAAAAAACCAAAAAAAACAAGGAGAGCATCAACTGGATAGGGCCATTACTATGAGTAATTTTGCTCTTACTCAACTCCAGAGCCCTGACACAATAGACAAGAGCCTGCATGGTTTTTTTTGGGGGGGAACATGCCAAGGCTCACTAAAAAGGGTGTTTTGTTCCCTGACCCCTGTCTGCTGAGGGCTCCCTGGGACTGCCACGTGTGCAGAGCAAATTGCAAGGCACCAAGGGCTCCTGTCAAATGAGCAACTGCACAGCAAGTTGTTTGAAAACAAATAATTCAATCATTTAATGTATTTTCACACAGGAAAGCTGGCTGGTGGCTGCTGGGGATGAATGGCACGCTCAGTGAAAGGAACAGCCAGGCTGGGGCCACAGGAGGTGGGGCTTGAGGAGGTGAGGGAAGCTTTTGGGGGTCCCAATTTAGGCAGAAATGTCAATACAAAGGCTTGATGCACTGTGGTTTGCAAAAAATGAAGTGGTGGGCCAGATGTGCACAGATGTGTCTGAATCTGAGTGTGCAAAGTTTCCATTTTTTCCTTTTTATTTTATACAACCACAGAGCTATACCATAGAGGTATCCACTAAGTGAAAATTATTGCCAGGCCTGTTTTGCTGCTCTTTTTGTGCCTTTCTGATCATTTTAAAAACCAGCCAAGCCTTTATAGCTCACCCCTTCCTATTGCACACAGCAGGGAGCATGGCCCAGCTCCATCCCAGTGTGTCCCAGCTCCATCCCAGTGTGTCCCAGCTCCATCCCAGTGTGTCCCAGCTCCATCCCAGTGTGGCCCAGCTCCATCCCAGTGTCCCAGCTCCATCCCAGTGTGTCCCAGCTCCATCCCAGTGTGTCCCAGCTCCCTCCCAGTGTGTCCCAGCTCCATCCCAGCATGGCCCAGCTCCATCCCAGTGTGTCCCAGCTCCATCCCAGTGTGTCCCAGCTCCATCCCAGTGTGTCCCAGCTCCCTCCCAGTGTGTCCCAGCTCCATCCCAGTGTGTCCCAGCTCCATCCCAGTGTGTCCCAGCTCCATCCCAGTGTGTCCCAGCTCCATCCCAGCATGGCCCAGCTCCATCCCAGTGTGTCCCAGCTCCATCCCAGCATGTCCCAGCTCCATCCCAGTATATCCCAGCTCCATGCCAGTATGTCCCAGCTCCATCCCAGCATGTCTCAGCTCAGTCCCAGCATATCCAGCTCCATGCCAGTATGTCCCAGCTCCACCCCAGTATGTTCCAGGGTTTGTTCCCCAGCTCCTCAGGGCAGTGACTCTCACAGCTCACATTTCACTGAGTTATTCTTGGTTCTGATAATGCCCTTCCCAGCTGCAATTTTATCTGAGGTAAATGAGACTTTTAAGACAGAGTCTGTAATGAGGAGGTTTTGCCTTCTGGGATCATCTCTGCTGCTGCCAGAAGCTCTGAGATGGATGTGTTATGCTCTCCTGTGTAAGAGAGGAAATGAGGATGAGAGCAGCAGATCTTGAGTGGTGTTTCTGTCTTTCTCCATGAGCTCAAACCCTCAGGCTGGTGCCAGGGTGGTTCTGCTGTGGGCTGGAGCTGGGGGGATGGGGAAGGACATGGGGCAAGGAGGGGACAGACCAAGTTTTGAAAGAAAACATCCCAGGCTCACTCTGCATCCTCCAGATGTCCTGAAGCACCTGCAGAACAACTTCTCCCCATACACTTTTATTTTACTTTTAAGTAAAATAAATACTTGCACTTTTTAACCTGTAAGAGGATTGATTTAGGTTAGGTAGAAGGAGGAAATTTTTTACAGTGAGATGAGGTGGCACAGATTTGCTGTGGCTGTCCCTGGATCCCTGGCAGTGCCCAAGGCCAGGCTGGACATTGGGCTTGGAGCACCTGGGACAGTGGGAGGTGTCCCTGCCATGGCAGGGGTGGCACTGGGTGAAATTCCACCCAAACCTTCCAACCCAAACCCTTCTGGGACTCTCTGCTCTACCCCAAACCTCCACAGGAATCAATTAGTTTTGCCCCAGTTGTGTAAATACTTCAGATGCTGCTCTCCCTTCTTCACCCTCCTCTGCATGCTGAGCATGCAAGAGGCAGATACAAGCTAAATTCCATCTTATTTTTTTTTATTTTTTAGAATGAAAGACACCATCTGTGCCATATCCTCCTGTTTGTGTCTGCTGCATCTCTGCAGGCTGGAACCTGTTGTGGTTGCCAACACAGAGCCTCTCCAGCTGATGAACTTCTGGGTTTGGGTTTTGATTTTCATTTTTTCTCACAGGCCTGACTCACGTAATGGTGCAGAGAGAAATTTCCAGTTGCAGGGTTGTTTCTGAAAGTGTGCTGGGCACCTGGGCTGAAAGAGGTGTCAGGTCCACAAAACCCAAAGGCAGCATCCTGATGAGTTCCTGACAGGGAGGCTTGAGTGGTAATTCATCCATCAACCTGGGGAAGAGTCTGTACCTCTCTTCCAGATAATTGAACTTTAATTTATTTAAATTTAATGGAAAACCATATGGAGAGGAACAGAAAGCTAATTTAAAGCACTGCTCAAAGCAATCAATATGTTAACAGATTCCTTCAACATTTCACACTCGGTTGCAGAAAAATGTTTAAAATGTATGTTTTTTTTTAATTAGTATTATGAAAACACAGGGTTTCTGGCATGTTGTATTCAAAACTCAAGAGCCAAAATAAGCCTCTGTTGTGAAAATTGAAATATACTCTGGAAGCACAAATCATTTTATTGGAAGTGGAAGTGACAACTGTTTAATATTTTACCAAAAAAATGCACATCTCTGAAGACTTCTAGGAAGACACCTATAAATCCTAAAGGGCTCACATCACTGGGTTTCATATGGCCCTGAAATAAAAGCAGTGAAATAGTTGTAGGAGTTGCATTAACAGATTGAAGTTGGCAGGAAGAACACACGAAGGAGCCTTTCAGTGTAAATGGATTAAATACAGATTAAAGCAGAAGAATGCAAAATTCCCAATTATTCACATCAAAATTTTAATTATTTTCATATTTTCCTAATTCCTTTGATGCTCCTCAAGGTCAGTTCTTTCCATTCTGGGTTTTGAAAACAAGTCTTTTGTCAATGGCAGGATAATTAACATTCTCCTTCTACTCTTAAATGTTGATCTCCTAACATTGACCATGTCCTGCCCCACAGCCAAATGCTTTTTTATTCAAGGTACAACTTAATTTACTTTTATATTAAAAAATAAATCTGCAGGCTCTAAGATCCTAGAAAAGAATAAATGTCCCAGTTATATTTTATCTTATAAAAATATAACGATTTAATGATGTTGGTGAGCTTCATACCTGCAGTTTGTAATTTTCATTATGGTTTCATCTTTGTCAAGCTTGAAGAGTGCAAGATGTAAAAATAAGTGAGAGGCTGTTCTTTCTGAAATTTTAATAACTTGGGGTTGTTAAGAAGGCTGGAATCTGAAAGGAGCTGTAACTCCCTGCCATGAAATTTCAGCAACCCGAACAAAGTCTTATGGAAATTCCATAAATAGATTTCTGTCAAACCTCATTGAGGGCAGGTCTGACTTTCCTGTGGCTTTTTTAAAAAACAAATTCTTTTAAACACCCTTTTTTAAAAGTTTTTTTTTTTTTTTTTCCTTTTGGTAAACAAATGATCCTGCAGCATTTTTCATGTCAGATTTGCCAAGACCTCTCCCAGAAACTTATTAGCATGATGGCTCAGCTCTGCAGAGACTAATAGATCCAATGGAAAAAGAGCAAACAATGGCTAAAGTGTCTGCTGTTTTTTATTTTATTTTATTTTATTTTATTTTATTTTATTTTATTTTATTTTATTTTATTTTATTTTATTTTTATCTTATGTTATTTTTATTTTATTTTTATTTTTATTTTTATTTTATTTTATTTTTATCTTTTGTTATTTTTTTTATTTTATTTTATTTTATTTTATTTTTTTTCTTTTATATTTTTATTTTTATCTTCTGTTATTTTTATTTTATATTATTTTAATCTTCTGTTATTTTTATTTTATTTTATTTTATTTTAATTTTTTTATTTTTATCTTCTGTTATTTTTATTTTATTTTTTTTTATTTTTATCTTCAGTTATTTTTATTTTATTTTAATTTTTATTTTTATTTTTATCTTCTGATATTTTTATTTTATTTTATATTATTTTAATCTTATGTTTTTATTTTATTTTATTTTATTTTATTTTATTTTATTTTATTTTATTTTATTTTATTTTATTTTTTACAATGTAATATTCCTTCATTTTCTTTGTATCCTTTGCCCCTGGATTTTCATTGCCATTAGTCCTGACTGTAGAAAACCAGACAATTAAAATGCTGAGGTGCTGCAAACTCTGCTTATTTCTTGCAAGATCAGTATAACAGTAAATGGTGGATGCCACATAAAAACAAGGGGCTCTTTTAAATAAAATAAAATTGGTCTAATTAAACAAAATTTGTCTTTCATTGGCCAGTCTGCTGGAGGGAATTTCTCTTACAGTGGAATGTAGAGGAAGTGGAAATTGCACTTTCTATGAACATTTTAAGGCCCTGTGAAATAAATCTGAATGGTCAGTAGGAAAAAGAAACCTTAAAGCCACTAAAATTCCAGCAGTGCCAAAGGAAGGCTCAGGGTGCAGAATGGGTGGGAAGTGAGGGGTGAGCTGCCCCTTTGAAGAACAGAATTATTTAATAACCTAAAAATGGTTCAATCAAAATCCATTGACAACTACTCAGCAAATATCTTTTCATCTCCCTGTGGGCAAAACCATCTTTCAAACCCTTTAATTTCTAATTTAAGATTCCTTCTGTTCTGTTACCAAATCCCACCCAGAAAGCTGCCAAGATCCATCTTTAAACAGCTTAGGTTCCTTCTCCCAGCATTATGTTTGATGGAGGGTTTCTAAAATTCAGTGTAGTGATTAGAGACCTTTAATTCCACACTTCAATGTATTTGAGGCACATTTATATATGTGTATATATAAAATATATACATACCCATTTGATCCTATCCTACCCTTCCACTCAGATAATTCTTCTGGTTATCTCCAGATGATTTTCAGAGAAAATTACCATTTCTTTCTTGGTCTTTCATCTCCTGATTTCTCTGTGATACCTGAGTAGCTGAGCTGGGTAAGCCACAGGATTCAGCTGCAGCATTGTGCTGATTTTCCTTTGCACTCGTTCTGCAGTTCTGGAGGACCATGTTTTCATGAGCAATGGTGAACATTAAGGGAATTTGTAAAGATATAATCATTTCTCCTGTAGATCACATCAATGCTGTGATGTCTGGGTGCATTTGCATAATTAAAACATGGAATTCAGCAAGAGAAGTTGCCTTAATGGATGACTCCCCTCACCCTCTACAACCAAGCACCATCTGTCATTTACAAAGAAAACTGGCTTTTCAGCTAACTTCTTTCTTCACTGGAATTTAGTATTTTTTATTTCCATGGCAGGAAGCTTTTTCTGGTTCCCAGGATACAATGTGGGACATATAATTCAAGAAGTACAGGAAAATGCTGCTGCCTAGAGTGTGCCTGTGCCCAAGACATGGACTTATTTGTGGAAAACCTTGCTGAAATTGGGAAACCCTGGTCCTGACTGACCTGGATTGCACACAGGGATAAAATCCTTTCCTCCTTCAGGATTTCCTTCCCATCATCTGTGCATTCCCTCCCACCTGCTCCTCACCTTCACATTTGCACTCCTGTCTGAAGGCAGAACAAACATCAGTCTCTTCCATCAGGTTTTTCCAAGCTGGGTGGAAAGATTGGCTGGTTTGCTGTGATTCATTGTTGTCATTTCCCTTTCTTTCCTTCCTCAGTGTGGGAATTTGTGTTAGACATTGCCTGGCAGGGAGAAAGCTGAGGGGAGGAGGAGAGGGTGTGAGTTTGATCCTGGGGCAGGGTGGGACTCTGTAGGTGGCAAAGCAAGAATCTCAGATCCTTCAGCATTTCTGCTCCTTTTGGGGGGAAAAAAAAAACTGGTCCCTCCCAAGCTGACATATTTTCAATTCATTCCCTTTCAATTTTCTGGGAGCAATCCTCAAAAAAAAAAAAAAAAAAAAAAAAAAAGCCAGTGTGAAGCAGCATTCCCCTAACAAAGATTACAGCAGACAAAACTGGAGACCCCAGCATTCTCCCTCCAGTTAAATAAAACATTTGTTTCTACCTCCTTTTGTACTTCACTGTCTGTCCATGCTCTAACTGTGCTGCCTCAGTGGCTTTTAAAATCCTCTGCTCAGGGAGCTCCTTGCTCTCCTTCCTATGGACAGGGTGTGAAAATCAGAGTGAGATCCCTGTGACCACTCCTGGCACATCTGGGCTGGGGTGACGTGGCCACAGACAGCAAGCAGGGCTCAGGCTGGTTTTTCCAAGGTTCCCTGGCCACCATGGATGCAGAAGGAAGGTGTGACCCATGCTGGACCACCCTGGGTGCTCCACCCAGCCCTGGAGCAGCCACTCTGTCACCACTTTGTGCAGCCCTGGGCTGACTCCTCTCCCTGGGCTGTGTGGAGTGCCTCAGGGGCAGTTTTCCTGCTTTTTCCATGGCTGTTCCCAATTCCCAAGCCCCACACACAGCCCCTGATTTCTGCACTGATTGTCCAGCTCTTGTAACACACAGCAAGAAATTCCTGTGGTGGTGTCTCCAAGTGCCAGCACATGTGGGCTGCTCCCTGGGTACATATTTGTGCTCTTTCCATTTCAGCATGATTTAAGGCTGTGGGGAAGACAGTTACAAAGGGGGAAAAAACCCAAAACCAAACCCCAACCTCTCCCAAACTGCTGTGACCAGCTGAGTTTCATCCTTACCAACCCCAAGCTGCTCTGAGATAATTAGCCTCAAAAGTCAAAAGAAATGAGCCAGATGTTCCCAAACCTGTTCAGCAGAGATTCTGCCTTTGATTGTGACAGTTTAGCATATGAAATAAAACTGTCTAAAGTTGGAACTGGAGTTTAATTTCAAAGATGGTTTAAAAAAAAATCTGCTTCATAGGAAGAAACTATCTCAGGAAGGAGCAAAGAGCTTCTGAAAACCAGCAGGATAAAAGGCACAGTTAAGTAAAAAATTAATGAATTTTGCCCTCTGTAGAGTTTAAGTCCCAGCTACAACAAAACTGGGGGTATATGAAAAGTGATTATGCACACAAAGATTCAAATAAAAATCATTCAAATTATGATCTGCATCTATAATAATAATAATGGGAAACAAGTGTACAGGCCATCCCCACCCATTGAAGAATTTGAAAAGAAGCACATGGAAAACCCATGATACTTACGATTTTTCAGCTGAATTTTCAGTATTTTTCATTTAACTTCCATAGTAGACTGCAATAAAGTCAGCAATGGCACCATGAGTTATCCCATCTGAAGAGCTCACCCCATTTTATTTGGGCTTTTTTTTTTTTTTGTGGATCTCAATCCATCAAGCACTGAAGGGACTGTAGGAGGATTGAGAAGGAAAAAAGAGAAGTATGAGAGAAGAAGCTAATTAAGATTCTAGACTATTGGAAAATCCCAATGCCACAGAATCTGAAAGGTCAGGTAACTAAGAAACAGTCAAATTAAATTTACTTTCCCCTTTGCCTTTCCAAGAAAACCTCGGCAGCCACAGAATATTTCACCCAAAGGAGAACTGCATGGAAATATTAGGTGAACTCCAGAGAAAGGGCTTATTGAAATGCTTTCTCAGGAGCACTGGAACAGTGCACTGAGCTGCACAGACACCTGCCAAGGGCTGGGACAGAAATCAGTGGCAAAGCAGCACTCAGGGTGATTATCTGATTATCCCCCCTGATGTGGACACAACAAAGCCTGAGCTGCTTGGAGTCCCCTCTGTGTGTGACCTTTCCTACTGCACTGCTCCAACCCAGGCACTGCCAATGCTTGATGTGGAACGTGTGCTCACAGATAAAAATCTCCCCAGAGCAGTCAGGAAGAGGAATGAGTGCAGCTCTGCCAAAAGGAGAGAGGTTCCCAAGTTCAAATCTTTATTGGATTTGACTGCTGGGGGAATCAGTTACATCCTGCCCAGTGGCAGCTGGTGTCAGAGCTCACCCCCTGACCAGCCTGCACTGATGGAGCTGATCTGTAAATTTGTGAGCTCTATTAATCACTTCCCAGCTGGAATAATTTACTGGACTGACACAATCTAATGGTTCACTGCAATATCACATACTGTGATTTGATTTCCTTTCTGATAACATTTTTAATTCACAGTCCATAATGATTTTTTTTTTTAATGAAATATCCCACTGAGTTTTCACATCTGCTCACAGTTATCTAGAATAAGTTTGTCATAATTTTGGGTAGGATAGTTTTGTAACAGGAAGGATGGTTTTGTAATACACTGTTGTACAATAACAAACAAATCTGTTACAGCTACAGCTACCCTGGATTGAGCAGAGTCCTCAAGCAATTGTTCCCAATTAGTTCTCATTCTTCTGCTTCCCTTTTTAAAGACATCCTTATCTAGATTTCTGCAAACATGCTAACAAAGCCCATCTGAGAGCCATCCTAAAAACTGACTCAAATCTGAGTTTAGCTGAGCCTGGTATCATGGAATCAGGGTGGTTTGGGTTGGGAGGGACCTAAAGCTCATCTCATCCCACCCCCCTGCCAGGGCCATCACCCCCATCCCATTGCTTAACCCCAGGAGTCAGTGTTTGATCAGGGGACACCAATGAGGATGGACCAAAGGACAAAAGCCTTGGACACAAATATATCTAATTTTCTAATATTGTCTTGTCCAGTGGTGAAGTCCCCAGATTCCCAGTAAAACTGAGCATTTCTCCTGCTATATCAGAAATTAGGCAGCAACCCCCTGGATGGCTGCAGCTCCCACATCAAAGGCAGCTGGGGAAGATTGGTGGCTGCTAAATATTTCTTCACACAAAGCTGAACGAAACCCTGCAAGTCAAACCAAGTTGATTTTCAGTAGTAGTGAAAAGGCCTTTAAAAATGTGACTCAAGGAAGAAAAAGCATCTGCAGTGGATGTTCTCTTTAGATCCTTGGAAAAAAGGTCACTGCTGTTTCTTTGCTGTTTTTCAGGCTGGTATCTACTCTGCTTGGTTAAAGCTCGTCTCATCCCTGTGAAGAAGGAGAGAGTTGTCTTCATTTTTCACAGAGCATGGCTGAGTTTCAGTGGCTGCCTTATCTAAGGTCACACAAGATGACAAAAGCAGGCACAGAAGGACATCCAGACCACTTGAATCCCAGCCCTGTGTTGAAACTGTCAAACTTTTTCCCTGTGAGCAGGAACTGGACTCATAGATGTCTAATATCCTGTTTATTAGGGCCACTTGACATAGAGAAATGTTTCCAGGGAAAATTAATGTTTAATGAATTAGTAAAAAGAAAAGCTGCTTTTAAAATAGCTTCTGCCTCTAATTATAGAAGGAGAGGAAAAAAGACTTCAGCTTCTTTTGCAAAATTCTATTTGCTTTAGTTTGAACCACAACAGAACTCACATCCTGCAGGAATACACTGAAAGATTACATGTGTCTTATTTATACAGTATTTATTGTCTCCTTTTAAAATATTTGGCCACGACTTGTCTTCATAACCACCTTCCTCCAAGCAGAATCCACACAAAATACAACTACAGTTATTTAGAGGAATGTATGCACTTTCTAGCACTCACTGGTCTGACAGGCAAATGTTAATTGAGTGAGAATCCCTCTCAATTTAATTAGGACAAAAATAGTCTATTCCTATTCTCTTGATGAGAAGAACACACTGAAATATAGCTGAGCATCAGACACAGCTGAGTGTCATTCCTGACAGTCCAAATCTTCCATAATTAAAATACATTTTTATTTACTGCTTGGAATGCTGCGTAGAAACATGATCCATGGGGCTCCCAGGATCCAGGAGGATGCAATTCTGGCATTCAGAACTTCAGGGAAGAAATGAATTTTTAAAATAAGTTTTCAGGCTTTGGTGGGTGAGGACAAAGCAAACACAGCAGGTCACAGACCGAGCATGGCTGTGAGAGAGATGGTCCCTTGGTCTCTGCTCATTGTTCCTTGGGTCTGCCTCCATGGAATTCTTCCAGACACTGTTCAAGCTGCAGGGAGGCCTTTGGGAGGTTTCTCATGGCCCATCCCAAGTGTGCCTTCCCCTGGTGGAGATGGCTCTGGCAAATCCTTTCTCCAAACAGAGCCTTGGTGTGCTCATGGAGATGGGGAAAGGTCTGTGAGTCAGGAGGGGGTGGGAGCTACGTCATCTCTGAGCTCCACAGGTCACATTTGTGACAGGATGAAGCCAGCTGGACATGGGCTGCCTTTCCATGGGCTGGAAAATCCAGTCTGGATTGTGCAAGTGGTGTCTGTGGTGAGGGGAACCCAGCTGTGACACAGGCAGGGTCACGCAAGAGAGGGCTCATCCCAGAAATGTGTGCAGCCACCCAGCAGCATCTGCTCTGGAATGTGCTTATCAACAGACACAAACCCCACACACCCCCAGCCCAGAGCTCCTGTGCTGCTGTGGTTGGAAAGCAGCAGCACCAGTGTTTCCTTCCCCAGCACTCACCCTGCAGGTAAACAGGAGGGAAGCTCAAGCTGTGAGCGCTTTCCTCCTCTGTGCCCTCCTCTTCTGACCTCTCTGAGTATTCCTCTTTGGCTTTTGCAAGCACTGAGATATTGATTTCTCCTTCTCCACTCCCAAGCACATCAACATCCACTCTCCCCTGTGCAGAGCCAGGACTTTATGATCCTTATGTGTCCCTTCCAGCTCAGGATATTCTATGGTTCTATGATCTCTGGCTTGCTCTTCCTCGACCCAGATTTGACCCCTTGCTGCAAGACAACAACTTGTTCACGTAAAATGTTTTCTTTGTAAGCCAGTTCTTTATTTAGGCAGCTGCTTTTCCCCTTCTGTCTGCATACCAGGCTAAAAAAAAAAAAAGTTGCAGAGTTTGTATATGGTGTAAACCTCCACAGTTCTGCTTTTTTACTTTCAAGACTTGCAGTGCCTTTCACAACAAAGACCCTCCCACCTTTGTAGGATCTCCAAGTTTATCCAATAGATCTTTCCAGTGTTTTCATTTGGGATGAAAACTGGAGATTGGTGACTCTTCAGGCAAGGAAGGAACAGAAAATGAAAACAGTCAACAGTAAATTCCCTGGAAAACAGCTCAGATTTTTAGATATTCTTAATTTGGTTCATTAAGTTCTTTTTCCAGGCTGAAAAATGCCCCAAGTGAGAACTGTGTTTCACACATCAAATAGCTCCCCACACCTCTGCACTACTGGGAGTCTTGGAGAAAGCTGGACACTGTGGATACAGGAGCTAGAACATGGCCAGGAGTTACCTCCAGTCCTCTTCTAAACACCCTTTGCCACTCTGCTGACATCACAGCCTGTGTTTTGGCCAAATTCCTGCAAAATCTACCCCTCAGTTCACAAAAGAGTGCTCTCAGCACATGTCAAAGTGAAGAGGGAAGACATAAGGAAATGGGGCTGAGCTCTACAGCACCTTCCAAGGGTAATTGGATAACCAGAGCTCAGGCTTGGGGCTGGATACTTAATTTTTAAAGCGGTGCAGGGAGAATTGAGCATTAACAGGAATGGAAGTCCTCATGAAGCAAACCAAAGAGCCTGAAAATGTGAGTTTAAGCACAATAAGTGCCAGCAGAGAGATAATTGGGTGCACTCCTGGCCTTATCTGCAGATTCTGCTGTACACGGAGTCATTAAAAGCAATCTCCCGGTGAAAAAGAACGCCCGCCTCATATTGAGCTGTTTAAGTGGTTGCTGTAATTATGTTTACAGATGTTTTAAGAATACATATGTAGGAAACTGCAGGTCTTTAATTAGAGGTAGGCTGGCAGAGGGTGCACTCTGCTCCACTGCAAACAAGGCTGTGCTGACCCAGGAGTGACCTCCCAGTGCCTGTTTGGGGAAGGCAGAGGCTGCTTCGTTCTGCATCCCAAATCTGCTGCACAGGCAAGGGCAAGGACCCTGCTCCAGCTCTCTGTGCTGATCCTGTCCTGGGAATGTCACTCTGGCAGGATGGAGGGATGGAGAGATGATGGATGGATGGATGATGGATGATGGATGGATGATGGATGGATGGATGGATGGATGGATGGATGGATGGATGGATGGATGGATGGATGATGGATGGATGGATGGATGGATGGATGGATGGATGATGGATGATGGATGATGGATGGATTATGGATGGATGATGGATGGATGATGGATGGATGGATGGATGGATGGATAATGGATGGATGGATGGATGGATGGATGGATGGATGGATGATGGATGGATGGATGATGGATGATGGATGATGGATGATGGATGGATTATGGATGGATGATGGATGGATGATGGATGGATGGATAATGGATGGATGGATGGATGGATGGATGGATGGATGGATGGATGATGGATGGATGGATGATGGATGATGGATGGATGGATGATGGATGGATGGATGGATGGATGGATGATGGATGATGGATGATGGATGGATTATGGATGGATGATGGATGGATGATGGATGGATGGATAATGGATGGATGGATGGATGGATGGATGGATGATGGATGATGGATGGATGGATGATGGATGATGGATGGATGGATGGATGGATGGATGGATGGATGGATGGATGATGGATGGATGGATGATGGATGGATGATGGATGATGGATGGATGGATGGATGGATGGATGGATGGATGGATGGATGGATGATGGATGGATGGATGGATGGAGGCACTTTTGGCTCTGGCTACTTCTTCCCGAATTTCTCAGGCCAAGCATTTGCCCTGGTCCTGTGGGGAGAGGTAACAAAATAGGGCTGAATTTTCCCATCTCCCTCCAAGTCCAGCCCCTCAACTCTCTGAACCTGCTGCCCCTTATCTTGTCACTGAGCTGATGGGCTTCCAGCTGATGGGGAAAAGTGGCAGTACCAGAGCTCTTTCCTCCTCTCCCCTTCTCTTCTCTTGCTTCTGTATCTGCTGGAGGAATCCAGCCCACAGAGACAAGCAGTGCTAGAGGGAGCTGTGGTAATTACACACTGTGTGGCATGCTTATATTTTCCTTGATTCTACAAGAAAACCACACTCCTCCTCATGTCACTGGCTTGGCTTCTTGCACCCTTTCCTTCCTTCAGGACAATGTCCCTGGCTATGCACCATGAGCTTGCAAGAACATTAAGAGTGGAATTAAAATGTTTTAAGGAGAGCAACAAGATCAGAATGTTAAAAAGGTGATTGTCTGGGAGCAGGGGCTGTGCAGGAGATGGAATCTCTTTATCAAAATGATGCCTCTTGTGCATCCAGGCACAGCTCAGCACCAAAATGCTGCACCACTTTTAATGAATTTTTACTTCTGTTAGCTTGGCAGAGCACTATTAATAGAGAAAATCAGAATTCATTCAATTTTCAGTGCTGTTTGACAGCTTGTTTCCTGTGCTCAGATCAGTTATTGGCTCTGGTGGTACCAAGGGATGAGGATGGGGCAGAGCTGCTGTCACAGTCTGGCTGTTTTTCCATGATTGTGGTATTGTCTGCATTCACCTGGAACACAGTAAAAGACAAAACAAACTTTCACTCTTTACCTTCTTCTGATTTTATACTTGCAAACCAAGGTGCTCAGGATGTAATGATTTCATTAAGATAATTAAGCCATTTTTTAAAACAAAAATTAAGTATTTGAAGACAGCAAATGCCATGCAATTTTCAGGAATGTATTGCTCATACTCTTTTTTTTTCTTTTTTTTTGAAAGCACTCTGAAAGGATAACTTTCCCCTCTCACAGCTTATTTGTAATCCACAGATGTAGCAGATACACCTTTATTTTAAAGACAAAAATTTTCACACCCAGATACCTTTTTTTGACCTTTGATTTCCCTTTGAACTGAGCAGTCCTGGAGAGGATCCTAAAGAGACCCTAAAGAGGCTGAGCCTGGGGGAAGCTCTCAAAGAGGTCTCTCCTTATTTTATTAATGGAAAAACACCCAATATACAAGGGGAGGTGCATGTGGAGAGACCACAGGAGGTGGAGAGAAAAGGTTAAAGGGTGGTTGATAAATTTAAATGTGAATGTTTCCAGACTCTCTTGGAACTGGATGAAAGGTACTGATCTCCTCCAGGCTATTCTCAGTGTTTTGATGCAGGACTGAGAGTCTACATTATGCAAAATATGCTTTCCTGCTACAGTTTCACCATTTCCTGACCTTAAACCCCAGAATAATTTCAATTGGTTGGTCACAGTGATATCTACTCATAAGAGATAAGTAGATAAGGAGATAAGGCCTTTCCCACACTTGAAACCTGTCAGCACAGCATTTTTACTAAAATTATACCAGTTTTTAAGCAAAATGCTTTCAATGGCAGAGAACTGTGTGGAACATACACAGAACCATTTGGGTGAAGAGAATTGCTGTCCCAGTGTTGGGGGTTTGGTGGAGGAAGGTACACAAGTGATGAAGCTTTGAAACAGTCCTAAAAGCAGTGAATAATTATAGAATAGAATCCCAGGAGGGTCTGGGCAGGAAGGAAATTTAAATTCCATCCAGTGCCATCCCCTGCCATAGGCAGGGACAACTTCCACTATCCCAGGCTGCTCCAAACCCATCCAACCTGGCCTTGGGCAGTTCTGGGGACCCAGGGGTAGCCACAGCTGCTCTGGACACCCTGTGTTCCTGTGAAGGAACAATTCCTTCCCAATATCCCATCCATCCCTGCCCTCTGGCAGTTTACCCCATTCTCTCTTGTCCTGGCATAAGAGGAGCTGATTTTCCTATTCAGGAAAACAGTAGGTGGCTCTTCAGCCCTTCACCCTACATGGATTCATGAATTTTTGGTTGGAATGTAAGAGAGCATCATCTTGGGCTGAAAGGTCTAGTCTGAGCACTTCATCAAAATCAAAGAGGTCATCCAATGGGATTTTTAAATTGAACTCCATTCCAATGTAATTAAAATTGTAATTGTAATTGTAACTTTGTCCCCAAATCTGCAAGCTCATGGGTTGTGAAATGTCAGCACCATAAAACGCCTGCAGGTTTGCAAGCTCCAGCCTGTGCTCTTGGAAAGAGTGTGACTTGGTTTTATTCTCACATCACTTTCCAGGAGAGTTAATTGAACCCTCCAGTTCCCAGAGGCTCTGGGAGAAGCCTTGTGCCCCAGGGCCAGCTTTTCCTACCAAATGAGGTATGGGAGGCAGAGATTCCATGGAAGCTGCAGAGCTGAGAGACATCCTCCAGCCACCACCCCTGCCTGGGTGCTGCCCTCCCTTCCCTCTGAGCTGAAATGAGGAACAGGGCCAGATTATGCAACAGAGCCATTTCTGCTCATTCTGTGCAAATGTGTCCCCCTCTAGATAAACAGATTCCCTTCTCCTTATCTCCACCATCATCTTTGGATCAAGCCATGGAATTTCAGCCACGATGGTCAAGGGTTTAAGTGGAGTAAAGGCTTTTAGGAGGAGAAAGTTTATCTTTTATTGGATTACTCTGAAAGAACAGATCCAGACATGCAAGTCTGTTTGGAAAGGAATTGCTTGTTGGAGACCTTGGCCTTTCTCTCCAGCTTTTTCAGTTTGTCTAATAGAAATATTTTTCCTTGCAAAGCTTGCCATGACTACTCCTGAAATGCTGCACAGAAGTCAGGGAACAGCAGGCTGGATTCCCAGTCAGGAGAGGCTCAGAGGCAATTTTTGAGGAGCTGGAACATCAGCCATAAACATGAGTTACACGTAGGTCTCATGGGCTCAGATAGGAGCAGGTCTGATTTTTTTTTTGTGCAGACACTCAAGGCCATTCCTTGGCAGTGTTACAGGAGCAATATTTATACAAGGATGAAGGACAACTTTGTCAAGGCATTTGCAAAAATTAAAAACTTTATTTTTCCTTGCTATTATTTATAATAGCAGGCTGGGAAAAAAAAAAAAAAGCAGCAAAAGTCAAAACAAACCCAACCCAAAGCTTTCCCTCTGAAGGAATTTTAATTGGTTTTCATGGTAGGATTGAGTGACACTGTGTTTTCAAAGCACAGGTTGCATCTTGAGTGAACTGTGAGGATGAGGAGGAAAAGGAAAGTATTATTCCTTCTTATTGGGAATTCTGTATTGATAATGAGGAGCAGAGGCTTTAACACAAGAGATTTATGCTGAGTGATCTGTGCTGAGCTGGAGAACAAGCCATTTTTTCACTCATAATATGAAGAAAATTAAGCTTGGCTTCAGGCTGATCCCTGACTATATGATAATATAGATAAAAACTTATTGAATTTAGCTTCAACTTTTATAGAATAAAATAAAAAAAGGAAAGGTCAGTATTTAAAATCTGTGGCCACGTATAGTAAGGTCTGATGATATTGAACACCCTGCTGGAGCTGTTCAATACACAGGAGATACACTCTGTGTACCAAAGAGCAGAAAATTAACAATGAACCACTAATTTAACTCCCCTGATTGCTCTAGAAATGAACATGAGACATTGCATAAGTTTGTGAAAAAATGATCCCACAGACCTTTTATACAAGAAATAAACCTGCCCACCATTATGGTTCATAATGGATGAAAATGGGACAGTGTCCTTGGTAGCTGATTATAGCTATTTAGAAAACAGCAGCTTTGTTTTGTAGGTGAGTGCTGGAATTCCTTAATCCCTTCTCATTCTAAACTGGAATAAAATGTTAACATTTGCTGGTGCAATAATCACTGATTCTGCAGTATTGTGCTTTTATAGTTGAAAATTGCAAACAAACCCAAAGAAAAAGTGAGGGTAACACCTTAGTGAAATGAAACATTGACAGATTCATCAGGAAACCAGAAAATGGAGTCCAAATTCATTTGTCACCTCAAACACTGCTGCTGTAAAAGCAGCCTGGTCTGTCTGTCTTAGCAAAGATTGTTGGATTCAGCCCCAGTCACTCTCTGTTTCTGCCCCAGCAGCACCCAGAAGGGTTTGAGACACTGTGAGCTTCATCCTGATGTGGTTTGGGGTGAAAAAAACAAATATTTGTGAATCTACCATGTTTATCTTTCTAGTCCCAGCCTCACTTCCTCCATGAAGTGCAGATTTGATCTCAGCACTTCAGCTCTGCCTCAGCCCTGCAATGAAGCAGAGCTGGAAATGGTGGGAAACTTTCTGGCTGGGAGACACAGAGGGTGAAGCCGGCCCCAGAAAGTCCATTTTGCTCCAGAGCTCTTTAAAATTAAAGGCCTGAAACATTTATTCTTGCTGACAGAGTTAGAAATATGGGAGGCTGTCAAAACCCAACTCAGATGCAGTGTTGTGTCTGTCACCGTGCTGGTGGAGTTTAGATAGGAATGAGAAAAAAGAATTTGTTTCCTCAGTAGCAGAAAATTGCTTATTTTACAAGGTGCCACGGAGAGTGTTATCTACTTGGGATTTATGGGGTGGAGGCTTTAATAATGCATTTCAGCAGGAAAGGAATGTTTGTTTTATGACATCCTTCCCAGGGCAGTGCTTGGCTTTTAGATGCACCGTGGCTCGAAAATTACCAACGCACCTATCAGGGAGCTGAGGCTCCACTTAACCCCAGGGCAAGGCAGGGCTGGGAGCCCAGATTGTTCCCAAGACTTGGGGGTCAGCTGGGCTGCAGAGGCAGTGACAGGGACAGAGCATGGAGGCATTAAATGCAGCTCATTATTTTGGACAGCACCTCTTTGTGTGGAAGCATCATTAGCAACAGCCATAAAAAGCCATTCCTGTAGGATCCAGTCCTGTGAAACACTGGAAAGAGCAGCGAGGTAGCACAAGGCTTTTGAGCCAAATAAGGATAAAAATGATGCTGTTTCCTCTATGCTGAAGCCAAGGCTGTAATGTGCATTTTTTGGCCAGCAGCAGCTCTGTCGGCTGAGCAGAACGGTCGCAGCGCCGTGTGACAAACAGCCAACAGGAGGGCAATATCAAGGAGGTGCAGAGAGTTATTTGTTGCTTAATGAAGAGCCTCTCGAGGCTGAGAATTTACAGTGCTCTCACAGTTCAATTTTGTTGGAGTAGGGAATAGAAATAAGCCTTGAGTGGAGCGTGGTGCGTGGAGGAAGCAACACAGACCCAAAATTATATTGACAAGGGAAAGGCAGGCTGAGAACATGAGCCAGCAAAGGTCAGCCAGGGCATGGTATGGGGTTGGTAATTAGGCCACTAATTAGATTCTCTAGGGCAGGCTGGGGAAGGAAGAATGCTTTACAGTAGAAAAAGGAAGAAACAAATTTCCAGACTTGTCCCTTCAGACCAACCTGCCTCATGATTGCCAAGTGAGCCAAGTCCTGGTGGAAATGAGGAGCAGCCTGAGCAGCTGGGGGTGGCACACAAGGACCTTGTGACAGGGGTAAATAGGTTTTGTTCTCCAAAGAAACACTGAAGTTCAGGGAAGGACCTGCTGTGAGTCCTCCACCATCCCAAAAGGAAAGTCCTTGGTCATCAAGTGGGATCAAAGCTGGGTTTTGGTGAAGGAAGGGGAGGAATTGAAGTGTTCCAGACAGGAATCTTCCCTTGCAAGCCACAGTGCACTCACTGTCTCTCTGTAATGTCTGAGTAATGGGAGTAAGGTGAATTAAAATTAAAAATGCTGAAAATATTCCCTGGAGGAAACCAGGTCTCCAGTGAGTACAAGAAACTGAATTTGTGTCATACTAACACTGCAAGTTGATTTTCTGAGGTGGATTCTTTGCAGAATCATGCTCCCCACTGACTTGTGCTTGGCTTCATCCTGATCCCCTCCTCTTGTCAGATTTAAAAATCACATTTCATCTTATTTTTCATTTTCCGGGCTGTGAGATCAATAGTCTAGTCACACATAAACATAATCCAAACCTTCTTTTTGTACTGTTTCTGTTGTTATCACAGAAAGGACTTGGACTGAAAAGAACATTTACAAAAGATTGTTGATTCTGCTGGGATGGATCAAAGCTAGAGATGTAACATTGAGGGAAGAGAATTCAAATAGAAAGGAAAAAGTGAAGGCATCTGGGACATACAATAAATGCATCACTTTAGCTATGATTTTTTCACTTGTTTTACCCTGTTCATAGGAAGGAATTGTTCCCTGTGAGGGTGGTGAGGCCCTGGCACAGGTGCCCAGATTTGCTGTGGCTGCCCTGGATCCCTGGAAGTGTCCAAGGCCAGGCTGGACACTGGGGCTGGAGCAGCCTGGGACAGTGGAATATGTCCCTGCCACGGCTGGGGATTTATAAATATGTGAACATATCTCCAATCTACCCACAAATAAAATCAGTGGACTGTGCTGGGCCAACCAGACAGGAGGAAACTGGACCTAATTAACATTATACTCCACTCTTGTGGTATTTCTTATCTTTGTACAACTTGAAAGTAAAATTTGGAGTCCAGGCACAGATTATATTGAATGTACAGCATGGAAAATCCTCCCCACAGTCAATTATCCCCAACATTCAAAGTCTGAGGGGAAACAATCTTTTTTTGTGGATGGTCATTGGAAAGAGCAGAATGCCTTCAACTCCACTGAAAGGAGTGCCCTATGGAAAAGCTGCACTCCAAAAAATCCCCCCAAACTTGGTGGTGGAACTTTTCTGGTTGTATCTTCCTGGAATTCTGATACTTTGGTCAGAATTGCATCCAATTCAATGAAGACCATCCATGTCAGCAAGACTTGTCCTGTCATTTTATTGTCTGAGCACTGGGATGAAAAGAGGGAGACTCTGGATAAGGGAGAGGACTTTTGGAGCAGTTAATAACTGAGCTGTGGTCCTTGGCTACAGCACAGTGAATGTAAGAGGTTGTTGGCCCAGAAAAGTTGATCAGGGGTCACCTTTTCATCTCCCCAAAGCAGAAAGCACCAGCAGCCTGTGCTCAGCTGGCGGCCAGTTGAAAAGGAAAAACCAGATTGTCATTTTTTTTGGGCAGCAGCCCTTGCCAGCCTCAGCTGCAGGCAGTGGTGAGATCCCTTGTTGCCTGAGGAAGTGTCCAGCAGAGCTGCAGGGAACACAGAGTCCAGAGGAAGGGCTGGCTCTCTGTATTCCTGGGGTTTGGGAATGCTCTGCCTCCCTGGAGCTGCCAGCCCAGCAGCAGGGTCAGCACAAACCCAATGCTTTTTTGGCAGAAAAAGAGAAAAGGAGCAAGAATAAAACTGGATTGTGAGCCTGGAACTAGAGGGATGTGGGCAGGAGGGAGAGGAGTGCCTGATTTGCCCAGGGCAGAGGTGCAGGGGGTGGGTGGAGGTTGGAGTGGAGCATCCCCTGCACCCCTGGCAGGAGCCCTTGCCAGGACAACAGGAAAGGCTCAGCTAACAGCAAATATTTCAGCTTGGGATGGAAGCACTGAAATAATCCCATGGGGTTATTTTTATTTCCTTGAAGGAAGCGGGAAATGGGCAGAAAAGGGGAATTTTATCACCTCCCACCCTGAACAGGGAGGGCAGAGGGAGCTCCCAACACCCCAGTGGCTGCTGAGTGCCTCCCCAAGCTCACTGGGCAATACTTGGTGTTACTTGCAGGCAGTAATTGACAGCAGCAGCTTAATTAAACAAAAGCAGCAAGACAGTTTCTTGCTAAAAAGGACAGGCAACAATAACTTTCCAGAAATGGATCCTTCCAGCTTTCACTGAGGATAAACACTCAGAGCCCTTGCAAATTCTGATAAGTGACTTCGAGCCTGTGTTGCTATCTTGCTGCTTTTTTTTTTTTTTTTTTTTTTTTAGTACTGTGAAGTTGTTGGGAGGAATAAAAAGAGCCAGAAATCTTTATTATTCTTCCTAAGGGATTCATTGCATTCTGCTTTGCATTGCTTCATCTTATTACCAATTTTCATTGTACATGCTTTTAATAAATACTTATTGCTATAAAGATAATAACATCCTTATCACATTAATGGCTTTGCAGTGGTGTAAATGAAAATGAATATTAATAATGTTAACAGTAACCTTGATACAGTAGAACACCAGTAACTGGAAAATCTTTGAGTGTTTTACAGTACAAGAAACCTTTATTTTCTGGTTTTACTCTGCCAGCGCTGGAAGGGAAAGTAGGAGAGACAGAAATTTAGATATTTGTGGAAAAGGCTCAGTGATTATTTCCCATTATAGATCACTGCAGTCTGGTTTATTAAAAATATCTTCTCATCCCAAATTCTTCCCTGAGGTATTTCTGCTGCCTACCAGCCCTGCAATGAATGAGTGCAGACACCATATGGGCACTTGTCTTCCAGCCTGTGTGTGGGTCTTCTGGGGCTCTGCTCAGATTCCAGCAGATGGGTCAGACTGACATTTCTTTTCTGAACCAGCAGAAAAAAAAAAACAAAAAAAAGCAATGGGGTTACACTGCCATTCTAGGCAGTTCTGCATCTTCTCATCTGAAATGCTGAATGAATCAGCCACAGGGAATTTTGCTCTCTTTTAAATTGCGTCCCTTTGCATGAAAGAAAAAGTCACCTGTGAGTAAATCATCAGATATGTGATTTTTGCATGCCTGTACATTTCCCAAACATTCTCCTTTGTTCATATGCAGGCTGAATTTGAGATTGGGAGCACATGGAGCTGAGCACCAAAGCTTTTCTTGCATGGTTTTTTTTCACCTGTGTTGGCCAATAAACTCCAACAGGAGTCACTGATATCAGTGGTTGTATGTTCTGCAGCAGAGAATAATCAATTCTGAGCAAAGAGCTCTGTGTCAGTACAACATGAGAGGAAATTCCAGTGTGCTGGGAGTGCAGACAGAGGCAATGAGTATTGCAAGATTTCCAGTCCTAAGCAGAGATTTCAAACTGTAAATCCAAGGGTTTACATGAGGTTAAGCCTTGAGATTTTCAAGTCAGAAAGATTTGATAATGTCAAAGTTATTGTCTTTACTTGGCTGAGCCCTGTCACGCTGCTCATTTGCTTTCATAGTTTGGGGACATTTTTACACACTAAGGCATAAATTTAACAGAATAAACAGCAATGTAAAAAACTACAGATGGTGACTGCAGAGCAGCCAAGCATTGGCTCCAATGGTGAATTTAACTTTAGGGTTCCCTGCTTTAGCAGATGGCAGATTTCAGACCTGACTTTGCATTGATGCAACTTTCTTGAGTGCAACCTTTTGGTGGGGGATCAAGTTCACTGAGATTTTGCTTTAGCTGATGGTACCATTGCCTCAAACATCAAATGTGTGTGTGGGTATATAACTCATCTCAGATGTTTGGGTTTGGGTTTTCAATTTGGGGAAGGCAGCTGGATTCTACCACAGGATGGAGAGGGTCAGCCAACATCTGGTGACAGAAGTTACAAGACACGAAATGAAGAATTCCTTTTATATGATCATGTAGTAGAACATATTGCTCTGCTTCTGACTGGAGGTGGAAATAAGAAAATGTGGCTGTAGCTCTGCAGAAACCTGCATTAACTCCATCAATGACTCCTACAGAGCCTGAGGAACTGTGCAAGAACCTGACCTTGTCAACATATCCTTCTTTTCCACATCATTGTGACAGTGCTCCTGTCACTGGCTATAAATGAAAAGGAGATGCATTTTACAGGAATATGCAGATCCCAGCAGGCACATTCACCTCTCTACCCTAGCACCACTAATTTGTCTCTCTCCATCACTCTGATTTACAGCAGTCCTCAAAATGCAGACTAAGGCCTCTCAGTAGTGTTTATCTCACTGTCACTTTGTCACTTGGTCTCGCTCCTATGCCTCCAAGCAGTCAGAGGCTGGCAGCCACTGTCTCCAACATAAAAGTGGATTGAATAGATTAAAAATGGCCAAAAGGTATTGTGGAAACCAGAGGTGTGAAGGAAGGTGGCCAGGTCTCCAAACAGAATGAGGAAAGATGGCAATGCAGCCTTGGTGGGTTAATGCAGCATCCACTGCCCACAAATAACACCATCATTTCACCACCCAGAAATACTCCAGGGAAATAAACATTTTTCATCATTGCCAGGAAAGAAGAATCATTAAGGAACAGAATGATGATGAAATGCAGAAAGTCTTGCTTCTTGAGCACAGCACATTAGTTTCTGGGACATGAGGCTCATTTGTAATAGGGATCTAATTCATATAATCAACACCAAGGCTAAACACTGAAGAGAAGATTTTCTGAAATAAAGATTGATTTCTTTGCCAGTGTTTCCATGCTAAACACAGTCCCAAATTGCATTTCTGTGTCCAGGAGCGAGTGTTTAGAAGCCTAAATATCCATTTGTGCATACCAATGGGCAGCTTGCCTGTGCAACCCGAAGAAAAGCAAGAGAAGGGATGGGTTTTCCAAATCTCAACTCCCTGGTGGTGCTTCTTGGCTCTGGCTGTGAGCAGAACTGGCTCAGTGTGCCTGTCTGTCCTCAGCATTCCTGGGCAGGATCCACAAGGCATTGAAGAGCTCCATGGCACTGCTCCGAGCCCTTTGGATCGGGGTGAGGCTCCTGCTCCTCCTCATCTGCTGCCACAGCAATGCCTGACATTAATATCTCCCTCTTCACCACAAGTTCTCAAAGCCCTTTTCAAGCCTTATTAAGGTTCACATCACACTCAGGGATGATGCAGAGGTCCTAATGACAAGGAAAAATGAGGACAAGAGGAGTGACTTGCTCAATGTCACACGGTTGCAACAGGGAGATCTGAGTCTCAGTGGTTTGCTCTGAGCCCTGATGAATACTAATGACTGGCCATATTGATAATTCACAGGGCTTCCACTGGGTTCAACACACACAAAGTGCTGCCCAAATGCTCATTTTTTCACCCTCAGTGGTCACTGGGGCTCTGCATGGTGCTCATCCCACCACCCACCCCACTTTGCTGATGTGGAAAAACCAGAGTTAATCAGATATTGCTCCACCAGAGGAAGCTGAGCATGGAAGTGGTTGCAGGATGAGGCATGAAGGAGATGTTCACAGTGTCTGGTTTCTGGCATGTCACCCAGTGCCTGATGGAGGGGTGCTGGAGCTGAGAACTTGGTCTCCCTGACTGCCAGAAGAGGAGCAAGCTCCATTAGAAACCCATTCAAAGCATCTGAGTTAGAAGCTGTTTCCCTCTGCTGAGCCTCTGGAGAGATGAACATTAAAGGTCTCAAGCTAGACATGTGAATATTCTCCCTTAAGTGCTTATTATTATTCCCATTTTGCAGGTGGGTGAACTGGAAAGGACAGGACTGTGCTAAATTAAGCAAGCTGCCTGTGCTGGTTGGGCTCCCCCTCTGCTCCCCCATAAAACTCCTGGAAATGTGTATGAGAGAAAAGAATATAAAGCTGCATAAATCTCCAGGGGAATATGTTTAGGTTGTAAAAATACAGAGACAGCATGGAAATACCTCCAAGTGCTCTGGGAATATATGGTGAGTCATGAGCACTGTATATTAAATGGTCAACGCTTCTCCAACAGAAGCAATTCCTCATGTGGGACCACAGGAGTCACAGGAATTGGCTTTGCCCCAAACTGCCTGATTCAGCAAGATAGCAGCAGTGTGCAGGAGCCCTGCTCTCATGTTTCAGCTTTTAGGCACTGGGAAAAAGGAGAAACTGAGAGATTTTGGATGGATTCAAGCATGGCAGTGTTTTAACTGTATGAGTAGGGACTCACCAGAAAAATAAAATGCAATAGGAAGAGATAATCACAGAACCACAGAATGTTTTGAGCTGGAAGGGACTTTAAAGCTCATCTCATCCAACCCCCAACACCTTCCACTAGACTGAATTGCTCAATATAATTATTGTATGAGCATCCCTCCCATGTTATTTCTTCTGTCTCTGTTTTTTCTGCCGTCTCTGGCATTCTTCCTAAAGCCCAAATTCGGTTTGCAGACGTGGTAGTCATTAAAAATTATCATCTAAGAAAGTGTTTATCAGCTCCATCATTGCAGGTGCACTGGAAGAATGATTGCAAATTAAAACAGCTTTGTAACAAGGTCTGAGCTAGCAAAAAGGGGGGAAAAAAGGCAGAAAAAAGGTATATTAATTTTTTCTGAAATTAGAAGATAGAATAACACTCACAGGAAACATTTATCATTATGTCAGCAAGGAGGTTATGTGATTGATCTTTTTAATAATGGTTTTCATAACTTTGAAGGTAAAGACAGTTGGTCTATCTTGGTATTTTTCATAGAACATCTAACAAGCTAAATTACTTTATTTTTGTATCTAAAATGAAGGCTCATATAGCAAAAGCAGGCTTGGAAATTAATCTCTTTGCAGTTGTACAGAGGAAGAGCCCATCCTCTGCTCCTGAAGGAAAAAATCAGGGTGGCACAGGCTATGTCAATACAAGTAGACCCCACAAACTCAGAATTAACAAATCAGCCTTGGTACTTGAAATATTTATAAATTATGGCTAAAAGAAACAGTCTTTTTTTTTTTTTTTTTTTTTTTTTTTTTTTTCCTCTCCCTCCCAGCACTATGAGATGTTTGTCCAGAATGTAAATAATTTCTAAGGAAAGATTCATATGTGCAGGCACATGACTTGTATGTAAATGTGCTTCATGCCACAAGCTGTTTTATTAATTCTTGAGCCACTGTTGAAGGCTGGGGTTTGCAAGGAACTTCATGAATGAGGAGCAACAGATGGGAAAGAGGAAGGACTGGGGTGTGTAGGGAGAAGAGCCTATAAAAAGCAGTTAATCTGTTTTTTTCTGGAGGTAGACAGAAGGGTAAAACTCACTTAAGGAAACAAGGTACACATATAATCCAAGCACTCATTAGAACACATCCCTGATCAAATTTTAAATGCTTCATTTTGAATTCAGGAGCTGGAGGAGGAGTAATAAATGACATGAAAGTGAAAACAGGGAATTGGAGTGTGCATGTAAAGGACCTTCAATTCCCTACCCTGGCTCAGAGACCAAATGTGACAACACAAAACAGATCTGGAGAGCCACAGTTTGTGTATGGGACAGAAAGGGAAAAAATGTTGTGTAAGAGGAAATAAACACCTCCAGGAGTAAGATCCTCCCCTCCTTATCCACCAGAGCAATGTAAAACCAGGGTTGGTTTCACACTGGGAAAAGAGGAGCCAGGAGCAGAGATCCTGGTGACTCCAGTGTATCATTTTAGCAGATCTGAGAAGTCTTAGAGCATTTTTCCTCATTTAATCTGCTGCTCAGCTATCTCAAGCTCTCCATTAATCAAAGCTCAAAAGCATTGCAGATTTCTAAAGACTTTTTTTTTTTTTTTTTATTAAAGCAAATCATTTAAACAGAGATAGAAGGAACCTAATGTCAAGCTTTGGCTGCTGCCTCCTGCAGTTTTGCTGTGGCTGTGATGAGCCCTTGGGGCTGTCACCTCTCTGGGAGTTCCAGGAGGAGCAGCAGCACAGGTGAGCTGCTCCTGGTGCCAATCTAAACCCATCTCCATCTGTCCTTTGGGTCACAACTCCTTCATATCCCCTCAGAGGCTCAAGAGCTGTGCATGCAGCAGGTTTTGAAGCTGTTCCTGCCCTGGGAATCACAAACATGTCCTTCCAAAAGCAGCAGGTACTCACAGGCTCCAAGGCTTCTCATTGCACGCTGTGCCACAAAAGAATTATAGTAATTCAGAGCACTGAACCATTAAAATTCTATTTTAATTGATTCCCAGCTACCTCACAACTCCAGCATATTGTTAAATCAGCGGTGGATGAAAGTAGCAGGAGGTAACATCTTCTGCATTGCTGCAGGGAGAGTGTATCTAAAACAAGGCAGTAAATCCTGGGTGCCTCATTGCCAGAGAGATGCAGACAAATTGGAAGAAATTCATAAGAAGAGCAATAAAAATGATTAAAGGTTTGAAGAGACTGAGTTATGAGTGAAGATTAAAGGGAGTTAATATGCATCACTTGGCTAAGTGATGGCTAAGAGGGGAATGATACCCTTCAACAAGTTCTTGGATAAAGATCACCAATAAAAGGGAACTCTGGAGGGTGCTGAAGGACACACAGCTCAGGATGAAAGGATGGCATCAGGCAAAAGGCAACCAGCTCTCAGCTTCCATCACTAAAATCTAACAGACCTTTTGTGGAAAACCAGATTCTGCCACATTTACCTAATCAAGTTTTAGTTTAAAATTTTGCCTGTTCCAGGCACAAGGGCATTATCTTCAATTAAAGGCTGAGCATGGATTCCCAGAGGCATTCCAAGGATGTGCATGCCCAGAAGGATAATTCCAGCCCAAGTTGGGAAAACAGCAAGGAAGGCATTCAGAGTATCTGAAGGTTGATCTACCCTTTACTCAGAGCTGAAGGATGTACAAGACATGAAATTAGTGATGTGAATGTGCCTGTTGCCAGGATACCAGGGGCAAAATGAGAGTAATAATGCATTTCTTTCAAATACACACATTCCATTAATTCCGGTGAGAATTGCACCAGTATTTCAACGGGAGAACAGACAACTAAGAATAGCAGATCTTCCTTCAGTTTTCTCACAGCACCAACTCAAAGCCTTGGAGCTGGGAGAAGAGCTGAGAAAATCTCTGGGGGTGCTGGAGGGCTGCACATCCTGAGCCCAGCCTGTGCCAGGGGTGGGAAATGTGCCTGGAATTAGGCTGGGCTCAGCAGAGCTCAGCTCAAGGGCTGAGCACAGCATCCACAGCACCTGGTGGTGCCCCGGGCTCACTGCACGGGAACTCCCGGCTGCCTTTACAGGTCCCCACCCACCCAGGAAATGGTTTGATTCCAGCTCCAGCACACCCCAGCTTTCCCTAAAAAAAGGGAAAAGAGAAAGGGAAAAGGGAAAAGCGAAAAAGGAAGAGAGAAAAGGGAAAAGGGAAAAGCGAAAAGGGAAAAGGGAAAAGTGAAAAGGGAAAAGGGAAAGGGAAAAGGGAAAAGGGAAAGGGAAAAGCGAAAAAGGAAGAGAGAAATGGAAAAGGAAAAGGAAAAGAAAATGGAAAAGGGAAAAGGAAAAGGAAAGGAAAGGGAAAGGAAAAGGAAAGGAAAGGGAAAGGGAAAGGGAAAGGGAAAAGGGAAAAGGAAAGGGAAAGGGAAAGGGAAAGGGAAAGGGAAAGGGAAAAGGGAAAGAGGGGAAAGGGAAAAGGGTAAAAAAAGGGAAAAGGGAAAAGGAAGAGGGGAAAGGGAAAAAGGAAAAGGGAAAAGGGAAAAAAGGGAAAAGGGTAAAAAAGAGAAAAGGGAAGAGAGAAAAGGGAAAAGGGAAAAGGAAAAGGGAAAGGGGAATGGGAAGAGGGAAGAGAGAAAAGGGAAAAGGGAAAGGGAAAAGGGAAAAGGGAAGAGAGAAAAGGGAAAAGGGGAAAGAGAAAAGGGAAAAGGGAAAAAAGGGAAAAGGGGAAAGGGGGAAAAAGGGAAAAGGGGAAAGGGGAAAGAGAAAAGGGAAAGAGAGGCCTGGGGGTGCCTGCTCAGGCAGCTCTTGGGGAAGGTGACTTTGCTCCCTGCAGCTCCTGGTGGTGCCTTGCTGGAGATGTTTTGGGGAAGTTTCGGTCTTTTCCTGTCACTGCCCACATCCATTTGGGGTGGAATTAGGATCTGACATGAGGACATGGCTCTGTGCTGGCACCCTGCAGCAGCATCCCTTGAGAGGGGCTTTGGGAAGCACTGCCTGGGGATGGAGGTCATGGGAACAGGGCTCCCCAAAAGCAGCTGGGGTGGGAAGCAAAATCCTGCTCAGTCCTTGCGGGCAATGAACTCCTTCCTCTGCTTTATGAGTCTGGGAGAGAGGAAGCACAAAGCAGAAACATCTGCATTCCTAAGCCCTCTCTGTGAGAATAACCTGGGGATGCTGATGCTGGAAGAGGCACGTGGAGGAAAAGCAGCCCTTTCCCTGGGATTAGCATCCCATTACAGCAGTGCTCTGAGGACACAATCTGATTTATTTATCCCAGAGTTAAATCTGGCTATAAATGCACAGCTCTGCTGCTGGCAAACACAGCCACTGGACCTGTCCACCGGATTTCTGCCCCAAACCACAGCCAGCAGCAAAGAGAAAGGACTCACATGGTTAAAAAAAATAAACCATCTTTTAAATTCACAAGTTTGCACCACTAATTGTGCACCTTCTTTTCAACACTGCTAAAGGACTCTCCCATCATTTTCACCACATCAGCCCAGTCAGAGCTAAGAAATATGTACAAACTTGTTTTTAAAATGGGATGATTCTTCATATGTTGAAGAGTAAGCATGGCAACCAGCAGAAATCAGATTTACAGAGGTGGAGGTCAGGACCTTTCTTTTTATGAAAACCAATCAAGTCAGAGATAGCTCTACTATAATTTCTATATTGAAACTTCTTCCTTTCCTCCCTCATTGAACTCTGAATCATGAGAATTAAAGGTCAGTCTTAGCTTTTAGATTTTTAGGCTGTTTATTCTGATTTTTCCTCTTCTGGCAATCATTACAAGAGCGTGTAGTGACAGGACAAGGGGTAATGGATTCAAACTGACAAAGGGCAGGGTTAGATGGGATATCAGAAAAAAAATTCTTCCCTGTGGGAGTGGTGAGGCCCTGGCACAGGGTGCCCAGAGAAGCTGTGGCTGCCCCTGGATCCCTGGAAATGTTTAAGGATGGGCTGGACAGGGTTTGGAGCAGCCTGGAGACAGTGGAAGGTGTCCCTGCCCACGGCAGGGGTGGGACTGGATGGGATTTAAAGTCCCTCCAACCCAAACCATTCTTCAATTCTGTGGTTTCTCCTGGTAACACTGTTCCTGGACAGGGATTTATTATGCCACTGAAGTTTGTGTTTTCCTCCCCATCTCTCCAGGTAACACTGAAAACAGTCTGTAAGTGTCTGTGAGATGGGTGGACTCAACCTTTATGGAGTGACTGGAAGTTTGAGCTCCCACATGTGGAAAACACCACCAAGATTTCTACTCCAGCTGCTGCTTGGTGAGGAATAATATAAACAGAGACTTCCCCAGAGAATGAAGATCTTGTTTTCATGACAGCTTCTTTGATTTTTTGTTATTTAAAAATACAGAAAAAGGAAGGGAGTGTAATTACACAGAAATCTGGCTAAGGATAATTGCTATTCAGAGCATCCCACGAGGCCAAAAAAGGCCTTGGAGGGCAGCATATTTAACTCAGAACAGAAATGCTGAATATGTGTGAGTATTTTATAAATCACAGGTTTCACCTTGTCAGGGTCTTTATTCTGGGTGGTTTTTTTCCCCTAAAAACCAGGTGAGGTTCAGATGTGATCTGAGCAGAGATACATACGTGGTGCTGTAGGAAATGAGTGCATGTGTGGCTTCTAAATATTTTAAAAGTTTTTATGTGGTCTTACAGGTGCAAAATCACCTGCTTGAAATCTTTAATTTGTTTGGCTCCTAATCAGAGCTGTGTAATTTGTAAACTCCTGCTTTGCATTTTACTATTAAGGTACATATGGTTTCCGTGCAAAACAGATTCCCACAGAGCTGCGTGAGCTTTAGATGCTTCTGAAAGTTAAAACCAAAGATGGGCTTGATCACAAAAGGAAGTACTAAAATAGAGAATTCACTGTTCTTTCATGTTCAGCTTGTGCTTCCTCACTTCAAACTCTTAGAAATAATATTGCTGAGTATTAAACACGTGGATTTAAGCTTAGCAGTGCAAGGAGGGAAATATGAAGTGTTTTCCCTTTGATGATACTGGCTTTGCAAGTGTGGCATGAAACCTTTGAGGGAAAGGTGTGTGCTGCATCTCAGGAGGGATGTGTGTGTCACAGACTTAATAACCAGACTACACATTTAACCATAGATTTATCATCATGGAGCCATAGAACAATTTGAGGTGGGAGGCACCTTAAAGACCACGTGCCATGGGCAGGGGCACCTTCCACTATCCCAGGCTGCTCCAAGCCAAACCTGGCCTTGGGCACTGCCAGGGATCCAGGGGCAGCCACAACTGTGCCAGGGCCTGCCCACCCTCACAGAGAATCCCTTCCTAAAATTTAATCTCAGCTTGCCCTGTGACAGTTCAAACATGCCTATACATATTCACTTGACATACATATATATATGTATGTGTATAAATATATATATATATATGTATGTAGGTAGGATCTCTTGTTTGATAACAAACTTTGCATTGAACTGAGCAGCAGATTTTGGCTCCCTGGCTTTGTGCTGTTGCCGTTCCCAGCCCGGAGCAGGGCAGGGGATGCTGCCTGCAGCCTGCCGGGTGTGCGGCAGGGCAGCCCCGGAGCCTCGGCAGAGCCCGAACCACGGGGATGGCCCGGGACACCCCAAATTCCTGCCGGGCTCGGGAGGAGCCCATCTCCTTCTGGATTCTCTCGATCCATCCGCGGCAGCGGTTTTTGGGTTCGGGATGCCGCGGGGGATGCCCTGGGATGCTCAGCATCCCAGCGCGGGGGGTTCCGCGGCGCATCCCCCGCAGCCCATCCCCGCACCCCCATCCCCGGGGGCACCCCCGGAGCCCGGGCAGCCGCGGGCAGAGCCGAGCGCCGGCACTCCGCCTCCCGGGCTGCGCAGCGCGGCCGGGCAGCGCCGGGGCTGCTCCCTCCCCTTCCTCCTCCTCCTCCTCCTCCTCCTCCTCCTCCTGGTCCTCCGCCCCCCTCCCCCAGGGCAGAGCCGGCGGAGGCGGCGGGAGCGGGGCAGAGCAGAGCAGAGCCCGGGCGGCGGAGGTAGGAGCGCGGGGATGCGATGGGATAATGGGACGGGATAATAGGGTGGGATAATGGGATGGGATGATGGGATGGGATGATGGGATGGGATGATGGAATGGGATAATGGGATGGGATAATGGGATGGGATAGGCGCTATGGGATGGGATGAAGATGGGATGAAGATGTGATGGGCACTATGGGATGGCAGGGGGTCCCCGGGCCGCGGCTCCCCAAGTTGGGACTTTGCGGGAAGTTGTGCAGCCGCAGCCGCGGGGGCAGCGCCGGGCTCGGGGGACGCGGGGCTGCAGCCGGGGCACACAGCGCTGTCCCCGCTGCCCGGAGCCCCAGGGCATCCCCGGAGCCCCGGGGCAGCCCCGGCAGCAGCGGGGGAACCAGCCCGGTGTCGCCGTCGCTGTCACCGGCCGCAGGTCCCGCCGCGCTGGGCGCTGGGCTCGGGGGATTTGGGAGAGCAGGGCTCGTACCGGGCTCTGCTGAACGAGCCTTCCCATCCCGGCAGCGCATCCCAGCCGGGATCCGGCCGGGCACGCGCGCCGCCGCTCGCTGTGCGTATTTTTGGGTGAAGAGGGGTATTTCTTAAGTGCGAGCTGTTGGCTGTTAAAAATAGCTTTATAGCTGCTGAGAATGCAGGCGAGGTTCCGTGACGGGTTATTATGGTCAGAGTCTGTTAAGCAACAATTCAGCAGTTTAACTTTGGCTGTCTCGTACACGGGCTTCTCTTTTTCTCCTCCTTCTTCTTTTTTTTTTTTTTTTTTTTTTTTTTTAAATTTTCCTCTGCTGCTTCATTGTAATACTACAGCCATACTCTGCAGTGATCTGACTTAGGCACAGAGTTGTAGGTTAATAGGATATGTGGGAGTATTGCTTGGATGGTGCATCCAAACACCTACCAAACTCTCAGATTTGGAAATTTTTCAAATTTATTTAATTTATCATATCGTTCTATGGCCTCAAGTCCCCTTCACACTGACTTCCTTGCATATGACATCAGAATGGTTTCACTTCTTGAATTGCTAGCCAGAGCAAAAATCTATCATCATCATCATCTCCCCTAGAACAAACACGTTCTTTTGTGTTTTGAGACTTACAAAAAGAGCAGAGTGGCCAGCTGGGCACATCACAGATAAAATCTCAAAGTTTGCTGGAACTGTTCATGAAAAGTAAATATTTTTAAGATTTAACTGAAAATTGTATGTGCTCATTTGGATAAACAAACACCTGATTAAACAGCACTGCACTTGATACTAACTGGGGACTGCTTGATCTTTGGCAGAGAGGGAAATTTCCACCAATAAAATGTCCCCAATGTACATGAACCATACATATATATTTACATCTGTGCTATTTATAGGCATAGAGATGTTTTTTTATATACAATCACTCATAAACAGTAAATCTCACTTCAAACCAGCAAACATTAACAGTGTAGCTGCCTTGAAGCCTCTTTTGGTCAATGATTAAAATGTTGTCACAAGTCTTGTGGCCTGAGAGCTTTTCTGCTGCTGCTGCTGCTGCTGGTGCCATTTCACTCTTGGGCATTGAGTCAAAGGATTCATCTGGCTCTTCACATGCCAAAAGAAAGAAAATCAATTTGAATGCAGAAAGGAGGAAACAACGAGTATGAAGATTTAGTAGTGAAACTACCTTCTTTCTTTTTTTTTTTTTAAATAGCACTTAGATCCTGTGTGTGTGAGTTGCAGCCACTGTGCAGCTCTGAAATCAATAGCAAAATAGTTTTATGGTTCAGATTTTGTCATGGGAGGACAAATCTCAAAATCAAAGTGTTTTATTTGGTGGTTTGTAACAGGAACATGATCAAACAGTGGAGATTTACATCCCAAAACACTTAATTCCACTAATGCAATGGAAGGCAGTAATGGAATTTTATCTTCATCTCTAAACTAAAAGTAGGGATCTGGAAATCATACAAATGAGAAGGGTGAAGCAGACTCTCATATTTGAATAATTTCACGTGGTTGAAGGGGAAGGATGAAGGTGTGTAATCCACCAGCAGCATTAACAAGGATAGGATTATGTAGGCACAATCACAGAGGTGCAATTAAGGAACTGCTTTTGTTATATTTTAACATTATTTTGAGCAGCCTGTGGCAGGAGCTCTGTGAGAATGGGGAGTTTCAGTGGTCAAAGCTTTTCTTGGCAGCCCAGGTGGTTTCAGTGTCACTGAAGGTGTTTTTAAGGATGGGCTGGTGCTGAAGCACCTCTCAAAGCTTTGGTTTATTCTGAAGATCAAATGTTTTGGGAGATGGCACCAAACTCTGCCAAAGTTGATGAGTTATTGCTGGCCAACAAGGATTTCTTATGGAATTCCTCTGTTCATTAGGAAGGGAATCCTTCCTATTATAAACTACTTTTTTACACTGAGTGCCTCCTTATGTGTCCACAGAGCAAAATCTCACTGTTATAACTCAGCACTGTGCCCCCATTGGGTGCTGATAGAATTTCTCCAGAGGTGAGCTGGCAGCAGAGGGCTGATCCCACCTAAATGACATGTGGATTTAGGAACTTGGAACACCCAGCTGTGCCTCTCTTCCAGCACAGATGCATCACTTAGGTGAAGAAAAGCCATGACAAACAGATACTGATATCCCCTCTCTCCTAATAACTCCTACACTTAATATATATCCCAGTCATAAATTCCAAGGAAATGTGCTCTTAAATCACTCAGTGCTACTCTGGGTGCTTGCCTGATGTGGAACAGTTTCAAACATCCCAGAAGTTTTGCAGAAGATGTACCCTGATTTGAACTAGGCTCCTTAATTGCTGTCTTTAGTCTCTCATTTTCCCTTTTAACCCACCTGTTTTCCTCCATACCTCACACAGGAGGGGTAATTCTGAATTCCCACCATAATCCTTGGCTGGAGTTATGTTGCTCAGCTAGAAGGATCCAAAAGTGCTGTGGAAAAACATGGTAGATTTCCAACAAGAGAGCATTTTTTTCACCGTGTTCCCCCACAAATTAGTATTTCTTATTTATTTATGTTTTTTAGTGAAGTGCCCTGTTTTTCTTGCCAAGTGTGGTGTCAGATCTGGAGTCTAAATACAGCTATTCAGGGGGAAGGGATCTGTAACCTCCTGCAAGCTCTCATTTCAAAGCAGCCTGAATTGCACCCATCTCTCCACTTGCACTGCAATTCCACCAAAATGAACTAATGATCTATAGCTCTGCTGACCCATTCTCCTAAAAACGTGTGTGGCTGCCCGTGTATCTGACAGAAAACGTGTTGTGTTTGTCCCCACAGCCTGCTGGGTTTGTTTCCAGGGCTCAAAGACATGATTACAATTCTGTCCTGGTGCCTGGGTTGGGTTTTTAGAGGTGAGTGAGACAGGGAAGCTCCCGAGGAGGTGGAGAGCCTTGCAATGGGAGCTCTGTAATCCTTTGATTACACAGCTGGGCCTGACATGCCACTGAACAGCACTTTAGGAGCAAGCAGTTAATGTAGCTTTTCCATGGAATATTTATTAATTTATGTTACACCTGGTTTGCAGCAGCTGTTGGACGTGGCTTGTAAGCTTTAGTTTCGAGGAGCATCCTTGGAGGGAAGATAAGCAGGTGATGCCTTGCAAGAGAAAACAGAAGGAAAATTATTGTCCTGGTGGGTACTGGGGGCTGCTGGCAGTGAGGAGGAGAGACCTGAGGAGGTGGTGGATGTGAACAGGAGTGAGGGACCCTTGGCACTCTGTCCCACCTCCTCTGTCCCCTCTGGTGGACACCAGAGCACACCAGAGGTCACAGGACAGAATCTCACACTGGTTTGTGTGGGAAGGGAAACTTGAAGCTCATCCAGTCCCAACCCTGTCACCTTCCACTGTCCCAGGTTGCCCCAAACCCATCCAGCCTGGCCTTGGACACTGCCAGGGATCCAGGGGCAGCCACAGCTTCTCTGTGCCAGCTCCTCCCCACTCTCACAGGGAACAATTCTTCCCAAAATCCCATCCATCCCTGCCATTTGTCACTTTGAAGCCATTCCCTGTGTCCTGTCCCTCCATCCTTTATCCACAATCCCTCTCCAGCTCTCCTGGAGCCCCTTCAGGCTCTGGAAGGGCTCTGAGCTCTCCCTGGAACCTTCCCCACTCTCAGCCCTTCCTGACAGGGCTGATGCTCCAGCCCTCTGATTGCTCCATCCTGGAGCACCTCTCCTGCATCAGCCCTCCAACCCCACCCCACTGCCTCTTCTCATTCCAGATCCATCTTCCTCCACCTCCCACAGCAGCCTGCATCACTTTATCCCAAACCTCAGCACCTGGCTGCTGATTTCCCTCTGACCTTGCCACAAATGAGGGGGCCCAGCTCAACTCCAGACACATTTTTGGAGCTGCTGGTGGTGTGAACCTTCCCCTGTTGGTTTGCTGACAGCAGCCACAGCCCCATCAGGGTTGGGGTGATGGGGACACCCTGCCCCCTGTGCCATGGGTTTCCTTGGAAATCAACCCAATCCTGTGGAGGACTGGTGTGGCAAGGAAGCAACCCAGGCTTTTATTAGTTTGTATACCAAGCAGCACCAAATACACACTCAATATTCTAAAACTTACTATGCCATCATTTACTCACCAAATAAACACAGCATTTTGTAAATAAATGAGGGGTTTAGGTCAAATCTGTGTCTAAGGTGGGTTGTTCCTCACTATAAAAGGTGCAGCTCTGTACCTAAATAGCAAAATACTCAAAAGTGACATTTTCCATTTGCTTCACTTCTTCCAGTATGAAAAATTAAGTTTCACAAGGAGTTATTTTTTTCCTGTAGAAAAAAACCTTGATTTTCAGTGTGGGTGAATGTACCCTGCTATCTAACCATAAAATTAGAAAAACTGATGAGAGTGAAAAAGGCTTTTGTATTATTGTATTTTACCCTGGGGTTGCATTTATTGGTGTTTGGCTTAAACAAGTGTAAGTTAGACTGGTGATTTCTCAGGATTGCATGGAATGGAGGGAAGGTCATTTCTTTCAAATAAGTCATTGAGTTACAGGTGAGTTTGAGCTGAGGTCAGACAAGAGTGAAGATAAAATGTAAAGTTCAAAGTCATACAGAGGAAACAAGATAAGGCTGCTGTGAAAAATGAAAAACTCTGCAAGATACAAAGGCCAAAAAAAAAAAAGAAATGTGTACTTGGGAGATGGAAGAAGCCTTGTAGTGCTGAAAGAGTGCAGCACATGGATGTGAGTTTGTAATATTGGATGGTTTGCCCAATTTCAGCCCTTGGAAGAGTGTTGAGAAAAAGCACTTAATTAAAGTGCTTCAGAACTGGCACCAAATGAGTGGTGAGATACCAACAAATAGGAGAGACCTCAGAAAAAAAAAAAAAAAGTAGCAGAAATCAGGACTCTGGAAGGTTTTGCCCATAATTTGGAGGAAATGTAAGAGCCCAGTGTCAATCTTGCTGTGCCTAAATTGGGATATAATGGTCTGAGTGCCAGAATTTATTAATCCAAAGAGAAAGGACTCTCTGAGTGGTGCAGCCAGGTTTGTCTGTGTGAAGCTAGAAATAGGAGGAAATAGAGAAGGATGGTTTAATAGTTTATTAGGAGAATGTATCACATAATGAGATGGGTTTGCCTGCAGGCCCAGCTCCTCACTGGGGAGCTCCATCTCCTGAAAATTCTTTAACAGCTCTTAAAACCAACAATTCCTTTGCAAGCCTATCAAATACCTTATCTAACATTCCTTCCCAGCCTCTTTGATTTGGGCTACTCTTTAGTTGTAATTTGTCTTTTTTTTTTTTTTTTTTTTTTTTTTTTAGGTCTGCAGATACTAGATAATGTTAAACAGATATTGGTAATGTTAAATAAATTAGATGGATAATGGATCTCAGATTTTTGAGTTCATAGTTTCATAGATGCATTTCACTGGGTTAGGCTGGTGATTGGGCTCCTGCTCTTGTCTTCCACCCCTTCCTGGTGTATTTTTAGAGCTCATCCTTGGGATTGCTGAAGGCTGAGGCCATTTCTAGAAAGGATTTTGGGTGCTGCTGTTGCAGTGGAAGAGGAGCAGGTTTTGAACGTGTCCATCAGGGTTTTGAGTTCATTCCCAGGTAATTCCAGGGAAGGAATACTGGCTCACAGTGTAAGATTCACACCTTCAGGATCAGGGATGCTCTGCCTGCTCTGTGTCTCCCTGGAGCTCGGGCCTGGGATAACACTGAGACATCTGGGTTGGAACTGCATCTATTGCAAGCCATAAAAATTCAGATAAAAACCCTGCTGCGCATTAAAGGCTGCCAATAGAAACTGCACCACGAGATGTAGTGATGGGCTCTTAATTTAAGGAGACAAAAACATGTTCTTGAGCACTCCAGCATGGAGTACTACAGCTTTATGCCCTGAGCAACTCATTGGAGCTGTTCGTAAAGTAAATAATTTAGATGAAAAGTTTCATCAATTATAAAGCTCTGAAAACAGTTTCTCAGGTTGAGGATTAACTTGCCTGGGGATCAGATGAGGATAAATCAGAACAAAACCACTATTGCACTTGACATTTAGTATTAGAATTACTTTGCAAAGCTATTTATACCATCTTTAAAACAAGAAATGAGATGTGAGAGGTGAGCAGAAGGGAAGAGTGGAACCTGAGCTGATCTTCTCATTGAGGAAAAAGGAAATCAAAATTTGTCTGACATCAGGTGATTTTAAGTAGGGAAGCTTTTAACCCTTCAGAGTAGATCTTTGAGCATTGCTGAGGAGAACAGCAAAATGAAAAACACACAGCAGAGTAAATGCAGTCTAGATTGGTATCCATGGAAATCCCATGTGGATTTATCTGGCATTAGGCTAGAGCAGAGTAATTCACCTTTTGGGTTTCACTGGTGTGAGTGAGAGCAGATTTTTGTGGGAGTGGGAGCAGTTTTCCAGTTGTTTTGAATTTTCCAGTTGTTTTGGAGGAATTCAGAGCCCTCTGCTCCCCAAGAGTGTGGCAAGGCTGGAAAATCTGGGAAAACCTCCAGAGCTTGTCAGGGAGCAGCTTTTACCTGGAGTCAATAACTCAGGTGGGCTCCACTCACCTGCTGCTCATTCCTGCTGCAGCTGTAAAAATTGAGATTCTCCTGGTTTAGCACCAGAGTTAGAATGCTGCAGTAACCCATTTTGGTGTAATACAGGGGAATGCATAAAAAGCCTCTGCTGAGTTTTGATAGTGTTTTCCTTTAATGATGCCCATTAACTGGGTGTAGTCATCTCTCCAGTTTTCCATTTTTTTTTTGTCTTGCTATGCTGGTACATTGGATAATAAATGGGGAAAAAAAAAGCCCTAAAAATATGCTGTGAAAATGCTGATAAATATATAAATACCAACAGTATATATTTTTGACTATTACAATTCCTACAATCTAAAGCTTCCCAAAACTGCAAAATGAACAGGCACTTTATGACAAATAATATTTATGCATTAAAAACATGTCTGTTACTGAAACAAGAATATCCCATCCATCATCACTAAATATTTTACAGTGCAGAACTTTAATACCCTCCTTTCTTGTATTTTGAAAGATAGCAAATAACTCCAGAATAGCAAGTATCATTAAGTTGCATTTAACAAAAAAACTTGGAAGGTTTCAAATGAGATAACACAAATGCTGAGTTCATTGCAAACAGCAATTCTCTGGATGAACTCTGGTTTCATTAAACTCACTGAAATGTCTTCCTGCTGACTTCAGCACGCCAGCATTTCGAAAAAATAAATTGAAATGGGATCTTTAAAAGTTTTCTTCTTGATGAGTGGCTGGAGCTAAAGCCATTCAGCTGTGCTTCTCTGTGCATGTGTTATTTAGCTCAGCCAGGAGGTCTCGAGGTGAAGATAATGTCTGGTGGGGATGAGGGAATGTGAGCAGGAAATAATATTTCTCTTTGAAATAATCCATCAGTAGCTGTGCTATCCCAGAGGCCCCTTTTTATGGAGACCCTGCAGATGTGGAGCCCCCTTTCAGAGCTGAGGGAAGCCAACCATGCAGGTGGACATTCCTCCTAAGGATATTTAAGTCTTAAAAGTGATGGAAAAGCCCCAAAGTCCAGCTCTTTATTTATGGCAGGGTGCAGCAGTGCAGCCTTCAGACATGGCTTTGGGGACATTTTTAGCTTTGTCCTTTTGGCATCAGGGGGTTTCTATGCAGCAATTGAATAGGAGGAAGGAATTAATTTGATTTAGCCATGTCAAGCTGAAAATGAAGTTCCTTCTTGCACATCCTTCGAGGAACTCTCAATGGTCTGGATTTAGCTGCCATCCGCTCCATTTTTGCTGGAATATTTTTGGACTTCCTCTGCTGATAAATATTTAGAGTCTGTTTATCTTTCATCTCATTTCTGTTACATAGTGCTTACAGATTTCTTTTCCCCCCCATAAATACTTATTACTGCAGAAATTGGTGTTGCAAGCCTTGATATTGCAGTGCCAGCAATTCTGTAATTTTAATTGAGGCTGGCTGACAGTACTTCTATTAATTATCCAGGAGAGGCTTATGGCTTTCTAAAAGAGAAGTGTATTTCTGGCTGGAGGAGTTTGAAGGGGAGTTGTAATTGCTTTATGTCTGGAGTGCAGGTTTAGGTGCAGGAGGCTTGGCTGGATTAGATGTGGCCATTGCTGAGGATCAATAAAGCATGAAAAGGGGGAAAGCTGTTTCAAATTTGTAAAAGTTGTAGCCAGCAGGATGCTGCTAAGCTCAGAATGAAAAAATGCAGCTGTTTCTTTTGGGTTTATTTAAAATCAGTGAAAGACAATTCAGAGAGATCTGAGTTGATATTAATTACTTTGAGCATGTGACTAATTGGAGCAGGTTAAGGATTTCCTTCAAAAAATTCTGCAGAGCCTTTTCTAATAGCCTGGCTCTATGTAATTCTCACTGGTGCTGCCCAGCTAAATCTTAGTGCTCTTTTCCTGTGCCTTCCAAATTCCTGTGTGAAGTTGTGTTTTTCCTAATGTGAATATGACAGTCCCACTTTAATTGGATAACAGCAGTTGTCACCCTGCAAGAGGGATTGTGATGCCCAGGGGCCTCAGAAGTATCTGTGTGAAAATAAATAAATAAAACATCTAAAAAGCTTTGCTAAGAAGCAGTAAATTTAAAAATTGATTTGGTTAACAGCATTGAAATTAGGTGCCTTATTCTATTACAGCTTAAAGCCACCAGATGTCACTTATTTTGTGCACCACTGTTCTGGGGAGAAGCATGCCCTTGGCATGGAAAATATTAAAAAAAAAATGCAACTTACTGTAAGTGGCTTTGTTTCTGTTTGTGTTCCCAATTGGAAACTGTCTTCCTTGATAAATATTTTCATCTTAAAATAGATCATTTAAACTCATTTTTCACAGATCAGACAGACTTGTATTTTTTATGAACCTTAAATGTCAGCAGTGCCATTTTGAGATCCAGTCTTTAAGAAAATAATTAATAAGCTTAGTCCATTTTCAGAAGGGGAAATGTAAATTTTACAGATAGGACAGTTTTTTGTTATGAACTCTTCTAGCATTAAAGATGGCTCACACAGATATTCATCTGCAGCCAAGTTGAAAGCAGTGAGAGGAGTTTTAAAGTCATACAGAAGGTGGAAATCCTTGTGGAGAGGGAGAGGAATACTTCTGAAATCAGAGAGTTCATCCTCAGGGTTTAAAGGAGCAGGGCAGCAAAGGTAGAGGGGGATGTCACCACAAAAAAAACCAACCCTTGGTGCCCAGTGCAAAGCTGGATTTCCTGGCTTGGGTGGGCATGGCCAGGGAGCTGGAGGAGGTGACAATTGCTCCCAGTGAGAGCCAGCAAAGGGCTCCTGCTGCTGCCTGTGTGTCCTGCTCCAGTGGCCTTTCCCTCCCATCATCAGAGATGCCAAATTGAGAGGTGCAGGCTCCCTTTCTGCTCCTTGCTAACATAACCCTCATGCTCTTTCATTTTTTTGGCCTGTACTCAAAGGGCAGAGCCATTAAAAAGAGGAAATTTAATTTTCTGGACTTGAAGCAGAAAGGCAGAAAATGGAGTGCTTTCCTGAAGGGCAATGATTAGTGATTTTTTTTTTTTTTTTTTTTTACCCCTGTAGTACTATAGTTTGTTTTTACATTTTAAATATGTCTTCTCCCTCAGATTCCAGCTTGGGGTGGAGTCCTTCTCACTGTGTGGATCTCAGGCAGGTTGGAGGATGTAAACCCACAGCTCTGAGTGAATGATGTGAGAGCTGCTCTCCAAATAATTTTCCATTCCAGTCCTCAGGAGTGGCTGTGCTGAAAGGCTGCCTGCCTTCATTTTTCATCTGAGGTGAAAAATGTACTCTGGCATGGCATTCTCTAGCTGGAGGCAGAGTACATGACACATTTCCCCTCCCTTCTTCCTCTGTGCCTGAGCAAAAATAGAGGTGAGCAAAACACTCCTTAACTAATAGAAACAGTGTTGGCTTCTGAATGCACAAATTTGTATTTTAGCACCTTGTATGAAACCAATTAGATTAATGAGGGCTCCAGTTCTTAACTGGGAGTTGTTTATGACAGGGAGGGTTTCATTTCCTACTGCAGGTCTTGCACCATTGCTCCTGAAAATGCCATCTGCCAGCTCTGGCCCCAAAAATGTTCCCTGCCTCTATTGTGCAGGGAGATTCTGGCACAGCTCAGGGATGGGGAGTGTGATTGCAGCTTGGGAAGATGGGAAAATTCACTTTCTCTGTCTGTTGAGCTTATGAAAGGCTGAAATTCATTCTGTTTAATGTGGTTACTGGGAGAAAGTCAGAGAGTCAATGCTGTCTGCCTTAGATGGCTTATTTAGAAATTGGATTGCTGGTGGCATTCTGTCTTGTGTAACACATATCTGAATTTCATTCAAAATCCCTCAATTCCCAGGTAATGGGATTCTGGATGGTGACTTAGGAGAGCTAGGTTTTTCTTGGATTTGTACCTTTTTATTCCAAATGATATTACAGGTGACACATGTCAGAACTCTGTCCTTTTGTCACCCAGGGATGGAGAAGCACCTTGGAAAAGCACTCTGAGGTCTGATGTTGGGATTTACACACCCTTTCTGGACCTTGACCAAACCCCAAGACAGGTTTGAGTTCAATCTGAGACTCCTGTGCATGGCATGAATGGTCACAACTGCATTTTCTCATTTAATTAGTTTTAACCTTGGGCAGAAGAATCTCTGTAAAAACACTGATAAAATAATACACATTGTATTTAAATGTCCTTGTTGGGATAAAACATTTTGTCTGATCCAGATCAGTTTTGTTGGCCCTATAGAAGTAACCTAAAGGAGGAATAATAAGAATAACATCAAATGCAAGTTTTCATATGCTTAAAAAAACCCACCCATATAATTGTATATGATTTTCTACTATTCTCAAAGTCTAATTTAAACCACTGAGCCATGCAGTAAAGAAACTGAGGTGTGTTATCAGCATATGATTTATTTTTTCACTTAATGAGAAGAACTGTGATTTTTTAAAGTTTATAGATTATTCTGAACTTCTGCAGTCACTTACTTTGATTAAAAATGGTTTGGATGCTGAAGGCATTTTCCAGGATTTAAACATGCAGGAAAAACTGCAAATTAAATCAAATGATCAGCGGTGAGACTTCTTTCTCTCCTGCACCAAGGATGATGCTCTAGAATTCCTAATTTTCCACATACTGGTGAAGTAACTGCTGTAAAAGGAGCAGGGCTTGGTTATTCACATGGAAAAACTAGAAAAACTAGAAAAAATAGAGGCACAGAGTGGTTTGGGTTGGAAGGGACTTTAAAGCTTCGTCTCATTCCAGCCCTTCCAGGCTGCTCCAAACCTCGTCCAACATTTCATTTTAATGCAGAGAACCCATCCCTGGGTGCTTCCCTTGTGGAATCTGGTCAGGAGCTGCTCTCCTCCAGCACAGGGGAGATGCACCAGGGCATCACCACACTCCAGATGCCACCAGCACAGAGATGAGCTGCTGGGACAGTTCTTTGGCCAGAGGGTGGAGGTTTCCATGGCAGTGGCACCACAGCAGCTCACGATGCAAAAACTCAACCAAAACAACCAATTTGGGCTCAGTCTCAGGAGGGCTCTCCCAGCTGGGTCACTGTGTGAGTGTGGTTTAGTGGTGAAGGCAGCAGCTTGAGGCTGATGGTTGGGCTCAGTGATTTTAGGGATTTTCCAGCTTTTACAATTCCCTGATCAGGCTGCTGCATTCACTCTGGAGCTGCTGAAGGCAGAGCTCTGGGCTGTGGGCAGTGCTGCTCTTTGGATGTCTCCTGTAGAGGACACAAAGCAGGGTGGAGGGGCTGCAGTGCCCAGAACTCCAGCCCAGCTGCTGAGTCACATTCCCAAAGATTTGATGGAATATGTGGCATTTCTTGGCATTTTGTTGCAGGCTGCTGTCTCTAGCTCTGGGCATGGAGTGATCTTTGCAGGAGACAATGATGGATGGAGCTTGTGGTGGCACCTGCTGTGCTTTTTAAACATCATTCTTGAGGGTGGAAAGTGTTAAGGAAGCACAGGGCAGCTTGTACCATGCCTTATTCCCAAAACCAGACAGCTCCTTCTGGTGCCCACTGAAAAGTAACTCAATGGCATCAGTGATGGGGCAGCTGAGGACAGAGCTGGTTCTCACATTTCTCTGGATCTGAGGCACCAACACCAGTGTTCCTCTTGCAGCTTGAGGCACCAGTTGGGCTGAGCTCTTCTGCTGGCCAATAAAGCCTTTTTCTCTGCATATAATATGCATATTTTATTAATCATTGTTTCATGATGGCCAGGTGTCACTTTTGAGAAATGAATATTGCATTTCTTGAAGCTTGAGTCCTCACTTACCTGATAGAGCTTTAGGGGTTTTCCTTAGTGTTGTTATTTAGGTTATATAGCAGTGCTTAGAAGGAATAAATGGACTTGGAAGCCATCTCTTCCAGCCTAAGACATCCCAGGAAGATTTTATGTCAGTGTAGTCCTTGCTGCAGAAATGGATTAAGGAATTTCTAATTTATTTCCTATTAAAATCATCCCCTCCAAATGTATCTGTATACTCTTGGTGCCATCTTAATCTCCTGCATGTTTGAGAGCTCTGAATGCATTAACAGCCCAAACCAAGTTATTACATTAATCTCATGAAATCAAAGATTCATATCTTTGACTCAAGGCAAACACCATCAGCAACAGAGAAATTTAGCAGATGGAAATGCATTTCAAACTTGAGAGGCATTTTTGCTGGAGATTTTTTTTGTTAGATATGTTAATTCTGCTAAAGTTGGAGTTTGTAAGTTCCTGTAAAGTATTTTGTGGGGTTTATTCTGGAGATGCTTTTAGTTCTTTGCAGTTTTTTATAATGTTAACACAGTTTCAATCTTTCTGCATTAGAAGCTGAGCTTTTTGGGTTATCATTAACAGTCATGCATCTGTTCTTGAAAGTCTGGCTGTCAACTGCAGTTGATGGAATCTGTGTCACTTCAGATTCCTTGTGTGATTTGCCTCAGTAAAGATTTATTTCAAGCAGAGGAACCTGAGCTCAGAACTCATCTTGGTGCCATTTCAGCTGCAGTGTCCTGTACCTGCCCTGTGTCCTCCTCTATTTGTCTGGAACCAAATACATCAACAAGCACTGCTGCTTAAAAATAAAACCTCATTTTGCCTCCCACTGTTCACTTTTGTGCTCTGCTGCCTCCAGGGACGTGGGGATTTTTCATGGGAGCGAGAGGTTTCTGGCTGGAGCAGAGCATTTGGGAGCAGCTCCCTTTTTCCTTACAACTCTGGGCTGTCTCAGGAGATGCTCTGAGCAGATCTTGGAGAATCCTGGTCCCAGGCATCCCTGTGTAGCTCCCAAAAGGTGTTCAGGTAGGGATCAGTAAAGATCTGAGTAAGGCACTTGTGCCATCCATCAAGGGTGGGCTTTGTCTTCTCCATTTCTCACTTCAAAACCTTAAAAAGTGAATTTTGACCCCTCTGCAGTTGGAGCAGAGGGAGAGTGGAAGGTTAGTTTGGGACACTTTCCCAATAACAGAAGTCAAGTAATTAACATATCCATTGGAAAAAAAAAAAAAAAAAGTCTCTTGGAGCATTTGCCTTGGGTTTCCTCAAATAAAGACCATCTAGTTTGCTAAGCTAAATGTTGTCTTTATGCTGCAGAAAATGTTGCAGAAGAGGCTGGGTGTGAGGGGGTGCATGCCAAATTTCTCTTGGTACATTCATCATTATGCAGAGTTGGGGTTTTGGTTTGCTTTTCTAATTTCTTTTTCCCCTTGGTTTCTTTTCATGGAGATTGAGTAAAGAACACTCTCAGATTTTTATCTTGTTTATTTACAATCTGGAGGCAGCTAAGCAGAGTGTAAGGCATGAAAAGGTATTTGTGGTTGTGTTATTTCCAAGTGGAAAACAAGCACACTGAAGCCAACCACGGGGGAAACCTGCAGGAACAGAGAGTCAAGTCAAGGAGTCAATGGTTCAGTGGCTGAGGAACAGATTTTCTTATTATTGTCCTGAATATTACAATATTAATTCACTGGGTTCCATATGTAGAATGGAATTTTTTCCCTTTTGTTATGACTGTTGTGAACTGGGAGCTTTGTGCAGTTGCAAGATTCCTGGGCTGGATTTTGCTGTTATGAGAACAGCATCAAGAGCTGTGACATTCCTGAGAGGCTGGTGACAGAGTGCAGCACATCCCCTCTCCTGCACTGGTGGAAATCAGTAAGTTGAGATGTTTGAACTCCTTTGAAACTTGTGATAGAAGTGCTGTTCTTTAGGTGTGATGACGTGAAGACAGGAGAGGACAATCATGAGAGTTCAATCCATTATCAAATGGGTTTAGGTTCCACATCAAGAGTGTGCTCTGCCAACCACACAGGCCACAAAGCCCGGGGTGTAGAGCTGCAGAAATGTCTTCAGAATGGTGGGATCTTATAAACTGTTTAATAAAAATTTATTTTTGTGTAGTTAAAAAGCACAAACTACAGAGGAGTGAGTGATGGAGCCCAAGCCTTTGATGAAACACTTAGGAATAGTGGTGGGAGACTTTGGAAGTAAATGTTGCTTGACTTCTGCAGAATAAACACTTTCCTAGGAAGCTGGAAGCAGGATAATGATATTATATCAAAAAGGTTTTGCTTAATTAGGTGTAGCCAGCAGTTACCTGTGAGAATTTTATCTGGTGATATTGTAGAGATAACTAATTAGAAATTTCTTGAGAATGCTTAGAGATTTCTTGGGTTTTCTACTTTGGGCTCTGAGTCTGCTTCACTTTGTAATAAACAAAGTGGTTTCCTGGTTAATGGGCTGAGGTTTATCTGATGTGTCTCTGCTTAAAGAATTAAAGTTGTTGAACATTTAGAAAAGTTACTACTAAGCTTGGAACAGAGTTGGGTTTTTTTTAAAGCACAAACAAAGCCCCAGTTGTGATTTGGCATCAATGAATAGTTTGAGTTGAGTAATTTTTGTTTGAATTTACAAGAAACTTTAATGACAGACTCTAATGCTGAGTTTGTCTTTTCAGGATGCAGCTGTGTATGTTTCCTTTCACCCACTCAGCACTAGATGAAAGATGAAATGCCCTATTCATGAAAAAGCACTTACATGGTACTTATGTACAGATGAGATATGTTTTTCCATCCGTTTCAATGCATGTCTCACAGAGAAGGTACCCTATATGAGTCACAACAAAAAGAATTCAGATGACTCTGTTAAGATAGTAAAGTTTATGGAGAAAATTCAGCTTGGGGGTGGAGGAAAATCCCTTCTCAGCCACTAAAAATCAAATGAGCAGCTGCGAGCATTTGCATTGCTCTAGAATTGCAATAACTGTATTGTGTTCAAAGCAAAGTTGAGCCACTTGTAGAGTGGATCCCCTTTCAGAAAAACTGCTTATATATGAAGTGTGAAGGTGTATCAGATGAATTCTGGTAGATACCATTTGGTTGCATTGTTGCATGCAAAACCATTTCACCACAGCATGAGATAAACAGGCACCGAAGGCATTACGTGATGCAAATTCTATTTATTCCACACAATGTTATTCATCTCTCAAAAGCAGCCTTAAATTAGCAGCTGATCTCTCACAGCCCACAGGAATTAGCAATTTGTGCTGCATACCCCTTGCAAAGTGGCAGAAAGTATTAGAGATCAGATGGTGGAGGGAATATGTTCCTCCCTTCAAATCAACCTGAGGTAGCAGCTGCTGAAATCGAGGAAAGTCAAATGTGTAAAAGGAACAGGATGGTAGTCAGAGTAACTCATAACTGTGAGTTATGCCCACTGCTTTGCAGCATGTCAAGGCTGAAAATACTTGGCAGGACGTTGGAAATACTCTCAGAACATTTTTCCCCCACGTGCTGGTTCTGGACCAGTAATCAATGCAAGAGACAAAGAGCTGGGCTTAAAATAACCCTTCAGCACTGACAGATCCCTCCTGCAAATCCAAAATTCCAAGTGTGCTACACCAGCTCTCACTGGCTGTGAAGGTTTATTTCCTTTTGCACAGTGAAGTGATTCCACTATCCCTGTCCAACCTGGCCCTGAACACTTCCAGGGATGGGGAATCCACAATTTTTGTTGTGTTCAGGTAGAGCAATGAAATCACTCTGCTGTCCTCACCTATCTGAGCTCTGCATCGAGGGAAAACCTGGTACCTCTGCTGAGTAAGTTGCTCCAGAAGAGCTGTTTGAGTAAATTGGAGCAATATCTTTGCAGAGAGTCAATGAAGCAGCCTTGGGAGCCTGAAATCAAACAGGATTCACAGTGGATAGAGAGAAACAGGTAACTACAAAACAGCTGGGTTTGAGATGTGAGCTCTGTCAATACCAGAGCAATTCTTTGCCTCGGGCTTTTTCTGAAGATAAACACTCATTTATTTCTGATTACAGCCTGGCTGCAGGGCTTATGAGAGCTGTATTTAGAGATGATATTTTTTTCCCTCTTGCCAACCCCCAAACCTCTTCAGTTTGTTGGATAAAAATAACTGCAGTGAAAGAGCTTCATAACAGATTCAGCCTTGGTGCTCTGTGGTTCCCCTTGCACTCACACACAGAACGGGGATCTGGCTGATTTGTGGGCTGAGAGTGGGATGTATTCCTTGAAAGAGCAGGCAGGTAAGAATTTCTATTGTTGTAAATTATCCTGATGTCCTGTGTTAGAAATGAAACTTCAGCAGCTGTTTGGTCTTATTAGCAATGCAATACAAACATTTATGGCAAGACCAGCCTTATCACATTCACTTCCTGCACCTGAAGTTGCATTTCAGGTGATCCATGTCCCTTCCCAGGGAGCTCTTTGTTGTTGGTTTTGTGGGTTTTTTTCTTTTCTTTTTTTTCAGTATGATAAAAGAAAGTACATAGGGCAAATTTAGCCAGAACAATTCTCACGGATATTAATTCATTGCATGAATTGTTTGACCTTTTACATCTATCTTTATCTTATTTTGGTATTGGTGTCTCTCTGGACATTTAAGTAGATGCACTTTTTCTTAGGAAGTGGTAAAAATTAACTCCCAGTGGCAGCATCATCCTGGCTCTTGGTGAATTGGTCATTTTAATGAGGGACTGGCTGCTTTTTGTTAAATAGATGCAATTTCTGGCTGTGTTCTGAATGTCAGAACTTTCTAATCTAGCTCCAGATTTTTGGGAGAGGAATGTGTGAGCCCCACAGGATGGGTGCATTGGTTTATCCTTGTTTCCATGGAAGGACCCCCAGGATTGTGTGGGGAATATTGGGAGGCTGCTCACAGTTACTACGAGGATTGAAAATAAAGACACTGAACTTCAACCATGCAGAATGATTTCTGAAAGTGGATTAAAGTGGCTTTTTGTGAGAAGAAATGCACTGGAGTAATTTATGTAAAGACACAGTTTTTTTTTTCCCTACAGTGTGCAACTCTTTCATATTCAATATAAACCTGTCAGTGATTCTGTGGCAAGGCACTGTGTGAGATGAATAGGAACTAAGGGAAGGGAAAAGATGAATTGCTGGAGCTGTTGCACATCGTAGGCAGCAAGTTTTGATCAGGAGTTGAGAAGCCAGTGTGTACTGCAGGCAAAATCCTGCTCCAAACATCCTCAGGAATGGATGAGAACAGCACTCTGCTGCATGTTGGTACAAGAGGGAGGATTTGAACACATTGATGGGAGCTCTGCCCTGGCACAGCAGCTCCAGGCTTGTGCTGCCACAGGTTGGGTGGCTGCTGCTGGTGTTTTTGGGTTTTTTTTTTTTTTTGGACCTGTATTTCTGGAGAAATTGCTGATTTTTGGTTCTATTTTATTTCCCTGCCTGCAATTTTTATTCTGCAAAAAAAAAAAAAAGATGAATCTGATTTAGACTGACATAAATCAGATACAATGGAAAGAAGGAGCACTGAAGTAATTAAATATAATTAGTAGGCTGTGTTTTTTTCCTGCTGAAAAATGCTTTAATTTAAAAATGGGTAATACAGAGTTTTGTTATTTTGAGGCAGACCAAACAAACACATCAGAACATGTGGCTGTGGCATGTTAGGAGTGCAAGGAACTGGATCTTGGTAATTTCCAGGAACTTGCTCAAGACTTCAAGTGCAATAACAGGTTTCTGGGGGAGGGCATGACCCTGCTGTCACTGATCCAGGTCAGGGAGCTCCCCTTCCCAATCCCCACTCTTTTTTTCCTTGCTTCCAAGAATAATCAGTTTATGCAGGCAGTGTTTATGCCCTAACTGAGTGGTGATTCAAGCTCAGTAACTATTTCCTGCAGCCCAAATAATGGGAGTCATCCTTATGTGATTGAAATGACTACTCTTATGCTGATTTTAGGGGACTCAGCTGATTTATTTATTTATTTATTTATTTATTTGCATGTGGAGCACAGAATTTGTTCCATTCTCACATTTTATTTGGAAGTGTATGGATGAGGAAGGAGCAGATTGTGTTTGGATTAGATTGTCAGAAAGAAACCAGCTGGGTTATGGAAGAAGCCACTGTTGTTTTTTAGGCAGGATTGCTGATTCAGTGGTGGTTCAGGAGGTTTTCTTTGGCTTTAAAAGGCCATGAAATGGATTCTTTGAAGAAAATTTTAGACTTGAACAAATGTTCAGCAGTTGTTCAACAGGTTGTGTGTGTGACCATGGCCACCTATTCTTGCTTTTAGGATGTACCAGTTTTCCAGCTGATTGCTTTGAAAATGGTTCTGTGGGTTTATACAGCACCTTGGGAGTTGCATTTATTGATGATTCTTTAAAAATTAGGAGGTTTAAGTAAATAAAGGAGCTTTACATAACTTCAGTCTGCAGGAGGTTGCTGTGCTTTGTAATGAGTCCTGTGGCTTTTCTAAATCACTGTAATTGCTTTTTGCTTGTTCTTATTGTTTTGTTTTGGGTTTTTTTCCCCCTCTTTTTGCCAGAAGTTTGCAGAGGTCAATGATTCATGATCCTCTTTTTATTGACATATCATCTTTCTGGCATCTTTCTGATTTCTCTGAGGTAAATAGATGGGAGTTCAGGCAAAGTTTATTTCCAAAAATGTTAACTTGAGGAGCCAAACGTGTCCAAGTAGCAGGAGAGAGAAAATCTACGATTATTTCTCTCTTTTCCTTGCATAATGCTCTTTCTTTTTAAATTTAGTTTAGATTTTATTACTTCTACTGGAGTATTTTTTATTGAAATGGTACAACCTGCCCACTCACAGGATGAACTTCCTCCTGCTGTACAAATACTTCACTACCCTTGTACAAATACTTTATGTTGTTTGTGTGCTGCCTGTAGTCTGCTTCAGTTATAACCATTTCCAGTAAGCTTAATAGCTAAAATATATCTGTAACTGTAAGGTTTTGCAGGTTTTTTGTGTTCAGAGGTCATAAATGAAGCATGAAGCTCATGCATGAGCTGAAGAATTGCTGTTGGACATGGACAGTGCTGCACTGAGTAACAGAAGAGTGGAAAAGGAATTACATGGTTGTGCTGCTTTGCTACTAAATATTGTTGGGCTTTTCCTTTCCATATGGAAATGTTAGGAGGATTTCACTCCACCAGCCTCACTTTGCCCTTTCATGTTTCCATTCCTCTTGATGTGAGTCATGGAAAGTTCATCATGGTGTGACTGTGGGCAGCCTTTCCCTTCCAGAGCTCCATCCCTCTGTGGCTAATGACAGCCTTGTCTGCACAGGAGCTTTCCAGAGGGAAAAACTTCCACAGGGAAGTTCATTTCTGGAGTGTTCATGGAGGGTGTGGGATCAGCTTTGCTCTGGGATTTCAAAAAACATCAGCAGTGCAAGCTGAGAACTTGATTTAAACAAACCTTCCTGATCTGGCAGGGAAGGCACTTAGGCAGAAGGAATATTTATCCAGATTAGTGGAAACAATTAGGAGACTATGGATAAAATAACATAGCTGTTACTCTAAGAATGGCATTAGGTATATTAAATTAGGAGCAATGTGATGTTACTGGCCAGATGATTCAGCAGTATTATCTTTAGTCTAATCTTTTGTTTGGGTATTTTTTTGATAAAAGTGTTTATCCTTAATTTTATAACATCTGTAGCTTTTCAATTAGGCTTCATCCCATCTAATCTGAGACCTGGATTATTTTTGGTGGATTATTTTCTCACTTGTCTCAGACATCCATATTTTAGGTTGTGACCTGTCCATCAGGACAAATTAAAATGAAATCTTCAATTATATTCTGTGAAGGGAGGAAACAAAGTGCTGTAGCTCCACTGACATAAACTCAGGGGAGCATTTATACCCCAGGGTGAGAAATGTGTTCCTGATGTACCTGAAATGTGTTTATAAGAGGTTAACAGCTACCTTTACATGTGGTGGCAGGAGAAGCTGACTGTGATTGGAAATAATGAGGCTACTGCAAAATTTAGCCCCAAAGAGCTCCAGCAAAAATTTGATTTATCTTTATTTGAAAGAGTTTTGAAAGAAAGGAAAGCATATTAAATATTAAGGAACTGGTGACCTGGAAAACAGGTCATACACATAAGGTGCAAAATCTGTTCAATGTTTTTCATCTTATTTGTAGAGGAGAATTTCAGCTACGTGACTGAGCATATGAAAGTAATTGCTTTTCATAGCCTGTTGGTCTCTTCTCCCAAGGGACAAGCACTAGGACAAGAGGAAATGGCCTCAAGTTGCATCAGCAGAAGTTTAGGTTGGATATTAGGGAAAATTTCTTCATCAAAAATGTTGCTGAGCACTGGAACTGCCCAGGGCAGTGGTGAAACCACCATCACTGGAGGGGTTTAAGAGCTTTAGTCCATGAAATTCCCTGATTCTGAGATTCCATGGCCATTTTGGTTGCAATCTTCCCTTACAATCCTTAAAGATGAGGGGGGGAAATTTATTAAATTCTTGTTTAATAGGAATAATATAGAATTTAAAATATTTTCTATACAGTCAACAAAATCCTTGTGGAGGATGAAAAATCTTGCGTGTTTGCTTTGAAGGGGAATGTCTCTTTTCACCCTCTCTGTGAGGTGAGAGGAGCCTGGCTGATTCTGTGTTTCCAGGGCTTTGGTGTGAGGCTAAGCCAGCTCAGCCTTTTGATTTTTTTGATTTTGTGGCTCCTGCCAGGCTCCTCTCCTGCATCCTGAGCCCCCAGCAGCCCCTCCTCTCATGGAATGCAGGGATTGCTCAGGGAAACTGGCATTAAAACATCTCACCTGTTTGCTATTAAGTTCTCTGTTGCATATAAATACCTTTGTTACCTTGAGCTGCTTCAGTTTGGAGCAAAGTCCTCTTGGCTTCAGTGGGAATATATTGAAATCTAAGAGAGCTTTTCCTTTTCTTCCCCCCCATTCCACTGTGTGTCATCTTGTATATCCACATTTCCTCCTTAGGCTATTCCCAGAGATCCTTATTTTTATGAGGAGGGCTGCTTTTGGCCAAGGAGCTTGCAAAGGTTGCTGTTGATTTCTGCTCTGTGGTTAGGGCTGGCACATGTTAATGTACAGCAGACAAATGCAGTATGGACGTGATCATAAATAATTCACCCTTCCCTCCAACAAGGGGAAATTACATGCTACATTATTCAATACACAAAGACACTGCTTGTTGTGTAAAGAGAGTAATTTTCTGCCAGTGAACAGCCCAGCAGCTTTGCAGCTAAAATATAAGGAGACACACATGGTTTATTACCAGCTGAAGCCTCATAGCCTTCCCTCTGCCTGCAATCCACATCCCTGTGCTCTCAGGAGTGGAATACAAAGAGGTGACGTGTGCTGATGGCTCTGGGAATGTTGGATGGAAGGAACAAAAACAAGGCACTGTAGATGTCTTGATTTCATGGGGTGAGTGAGGGAAATGAGGGCTGAGAGGAGATTCTGGTGAGCATCCTTCATGCCATGGTAAAATCTTAGGGAATGAGCTTATATCAAAAACTGCTTGGGAAAGAGGAGGGAGTGGCACCAGGGAATTGTGTTTCTTCACCTTTTTTGTGTTTCTTACAGTTTGGTTTTTTTATTTCATGAACGTGATGGTGGAAAGGCATGTAAAGTGGTGTTGGCAACTAGCAGTTATAAAAAAACAATGAGATCAATGTCTCTATCCTATTAGCTGAGTGATCTGTCATTGTCCTGTGATAGGTCACTAATTAAGCAGCCTGATGCAGTGCTTGTGCATGAGCTGGCAGAGTTATGGTGCAACTTTAAATCTCCCCTCATGACTGGTGTGATTAATATCTCAGTTTTACTGTAGCCTAAACATATTTCTATTTTTTCCTCCTTGTATCAGCTACCTGATAAACTATTTTCTTCACCTGTCAAAGCTGTAGTTAATATGGTTTTTCCTTGGCTTTGTAATATTTGTAGCAGATTTTCATGAGAAGTGTCTGCATCTGGGAAGGGTTCAATAAATTCCAGTCCATTTTTTTAACACACAAATGGACACAGGCTAGGACAGAGGAGGTTATGTGGTTTTTCTAAGGTCTTGTGGTCTGTATTCATTAATGTATTTCTGATTGCTCTTTTTAAAAAATGAGAATTGATGTCGAATACACAAAACCTGGCATTGATCCCATAAGGCTCTGTCAGATAAATCTGTTCAGTCAGTGTCACTGAGCAGGTTGCAGATCCCTGTTAGAAGAGGACTGGAAGATAAATTGATTTTTTTTTTTTTTTAATTATTTTAAATAGCCAGTGCATAGGAACTGGTCCATGAAAATAAACAGCAAGGAGGTGGAGAGCAGAGGTCTGGTAGGATACTGAGGTGGATGTCAAAGAGGAGTTCAGGGTAGAAGGATTGCATAAAACAAATGTATAGAACATGATAAATGTAATTGAAGTGATGCTGTAGGGTGGGTTTTGGTTACCAGATCTTTTCCAGGTACTGCTTTAACCTGGAGCCTCTTCTTTGTGCTTCTTTTTGAGAGGGGCTTTTTTCACCTTCCAGTTTTACCTTTTGTGATGAAGGCCCTCATCTCCATCCTCTTATTTAGAGGGTTTTTTGGGTTTTTTTTTTTTTTTTTTTTTTTTGTTTTGTTTTTTGTTTTTTTTTTTTTTTTTTTTTTTGTTTTTTGGTTTTTTTTGGGGTTTGTTTTTGGGGTTTTTTTTTGTATCTATCTCTGTTTTCATGACTTCCTCTATTGGGTGAGGATGCTGCCTGAATCTGCCCTGACACTGCCTCTGTCTCTGGCTCCCTTTGCTTCCTCTTTGAAAATGTTTGGTCAGGGTCTTATCTCTACCTGAAATATTTACTTGGGAAATGGAAACTTCTTCACTTCTTGTCAGGACTTCCCTTTCTTGCCCTCCTTCTCACCACCATTGGTGGTGTTTGGACAACCATCAAGGTCTTTCCAATCTTGGCTCCTTCCCATAGTTCCTCTTTCTCTTTTTGGGCATTTACTGGGGGGATATTTTATGTATTAGAAGGCATAAACTTTCTAGGTTTAAAATGACCCATATGAATTCGATTTAATATCTCTTGTTGCTCAAATTTCTGTCAAAATCATCACAGCTTTGCTCCTTTGGAGAAGTTTTTAAGACTGGTCTCTTTGAGAAGTCTTGCACTGAATTCTTTCCTTTTGGTTTAAATATAGTCAGTAATGATTATGCTGTGATTCCTGTCTGCCTCATCTGGCTTAGAGATTAAACTCATTAAGGAAATGAACTTTTTTTGGGGAGAAGGAAAGTATTTTGCAAATACTTTTGTTCAATATTTATCTAATTATTCTTGAGTCCCTGAGACACAGCCTACTTGCTCTGATTGCAGAATTCCTCCAATATGTGACAGTGGGAGAAACATCAGAATACAAATAATTTTTACAAAAGCACTTTGTCTCATACAAAAATGCAGCCAGAAGGATGATGATAAATGTGGGATATGAAGTGACTGCCCCATTTGATCAGGACACTTTGGTAGGAATGAACTAGGAGTTATTATCTACAACTATAGCAGTGTTGTTTAAGCATTAAAAATAGGTGTTGATAGAGCTAAAGGCAAAGTTGTCAAATTTTGGGACTCATAATAATAATGATTATACTTCTCTGATTTGCTGAGTGATAAGAGGACCCATCATTTGGTCCAGAAACCTGAGATCCTGTCATTAGCCTTTCCTTTGTCTGTTTTGTAATCCCTTCACTTTGCTGAATGTTTTACTTGTGGCTTTTGATTTTTATTTTTTAATTTTTTTTTATTTTTTTTTTTGGCTCTTTATCTCCCACGTGTGAAAGGAGACTGTTATTTTATCCCTGCCTCAAACAGGCTCCTACCCCACTTCAGGACTGTTAATTTAAGGTCCCCAGGAGCAGATAAAGTGTAATTATTTAAACCTGTGTCACTGGATACTGTCCAGAGATGCTCCCATATTTCCAGAGCAGATTAAGATCTGCTGGGTGGGTTAGTTAGTCGTGCAGTGTTACCTGTGGTAGCAACCAGCCACTGATGTGAGCAGGTGGGTGCTGGAAAATCAGGGGCAGCTCACTGTGAGCCTGGAGCCAAAAGTTCCCTGGGTTTGATATCCTGAGTGCTGTAATTAACAGACCTGGCACACGGCAGGCATCCTTCAAACAGAAATCTGAAATGGCTCGTGCTAGGTTGTGGATGATGTCTGGGTGTATATAAACATCTGGGTTTGTTTCTCTAGGTTGGACAATGCATCTCTTTGGAACCACCTCTGGGAAGATGAAGCTTCCAGCAGCAGAAGTGCAGTTTGGAACCTGCTTGTTTTAAAGGAACCCGGAAATTTCTACCCATATTTGCCTATTCCAGCATAAAGCAGAGGACAATGAGTTATTTTTATGTTTTGCATATTTTCACACTACGCAACAATTTTTCCTCCTTCTCATTTTGTTCAATGGGAAAAACTTGAGCCAGTTTTGTAGCTGATCCTTTACTTCACCACATTCCTCTTACTGAGCCAAAATCTTGGGAGCCACATCCGGAGTACATCTATTTTTGTGTGTTGGTGGTGGTTGGGGCTTCTTTTTCTTCCTGTGACACATGTCACTTTTTATTCTGTTTTGAACCTGTCCTTTTGCATTGCTGAGTAGTTGTAGAACCACTCCAGGAATGAAAAAATCTCAGACTTGCAGAAGATGACTCATACACTTCAGAAACGTTTTTATGGCTGTGCTTGGCTCATTAACGTAGGAGTTTAACAGTAGTAATATGAGGTATTGCATTAATTGCTGCATACATTTATTACCAAATGACTTGCACAGACAGTGTTTCAGATGCCGTGGACCTGATCACAATAACCAGAAGTGTCCTGTGTGCAGAGGAGAAAATAAAATCCCTTTGTACACCGACAGCAAGCAGATGAAGTGGCTCGCGGTTCTGGAAGTGAGGACTGATCACTGTGAGAGCTGGAATGGGTTTTTCTGCCTGAGGAAGGGGAAGCTCTGCAGTTTGATGTTTGGGCTCATCATAATGACTCTGGTGATGGTATCCTACATACTGACTGGAGCCAAGCACGGCCTGTTGCTGATCCCATCTCCCTTCCATTACGGAGCTTTTGCTAGCAATCCCAGCTTAATGGACAATGAAAGCCTTAGTGACATGAAAGACTATTACCAGCCTTCAAAAATGAATATTTCATATGTAAAGGATTATCCAAGCATTAAATTAATTATTGACACCATTACTTCGAAGATAGAGTTTATAACGAGGCAGCGCCCTGATTTAGAAGAGCTGAGGAAACAAGAGCCACATGTGAGTATGAATTGAGGCATGCCTTAAACTGTTTTACATCCTTATTTCAAGGCTTTTGGATCAATCTTTTGCCTAGACATAAAAAAGTGAACTGCTTGGATGTTCATACAGTGATTTACACCACCTAGAGTCTCCTGATTCACAGCAGCTGAGAAGTTGATATTGTAGATCACATCCCTCTTAGTCACGGGCAGGATGGATGGGCTCTGTAAATGGTCTTGACATCTGAAGAAAAAAATCAGGCAGTCTTCTGGTAGCTGTACAATGTCACTGAACTTTTACCTTCTCTCATGCAAAATCATTGTGACTTAGATTTACCTGTCACCTGAAATGATAAATAGGAAAAGAGCCTTTCTAATAACTGCTTGCCAGGGTGCCTGCCTGAAAATCATTGCAAACCTTATATTTCAGAGTTAAAAACTGGAAAGTAATTTGATTTGAGTATTAGGTGTTTGACTTTAAAAATCAGTTCCTGGGGTTACAGAGGAGTTTATTGAGGCCCTTTCTGGCCTTAAAATACAAGGATTTCTAAATACTTGTCTCCCAGTCCAAGGGGTTGCACAGGATTTGGTCCTGGTGCCATCAGAAGCCATAAACGGGGTCAACTTCATAGGTAGAAATATCCAGGTAGTGTTTCTGTTCTCTCACCACTCTGAGTAAGAGAAGTATTGATTTACCAAAATATGAGTATTGGTCTAATACTGATACTCAACTGTGAGGGACAAAAGACTCTCTAAGAGTTTAAAGTTACAAAGCGTGTGTTTATTCAGCGCTGGGCAGCACCGTGAGGTAATCCTCTAATACCACTGCAAAATCACAGGTGATCACAGAGTCTATTTAATAGCAAAGGATTCAAACAAATACATATTCATAATAACAGCCCCTCCCATCCCTGCTTCCCATGGTAATTAGCTGGAATAGCTATTAAGCAAGTGTGATTGACTTCTTAAATTAAGTCTGGGGTCGTTTTCATGGAGGGGTCTTAAAAGGAGGAAGTAAGGTGAGTCTTCCTCACCCTAAACTCTTGACCTTTTCTATCAATGACAATACAAATGATTTCTGGGGATAGTCCAGTTTTTCAAAGAATGAGTTTTTGGTTGCATTGTCTATGTTCCTTTGGATCTGCTCACTAGTTTCATCTTTTCCCATTGTAAGCACAGCTGAGCAAACATGAAATGACAGACAATCAATTATTTAAGATTCAGATAAATACTCCCTTCTAACTTCTAACTTTTAATTGTTTTAAGCAAGGTAACTAAAATCCTAATTTTCTAAGATTAGTGTTTCAGTATAACTGATTGCTTGCTGCCGTGACTGAAATTATTGTTCTTTATGTTGCAGATGTTTTCGGTAATTCCTAACAAATTCCTTCCAAACAGCAAGAACCCTTGTTGGTACGAGGAGTACCGAGGCAACACAACCACGGATCCTTACGCCACCAACTCCTACGCACTGTACTCCAAGCGCTTTCGGATCATTTTCGATTACCTCAGGAAGGTGTTTTGGAACCACTTGTACCACTACAAGGACAAGCACTACCGCCTGCGCTGCCTGCCACACTTCTACATCATCGGGCAGCCCAAGTGCGGCACCACGGACCTGTACGACCGCCTCCGGCTGCACCCCGACGTTCGCTTCTCGGCCATCAAGGAGCCCCACTGGTGGACCAGGAAACGCTTCGGTGAGTCAGAACGTGTCACCGCCCGGGGTGTCCTGTTGTGCTTGGGACCACCTCAGGGGGACTGTCCCGATCTGCTCAACCCGAGCAGGAGTTGTGATGGTTCGCTCAACCCCAGGGTGCAAAAGACAAAAGGCAAGAGAGTCAGTTTTTGTTAAGCAGAAAGCAGTAATGCAGTTTATTGTGTGCTAACAATTAAGTTTTGCGGTAGAAGAGAGAGAGAGAGGGAGAGAGAGAGAGGGAAGTAAAAGGGGAGCGGGAGATAGAGAGGGTGAGAGAGGGTAAGGATGGGATATAGCTACCAACAGACGGGACACATCCTTGCCGTCGTCTGACGAGATGAGACGTCTTCAATCCGTTGGGGGGAAAGAGATCTCGGAGTCTTTTTAGGAAAGTCACTTTTTATAGTCCTTTTCCAAAGCAAGTGGCTTCTGGTGAAAAGGTGGGAAGATTTATGGACTATTGTATGTGGAGATCGTAGCTCCATGACGCAGGTGTGGGGACAGGGTGTGATAACCAGTACCCTGCAGTGTGCCATGACAAGCACCAAGCACAGCTACAAACAGTCCTTGGCAAGCATCGGCCAGGCCAGGGCTCCAGTTCAGGGCAAGTGGTGCAATCTCAGGTCCTGGTCTCTGATGATGGTCATGAAGCAGATCAGAGAAAACTTCAGACCAACTCTTATAGGGACATGCAGGTGGTCTGTGATCCAGGTTTTTCCTGAAGCTGCCGATGAGAGACTGCAGGAGATGATTTTCAGAGGTTTCAAGGTTGTTTATTGTTCCTTATCTCAGGAATGTCTGCCCAGCCAACAGCAATCTGTTCAGCAAGGCATCCAGGGTGGAATGATGCCTGGCAGGGGCAGGACTTATTTTTTATACTCTAAATTACGCACTAGATATTTACAATAACTTTCCAATACAATACAATCTTGTTACACTGTCCAGCTTTGTCCCCATCCAGTCTGAGAGTGCCAGCATGTCATCCAACATGGGTGACATGAAGAAGAAAGAGGAAGAAGCATACCACGCCCCAAATCCTCCATGTTGGCCACGTGTCTCTTAACATAAACAGCCTCAGAAATCTATTTTATCTACATTCTAACAGTCTAATATATACTCTACTTATTTTTGTGGCCTGCACTTCTTCTCTCAATGTTGGTAAACTCTCCCAAGGGGTCAAGTCCAGCCTGGGTCTCATCTGGGGGTCTTTGAGATCCCTGCCAGGCGGGTTGTGAGACCCCCAGGGAAGCCAGGGGAACAGCCTGGACTTCCACAAAAATGTCCTTTGCTATCCTGGCAAGTTGTGTCTTGTCACTGTCCATGGGGTCTCCTGAGCCTGAGTTCCCCACTGCAGGACATGTAGGTGGTTTAGTGTCCGTGTTCCTCCCAGCCCAATCACCGAAGAAAATGCAGAAGCTGTTTTTCAGGGTTTTCCAAGATTGTTTATTGTTTATCTAAGGAATTCTTTTTCTAGCTAACAGATATCTGTTCAGCACGTCGACCCAGGGCACAATGCCTCCCCTCTGGGCAGGACTTATCTTTTATACTCTAAACTACTTACTTAATATTTACAATTACTTTCCAATACATGTCAGTTTTATTACACTGTCCAACTCTGTCCCAGTCCAATCCAATAATGCCAGCTTGGCATCCAACATGGATGGCATGAAGAAGAAGAAGGAAAAGACATACCGCGCTCAAAATCCTCCATCTTAGCTACGAACCCCCTAATATAAACATTTATATAAATCTACTTTTCTAACTTCTAACAGTCTAATTTATACTCTACTTATTTTTTGTGGCTTGTATTTCTTCCCGCAATGTTGTCAGATTTCTCCAGGGACCTAAGTCCAGCCCCCAGGACCCCTGGGTACCATGCCAGGGCCTCTGAGACCCCTGCCAGGGGCGTCTAGAGGCATTTAGTCCAGGAACACCCTGGACTCCCACAATGTCTCCTACAATTTTTGAAGTATTTGGGGTGAAGTTTGTAGATGTGCTCTGTATTGGCTTGCCTAGAAAGCGCCAGCATTGATGGTTTTGAGGAATCCAAGTGGTGGGCACTCAACCTGTTTTTGTTCAATGGCATTTTGGGTTAAACCTCTTGGGAAAATGCACATTTCATTTGGTTTATTTGCAGCAGTTTAGAAAAATCTAAGGGGAAACAAAAACAGTGCATAAAACCGACCTTATAAATTTATAAAGGCAAGGAGAGAAACTGTTAGATTGTCATGGGGGAGTTGAAGAGCAGCAGCGATAGTTTTGTACTGCAAAACTTTGTAAAGCCTTTCTTACATCAATAAATGATGGGTCACTATTGAAAATTTCAGTCCTTATGGTTCAATAAATACAACTGTGGCAGGAGCTTCACCAGTGCCACAGCTCTGGCCAACAGTGATCAGTAGAGATGCTCTGCATGAGCAATCTCTCTCACACTGAGGGCCATGCACATATTTTTGATACTTTTTCTGGATGATATCAGTATTTCCATCTCTGAAGGCAGACTTGAATAGCTGGGGTTGTGGCCAACTGGAGCAAAAGGCATCCACCCCTCATGATTGCACCTCCAAAGGGTGTCTGGGGCAGCGGGGCTGAGCACAGAATTTCATCCATCTGAAGTGTTTTTCTGCTTCTTATCTATCTCTGGATGCTGAGAAAGGTCAGTCTTGCAGTTAGAGATTAGATGAGCTGCAGAAGACCCATTTTATTTCCTAAATGTTTCCCTCTACATGTGGATGAGTGTTGTATTCCACTCAGGCATTGGATTTTCCTCTTCTTGGGTCTGGCTGTTAAGTGCTGGTGTGCCCTCACTTTGTATGACTTTGGTATCAAAGATCAAAGCCTTTTCAGTGATTTTACTGTTTCCAAGAGGAAGATTCTGCTTATTTTGGCGACATCTTAATTTCTGTTTCTCATTTGCTGCTGCTTTATGGCAGACACAGACTTTGGAACAGGAAAAACTGGCGCAGGAGGCTAGAAGAGGACTTTGATCACTACTTTCTTTTGGTGCTTTTCTAAGCTTCCTTGGAATGGGAAAATAATGAATTTCTGTGGCTTAAGACAAGAAAGGACACTTTCTGAGGCATTGGGACACCAGCAGCGCTGCTTCTGTTTTTATTTTGAGATCATACCTCAAATTCTTTATTTGTCCTACATGTGGTCTTGTCATTTCCATCTTGTTTCCCTGTGCCCTGAATCCCAGAGGAAGCTTGGAGCTCCTGCAGACAGGGTTTTGTTCCTTGCTTCTTGGTGAGGAGCTCTCAGCCAGAGAGAAGATTTCATGATTTTGCTGTTAAATTTTCAATTTTCTTCCTCCGCAAATGCCGTAAGAAAGTTGCCAAAAATACTTTGGACATTTTCTAAATATTTTTTTTGTAAACTGAGATGTAAAGCAATGTGGTGAACATACAGCTTTGCTTTTGAGATAATTTAGTCCTGTTTGAGAAACACTGGAGGCACCAGTGTGAATTGAGGAGTGACACCAAGTCAAAGAAAGAGAAGCATCATGGTGCTCCTTGAGGACCCATGAGAAGGGACTTGTCAGCAGCTGACTGGAGACAAAACATGGGAATTATAGAATAGTTCTGTGGAGGAAATCTGTGGAGGATTTTGTGTTCCATGATAGTGCTGGCAGGAAAAGGTGAACCCAACTGATACCTTAAACTAAAATGTTTTACTCCAAATAAAACATTAACCTCAACATAAATATTTGGAATCAATTTTGGAGGAGGCAATGCACCCAACCTCACTTTAGCAAGACTGAGCTTACTAAAGCTCTGAACCTGACCTTCCAAATAGGCAGAAGAATGTAAAAAATCAGGCTGGAGTGCATCTAACTTGAGAACAAGGGTGAATTCCTATCTCTGTGCTGGCATTCACAAACCCTGCACTTGCAGAGTCTTGTGGTCAGCCACTGGGGACCAAGTCCTGATCCTTGAAGAGAACATTCTTTGCATAATTCAGTTCTCGAAGTTGTTTTTTAAAGCTGGAGAATGAGGAAACATTGCAGAGCTCATGGTCTCGTGGGAGAGGGATGTGTAGGAATGACCTTCTGATCATCTCAGCTGCCACTGAGAACGAAAGATCAAGTTTATTCCCAATGGCTAATCCTTTCATTCTGCCTTAAAAGTACATTACCTAATGGTTACTATTTAGGAATTAAATAAAAGAAAAACAGAGAATATGACAAACACCCTCACAAGTGAAACTGAGACAGCCAGCAAGTGGCTATGACTCCTATGCTCCTGGCTATTGGTTTGGTTTAGCTAACACTTAAATCTGGACAAGAAAGTCTCTTTGTTCCATGGCATCCTCTGATTCAGTGGATTTTTATGAGACTGACTAATTTCAGCTGAAGTTAAACAGCCCTCTGGGGAGGCCCCATTTCGCAAATCACTCCTTTCCCCTTCTGCTGGGATGGTTGATGCTCCACAGGACTTTGTCTCAGCTTGACTGTCTCTCTCTCCTGGCTCCTTGCCACTGGTTCTGTTCCCAGGAGTGGGGTGGCAACAAACCAAGGCTGCCTGTAGCACACCACACTTGCACTTTTTTCCCCCCTCAAAACAAGTCAAAATATACTGTTGAACTTTCTCCTACCCTCATTAAATCCCACTTTCCTAAAGGGGAAAATCAGAGGCAATGGACAAAAGAACTCCCTTGCTGAGCTTTCCTCTCACATAATTGATAATTATTGGCCTTGTGGGGACAAGAAAGGGAGAGTGAGAAGTTCTGTGTGGGGAGCACGTATAGCACATGGAGAAATGAGACTAGGTTTGGAAACAGGAGTGGGAAAAGGAGTATAAAAATCACAGGATGCAGCTCAAGATGCTGAGAAATGCAGGGGGCAGGTGATGCTGAACTTATCCTGGAGTGTAGAGAAGGAGAAGAGAAAAATGAGATACTACCATGGAGCTTTATTTGCATACCTGTGAAAAGGAAAAAACCATGAATGATTTCCCAGTGTGTGTTGATTTGCATATCTGGCATCAGAGCCTGTGCTCAATCTCAAAACAGTAAATCTAGTGGGAGTCCAATATTACTGCAATTTACATGGGTGCAAATGGAAGTAGAATCTTATCTTCTATATTCCTTCCAAAAGCTATATTTAGAAGAAGATAAATCCAAGCTCATTCATGCAGGGACTACAAAGCAGAGAGCTTAAAATATTTCCTATCACTGCGAATTTGTGGCGCAACCATTCAGTATCTCAGATCTCCTCCACCTCATTACTGGCACTTTTATCTGAGGGTTGGCCTTGGTCTGGTCTCATGCTGGTGTTAGCTGGCTTGGGCCCTGTGAAACCACCTTGGTTTGCACCAGTGGTTATTCTTGCCCTGTTGTTGTTGTAATTGCTGATTTTCGTTCTTGTCACAGCCTGGGGTGTCTCTTTAGGCTTGGGATCACCTCAGGAGGACATAAAGGTGGTCTGGAATTCAGATTTTTCCCGATGGCTGCTTAAGAGAGTCTGGAGGAGGCTGTTCTCAGAGGTTTCAAGGTTGTTCACTATTTCTTATCTCAGAAACTCTTTGTCTAGCTAACAGCAATCTGTTCAGCTTGACATCCAGGGTGGAATGCCTGCCCTTGGGGCAGGACTTATCTTTTATACTCTAAACTATGTACTTAATATTTACAATTATTTTCCAATACACTACAATCTTATTACACTGTCCAGCTTTGTTCCCATCCAACCTGAGGATCCCAGCATGCCATCCAACATGGATGGCATGAAGGAGAAGGAGGAAGAGACATACCATGCCCCAAATCCTCCATGTTAGCTAAAAACCTTCTAAAATAAACATTCCTAGAAATCCATCTTTTCTACATTCTAACAGTCTAATTTATACTCTACTTATTTTTGTGGCTTGTATTTCTTCCCCCAATGTTGGCAGGTTCTTCCAGGAGGTTAAATCCAGCCCCCAAGTCTCCTGGGTACCATTCCAGGGTCTTTGAGACCCCCACCAGGGGGGTCTGGGGGCGTTCAGGGGAGCCAGGGGAACACCCTGGACTCCCACACATTCTCTCTTTCTGGCTGTTTTCTCAGGAATCATCCGGCTGAGGGATGGATTTCACGAGCGCTACCCGGTGGAGGATTACCTGGATCTGTTCGACCTGGCTGCACACCAGATCCAGAGCGTGCTGCAGAGTGATGCAGGGAAGGAGCGGGGCAGGAGGAGCAACATCATCATTGGTAGGGCAGAAACAGCCCCAAATCCTCTCTAGCTGCACACTGGCAGTGCTCAGAGCTGGGGCACCAGAGGGGGATTTACTTGCTCTTCTCTGGTGTGCCTGGAAACCCTTGGCTTCCTTTTCCTGCAGCCTTTCTTTTCCTTCTTTCTTTGTTAAGAGGCTGTGATTATCTTTAGAAAATTTCTGAGTGAGTGCTGTATATCTGATGAACATCAGCATTTAATTAATGTAGGGTTTGTTGGTTTTTTCCAAGAATGAGAATGACCTCTGTGACTCCTTCAAACACAGTTTTCATTTTGCTTTCATAGAATCATTTAGGTTGGAAAAGCCCTCTAAGATCATCATGCCTATCCATTCCCCCAGCATTTCCAAGGTCACCCCTAACTCATGTCCCCAGGTGTCACATCCACTTCAAATCCAAGCCTGTAGTGCTGGGATTGTGGCTTCAGTCCCAAATGCTGGAGCAATGTCTGGGATAAATCAGTGACTGTGGTGTTATGACACACACTGGAAATCCTGGGGCTGGTGGGAGATGTGGTAGCAAAAGCTCCCATTGGCTCTTCTCAAGCTCCAACAGAAGAAATTGATATAATGAATTGGTATTAAATTACCTAATTACCACTATAAATGGTCCAAAAGTGCTGTTTTATTGTGCTTTATGGAAGTCCAGGCTGAGCACTGGGCTCTAGGGAGGGATCCCTGGGTTGCTTTTCATGACACACAATGGCCAATCCACTGGGCTCATCCACCCCAGTCCATGGTGTGCTGGTTTACAGTGCCCATGAGGAACATCAAAAACTTCTAAATTCTGCTTTGCTGTCTGCTAAAACCAGAAAACTGAGGGGATGGGAATGTGTCTTATTTCACAGGGAAACCAGACACATTCCATGCAAAAAAGAGTTGTGCAAGTGACAGTTCCCTGTCAAAAAGAGACTTTTCAAGTAGGCTTGAAGTCACAATTCTACAGAAAATAGAGACAAGATTTTTGCTGCCTGCCCTCAGAATGATTGAGGGTTTGGTCATTATAACCTAAAATGTTAACCTATTGCTGGCTGGATGATATGGTGATGATGCCTTAGGTTGGTTAAACCAGAGCCTTGGCTGAGTCCCATTTGTTCAATACTTCCCCAGCCTCCATTTATGTCCACCATTCACTTTATTAAACATTTGCAACACTGAGCAACATTTGCAAGATGAGGTTCTTAAGAAATGCTGCCATCAAGGACATCTGCAGATTTTCCTGCTGCTTTCAATAATATCTCCTGTCCTTTCATGGGTGAAGTGCTTATACTAATTAAATTCACTAATCTAATTGGCAACGTACATCTTTGATTACCCACCTCCTGTTGCAGCTTTTTCTAGAGTTCACTTTGTGTTTCTTTTTCCTGTGGTCTCATTTCTTGTGTCATTAAGGTTCTGCTGGGTTTTCTTATTAAGTTTACAGGAAAAGCCTTGAATGATTATACTCATTAAGGCAGTCTTTTATGACCTTGGTAAAAAACAAAACAAAGCCATCTAGCCTAAAATGAATCTGTATGAATATCAGGTTTGCTCATAATCTTCCTTTTCTTATTTCAGATGATTGCAAAGAGAAATCAAATTAAAACTGTAAATATTTCAGTAGCTCATCATGTTATATTACTTTGAAAAGTTAAGCTTCCTTGGATATTAAACCTAGAGGGTAATAACTGTATTTTCCAAAAAAAAAAAAAAATCAACCCAACATCTGTTTAGAGATGAACCCAAGAGGACAGGGATGATCCAGCCAGAGGCATTCTGAGCAGGACTTGTTTATGTGGGATCATTAATAAGATAAATTCAGAGGAATGACTTGTGAAAACACAGTATGATGTTAATCCATTAATGACTGAATGAGGAGGCTATGCACCATTCTTTAGGCAATTTAATTATTCATATGTTCTTTAAGTCCATATGAAAAAAAATAATTCAGTTGCACTGGCATAAGTAAACCTAATTAATCGTTGGTGATTAATTAATCTCATATTTAGTATGACTTGTTCTCTCTGCAGGTATTAAACCTGTATTATAAACCAAAACCAAACACTGTCAAATTGTCAGGAAAATTTTTGTTTGCCTGCTTCAAGAAATTAAAATTATAAAAGTTAGCAGGGATCAGACTGATTATTATATTTATATATATATATTTTTCCCCCCCTCATTAAATTCATGACAGTCATATTGTGGGAAGATTTACCCTTTTGACCCCAGGTTTTCCTGGGCTGGAGCAGCACCTTGAGCCCTGTTAATGCTTTAGCATGATTTGGTTTTGTGCCTATGATCTTGGGCTGAATTTGACAATCTCAGAGGTCTTCTTCAATCTTTCTGATTCAGTGATTTTGCCTGATTTGTGTCCTGCCTGCATGTTTCAGGTGGTGGAATTCACAGTTTCTGTGGAATGGGGGCTCTGATGTGAAGAGAATCTGCCCATTTATGTGTGAATGCACCAGGTTTTGCTTGTTTTGTAGTTCACATTGCAGAAGTGTAGGGAGCTGTTTGCAGGTTTGGCCACACTGATTGGGATAAACCCAGCAGAACATGCAAGGGGACCAGGGAACACCTTGAAGGATGTGAAGGATGCTCAGACCCAGCACAGGGAGGAATGGGCAGCTCCATGAGCTCACAGACTTTAATTACCTTGGCATGATTTAGGCAAACATTTTTGAAGGAGCATTTTCAGAGATGGAGCAGGGACTTCCCAAGGTCTCCCCCATCCCTGGAGTGCCCTCCAGCAAATCCCTGCCTGCAGGTGCTCCTGCCCTTAGCATTTCCCCATGTCCTGGTGGCTCAGGAGAGGTTTCTGTGGCAGGGCTGGCTCAGCTCCTGGCCTCTCTTTAATCCTTTGTGTTTCTGCCTCACCCAGCGTGGGAGCTGGGCTAATTGAGCTTTAATTGACAAGCTGAAGCCTGCTGGTGATTAGGCAGTGCTTTGGCTAATTAATTTAGAATGGAAGAGCAGAGCTGTTGGGGACACCCAGCTATAGCCAATGGACCTGATCTCCTCCTCCTGAAAAGAGGCAAAATGAATGTGACAGAAGATTAATGTGTTTTCTAACAACTCCCAGACTTTGTTAATGAATCACATTATGTTCAGCTGAAGTTTGGAGCCAGTACCTTTCTCATGTTGTGTTTTGTCCATCTTTTTAAATCTTTATTGGGCTTTCCCAGCAGAGGAAGGAAGAAAAAACAGGGAAATAATGTACAAGTCTATAAGCCTACAACATTACTATTTTTAATCTCCTTTCCTTTGATTTGAAAAACCTCATTAGCAAGAATTAGCTTTCATTAGACTGTCAGAGAATGTAAGTCCCCAAAAAGGTTCTGTACATGTTTTATTGAACATTACTGTGCCCCATAAATGCCAGGATTACTTAAAAAGACAGAGAAGGTTACAAAATTCAAAACAATATATCAGATCATTTATTTAGCAGCTGAACCATCATATACCTCACTCAGGCAGAGATTTTTACTGAATATATTTCTCCCTGTAGCACTGCATTCCAAGTGAGCTTCTTCAGACACTGAATGCCAGAATCTGGTATTTTACCAAAGTGTGCTATTTGTCCTATAAACCCTTTATCTACTTGTAAATAGCTGACTTGTTCTATACAAATAATTATATAAAAGTAATATTTCAGACCTCAATTGCACATCTCAGCTGCTTTTAAAATATTTATTAGATGCTCACTGATTTTCCTGATTTTCCTGATTAAGTTTTGCACACTGTTGACCAGCAGGGCTGGTGGTTTCCAGATTTTTCTGTGGGAAATATTACAATTTGTTAGCAACTGCTGCTTTGAGATTTGGGAGCATTAAGGCAAATCTGTGGGTACTGCAAAGAGCATTTCAAGGCTTCAGCAGGGACAAACTCCTGCCTCCTCCAGGCCAGGCTGGATGGAGTTTGAAGCCACCTGGTCTAGTGGAAGGTGTCCCTGCCCATGGCAGGGATGGGAACAAGATGATCTTTAATGTCCCTTCCAGCCCAGATCATTTAGTATTTCCATGATTCCTCACTGAAAAATGTGCTAAAACCCTGAGCAGTCCATCCCAGCCCAAATTAAATCAATTTGCATGTGTTATCCACCACCAGAAAGCAGTGTGGTTGTGGAGAGGAATATTTCAGGTGGAATTGCATAAAACCTGCCTTAGGCATCCCTGCACTCCCAAAAGCACAGGGCAGCTCTGGGAGCTTCAGCCAGAGCAGTCTGCAAGAACTAAAGTGTGCTGGAATTCATGGAGTCAGTTTTGATCTGCCTATAGCACTTAAAAATCCAGCCAATTTCCACTCCAACATGAAGAATAGATTGAGTTACCAGCAGAGATGCTTTTCATTTCCAGGGGAGGCCAGTGCCTCCACAATGTGGGACAACAACGCTTGGATTTTCTTCTATGACAACAGTACTGAAGGAGAACCTCCCTTCCTGATCCAGGATTTCATCCATGCCTTCCAACCAAATGCCAAACTTATCATCATGCTGAGGGACCCTGTTGAAAGGTGAGCAAGAAAATTTTCTTGTTATGAAAACATTTTTAGTTCTCACTCTGTTGGATGCAAGTAAATATTCACGTGGTGTTTGAGAGGCACTTGGTTGTGGTAAGAGGGGTTTTATTCTGTGTATTTTGGCACAGGTAACAGTGATAATGTTTTAAAGGGAAGCATGTGAGTGTGAATGCCATGAGTGCCATGTCTGGACTCCTGAGCTACTCTGAAAAAAAAAGAGAATTTATAGGTTTCCAAATGCAGCCTAATGCCATTACTTGAGCTAATGTGCCCTGGTTCTCAGCAGAGCTTTTTAGACTAGGAGGGCACTGCATCTTCAGATCTCAGCAGAAGTGGTCCTGGGAAATGTTTCATTTCATTTAAGCAGTAAAATCTATGTTTTCATGGGGTGTGCAGTTCAAACTGATTAAATAATAATGATTAAGAATGATTAAATAGCTCTGCTGTCAGCAAATGATACAATTTTTTTAACCTCTAAAGTGCTCGGTGAGACAGTTGTGTGAAGTTTCACTGGGCATTTGTAGCTTGCACAGACAAGAGTTCATCCTTGGACTTCCTGACGTTGTTTGCAGGGAAAGAGCCTGGCTTTTGCCAGGGTATGAGCTGTTTTCAATGGTCATAGAGAGTCTGCCATGTCCAGCTTTGCACTTGCATTTTGCTTTTTCTCTCCAGTCTTCCTCCAGATTTCTGGGACATTCCTTCCCACTGTGCCCTCTGAAGCAGGATAATAATGGAGAGGGTGATGGGGAGGGTGGAGGGGATGAAGGCAGAGTCCCCAGGGATCAGACTGGGAGGGTGTGAATTGCTTCTCACTGTAGCTCCAGAGGGACATTCAGAATAATTGTGGCAGGCTCAGTGCTCAAGGGCAAAGAGCCAGAAAAACTCAGGGAAGGAAGGGGATGCAGGTGATGGTGGGGATGAAGATGATGAGGATGCAGATGATGTGGGGATGCAGGTAGTGGTGGGGATGAAGATGGTGGGGATGCAGATGATGGTGAAAATGCAGGTGATGATGAGGGTGAAGATGATGGTGGAGATGAAGATGATGGTGGGGATGAAAATTATGGTGAGGATGCAGGTGATGGTGGCAATGCAGACGATGATGAGGATGAAGATGATGGTGGGGATGCAAATGATGGTGAGGATGCAGGGGATGATGAGGATGAAGATTATAGTGAGGATGAAGATGATGGTGGGGATGAAGACCATGGTGAGGATGCAGGTGATGATGAGGCTGCAGATGATGATGAGGATGAAGGTGATGATGAGAATGCAGATGATGGTGGGGATGCAGATGATGGGAATGCAGATGATGATGAAGATGATGATGTGGAGATGCAGATGATGCTGGGGATGCAGGTGATGGTGGGGATGAAGATGATGGTGGGGATGCAGATGATGGATGAAGATGATGGTGGGGATGCAGATGATGATGAAGATGCAGATGATGAAGATGCAGATGATGAGGATGCAGGTGCTGGTGAGGATGCAGGTGATTGTGAGGATGAAGATGATGGTGAGGGTGCAGATGATGGTGGGGATGCAGGTAATGGTGGGGATGAAGATGATGTGGGGATGAAGATGATGTGGGGATGTAGACAATGATGAGGATGAAGATGATATGAGGATGCAGGTGATGGTGGGGATGAAGATGATGTGGGGATGAAGATGATGGTGGGTATGAAGATTATGGTGAGGATGCAGGGGATGATGAGGCTGCAGGTGATAGTAGGGATGAAGATGATGGTGATGATGAGGCTGCAGATGGTGTGGGGATGCAGCTGTGGTGAGGACCAGGCTCTGGAGGCTCTGGGAGAAGAGCAGCCCCGTGGTGCCTGTGCAGGCAGCCTGTGCCCACAGGCTGCTGCTCCCCCAGGAGCTTCCCTGCCCTGGCTGTGGTGAGAGCAGGGCTGGGAGATGTTTCCCAGCTCTGTGTCAGGAAATGCAGCTCTCAGCCTCAACAGCATCTCCTGACCCCAGGAGTTAACAGATGGTAATTTTATGTGAGAGAGCTCTGGAGTGGCTTCCTCATGGAAATTAGTGACAAACTCCCTGATTGCCTTAACGAACCTCTGTAATGGGGGTGTAGCTCTTTGCCAGCTTTAGCAGGGCTGACAGAAAAAGTCAGCTTCATCTCCTTGACTGTGTTTATGACAAATTGCTTCCTTTTTGTTGGCAATTCCCTGCATTCCTGATGGCTCATCTGAGCTGGGACAGCCCAGGCATCTTTTGATGATGCCATGCAGTGGGACAGGTTCCTTGGAGTGGGCAGGGGGCTGGGATGGGCTCTGATCTGACCTGTACAAAGTCTGGGCTATCCCCAGCAGGGAATATTTGAATGACATCTTTTTTTGAGATGGTTGTTGTCAACTGGAGTCATTATTTCTTTGGAGGTTGAAGGGAAGGATTTCAAGTAGCTAGAACAGCTGAAATCCTAATCAGCCAAGGCAGATGTCCCCAGAATTAAAAACAGATGGGAAAAGAAGAAAAAGAAAAATGGAAGGAAAATCTCAACTGTCCTGCAGAGGGAGAACTTGCCTTCAACATAGTTTTTCATAAGATGCCAACAAGTCTGAAAAATGATGCATTTCTTTATGGATGGTCAGAAATACCAAGCAGTCATATTGAACCTTTTTAATAACCTTCAGCCTGGCCCATGCTGTACCTGATGCCTGCTGGCTGATTCTTCCCAGGAAGAAACCTTTCACCACTCAGCCCCACCATCCCTGAGCCAAGCTGAGTCCTGATATCCACATTGGATATCCAGATTGGATATCCACATTTTATCCATATTGGAGATGCTGTTGTGTGTCTAATTTAGGTAAACTCAGCTGGCCTGGTCCTTCAGGTTTTCCCTTTCTTCTTTTTCTTCCTCTTTTTTTTTTTTTTTTTTTTTTAAATGAACAGAGAGTCTTCATTTGTTTCCCATGTGAATTAAAATCCTCTTCCTGCAAAACACTGACATAAATAATGAGTGCAGAGAGGCTGTTCCTGTGCTTAAGTGCTTTGCTGGATTAAGGCCTAAATTTCCAAATGAGGTGTTTTTATGTACCCATGGAAATCTAGGGAAGTTAAAGGATAAATAAAGTAAAGGCAACACAAAAGGTTATTGAGGTAATAAGTCAGAACTAAATAGATTGGTGCTTTTATTTCTTAAACACCTGTGGTTTTTTGGAAGAGGCTGAAAAATATGTAGGATTTCTGGAATTTTGAGAGATGGGTACTATGGAGGCATCAAATCCATGCTGCAAACACATTTGGGGAAGTGATTCCTTGAGTGATACAAAATTGTCTTCAAAATCCTGTGGTGTTGTTGTGGTTCCAGTCATTCTAAGCCTAATTATGAATGAAGTTAAAATATCATGTTCAGCAGATCTAATATTTATGTCATGTCTGAGAATTTCCTTTGTCTCTTTAAAACTTGTTTATCTTGCAAAAGCCTAATCAAGGTTTCAGGGGTTAATGTTAAAATTGATATTTTCCTTGCCTGTACGTTTTGGGTTGCTTCACCACATCACCCCCAAAGGAATTTGAATTTACATCATTTTTTTTTTAAGTGATTTTAAGTAATTGTAAAACTTGTGCTAAAAATGTGCAATGAGGGGATAATGCTTTCTAACTTAGAGAAACTCCTGCTTCATCTTAAAAAAAAAAAAAAAAAAAAAAAAAAGCAAATCAACAGATAGAATGCTGCAAATTGGAAGTTTTTGATGGAAAGTCAACATAAGATTGGAGGTGAAGTTTTCTGTAAAAGGAATGAATGAGAAATGTGGATGCTTTCTGACCAAGATGGTAGCCAGCTTGGTAATAATATAAGAATTACTCTTTCTAACCCACCTAAAATAAAATTTTTTAAATAATATAAGTTTCTAAATAATAATATATGAAGTACTCTTTCTAACCCACTGAAAGTTGAAGTTTCTAAAATTAGCTTTAAGCTTTAGAGACAAGTACTGTTCTTGTCCATGGAACACCGGGCGCATTTTTATTTTTATTTTTATTTTTATTTTTATTTTTATTTTTATTTTTATTTTTATTTTTATTTTTATTTTTATTTTTATTTTTATTTTTATTTTTTTTATTTTTATTTTTATTTTATTTTTATTTTTATTTTAAATTTATTTTTATTTTTATATTTTTTTAATTTTTAAAAAGCTTTACATTTTCCCCTTGCAGGTTGTACTGTGATTGTCTGTATTTCAGTACCATATTTTGCCCTGCAGGTTGTACTGTGATTATCTCTATTTTAATACCACATTTCCCCTTGCAGGTTGTACTCTGATTACCTGTATTTCAGTACCACATTCTCCCTGCAGTTGTACTCTGATTACAGTATTATGGTATTTCAGTGTCACATTATCCCCCTGCAAGTTGTACTCTGATTACCTGTTATTCACTGCCACATTTTCCCTGCAGTTGTACTCTGATTACCTGTATTTCAGTACCACATTTTCCCCTTGCAGGTTGTACTCTGATTACAGTATTATGATATTCCAGTGTCACATTATCCCCCTACAGTTGTACTCTGATTACCTGTATTTCAGTACCACATTTTCCCCTGCAGGTTGTACTCTGATTACAGTGTTATTCTATTTCAGTACCACATTTTCCCTGCAGTTGTACTTTTATTGTCTTTATTTGAGTACCACATTTCCCCCTGCAGGCTGTACTCTGATTACCTTTATTTCATTGCCACATTATCCCCTTGCAGGCTGTACTCTGATTACCTGTATTTCAGTACCCCATTTCCCCCTGCAGGCTGTACTCTGATTACCTGTATTTCAGTACCCCATTTCCCCCTGCAGGCTGTACTCTGATTACCTGTATTTCAGTACCCCATTTCCCCCTGCAGGCTGTACTCTGATTACCTGTATTTCAGTACCCCATTTCCCCCTGCAGGCTGTACTCTGATTACAGTATTATGGTATTTCAGTACCCCATTTCCCCTGCAGGCTGTACTCTGATTACCTGTATTTCAGTACCCCATTTTCCCCTGCAGGCTGTACTCTGATTACCTGTATTTCAGTACCCCATTTCCCCCTGCAGGCTGTACTCTGATTACCTGTATTTCAGTACCCCATTTTCCCCCTGCAGGCTGTACTCTGATTACCTGTATTTCAGTACCCCATTTTCCCCTGCAGGCTGTACTCTGATTACCTGTATTTCAGTACCCCATTTTCCCCTGCAGGCTGTACTCTGATTACCTGTATTTCAGTACCCCATTTTCCCCTTCAGGCTGTACTCTGATTACCTGTATTTCAGTACCCCATTTTCCCCTGCAGGCTGTACTCTGATTACCTGTATTTCAGTACCCCATTTCCCCCTGCAGGCTGTACTCTGATTACCTGTATTTCAGTACCCCATTTTCCCCTGCAGGCTGTACTCTGATTACCTGTATTTCAGTACCCCATTTCCCCTTGCAGGCTGTACTCTGATTACCTGTATTTCAGTACCCCATTTTCCCCTGCAGGCTGTACTCTGATTACCTGTATTTCAGTACCCCATTTCCCCCTGCAGGCTGTACTCTGATTACCTGTATTTCAGTACCCCATTTCCCCTTGCAGGCTGTACTCTGATTACCTGTATTTCAGTACCCCATTTTCCCCTGCAGGCTGTACTCTGATTACCTGTATTTCAGTACCCCATTTTCCCCTGCAGGCTGTACTCTGATTACCTGTATTTCAGTACCCCATTTCCCTGCAGGCTGTACTCTGATTACCTGTATTTCAGTACCCCATTTTCCCCTGCAGGCTGTACTCTGATTACCTGTATTTCAGTACCCCATTTCCCCCTGCAGGCTGTACTCTGATTACCTGTATTTCAGTACCCCATTTCCCCCTGCAGGCTGTACTCTGATTACCTGTATTTCAGTACCCCATTTTCCTGCAGGCTGTACTCTGATTACCTGTATTTCAGTACCCCATTTTCCCCTGCAGGCTGTACTCTGATTACCTGTATTTCAGTACCCCATTTCCCCCTGCAGGCTGTACTCTGATTACCTGTATTTCAGTACCCCATTTTCCCCCTGCAGGCTGTACTCTGATTACCTGTATTTCAGTACCCCATTTTCCCCCTGCAGGCTGTACTCTGATTACCTGTATTTCAGTACCCCATTTCCCCCCTGCAGGCTGTACTCTGATTACCTGTATTTCAGTACCCCATTTTCCCCTGCAGGCTGTACTCTGATTACCTGTATTTCAGTCAGAAGGAACAGTTCCCTCCTTTGCCTCTGGGGTGAAGTTATTGCCTCTTCCACAGGGTAAAATAACAATGCAAGAGTATTCCAAGGGCTGGACCCTGCAGCAGCAGAGCAAGCAGGACCCTGCTCTCTCTTACCAGGTAGACTGGAGCTGCTCATCCCTGAGTGCAGCCCCCAGCACTTCCTCACACACCAGCTGCTGCTGGGCAGCATCACAGAATCTTCCAGCCATCTGCTTGCACAAATGTATTCCTTCCAGTGTGGCAGAGAAAGGCAGAGAGAGAACCAGAAGGGAAGATTTTCCTCTTCTCTTCATCCTCAGGGTGCAGAACCCATCTCTGTTTGTTGTCTTCAGCCCTCTTGAAGAAGATGCTTTTGGAAACGAGCAGAGGAGGCTCTTTCCTTCCATAGAGCCACAAGCAGGTGTTTGGAATAAAACTCACATGCCAACTGTGCTCCTCAGTGGCCTTTTTTAGCTTCTTCTTCAGCCAAGTTGCTAAATCTGTTGTGGTTGTGGTTTGCTGTGCATTGAAAAGGGGAGGATTGCTGTCCCTGGTGAGCTCATTAGGTTGCTAATTCTGTGACTGTGCCAGGAAAAAAGGGGATTTGCTATTTGTTAATGTGTTTCTGAAACCAGAGAGGTGACCTAGGCATTGTGGCTGCTGCTGGAAGCTAAGGGGACAGAAAGGGGTGTTTGACACCTGGAGTCAGTGGGAAGAACATCACCCAGAGAAAGGCACAGTGAGCAGGGTGATGCCTATTGTGGCCTGCCAGCACCTGAAGGAGTGTGCAAGAAAAATGGAGAAACAATTTACAAGAGGCTGGAGTAAGAAAACAAACATTAAACAACAAGTTTGCCCCAGTGCTGAGTAGAACAAGGCATTGGCTGAGGGCTGGGGTGCTGCCCTGCCAGAATTATCCCACCTTAGCCTGGTGTCTCAATCAAAGAAGTTCCAGATTTTGTTGTAGCACATCTATAAAGAAATCTGCTAAATATGGAGACTTATATTATAAGCAGCCAAAGACACACATCCAAACCACACAGGATCATAATTCTGCAATTAGTCAAAATATGGTTTTTTTAGAGGAATTTAGGTATCAGTGTAGCTCATGGGGCAGTGTCAGTGAAAGGGGTTGTTGTCTCACTTCATGGGCTCTGTGGTAATCTGAGCTGAAGATGTCAAATCTCTTTTATGAAAGATGCTTAAGACTTTGGATTCATGTTCCTCCTCTGAGCTAGAAGGGATTTATAAAAATATTTATAAGCACAGTTGGAGGCTGGACTTTTTAAGAACACCAATGGTACTCTTTTTATGTTTCAACTTGTTATGTAAAATTGAGGAGGGAAGAAAAACAGAGATAAGGGCAGGAGAGGTGAAAATCTGCCTTTCCCCCTCTCTGGCCTGACAGAGTCTGGCTCAGACAAGGCACCACCAATGCTGCTGAGATCTCAACCTAATTATTGCAATCAGAGGATGCAGCAAAATGCACCCAAATCTAGAGGCACAATATTTGTCCTGCTCATAGCAGTGTGACCTGGTGCAGCTGAAAATTATGGAATTATTCAGGTTGGAAAAGACCTTTAAGGTCATTGAGTCCAAGTTTTAATGCAGCACTGCCAAACCCACCCCTAAACTATGTCCCCAAGGTGAAATCAAACTGAAATAAGCAGTGCTGGGGTCTGGAGAAAGCAACAGGACTGAGCATCTTCCCTTGAGTCTCTGTTCTTGCAGGGGTTGAGAGCCCAAAGTGTCTCCATGAAGGCTCCAGGAGCTGGGATATGAGGTGGCTGAGCATCCTTTACAGATAATTGTGTCTGTGCAGCACTTTCACACAGACCCATGGCTGGTGCAGCAAGTGCAGCTTGGTAAGATGACATCTCTCACCAGCAGAAAAGCTGTTTGCAAAGGTTTCTTTAAGCTGTTCAGAAAACAAGAGGAAAATTGAAAAATATTCAAATATTTTCTTTCTGTCGCTCCTTAAAAGCACATTTTGGGGATTTTTTGACCAGATGACAGAGGTGAATGTTGTTTCTTTACAGCTAGAAGTGTTGTAAGGTGAACTAATTTGGGTTTTTTTGTGCTTACAGGTGAGGTTACAGGTAGGGCTCTATGTTGTGTATCTCCTGGACTGGCTGACAGTTTTTAACAAAGATCAGATCCTTGTTCTTCGCCTGGAGGACCATGCATCAAACATGAGGTACACCATGCACATGGTGTTCCAGTTCCTGGATCTGGGTAGGTGCTTGCTGGCTGGTTTAAGTGTGCAAAATCATCATTATCCTTCTCCCTTTTAGGTTGGTTTTGCTTTATTAAGAGAGAAAAAGAGAAGCAAAGGAATCTGGCTTGAAGGATGCATTAATCTCATTGCCTGGAGTCAGGCAAAATTAAATTCTCAAATGCCTGGTGTTAGAAGATCTTAGTGAGAGTATATAAAGAAAAAAAACCTCCAGAATTCAGAATGCAGGGATTTATCTCCCATACAGGAGCCAGCCTTGCTTCTGAAGGCACTCAGGGCTTGTTTGCCACAGTCTTATGGAGATGCAAACTTTATTCCCCAGAGTTTTAACAAAACTACCAGCCCAGAAGCTAAATCTGAGCACGATGAAAGGTTGTGTTTGCAGGAGAAGGGGGAAATTGTGTTTTTGCTGTGCTGATTGAGACATCTGTTGCTAATCCTCGGAAGAAACGCCGGCAGACAAAACGTTGCCCAATGTTGATTTGACAGTAGCAAGAGAAGGAAAATGTGGCTGAAAAATCGTCTGTCTGGTCCAAAGATTGGTCTAGATGATGAGAAAGCTTGGATGTAGCAGGCTGAACAGATGAAAAGCTTGGCATCTGCTTCCTGAGTATGGCTTGTGCTGGAAAACCCTGTGGGTTTTTATCTTGCTGATGCACATTTATTCCCAAAGTGGGGGCATCACTACACCTGTGTCCACTTTGATCCCACTGCCAGCCTCAAAAATAAACAGAATGAAAAGGGCTTCTCTGAGTGCTGAGTGAAGCTCCTAGAGTTTCTGTTGAGTATTAATCAACTCAAACCATGAAATGAAACAGCATAAAATACCTGCAGCTCCAGAATGGATGGGAAGTTGTCTTCAATCATTGTCTTTTTTCTCTGAAAACATATTTTCCTCCAAGAGTGATTATGCTGCTTTTTATAGAGATGATTAATTGATGGGAGAGGAATATGTATTATTTCCATATTTATCAGTAGTGATTTATTTTATTGATCTAAGCCTGTATTCAATATTCTGAAACTTTGTGGCTGCTAACAAAAATTCCATTTTCCCCCCATGGCAAACCTTCTGCTTTAGCCATTCGATTTCTTTAGGACGGGCATTTTTGGGGGGAAATATTTGAAGATAATATTCTCTTTTTTCCACAGGACCTCTGAGTGAGAAACAAGAAGCTCTGATTACCAAGAGTCCTGCCTCAAACACCCGAAGACCTGAAGACAGAAGCTTGGGCCCAATGCTGCCCACCACCAAGGCAATTTTAAGAGATTTCTATCGGCCTTTTAATACAAAACTGGCACAAGTTCTTTTTGATGATGCTTTTTTATGGAAGAGGACATAGTGTGTAAATTTCTTGCCACGACTACAGTGCTTAAAGGAGTTTTTATTTTTTTAAATTCTATTTTTGTGTGTGGATATTTGACTTTTTTTGGGTTTTTTTTTCCCATTCCAAAGAGCAGCCAAGGGATGAGCTGAGAGTCTCTCCTTCAGCCAGCACATGTCTCAACAGCTCTACCACGTTTTCCTTGGGAGAATGGAAAGTATCTTGCTTTAATCAGTTTATTACAACTTCTTTCACCCCAGCAAAGGAGTGGACAAGCACTGGGACAATGTTGTCTTACACTCTTCCACAGGGGTGTTGAAGTGTAACCTTCTCTGAGATGCTGCAACACAGAGTTAGCATCAGTTTCCTACAATTACACTTATAATCTCTCATTTTCAATATATGTTATTCACTCATTTTTTTTAAGCAATCAATGTCATTTAGTCATTAAAATTTTTAATTGAATTCAACCTAAAATTCTGTTTCTTTTTGTCAGCCTGTTTTCAAATGGTCTTCACTAACACAGAGCCTTTTCTTAATTCTGAAAGAAAAATGAAGTAAATTCACATAAATTTCCAAGTCTCATTTATGTCTTCCAAGATAAATGGACTTTCCTAGCCACAGTTCTTCTAAAAGAAAATTTTATAATCCAGGTAAGAATGGATGGCTGAAACCTAAACAGGCCAATTTGGTGTTTAGCATAACAAATTCATTGCCTTCCATATTTTGTTTATGTAAGTATGAATATATATAATTTATTCATACCACTCATACATTTTCCCAGGAAACTACTTTTATTGAAAGTCCATTCCTGGCCATGGAGAGATTTTATGGATATTTCTGCTAAATTCTGCAGGATTACTTTTCTCCATTCTGAAGGAATACTCATTGTAAAAGCCATATGGAATTTTGCTATTAAAATCAGAAGTGAGCAGAATTCTCAGTACCTTACAGAAAGATTGTGTTACCTGAAGAATTGGGTTATGTGTTTCCCTCTTTAGGAAAAATATCTATATTTAGTTAAAGAAGTTGAGATACATAGACTTGAGGAAAAAAACACAACATTTTGGAAGTTATAGAAAAACTTTGGACTACCTGAAAAGTTTTGACAAAAAAATATCATATTTTTCTACAGATGTGCAGCAATTCAATCTTTGATTTCAAACAAATCACAGGTCACTGTCAGCTACAACCTGCAGCCTTCTGCAGGTGGAAGTCCACATAAATAAGGGATTTTTAAAGAGATTTTTTTAAAATATAAATGCTACCTATTGATCCTTTCCTCTCATGGGCTTGACTATTTCCTCCCTGAATGTGTTGAGTGGGGGAAAGGAAGGTCCTGTCCAGCTGACAGCTCCCAAACCCCCAGGGAATCCTCTCTGATTGGCTTCATGTGTCCTTCCAGCCTTGATGCTGGACTCCACAATGCAGTTTTACTGACACATTCACAAATATTAAAGGTAACTTTCCCCCATCCCCCTCCATGGGGACATATTATTCACTTCATGTGTTTCTAAATTGAGAATTAATGCTGAAAACTTGATGGATCCTGAACGTTTCACACGGGAATAGGATTGGTGACATGTGAGATGTTTTGCAACAGAAGACTGTTCCTGGGTTCTTTGCCAACTGGTAATGTGCTGTTTAAAAAAGGATTCAGTCTGGGGTTTGAACAGCTTAAAATAAATAATTTAGTGAAGTATTTTAGACAAGCAGAACAGATTAGTTCTAGTTCAGAAATGCTCACAGACCAAAAATGGCTGGAGAGCTGAGAACAGACTGCTTCAGCAGCACAAATGTAAAGTATCATGGGACTGTGAAACAGAAAATCAGAATGAATTTGCCACCGTTTGCAGCTGTTAAAAATTTAATCAACAACTTATTTACACCAAAGAGGTCACCCAGCTGTGCTTTGATTTGGAATCAGCACTGTGTGGTCAGGATAACTCTATACAGATGTTTCCTAACCCGGAAACACAGTCAAATATTTTCATTGAGTTGTCAATTACAGCCATGAGCTAATATTTTAGCAGCCCCAAAAGCTAATTAATGCATCTGTCCTTATCATTAACTTGAGCACTGAACAGCTCACACACTCTGGTTTGTGCCTGTGGTCCTTCTGAAAGTGAAATCTCCACTGAGGCTGCTTTCATTTCTCCATCTCCTTCATGAGCTCCAAAATAGGATCTCCTGATTTTAACACGTAGCAGCCTGAGGCTGTTGGGTTGTGGCATGAATAAGAATCAAACAGCAGCAAATATTGGTCAAGAAGTTGTTTTGGAGGTAAGGATATCACTCTAGCTCAGGCTGTAAAGATAAAATCGATCTGATGACTCAGAAGGAAATTAAACAGCATTTCCTCAAGTGATGTGGCAGTGCTGGTGTCAGAGCCCCTCTTCTCCAGCCACAGCCAGGCAGTGGCTTCACAGCAAATCTCCACACAGGACAAGGCTCACCCAAGTTCTTCCAGTTCCCTTCACCTTCCTGCTGACAATTCTAGTTATGAAAAAATGCAGTTTTATTGTTATTAGTCACTGTCGAGATGAGGTGACCCACATCCCCAAAAGAGCAACTTGCCAAGAAGTTGGAATTAACATCAAGACAATATGTTTTCATTTTTGGTACTGTGTGCCAAAGCATAGCAGTGGCTCCTTGCAGAGACCTCAGAAAATCCATCTCATGCTGTGCTTTTGCTCTTATCTCTGCTGAACAAAACTAATCAATCAAAGATGCAGCTTTCCTGAGTGAAAAGGGTTCTTCCCAAATGTTCTCACTCCATGCTGCAGAGGAATGTGAAGTGTGTTTTCTGTAAGACCTTGAGAGTTTGGGCCAAGCACCTTGGCTGTCTGGAAGAAATACAATAAAAACAAAGGTCTCCTGCAAAGGAAAGCAGGCGCTGGGGGATGTGGAAAGGGTGTGTTATATTCTGTTATCTGTTACAATATCTGGGCTTCAGATTGGCAAAATGAGGAAAAATGGTGAAGTTGTTACAGTCCTGAATGCATCTTTCTGCCAAGAAATGATTCCATTTTCCAGCTCAGCCAAATGTTCTTTTGTTAAAGACAAGGCACAACAGTGCCATAAAAAGTCATTCCTGCTGGACCCCATCCCACAGGTGAGGGGGACATTGGGTAGGAGCAGGGGACACGGCTTCCATTTGCATCAGGGGAGGTTTAGGTTGGGTTTTAGGAAAAAAATCTTCACTGAAAGGGTTGTCAAGCATGGAACAGGCTGTGCAGGGCAGGGAAGTCAGCACATCCAGAGGGATTTAGAGGAGCTGGGGATGTGGAGCTTGGGGACAGGGTTAGTGCTGGCCTTGGCACTGCTAGGGGACACTGAGATCTCAGAGGGCTTTTCCAACCTTAACAATTCCGTGTTTCCAACAGGAATTCTGGTCTTGCAGTACCATCTTGTGGCCAGCCCCAGCACTGCTTTGTGCCATGAACTTGGGTTTTTCTTACTCTGGGTAAAGAAGAGGCAGGTGCAAAAGGAAAAAAAATAATTTCTACTTCTTTTCAGATGCTCAGAGGAATAAGATTTCCAGTGCAGCTCAGGAGCTGGTGATGGTGTGGAGATGTGCTGGCTTGGCAAGTGGAATCACAGAATTATTTAGGTTGGGAAAGACCTCTGAGATATTGAGTCAGAGACCCCAGCACTGCCAAGGCCACCACTGGCCCATGTCCCCAAGTGCCACATCCATGTGGATTTTAAATCCCTCCAGGGATGGAGACTCCAACACTGCCCTAGGTGGCTGTGGCAGAGCTGGACAAACCTTTCCATGAAGAATTTTCCCCTAAAATCCAATCTAAGCCTTTCCTGTTGCAAGCTGAGGCTTTTCCCTCTTGTCCTGTGCCTTGTTACTTGGGAGAAGACACTGACCCTGTAAAGGTGGTAACTGCCCCACTTAATTAGTGGCTTGTCTTCATTTTCTTCTGCCTTCACTCAGACTCAGGATTAAAACCATGAAGGAGACAAATTTTCTCATGTTTGGACTTGGTTGTTTATTAAATCCTATCTATAGTACAGAGAGTTCTGCAGCACTTCTAGCTCCCAGCTAAAAGCCAGAAAAATGGACAGATCCAGCTGCTACAAGGTCTCTTAAAGCTAAACTGTTCAATAGAGAAATAACACCTATATTATTTCTACTTTTGACCCAATAACCAGACTCCTGTGACCTGCAGTGCAGCACTAACTGTCCAACCAGAAACTACCTGAAATCATGGAGAAGGAAGAGGAAGACAGAAAAAGACAACACCCAAAATTCTCCATCTTGTCCCATACCTATTACCATATTATAAAACCTACAAATCCAAAACTCTTCACCATGTGAAATCACACACTTCTATTCTAACTAAACACCCATGACTAACTCTATCATGCAAATTTGGAAGATTTCTCCAAGGCCTCAGGTCAAAAGCAGTATGTTCCAGGGGGTCAGTGCCAGAAAGCACAGAAAGCCCAAAAATCCCAGGTTTCTGGGATCCAACTCACCCCACCTCATCCAGGGAAAGTTGTCAGCAGCAGCTGGGGCTGGGAGCTGCTCACCTCTGCTGAGTCCATCCAGCTCCTGCTGGGCACAGATGCTTTTAAGTCACAGCTCCTGTGAAAACTCTGCACTGCCTCAGTCAATAGAAAGACCCTCAAAATGATTTCCAGCATGGCAGGGGCTTAATGGGCTGCCAGGCTGGAAGCTGCCATTAAAATTAGGGGCCTGCTGTGCATATATTAAGGCACAATTAAAAGAAAATAAGGTCTGAAAGAGACATAAACAGTAATCACTCCATTGCAGTTCAGAGGAAAAACTCCCTCACTCTTGTCATTTCTGAACATCCCTTTGCTGGGTGAAAAACTCCCAGCAGGTGCTGATGTGATGGTGCCTCAGATCTACTGAAAAAATGCTAAAAGTACAACTCAAGTGGTTTAAAATTGCAATTCAGTCACTGAAGGAGCAGTTGCTGTGTGACACTGAGCAGCTGCACAGGACACCTTCCTTGAGGAAAATGGGGCAGAGTTCCAGTTCTTTCCTCAGTCTGGGAATGTCTCACACACACAGAAAATTATTTCTTCCTTTATTAATGAACAGGAATGAGGAAAGGGAAAGGCTCTGCTACTACTCAGAACATTGCAGGAGATGAACAGCCTCAGAGCAGCGCCCAAAACTTCATTTAATTTAGGCTACAGAGGTCTAAGCCATAGATGACTTGCAAATAATTTGGAGTTTAGCTTTTAAAGAAGCTGAAGCCAGAACATCCTGATTATTGAACACACTGGGTATCTCAGAGACCAAAGATTTGAGGCTGCTCTGGGTGGTTAACTGGTGATTAATAACACACATTATTTCCTCCTCTAGATTGTTGAAATTGTTGAAATCAGAGATAGAAAACAATGAAAACTTCTGTCCATCAATACAATCTGGGCACTCCTACAGGGCAAGGAGGCAAAGGCTGTGATAAAACAGCTACAAAAAGGAAAGGAGAAAGGGAAAAAATAAGAAAGAAATCCTGCAGCTGTGTCTTGTGAAATCCTGGAATGCTGAGAACAAAATGATGACACAAAATTGTATGGAAGAAAGTAAAGCCAAGCAAGACAGCCAAAAAACCCAGAAGAAATAAGACTAACAAAAAAGCAGAAAGGAATGTGTGGCTGTAAGATGAAAAGGTGGAATTTTTTTTTACCATCTGAAAAGGCTTAGGAATAGAAAACAATCATATCACCTGGGAAAGTATGTTGGCTTGACTGGAAAGGCATCAGCTGAGCTCACTGTAGAATTTCTTTTGCTGTTTATTGCACTGAGAGGTTTAAATTCAGCATCAGGGATGGGATCCATAGAAACGTGGGATCCTCACTTCCTCTGCCTGGCTTGTACAGGCTCAAGTGCTTCATTTAAACTGGGGAAGGAGCAAACACCATGAAAGGGAATAGAACAATTATTGAGGGGAAGGTCTGAAAAAAGAACAGGAGGTGCTTGACTGGATTAAGAGTCTGAAAGAGAGGCTAAAAGCTGCATTTCTGGCTCAAAAGAGGAAAGGGTTGGCATTAGAGATTCCTCAGGTATCATCTGTCCCTGATGGCTTTAGATGAGAGGACCCACAACAAAACAGGATAACAGGTGGCAAAAATATAACATGCCTTTTTTTTTTTTTTTTTTTTTTTTTTTTTTTTTTTTTTTTTTCTGTCTGGGGGAAAACTCATAGATTTTGGGTGCTGGGGTGGATTTCAGCACTTTGCCACCACAGCCCTCCAGCTGCAGCTCTGAGGGGTCACCAGGCAATTTTTTATTTTCCAGCTGTGTAAGAACAGCAAGAAATAAGCATGACTGGGCCAGCAGCACACCACAAGAGGGCAGGGCATAGCTGGAAATTCAGCTGCAGCTGGAAATCCAGAGCCAGCTCCTTGTCCTGCAGCTGCAGCAAAGGGCACCTGGAAGGTGGGAAAAGGAGGGACATGTTTGATAGTGTGGGTCTGGTGGGCAAAAACCCCAGAGGTTTCACCAGAATTTACAGCAGATGGTGGAGAGAAATTAATTCTCTTGCTAAACACACACATAAAACAATATACTTGTATGTAACTCAACATAACTCATGCAAAACAGCTGGGAGAGTTAGACAAAAGGGCTGAAACACACTCAGCAGTGTAATTTACACACAGTATACAATCATGGAATTGTTTATGTTGGAAAAAACCTTTTAAGGTCATGAGATCCACTCTGAGAGCATTGATGCTCCTCCCACAGAGCCATTGGCATCATAATCCCACTTCTTTCTCCTGCACAAGCCAAACAGAACTGGGGGAACTTAAACTCACTCTGATCCATGCTGCTGGTTCCAAATCCCTTCTCAAACCCCAGTGCAATTTTGAAGGTGCCAAATAAAAACCCCACTTCTTGCTGTGAGTGGCAAACACAAGCCCAGCTCCTCTGAGTTCAGAATTTCAGTGCAATATTCAGTTATCCTGTATCGGGATATATCAGGAAAAGGACACATGAACAATTCATCCCCACTGAAAATTCCTCCTGTGGCAGTGGCACACTCAGCAGTCAGCTCAGAATTAATTTAATCATTAACAGCATTTCCTAAGTGCTCTGGTGCCTCACAGTGATATTACCAAACCAAACACTGCTGAAGTATTTTTTTGCTTCAGTAGTAATATTAATCCATGAAAAAAGTTTCTTGGACTGAATAAAAATTTAAATAACACCTACCAAACTGGCAAATAGAAGTCAGTCCTTGACAGTGCTGTCACACATCCCAGGGTGAATCCTGAAATATTTGTTCCCAGTCCAAAGCCAAATGAGCAGGATGCTTGGCCTATTCCAATGATTGAAACATGCCTTCCTAAAGCTGGATTAAAAATTATTTCACTTCAGCAGGTGGTGCTGCAGAGCAATCCTGTCACCCTAACCATGCCTGAGCTTTTGTGCTGCTGCATTTGAGAAGAACTGAATTTATACATTCACACTGGGCTGCTCTCAGTAGTTTCCCTTTCTTCTGTACATGCTACAGAAGTGAATATTACCTAATGAACACCCCAGTAGGTCCCTCTTGCTCTGAATTACAGGCTGGGGAGTGAAGGCAGCACAGCAGGAGCTAAGGCAGGTGTTTGAAACAGAACAATTCAGCAAGAAATCAAACCCCTGAGCTTCTGATGCCAGGAGGCTCAAAGCACTTGGACTAGCAGAGGTGAATGGTAAAACCTCAGGAGGCAGGAGCTGCAGGTGCCCAGCACTGCAGGAGGCAGGGTTTGCTGCAGTGAACTGCTGCCAGAGGCACGAAATTGGGAATTTTAACACTCCAGCTGAGGAACTGGTGTGCAGGAGAACTGAAGAACTCAGTGCAGAGAGGGATGAAAGGTTCCAAGGGCAGCCCTGGTGAGGGTGAGCTGATTCATTCTAGAGAAACTGAGGCTTGTGCCAGAGTGATTTACTCCTTCAGCTGCAAAGAGAATCAGCTAACAAGAGATGTTTGCTCACTGCTGTCTTGGCAGGCATTTCAGACATTTTAGGCTGTAAAGCTTTAAAATTTGAATTTTTGAACACCTTCACCTGAATGTTCAAAAATCTGTTACTGCTCCAAGGACTACTTTTTTTAAGATCCACTAATTCTTCATCTTTCATGTCTTCTGCATTTTCTTTACTTCCATTAAGGAATCCTTGCTGCTTCAAGGATTTTCCCACAGACAATGATACACCCAGCTCATGGTTGTAGTTACCAAAGCTGAAGGAAAGGAAGATGATCTTGCTTCCTTGGGATTCAGGAGGCCTTAAGGACTTTGTCATCCCCAGATCCTCCTCAAACCTCAAGGAAGCCTCAAACAACAGCCCTGGGCTCACCTTGTCTTCCCCTCAAGGCTGGCAAACCTCAGGAGGCAAACCAGCCAAGCTGGCTTGGCTTTACACCTAAACTGATATTCCCCTGGGAGTAAAAAGTTCCTTGTCTCATGAGATAACCTGGGGGAAAAAACAAACAAACAAACAAACAAAAAAACAAACAAACAAACAAAAAATATATATATAAAAAAAAAAAAAAAAAAAGAAAAAAAAAAAAAAAAAAAGAAGAAAAAAGAAAAAAAGTAACTTAGGCAACCCAACCTACCCAAACGTGGCTCCAGGTGAGAAGATTGAAGGACAGTGAAGACAATTTGGTCAGGTTTGCATCCAGGCATGGGGAGAAATTCCTCTGCTGCAAGGAACCAGTCCAGTGTTTGCTTTCTGGTTGCTTTAAAAGGACAAGGCAAAAAGGGGATATGTGGAATGTAACTGATTAGAATAAGGAGCTTGAACAATACTCTGAGCTTGTTTTGATACATGGAGCTTTGTGAGGGTAGCCAAAAACTGATTGTCATTTAGTCCAAGAACCAAGAAAATAATGAATTTTTTAAAATATGCAATTATTTTGTATATTTTGAAACATGCATACTGTTATTTAGCCCCATCCAGGCTTGGGTTTCCTGACATATTTATCCTGCTTTTCCCCAGAGCAACCCACACACATGCTGCAGATTTTCTGCTTTGCCATTGAAACCATTTCCCAGAATAAGCTGGGCTGGTTCCTGATTGTCCTTGAAGCATTTCCACATCAGCCCAGTTTTAAGGAACAGAGGCAGCACAGAGGGCTCAGGTTTGCAACTCAGGTAGATGCAAACACTTGCATAATGCCAAAGTTTTTTCATGGAACCACAGAATCACAAAGTGGAAATGACCTCAAAAACCATCAAGTTCCAACCCCCCACCAGAATTTGGGGCACTGCTCATGCAACGTGTGTGTTTTAAAACCTATCAGGAAGAATACAGATGCAGAAATATATTTTGCCCTGAACTACAATCTCTCAAAGTTACTTCGTGTTAAGGATAAGGGAAATGCACACATTGACATGCAAAGCCCTGAGAATATTATTCAAGAAAAGCATCTCTAGGTGAGTCACAATAGGAAAGGCAGATGCCCAAAATGGATATTCAGTGCTGTTCATTGCAGTTTAGAAATCATTTTACATGTTTAAAGTCAATTTGAATATGACTGTAAGGGGCAACAGCACCAATTTCCAGTATCTATGATTTTGTTTCTGTATTTTATTGAATATATTTGGGAAAAGAATTGCTTTGCCTTGCTCCAGCATGAAAATGAAATGAAACTCACCTTTGCATAGCAGAGCAGAAGCCTGGGTGTCACAAGTCTCATGCTGGACAGGAGATGGTGCCAGCACATCCTCATCAGCAGGGACATCCCTCCCTCCAGGTGTGCAGTGCAGGGAGTGTGGAATGGCTGCAGAGGGTGGGACAATGCCAAAGGCACCTGTGGAGAGAACAACACTGCCTTGGGATGCAATGCAGGATGTGGCCAGAAATGTGTGTTCTGTCCCCATCTGTTAACCCAGGTGGGGCAGTGCCCCTGATCTCCTGGCACACATTATCTGCTCATGGGCAGCTTTAAACCAGCTGGGACAATCATCTTTATATTTCCCACAGCCCATCCTCCCTCCAGGAGAGATCTCCTGTTCATGGGCCAGGTGTTAAAAACCAGCTGGGGCAGTCATCTTTACCTTTCCCATGCCCCACCCTTCATCCAGGAGGTATCACCTGTTAATGGGCCATTGTTAAAAACTGGGTGTGGCAGCGATTCTTATCTCTGTGGGGATATCTCCTGTTAATGGGCCATTGTTAAAAACTGGGTGTGGCAGCGATTCTTATCTCTGTGGGGATATCTCCTGTTAATGGGCCATTGTTTGGGTGTGGCAGCGATTCTTATCTCTGTGGGGATATCTCCTGTTAATGGGCCATTGTTAAAAACTGGGTGTGGCAGCGATTCTTATCTCTGTGGGGATATCTTCTGTTAATGGGCCATTGTTAAAAACCAGCTGAGACAATCATCTTTATCTCTCCCACAGCCCATCCTCCCTCCAGGAGAGATCTCCTGTTCATGGCCATTGAGTCCCAGGGCATGGCTGATAAAATTCCATCATCCCATGGGAGATGCTCCAGCCAGGGCAGGAGCCAAGCCTTTCCTACCCAGATAAAAACTGACATTTTGGACAGCAGAGCACCTTCTTTCCACTGGATCCCAGAGGAAAGCCAGACCTTCCACATCATCCCTGCACCTTCAGAGGAAACTGCCCCTTCTCCAGGAGCACTGCTCCAGCTGAGCCACATCTGCCACTGCAGGAGGATGCAGCCACCATGGAATGGGACTGTGCCAACACCCTGAGTGACTGACGGGTGTCAGCTTGGATTCTGACTCTGGCAGGGTTTGGGATTGTTCTTTGTAATACTGCATTTCTATTTTAATTTTCCTAGTAAAGAAATGTTATTCCTAATTCCCATCTCTTTGCCTGAGAGTCCCTTAATTTTAAAATTAGAATAATTTGGGGGAGGGGGTTTACATTCTCCATTTCAAAGAGAAGCTTCTGCCTTTATTGGCAGATACCTGTCCTTCAAACCAGGACACACACAAGTTCTCCAAAGCACTGGGCCTCCTCTGGATGCTTCTTTTGGTGAAATGACATTTCCTTTCTTCTCCACTGATGTGGGAGGGCAGGACAGCACAAATCCTGCTTTGCAGTCCCTGCTGGGGGAGGCTGTTCTCCAGTGTTTGTTCCACCCAGGGCAGGTCACAGCTCAGCAGGTCCTGGGCAAACAGATGTGCATCCAGCACACCTGCTGGGAAACAGCTGGGAAGGGCTGCTGCTGGAGGGGCATTTCTCACAGCAGGAATTTGTTCTGACCAGCAAATCCAAGCTCCAAGTGTGGGCTGCTCTCTTGGCTGTGTGAGTCAGAAGGCTGGAGTGGCCTAGTTTCAGTAAAACAGGCACTTTGGGGTGAAATGTTCAATTTTCTCATCCCTGGAAGAAAATGCCTCATCAAAATTTTATACAGCCTTGGGATCTTGGTGTTTCATCAACAAGGCCTTTCCAGATGCATAAATAAGAGAAGACTGGAATATCACAAATTGCTTGCTTGCCCAGAGAAAAAAATGAAAAGTAGATTTAAAAAGAAAAAAAAATCAAGCATTTACTCAAAATTTATGGACATTTATGTACACATTTGGGAGTTTTATCCAACAGCAGCACTGTTGCTCTTGCAGGGAATGAAAGTAACTGGAAATTTCCTACATCACTCCTCCTTTCTCCCTGGGGTTCTTCATACCAGGACCTTTGAGCTGAGCTCCTGAATGTGTTTCTGGGATAAGTGGTTCAGGGGGTGGGGGATAGGTCACCTCAAATGAGGTTTTAGGGACCCTTCTAAACTAAGCATCCTTTTTTATGGCAACCTTTCATACCATGGGATGAGGGTTGATGACCCAAGTGGTCTTTTCCAGCTTATTATATAATAAAATTTAGTAAAAGAAATGTTTTCTGTTCTGGAGCTCTTTTTAATTGCCAGGATGAAGCTCTCATATAATAAAGAGAAAATTTTAATTGGTCATAACAATGTAAAAGAAGGTTTGATCTTTTTGTACTCATCATCCACCTCCCTAGTGAAAATAATGGATTTTTTCTTTACAAGAGCAGTAGACAAAAATTACTGTTTGTAGTGAGGTTTTTTCAGCCTAGCTATACAGAAAGTCCAGTTACACAATGCTCCATCCTTGGAAGTGTCCAAGGCCAGGTTAGATGGGGTCCTGAGCACCTGATCTAGTGGGTGGTTTGCCTGCCCACAGCAGGGGATTGGAACAAGATGAGCTTTAATGCCCCTCACAACCCAAACCATTCTGTGATCCCATAAAAAAACAAAAAAAAAAAAAAACAAAAAAACATTTTCCAAAATTACAAACTGTGTTTCAAGCTTTAAAGAAAGGAGTAAGAGAGATTTGGGCTGCTAAAGTTCTGTAGGGTCTCTCAAACATTGCAGTTATCCCTGTGCTTTCTTCTCCATCCTTCCCAAATATCCTTGAAATGATTCCTCTGTTTCTCATGGCCCTGCAGTGCTGCTTGTTGGGCTAACACAGAATGGTAGAGAGGCATTTTCACCTGTAGGGCTGTTACCCCACCCCAGAAGACAAGAATAACCCAGGTTCCTGTTGGTAGAGCCTTGGGGAGGATTAGAGTGAAGTGACTTTGAATTCTGAATGTTTGTAAATACACAGATGGAGAGTTTATTGGAGAAAAATGGGGTTGCACAGGAAAATGGGTACAAAACTGTTTTGGTTGTTATTATCCATAGGAATATAGCAATATAAAAGCATAAAAATATCACTTGAGAAAATGTAGAAGAAGGAAAAGATGAGAATAGAAAGATCTCACCACCCATAATGAGATTTGTTGGAATTTTGATGAGTGTTGGTCAAAGCCTTGGCTGGAGTCTGGATCCATGGGATGGTGGGAGAAATCCCAAAGCAGCAGTGGGCAGAAAGCCCCAGGAGCAGCTGTTGGGTTTATATCACTCAGGTTAAATGGATTAAACACCCAGGTACCTCCCCTGGAGGATGGGATGTTGTGGATCTGACACTTCAGGAGCCTTTGACACCTTCTGAGGTGACACAGCTGGTGCCACATCAGTGCAGTTGGGCCAGCTGTGACCCAAAGCAGAGGGGAACCTTCAGGCCATGTGTGAATTTAGCACAGCTGAGCTCACTGAGAAGGACAAAGACTCAGGTCCTGCCTCCAGGGTTCTCCTCCTCCTCACCTGGTTCATCACCAGCTCTTGTCTGATTGGGCTGTGCTCTGCTCCATTCTACACAGGATGGGATGCAGCCAAAGCATCCCTAGGACATTCATTCTGTACAGGTACCAATAAATGTCAGTTTTACTGAGCACTCCTGAAAAAGGTTCTTTGTTCTTGGACCATGGTGTGTCTACAAGGCAAAAGAAAATCTGTAAAAATGTAAAAACCATTTGGGCACATAAGAAATTCTATACTTTCAGATCATTCCGGTTTAATTAAATGAAAAAAAAAAATTGTATAAAACATGTGAACTGCTGCTAATGCCATGGATTGAAAAAAATGCAAAGTCCAAACCCATGAAATATGAGATTAATTAAAATAAAATGTTAGTGCTTTTTCTGAAACTTGCATTTCCCTGTTTCCTACTTCATTTTCATGTTTGCCTTCCCAGCCACGTTGGTTAGAAATAAACCTGTCTTTAAAAGAAAGCTGAGACTCTTACACAATCAATAAGTTCAGCTTGAACTTAAGTTCAGCCCTAAAGAAAATATTAATTACCAGGTGAGTTGTAATAAAATCTGCCATGGCTGGCACAGGCTGCTCTCCAGGCTGGCTCCTGGGAGTTTCTCCTGGTGCCTGGCTGATCTCCAGCCCTCTGCCAGGTCAAGGCAAACAGGGAACAAACGTCATGGATTGGCCCCATTATTGGCTCATTATTTACCCCATTATTGCTGCAGGTGATTGGGTTGCTCAGGTAGAGCTCCTCAAAAGCCAAGAATTTGCATTCATCCATTTTCACAAGATTCTGCTCACACTTTTGACCCTAAACCAGCACATTTCTGTGCTTTTACCATGGCAAACACTACATCAATAAAAAATGCATTTTCTGTTCTAACACCTGAGACTCTCAGGAAATACCAAATCTAGGCTGAGCTAAAGGAGGAGGAAGTGCCAACACAGGAAAATAGAGCAGGCCTTGAATCAATTAGCACCACATGGTTTTATTTAATGCATTTATTATGGTTTCTACTCAAAAGCCAGCCCTTGCCCAGTTACATAAAGCTATCATTTTTTGGATGGCAGGACTGGAACTGCCTTTACAAAATCTGATTTTTTTTTTTTTTTTTTTATTTTTTTTTCCTAAGCTCAAGGAGGCACAATGAGGCTGACACTGATAGTTTGGAAGAAAACAGGCACAAATTTTGTAAAATAGTAATTGTATGGGTGAAGTGAAATGTACAGACAGACACTGTCACAATTCCAGGTGCCATCATGTTGAGTTGGACACCATTCATGGAGAAAGTGGGACAAATACACAAATCAACTGACTTTGCAGCTCCTCAGGGAGCAGCACTGGCCAGGGGTCTTAAATCCATTAAACCCCAATCCCTAATTTTCATCATTGCTGCTTCCCAGTCCCTCCTGAAGGGTGGTTGGAAAGGAAATCCTGAGTTACCAATGTTGACATTGAGGAGCTGATATCAATGCTCAGCCACAGGTTTGTGTCAGCTGGAGATGCAGGCTTGGGGATGTTCCCATATCCCAGGATTATAACAGAGCTCATTGTGTTCCTGCCCTTCTCTTCTCATTTCCTCCAACTCTTCCTTATTTATCCCAACCTTTTGTTGCCACTTCTCCTGTTCTTTTAACTCCAATTCCCATAATCAGTAGCATCAGGTTTATTTTGGGGTTTGGACTGCCCATATAATCTCAGAATATACAATTCCATATTTTTTCTATATAAAATGCCATCTACTTCTCAAAATTTTGGCTTACATGAAGAATAAAATGAGTAAACTCAGATGGTTAGAAATTTTGAAGTTAGGTTTACAAATTAAAGGAAGAGTACACATATTTTTTTAAAAGGAAGAAATCAGCATTTGGACACATCCTGCTGAAATCTCATGTCTCCTTGCTCTGGTTCATGGCTGAACTGTCAAAACTCTCTACAAAATGATCTGTGGATCTACTTTCTTTGCAGAGCTGACATTTTCCAGCTGGAATCAAGCACAGAAACAGCAGTTTGTGTTGCTGTTGAATATAGGACCAGTTTCACTGATTTCCAAGATATTACCCAAGCAAAATGTGACTTTTTAAATATAATTTTTTAAAGAAAAAATGGAAAATTCAAATTAAAATCTGAGCTGAAATCTATATTCTAATGAAAAACACTTTCAAGGCCTGACCCCACTCTGCCTCATGCCTGACAGTGCTACAGACTGAGACCTTATAACTGAGAAATTGTTTATTTAAATCACCACAAAATCACAAATAAGTGCAGGTAAAGTAACTGAAGTTTTGAACTGTCCAGGACCAGAACTCCAACAACAATGGCCTGAGTTTTGAGTCCATGGCTTCACTCTAAATTAGTAAAATAGAACATGAGTTAGTTAAACAGAACAGTGGGGGTTTGAGGATATTTTCTTTGGGAATTCCTGCAGTAGTTACTGTGGAATAGCACATAACATAATCACAGCCTTCCAAGTGTTAATTGTTCTAAAAAGCAGGATAAGGATTATCCTCCTGACACGCAGCCAACTCAAAAATTACCCTCTTATTAAATCTCTAACCTGAGAAGAAAAAATCTGTGACTCAGGAGAACATTAAGAAATATAGCAGGATCTTTTCTACTTTTTGTTCCCTCTTCCCTTCAGAGATAACAATAATAGCAATAACAACAACACAGGTTCTACCATTTTTAAAACTGAATATATTTCCTTGGTTGCAACATAATGACTTTGCTTAGATTGCCTGGACTCAACATGGCACTTTATAATGAGCTTTTTTATTACTGTTTAAGGCTTATAAATTTTTTTTAAATCAGAAAACTGGATTAATTTTACTTCTTTCTGATGAAAATCCAGATAAAATCAGTGGCATGTGTCACTGAAGGGTGCTGCATCACACCATGGGCTTGTTCTCACAGAGAGCAGCATCTTCTGCTGGGCACCTCAGAGACTGCAGGGGTCAAACTGAGGAAGGCTTTGGTTCCTTTTTTTAGGGGACCCAACCAGGATCAGGATTCAAACCTCTACAGATTGAGGAGTGCCACTGAAACCTCTCTGCTGGGCTTAATTTATTTCTTTTTCTTCACTTAAAGAAAATACCTGAATGTGCTTTTGCTACTGGGACAACCTCTGGAAAGCCTACACTGACTACAGGCAACAAACCATATTTTATTAATGTACCATGGGTTATTACCAAGAAATGGGAGCAAATTCAGAAAAATCTGTTCTTATTTAAATAAAATAAACGAGCCAGGTTTGATATATGCAAAAGCTTTTTAATAATATTTCTGTCTCAGAATGTGCATTTTTCTCATGCTGATAGATATGATGAAGAATAATCTTATGGAAGCTGCTGGAGAAAAAAATGAACATAGGGGGAGAACTAAGGAAAGGAATCTGAAGCAGAAACCACAGCCTCATGGTAAGGGAAAAAAGGAAGTGTCTGTTGTATCTTGTAAGTGAAATTTATCTGTTACACTGACATTTTGAGGCTGTAGTTGGGGGTCCTTTGAGAGTAAATATTATTGCTGAAAGAAAAGGGAAGTGTAGGGTCCTGACAACACGAGGTGCCAGCAATTTGATTCATTGCCTCCAGTAATTCCTGCATGTAAACAGAAGCCCCCCAAACCCACTCCCACACACTGCTGAAAACACTCTGAGTTTTGTTTTGTCAGCTGGATGAAAAGCCATGCCCCAGTTTGTTTAAAGAAAAAGCTTTTTATTTCACAGAACATACTCCTCAGGAAGCCAACAGAGACCAGGCTGTAGAGCAGAAAGTACAACAAACAGATCCAGGGTAATCCTTACCCTGAGAATACCAGGGTAAGCAAAATACATTTTCTAATGTAAAAATCTCTGCCTTTCTTGGGCATATTGTGTGATGAAGCCACCATGGATTTACCTTCTGAAATATGAACAGTGATCTTCAAGGAACAAAATTTTAATTACTGTTTATCCTCTTGAGTGTGTTCTGGGGGTGTTATTGATTTGCTGTGTTTTTGTATCCACACCAAGAGTGTTTGAATTCACAAATCTTCCTTTTGTGACAATTCTAGATACAGAATCACAGAAAGATTTGGGTTGGAAGGGACTTAAATCCCACCAGTGCCACCCCTGCCATGGCAGGGATACCTTCCACTGTCCCAGTGCTCCAGCCCCAATGTCCAACCTGGCCTTGGGCACTGCCAGGGATCCAGGGGCAGCCACAGCAAATCTGAGCACCCAATTCCATTGGAAAAACTCTGCCATTAATGTATTGGTGACATTTTCCTGGTGAATTGTGATGTCTTTGCCTTTAAATGCTCTCCAATCCATGTATTTGTGTTCCCATCCTGGTTGGGATCTGCCAGACACATTTCAGACTCATCCTTTACTGCTCAGTGGGGAGGGTAAAGAAAAGTCAAACCAGCCAGAAAATTCCAGCTCCTCCAAGAGAACAGTAAATAGGACACCCTTGAATTACCCTGTTGGGTTTTGGGAACATTTTGAATACTTCTGGCTTGGTGTTGTCCCAAAAAGTCGAAATTGTTCAGACACATTAATTAAAAAAAATAGAGAACAATCCATTTCATTTCTAACTGGAGCAGATCAAAAACACTCTTGCATCTATTTTTCTTGTCCAAGTCCCAGACAACATCCCTCAACTTTGTTCTTGGTTCTGTGAGACTGAAATCAGACAAAGAGTGAAAAGCAGCCAAATATGGAATAAACATTTTTCAGGGAAGGCGACTTTGAGAGTCAACCCATGATAACTTCCTGAATTACTGTCTTCTTAAACTCAGAGGAAAATTTTATTACATAGTAATTTTCTACAGTAATAGTTCATTGTATTTGTTTGTAGTAATTTTTCTATAAAAATTTATATATAAAGTTGGTGAACATCAGCCTTCAGTAATTTTATCCAAATTCTGTATTTTTTAAATATGCTTTTGATCCACTCTAAAAGTGGAATCATGTTAGTAATTTCTTATTCAATTAAAATATTCGTTTTATTAAAAATGGGTGTTTTCATTACATTTTTTTAGTTTTTCTCTCTTTTTACAATTGGCTCAAAGTCTGTAAAGACAACTCTGCATATGAGCTGCATGAGCTTTGTCCAAGACAGAGTTTGGCCAGTTTATCATTCCAGTAAAGAATTTATACTGGAATATAAGGTACAGACTGGCCAAAAGAACTTGATTTTTTGTTTCTGTAGGAAAAAAAAATTAAGATGACAAGTCATCCAGGCTAAAGAACAATGGCCAGACTGAAAGGAAAAGTTTCTCCCTGTTTCACCCAGGTAAAAGCCTAAATTGGAGAGGATTTACATTCAGCAGTTTCAAAGCATGCTCACTTTGGGTGGGTATTTTTGCATAAAAAGCCTGAATGTTCTGCAGAGAAATTGAACTCAGCATCTCACTGAGCCTTTTTCAGCAGTGGTCTTTGCCACCATCTACTGAGGGGGATTTTCAGTGCCAGGGAAAGCAGAGATTGCAGCTCAAACACAAAAAGGCAGCTGTGATTCCTCCCCTCGTTTCTCAACCTGAGATTGATCCATTTTTTTGCATTTGCCCGGTGGAAAAATCTCCTGACTTCTGTAATTAAAGCATTAAGCCAGAGGATGGGAGAGAGAAGAAAACAGAAGCAGAGGAGGTAAAATACTTGGCCTAACCTTTATTCCTTAATTCAGATGGAGACCTCAGAGCCCCTTCCAGCACCTAAAGGGGCTGCAAAAGAGCTGGAGAGGGACTTTGGACAGTGACAGGGCAAGAGGAATGGTTTCAAACTGACAAAGGTCAGGTTTAGATGGAATATTGGGAAGAAAATCTTGGCTTTGAGGATGGTGGGGCCCTGGCACAGGTGCCCAGATTTGCTGTGGCTGCCCCTGGATCCCTGGCAGTGCCCAAGGCCAGGTTGGACATTGGGGTTGGAGCAGCCTGGGACAGTGGGAGGTGTCCCTGCCATGGCAGGGGTGGCACTGGATGAGCTTTTAGGTCCTTTCCAACCCAAACCATTCTGTGATTATATAATTCTATATAATAATATAAACAATATAATTATATGTAATTCCTACTTTCCCACCACAAGTTTCAGCAAAATCCCAGCATTTCTCCCAGACCACATCAAAGCATCCTCCAACCCAACAATATCAGCACACAGAGCCCTCTCCTCCATCTGTGTCACCTCCACAAAGCTCCCCTGGGGGACAACCTGCTTGGCTTTATTCTGCACCTTTGTGACACTCAGGGGGACAAAAATGAACGAGCCAAAAGTCTGGGAATTCCTCTGAGTGCAAGTGGGGAAATCATCAGGGGAAATCATCTCAGATCAACACCTGAATCCCTTGGCATGGGAGAGGCATTTCCTGGCATTTCCTGACATTCCATGGCATTTCCTGGCATTCCTGGCATTCCATGGCATTTCCTGGCATTCCATGGCATATCCTGACATTTCCTGGCATTCCATGGCATTTCCTGGCATTTCTTGGCATTTCATGGCATTCCATGGCATTTCCTGACATTCCATGGCATTCCATGGCATTTCCTGGCATTCCATGGCATATCCTGACATTTCCTGGCATTTCCTGGCATTTCCTGGCATTTCCTGGCATTCCCTGGCATTTCATGGCATTCCATGGCATTTCCTGGCATTCCATGGCATATCCTGGCACAGCTGGCTGAAAATGGTGACCAGAGCAGCACAAGGGTGACCATGGATATAAAGAACTGTTCCCTGCACATTTCAAAACCTGTGCCACTTAGACAAGAATTGTTGTTTTCTTTCACACTGACTGATTCCAGAGAGTCCCTCTGGAGCCTGCTGGGTCCCCAAGCTGGTGAGCTCATGATACTTTTAATAATCAGCATTTATTTCCATGTGGCTGGGCTGATAGACAGACTGACAGGATTTTCCTTCAGGGCAGAATTGCTCTGAAACTGTAACAGCAGCACGGAGGGGTTGATGGTGAGAGGTGCTGGTTCTCATTCTGCAGGGGCAGGATTGCTCTGTGCCAAAGCAGGATGAGAGGTGGGCTGAGAAACTGAGCAAGAAACAAACCCAGTGTTTCTATTTTCATGAACACCCATCACAAGGCTGTTTTCTCCATCCCCTCTGCCTTAATGCCCAGCCCTTCCTGCTGGAAGCAAAAAATTTCCTTTCCCCAATTTGCTCCTTCTAATTGCCACTATTTTCAGCACGAGGGTTTTAGTGTTAATTTGATTTTTGCTTCAGCCTCGCTGTTTTCTTCTTATCCCCTGAGCTTTCCATCTTAGCAGGGCTGTTGGATGCTTTGTTTCTGCTGGTAACTCTAAATTATATTTCCTAACCCCATTTGTATGGAAGATTAGTAGCAAAGCAGGCTGAGGAGAGGGAGGTAAGTCAATCAATGAATTAACCTCCTGGTTGAATGCCACAACATGTGACAGGACAAATGCATCATGGTTTAGAAATGCAAATTTCAACAAGGGGGATTAGTACAGTTTATAATGACCCAGAATGTTTGCCTTTTAAAAAACCATGCCCCAGATGGATTCAGCCTCTGGAGCTTCAGCAATGAGCCTGCCACATGAAAAATGTGCTCCCAAATGTGGAGACTCCAGGCTCAGTATTGATTGAAATTTATCAGCATATTTCAGAGGCAGCAGAGGGTTTATTTAGTGCAGACAACTGGCTGAAAACAATATTTAGTTGATTCCCAGGGCTGAGCAGAGAGGTGTGGGGGCAAAATTGTGCATGCAAAGCTGGGCAAGGGGGAACAGCAAATCCTTCCTTCCAAGCCATAGAGAAGGCAGATCACTCCTCAGCCTGAAGGAGCAGCTCAGGCACAGGAGATTTGATTTGTGTTCACCTGTGGAATTGGGAAATCAGCCATGGCACAGCTGGAGCCTGGGAAACTCCAGTTTCTGCATCTGGGGGCAGAGAAGCTGCTGATCCCTGGGAGCTTCTTGTTCATTAATGAGAGAGGAACATCCTGCTCCTCTCCTGGCACTCTGGAAGAAGGGACAGCTTAAGAGAATGATGGGTGAGGACCAAAGATTTGCTGTAAAATGTCCCCATTTCCCTGTGGATTGGCAAGCTGGGGCCAGGAACTGTTTCTGAGGTCACACAATTCCAGATTTTCCATCTTGGATTGTCTCCTGGCATCCCCTTTGGCAGGCCCACACTTTTCCTTTAGCTGTGTTTAAACTGTCTCACAGGTCAATGAAACAAGAAATTAGGTTGAGGGAAAACCTCCAGCTTGCAGAAAAACCCCTTAGGATTTTATTATTCATTGACTGGCACAGACTTATTTCTATTTTAAAATGGAAATTTTATTAATTAAATATTTCTTCAACTCAGAAAACATGGACTAAAATTATTCTTCTGGGTTGAGTAGAAATAAAGCATTTTATTAGAAAAGCTGCACTCAAGTTCTGCTTTACAGTCTATGTACCTGTCCTATGTATGAGAAAAACCTCAACCATCCATAGATTTATCAGAGACAAAATGTGGCAGAAAATACAAGATCAAACTCATGGTTTAGATTTAGACTGATATACAGCATCAGGTGATTTAATCTAAATTAAAGCTTTTGGAAAAATAGAGCAGGACAATGACTTTTTTTATATTTTCAAAATAATTTCATTAATCAATTATAACACAATTAAGATTTTCTCAATAATTTAGTAACTGGTTTTTTTACTACTTACAATACAGAAAATAAAAATCTGGCCTCTTTCTAAAGTCATATTTTCTTGTAGCAAATGCATCTGTAGTTCATACAGACTAAAGGAGCAGACAAAATTGAGATTAAAAACACAAAATAAAAAAAAATTAAGCTTGTTACTTAACAACTTCATAATAAAGGTGCTTGCTGCTCATATGACCCTCACTATTAAGTATAAAATGTGTTTTAAATTGGGACCTTTCTCCTCACCTGGGAAGTGCTACAGCATGAACTGAACTGAACTCTGCAGAGATACCCATGTTATGTACTCCACTCTATTTTGCAAACAAACCCTGAAGAAAGAATTTCTCACTTAAAGGGAGACTAATTATATGACCTTTGCATGTTGAGGATCCATCTGGAGAATTTTAATCACTCAGACAGCATGAATGGTTCAAGTCAGCTCTACTTACAGTCAATTAAAACACATAAATAGTTTTATAATTTGCACAAGCCAGGAAAGAGGCACCTTGATAGAAAAAATGCTGTTATACATCTTGAGATTTATCTTTTCCCTGATTGCAATCAGGAGATCAGGACACCAGCTTTGATCAATATATAGTATTATATATATATATATTTTTTTAAATATATTTATATATTTTATATATATATATATAATTTTTATATATATATATATATATAAATATATATAAAAATAATATATAGAATATAAAATAGAAAATATATAATATAGAATATAAAATAGAAAATATATAATATATAATATATAATATATAATATATAATATATAATATATAATATATAATATATAATATATAATATATTATATATTATATATTATATATTATATATTATATATTATATATTATATATTATATATATATATTATATATTATATGTTATATATTATATATATTATATCTATATCTCAATATATAGGGACAATGTTTGGACAAGATGGGATTCAGAAGCAGTGCAACACGTTTTCTAGTTCAAGAAGAAAGACTTCTACTGACTTTTGAAAAAGGAAAAAGCAAAAGGAGGATATGATGCACTGTGGTCTTTTACACAGCAGCCCAGAGCCATGAAATTCCCATAGTAAAATCGTCCTGATACATCCTCAGAAACACTGTGCCTTTGGACAGAGAACTGAGCAAAGAAGGGGATGGGATGCATAGAAGAGAGGCACAGAGTTGGGATGGCAATAGAAAAGGAATGAAAACATCCATGCAAGTGTTCTGAAATGCTTGTGCTTCCTCAGCTGCGTGGAGGTTTCAGAAGTGCATTTCTCACAGCCATTAACAGCCATCAGACTCTGGAGAAAAGCTCTGCATGTTTTTCCTTGGATGTGACAGCTGAAGAGCCCAGTAAGATCACTTCTCCCCTTTCAAAATGTAGATTAGATCAGATATAACTTGATTATCTCTGCAGCTTGCAAAGATGTTTTCAATGCAAACAAGAGGCTCTCTATCTTCACTTTGTTAAGCAGAACAAATGTGAAGTTTCTCATTATAAGGCATCTCTTCTAGGCTTTAAATTATGCATTGCTTTTTAAAGTTCTGCTTCATTTCCTTTTCTTTGTCAAATTTACATTTTTCTATGGAACACCATATATTGCCAATTCCCATTAAAGTTAAGGCATCCAACTACCACTGAAGATCCTGGCTGAAGAGTTTACAAGTTTCACCAGTGATTGCCACAGTTCTTTTCAATCATCTTTATCTTCTGACACCTCACATTTGATGATATCCAGCTGCCTCAGCCAGGTGGGCTGAGATTCACTGAATTTTAAGCTTATTAAAAGATATCACTGCTATGGCTACTGCTCAACAATGGGTTAGTGTGGGTTTCTGTGCCATTGCTCTGTCAGTGAAGTTTTTTTTTTTATTAAAACACTGCAAGTGAGGATGTGTAGAAGGCAAAGAGCTTTTTGCAGCACCAGAAGTGCAAAGAAGCTGCATTCTTTAGTTCTGGAGCAGTTCAGTAGTTTTCCCTAAAATACTAACTCAGCCTCCTTGTATTTATAAAGATGAATAGATTTTACTGCTCATTATCAGAGAAGCAAATACTGACTCAGTACTGACTCACAGATTAGCAAACATTGCAAAAGGACAAATCAAATTGTTGCCATTATTGGGAGTTTCAGACAGAGAAACTCTTGCCTTGCTGTTGCACTAATGACAAATATCAGTCTCAGGTCTGTATCTCCAGACTGAATCAACTGAATATTGCAATATGAAATTGAGCTCAGCTCAGAAATGAGAGTTATCTCACCTTTGGGACATGGCAGATCCTTAAACCTGGGCTCATGTGGTGTCTTTGCTTCCCAGAAGAATCCAAGACCAAAGGGAATGTATTCTGTGATTCCTCTTGGACCCCAAGTCATGAATCAAATTAGTAGCTCATCCTTGAGCTTTAGTAGAAGATTTTATATATATGCATATTTTCACCAGGTTTTTGCCAGAGGTCCTTTGTTATTTTCTTAAATATTATTCATTCATATAAATATTAGGAAAACATTTGGGAGATTTTATTTCAAGACTTGGTTTTCACCCCCATACCTGAAGCTGAACAAAACCATTTCCCTTAATTGCAAATCCACATCAAGATACTCCATCACACTTTGGATAAACTGACCCAGAGCCTGACAAAGTCTCTACCTCTCCATGATTTTTCTGTTTTCTGCTGAGAACATGAGGAGGCAGGACACAGATACCTCCAGATGATCCCTGGAAACTTGTGTGGAGGTGATCTAAAAGATTATTTCTTCACCTGCCCACTGTCCCCTTTGCTATAAGAACTTTCCATAGCACATTACAAAGATTTTTCCACCTCTATAATGATGCTGGTGACTTGTAGTGGCTGTGGAGCCTGAACATCTGTGGAGTCTGTGGGGTGGAAGTCTCTGGGGATACCTGGTGCCAGGTATCTGCATAAATATGGAGACACCAGGAGCAAAAACTGGGTGGAATATTCCCTAGTACAGAGCACCAAACCTGTTCAAATTTCAGGAGATGAGCACTTCCCTTACTGAGCCAGCAGCTTTGATTTGATCAGCTTCTGCATCCAAACCTGAAACCAGAAATTCCCATGATGGGCTTAGGGAAATCTATAGTAGGAATGAAAAATAGCAACACAGTGCTGATGTGAAATGCATTATGGTTTTATTTGCAGAGACAGCCTCTGCTATCAGATGACAGCAGACATGAGTGCAGCCAGCAGGTGGTTAAAAGGAGCATTTATGGGATAAACATCACCCAGGCCTTCTGCCCCTATTGCTGATTGTGTGGGAAACACGCTGCTAGGGCTGGGGGCCTGACAGAATTTTTAGTTCTATATTCCTGTATGGGGAGAAATTAAATATTTTTCTGTTGTGACAGCTGTAGAAAATGCTTAGATATACCCTTTAATTTCCTTCATCGATCAGTTCAGATTGTTTTTAAATGGGGATCATAGGGGAGCCATATGCTCAGAGACATTCCCAGTACTTTGTTCAGTTGAGCAGAGCTGCACTTGCTCCTTAGCAGGCTAATTTTTCACTCTAATGCTGCTTTCTGATGGAGTTTCCCAGCAGTTGGTGGCCTGCTCATTGTGCAAGGGCCATTTCAGTGAACTCCAAGCTCATATGGCAGAAGAGCTCTTCCCACTTCCTTCTAATTGCTGCAGCCCTCTCCAAATGCAGGTTTTGAGCAGGAACAAGTGCAGCTAAGCAGATCAAAGCAGAAGATTGTTGTGAGGTGCTGAATTCATTATTTGAAGAAGTCCTTCCTTTGTCACAAGACTCATGAACGTGGCTGGATCTGCCTTTTTCTCCCAGAGGGACAATGGGTCCTTCTCACCCCTCTGAGCACTCAGTGAAGTCTGTGAGCTCCCCCCTACCTTTCCCTTTAATCTAAATTCCCTTCAAGGTTTTCTCAGTGGGATTCAAGCTTTGCAGAATTCAGAAGATGAAGATCCTGCCTCAGATCCCTTTGTTTGTGAAGACCTTTTTTTCCCAAAAGGAGCAGTTAGCTCTGAGAAATTGCTGGCACTGAAATGCCCACTGTTGTTATGAGAGATAAATACTCACAAAAATGCCATTTTTTTCTTGTTTTCCTCCCCCCAGCTTTTTATTGCTTATTGAAGGAGGTGCTGGAAACAAAAGGATGGTCAATTAAGATGAGATAAAATGATTAAAATTAGGTAGGGATGAAGTTTTTTACAATGAAGTTGGTGAGGCTCTGGAACAGCTTCCCTCAGCCCTGGAAAAATTCAGGTAGGATGGGGCTCTGAACAACCTGGTCTAGTGGGAGGTGTCCCTGACCTTGGCAGGAGGGTGAAAACAAGAGACTCATTAAGGTTCCTTCCAGCACAAAGCATTCTCTGGTTCCATAAACCTGCTCATTTTCAGGGATGTGCAGTCAGACCCTGTTCCCTGGGCTCTTTCTCTTGAAAAGGAAGATTTCTGCATGAGGCTCAGCCCATTGCTGGGGACTAAAAGGTGGCATCACCTCCAAGGAAGAGAAGAAAGAGTAGTTTTTAAAGCCTAATGGAAATGCCAGCACTGGGCATTGCATAGACATCACCTGCTGCTTTCTGGGTGTGTAAATCAAGTCTGGATCCATCATGAGTAAGAGATAAAATGTTATAAAGTGCTGCACCTGGAAGGAAAACATGCAGAACTCCATTTCTTTTGCTCTCTGCAGCCTGTAGTAACAGCCCCCAGCATGGGAGACATTTCAAAGAACAACATCTGGTTACAGAGTGCAAACAAACCAACAATTTACACAGGGGCATGTGAAAAGGTTTGACATATGGTATCTATTTATGAAATTCAAAGAGCTGCCTGTATTCAGTTTACATTCAAATACTCCCTATGTCCCACAAAGAGACCCCACGTGTAGGCTGGAATAATTTCACTGTATTTACTCATGATGCTGAGCTAAGTAACCTCTAATTGGTAGACTCAGATTATACAGATATCAATCACAATTTTCCCCATAGAATAAATGGATACAGCAATGTTTTCTACAATAAATATCAGCAACAAATTCAGAACTGAGAAAAAAAATTCACTCCACAAAAATGTGAATTTTCCATGGACAACATTTGCATTAAAACAAATTTCTAGAATACCAGCATACAAAAGGCAACAATTAAAATAATATTAAACACCCCAATCCTCAACTTTAAACATTTCTCAGAAACAGAAGCTGTAAATTTGGAATGGATTGTTATGGTAATCCACTTTGATCTGCTACATAATACGGTCTAGAAGGAGTGTTTTGTTAGGTTATTCCTACAGCAAAATTCACTTTTAAAGACATTCTCACTTCTCTATCACATCTGTCAGCAGCTGAGCTGTTCCAATAAAGTTTAGCCTTGCTGTTTAAATTCACAGCTCATTTCTGTTCTGCTTTTAATTTGTTTTATCAGTTGGTTTCAGCTACTAGGGCTGACAATTCCATCATTTGCTAAGCCAAAAGAGCCCTCTGCTGTTGGAGACCTACTTCCACCCAGGGGACTTCTAACCCACAGCCAAGAGTCCAGTTGCATAGTGCAGAAAAACAAGTTTTTAAGATTCTGGAAGGCAGAATTACTTATGCTGGCAACCTTCTCGTGGCTATGTTCTGAAACATTTCTAAAAGCTGCCAAGAAGCATGTGGGTTGGCACTGCAAACACTGGCATTTCAGCTGTGGTGGGATTCAAAAATACCTTCTCCTCCTCTGCCTTCCTTTTGAACTCTCAGATTTCACCTGGAACTCATTGTTCCTCAAAACAATATTGAGAAAAAATGGCTCAAGTTGAGATGTTGTGTTTAGTGAGAACCAGGCAGCCACAAGGTGTGGATTTGACACTCACAGAGAAGGCAAATTCTGTGGTGTGTTGGTTCTGTTTTGGATTGTGTGTCACAGCATCACCATTCAGAGCAGGAGAAAGACATGAAGTTTCAAAAAATGTAAAATTACAGTGCCTGCAAATGCCACCAAAGCTAGAAACAGTCCAAAGGCTGAAGCTTTGATTGATTTTCACAGCTCTCATTAAAAACGTGGGAACAGACCTTCCACAAAAGCTCTGCTACTGCAAAGTGCAAGCAATGTGCTGGTGGAAACTCCAGGTTTCTGTTCTGTGAATGTTAACTGTGAGGGTTTTTTTCTGTTCTGGCTGCTGCTCCCCTCCTCCTGATGGACCTGAATCCCCATGGGCTTTTCCTGGGGCTGCTGAATCCTGCAGAGCAATCCATGGTGAAGAAACAGGGGCACAGGGAGTGTCCCTCTGACTGGCACAGCCTTTTAGGGCACCTCAAAAAAGAAAAGGAGTGGACAGGGCAAGCTGGCTGCAGACACATCATTAAAGACAGTCCTTGGAGAGTAAATTCATGTTTGGAAGCCAGGACTGGGTCATCTATTCATTCATCTATTCATTTATTCTATAAATTTTTCTCTTGTTTGCACTTGGTTGTTTATTATTTCTTATCAGAAAATACAGAAAGTAAGACAGCACTTCCAGCTCCCTGCTAGGAGTAAGGAAAAATGGCTACTACTGCAAATACTTTAATGTCTTTTAAAGCTAAACACTCCAATAGAGAATTAACACCTATATTATTTATACTTCTGATCACATAACTAAATTTCCATGACCCTTAGAGTGACACTGATTGACCAACCAGAAACTACTACCTGAAACCCATGAAGAAGAAGGAGGAAGGTGATGAAGAAAGAGACACCACCCAAAATTTTCCATCTTATCCCATACTTACCACTATACTATAGAAACCTCAAATTTAAAACCTATCACCCTGTGAAAATCCACACTTCTAATTCACTACACACTTGTGATTTCTAGCTCATTGTTCACATTTAGAAGCTGTCTCCAAAACCTCAGGTCCAAAGCAGTGTTTTCCAGGGAGTCTCTGCCTGGAAGCACAGAAAGCTCAAAACCTCCAGATTTCTGGGATCCAACAATATTATATTATTATTGATTTATAATCAAGATTACTGTGCAACCTTTTGTAAATTTATCCATGGAAATGGTGATAATTTCAAAGACATGTTCAAGAAGCTGGAAGTAAATGGGCTCCCCTGGGACAGAGGCTGACCCTGGCTCTGCCACTGCCACCAGTGGCACTGCAGAAATCTCCTTAGAGATTTTTAAATCCTCTAAAATTTTTTTAGAGATTTCTAAACCTCTAAAAAATTATAGAAGTGGACTCTGCTTAATAGGGCCTCCTGCACTAATTGATGCCCAGTTGATCTGAACCTGATCACCAGACCTCTGTCACCTTTTCCTGATGTTCAAAGGAGATTCCAGAGTCATAATCTCTTGGCCCAGATCATCACAGCATGTTGATTGCAGCCATGTAATTAATTTTATTAGTGCTCTGGATGTGGTTACCAAATCCCAGTTTGATTATCTAATTAGCCTGTCTTGTTAACTAATTAAGCTTTTATATCCATACTGTGAGGGTGTTTCTCTAATAAACTTTTGTTTCAACTGGCCTGGCTCATTGGATTTTGACAGAGAATATGGAGGCTACAGAGATTTAAAATTACTGCTACAGATTTCCTTTCCCATATTCTTAATTTTATGAAATACAGATTATTGATGCTCTGGGTGAGGGACAGTCCATAGCTTGAACTGATTTGTTAACAGCCAATGCAGAATTTATGTGGGCAGATACATCATAAGTGGATCAGTCACCATAAAACATTATTAATTTTAAATTTTATTACGTTGGGTTATTATGTAGTGTATATTATAGGTTTTGTTCCAATTTTGACACAGATTTTTGGCTCCATACTTGAATGCAGCTACTTCTTGGTGTCTGCACAATGATGCCCATGGATTTTAGGGAAAATCAGGATCAATGAGACAAATGTCCCTGGGAAGCTCCCAATCACCCCTGCCCACATGGTGAACCCACAATAACATACAAAGAGAAGAAAGAAGAGTCAGAAAAGGAAAAAGTAGATCACAAATTGAGGGAAATGATGGAAACCCAGAGGCCCTCAAAGCAAAGGGCAAATCACTCTCCTGCAGCTTCTCTCCCAAGAAGATGCTCCCTGGGCTCACGCACTGCCTGTCTGGGGGATACAGTAACATCTGCCTGGACACCTTAAAATTCCATTTACAGCTTAAATTAACCCATCCTCCCTGGGCTTGTCACAGGATATGTGCTGGGGGGATCTGGGAACTCAAACAGGTCTGGGCAGGAGGAATGGCTTTTAGAATTGCTATCAACAGAAGCCAGAATCAAGAAACTCCCTGAGAGAGCATCTCCCTGTACAGAGGGGGACAATCACAGCCTCCCCCTAATTTAGGGTCATTATTTGTACAGAGCTCATTTGCATGTTGTACTTGAAGGTCAGCTCAGGCTGCTGCTGCTGTTTATTTGGTATTATGATCTGCATTTATTTAGAGATTAAACAGGAGCAATTTGAGCTAATCTGTGCTGACCACTGTCATGCAAATAGAAGTGGTAATCATTAACTACCCAGAACCACTCAGAAAGAAGAGTTAATTAATTGTAGGCACACACACATATCAACCTTTTATTTTAAAAAGCTGCATGATGACATCAGCCTTCGAGAATGTCAACAGACATTTTAAAGGGTTTCTGCTGCTTTTGTCCAAGAGCATTCAGCTCCCCAGAGCTTCTGGAAAGGGAGTTAAATATCCAATTATAACAATTTTTACCATCCAGATCATGAGCCTATTCTTCAGAATTAGCCTGAATTAATGCAAAGTGTGGAGAAAGGAGAAGTTACACATCATTACCAGCTGCATGTTTTTCTGTACAAACCCAAATCCCTGACTTCAGTTTTAAACCCTCATTAGCAGCATTTGCAGAGGAGTTCAGGCTGCTCCACATCCACCAGCACAGCTCCTGCTGCATCTCTGACATCCCTCTGACATCCCAAAGGACACAGGGATTCATGGCCAGCACCACCAAAATCCAGCACTGACACAGCCAGCTATGGGAACCCTACAAATGTGATCCTCCATGGGTACCAGCCCTAAATTCAGGAAATGTGGAGCTTTTTTGAAAAGTAACTAATCTACCTTTCTTTAAAAACATAGCCATGTATGCTTTATGCAAAAATTTATATTTAGAATATAACTCAAATTTTTGCACACCAGATTTCCCCATTAGGGAAATGTTGGAACTTCAGTGAAAAGTATAAACATTCTTCTTTTGCCTCATTTTCTTTGGAAATTGTTTCATTCATTCTTTGATTCTTTCTTTTTATTTGAATCAACTATAAACATAACTGGCATTTTAGGTGTTCTTTTTTTTTGTTTGTTTCTTTTGTGGCAAAGGAAAACCATGGTTATAGTTTATCACCAGTTTAATCAGGAAATTTGCAGAGATAACACCTCAAAAGCTGCCTTAGCAGGAGGTAGGGTCTTGCAATCCCTTTTGTAAATGTGCCTGTAAAACTTATTGAGAGTTTACAGCTTGTAGGTTCTTCAAGACATTACAAAACAGAGTGAGTACAGGTGACCCTATTGGAAAGATGCCAAGAATTTTCCTGTCTTCTCCTTGTTGGGATGGTGGAGCACCATTCACAATCAACTTATTAATTGTTACTCTTAATGTAAATTTTAAAAACCCCCAACAAAACCACAATTATCTGTGTCCAATATACAAAAGCACACAAAAGAACAAGTGAATAATGCTGTTAGGTCTCCTCAGCTGCATAAAACCACACACTTTTCAAGCAGAATAAATAGAGGATGTGAGTTACAGGAAGTTTAAACAACACGGGCAGAGTTGAGAGCAACACTCTGCTCTGCTATTCCTCAGCTTTCAGTGCTCGTGGTTGGACATTGTGTTGCTGCATTGAAAAGAAATGAAAATATGCAAAGATCCCTCCTGTGCCTGGGGGAAAGGGAGTAACTCATGGAAAAAGGGAAGTTTTCCTCTCTCTTGAGTCCTAAATCTGATGTTTAAAGAGTGCAGTATTGCTGCTTATCTGTTGAAAGATGAACTTGCACTCTTGGTTCTCCAGAATTAGCAGTTTTTAATAGTTTATAGAAGCACAATGCTGTCCACTCTGAAGAGACCATGATCACAACTGTGCCATTTTAAACCTTTCCTTGTAGCACAGATATTTATTTTCTGACAAGGAGCTGAATGAGACTGACAGAGCAAGCAGAAATGCCTGTCTATAAAGGCAGTGTTGCCTCAATAGATGGTTGTTTGGGCTGATAATAAAACCTCCTGGGTTTATCTTATTTCCTTAGAAAAAACAGCTATTGGAAAAAACAACACTGAGAGCACCAACACGTAACAAATGGAACCAGGAACACGTGAAACAATGGCCACAGGCATGGAGGCCCAAGCTCCAAAATAACTGAGAATAATTAATAATAATATAATATTATTAATATATATAATATAATTATATATTATATTATAATATTAATAATATAATAACTGGGAATATGTGCATGATTCAGTTACCCTTTCAGGGCTCCCTGGAAAATCATCCCTTAGATCAGAAATCCTTCCTTAGGATGACTCATGCTAGAGAAATGTTCACCCCCTGTAGACCCCGTATTATCTTTTAGCGCCCTAATTGGTCTTTTTTTTTCCTTTTAGTAATTGGTCACTTTTGCCTAAAAACCTAAAGTAGTTGGATAGTTTTCAATTTATAATATTATTGGTCCATTTCTCAAGGTACCCCAACTCTCTAAAACCCCTTTGATACTCCATGTACTCAGATTGCTGCTGGACCCCTTTGCAGAAATAAAGCTGCCTGTGGAACCTCTGTGCAGCCCTCCCAGATCTCTTTCTCTTGGCTGGCTTAGAAGGTTCTGGAAGCAAAATGAAATCACAAAAGAGCTGACAGCCTCAGCTTTTGGCTTGCTTGCATCTAAGGACCTTGTGGCTGAAACAGCTTGGAAAAGCTGTTCCATTTGGGCGTTTTATCCAGGCTTGTTGTGGCAGCCTGGGGCAAAACCCCCTCCCTGGCAGCTACAGGAATGGAGATAGAAACCCAAGGAATCAATCAGGAATTGAGGAAGCTTTGGAATCAGGAGTTGAAGGCAGCTTTGGAATCAGGAATTGAGGAAGTTTTGGAATCAGGAGTTGAAGGCAGCGTTTTGGGGCTGCTGGAGGCCCGAGCTGGCCACAGGCCGCGGCTCCGCAGGCCGGGCTCTGTAAACACCATCTCATTAGAGATTCCTGGGAGGAAAATCCACCAGGAATCAGGGCTGGGAGCAGGGTTTGCAGCCAGCACATCTCACATTCCAGGCAGATCACGGGAAGGACGAGTTTGGGGCTCAGTTTGAAACCTGGCTCATCTCTGCTGTGGCTGTGGCAGGTGGGTGAAGGCCGGGCCTTCCCTGCAGCAGGGAGGGCAGAAATGCTGAAAATAATTGAAACACAGGAAGTTTGAATCAATGACAACAGACACCCACTTCCAATAATCTTAGAAATTGCAAGGATTTTTTTTTTTTTTTCTGGTTTAATGTTTATCTGTGGAATTTGGCGGTCTGTCTGGAATTTACTGTGTCTTGCTTTGCCTTTCGCTACCCTAATGGCATGTTTTAAGCTTCTGGGTATTTTAAACATTGCCTTTTAAGTATTTTTTTTCTTTTGTGGCAGTCTTAGACAAGTAGGCAGGAGGAATTTGCACATGATTGGGTGAAATAACAAGAAATAAATATTTTCCATTGCAATTACAAGGTTGCTCTCCTCCTGTAAATTATTTATGGAAAAATACACTTAATGCCATTACCCAGATTTTCCAAGATAAAGGGAGATGAAGCTAAGGTTGCTGCACTGTAATCCATTAGTCTGGTATGTGTGATGGATCACAGTCAGAAGCAAACCATGTAGAAAATAGCTGTAAGTGATCCTCCAGCTGAACTTTTGGAGCTTATTTTCCACTACCAAGGTGTGGATACTTGTGGTAGAGCAGAAGAAAACTTTCTAGGCACATAACATCCTTCCTCCCTGCTGTGTTATTGGGAGGGAAGTTTCCTTCTCCCTTTGCACTTAGGGTGAATATATGTGATTGAAATCAAACGTGCCTGTAAAGCTGAATTCCACGTGCTGATGTGTTGCCTACATGTCTGGGAGCTCACTCAGGAAGAGCTCCTGGCATTCTGCCCTCCTGCCCAGCCTGTCAGCCACAGATGTTGGTGCAGTACTTAAAGGAGGCTTATAAAAAAGACAAAAAGTGATTTTTTACAAGGTAAGGTAATGATAGGACAAGGGGGAACAGTTTCAAACTGACAGAGGGGAGATTTAGATGACATGTTTGGAAGGAATTGTTCCCTGGGAGGGTGGGAGGCCCTGGCACAGGTGCCCAGCCACAGCTGTGGCTGCCCCTGGATCCCTGGAAGTGTCCAAGGCCAGGCTGGACATTGGGGCTTGGAGCAGCCTGGGACAGTGGAAGGTGTCCCTGCCCATGGCAGGAGATGGAATGAGATGATTTTTAGGTCCATTCCAACCCAAACCATTCTTTGATTCTATGATTCTTCTCCAGGGACACAATGCCTAGGGTTGCTCATCACACTGAGCTGAGTTTTTCTTCATATCTTCAGTTCCCCCATCCTAACTGAGTACCTTTGGCTCTCTTCCACACCCTCAGATTGTCATTTTTGCAAGAGAATTCCTGAGCTTGGATTAGTCTGCAGCTCTCTGTCTGTTGAGAAATCAGCTAGCTAAAGAAAACAGAAAATTGTTAAATTCACCAACACAGTTTTCCATCCCTGGGGTTATTAACTTGGCTGTGTTTTTACTATTCAGCCAATTTTCATAGCATGTGAAGGGAATTTATTTGCCATCTTGATTTTTCCATTCAGTGCAAATGAAATCCATCAGGAATTCCAGCATCACTAGAGATGAGGGCACTGCAGATGGACAGACTTCTGGGAAAATGAGTGGACAGACAGCTTGGTGACAGGGCAACACAATGGGACAGGCATTTCCAAAAAATTACTAAATAAATGATCTTCCATGGGGCTTGAGGGAATAAAAATAAAAAAAATGATGCTTCTGTAACAGTTTGGATCTGTTGGGGATGATCCAGATGTCTAGGAAGGGTGTGGCATTTTTGTTAAGACTGGTTTTCAAAGGATTGTTCGCAAGTGACTTCTGAAATTCATAAAACATTTTGACCTCATCTGACTGCAATCTCATCCAAAATACATGAAAAGTACCCTTAAAACCTAAAGCTGTCACTGAGAATTAATTAAAAATTTGTGAGTCCATGATGGAGTTCTCTGGAGAAAGAGGAGCCACGTTTTTATTTTTCCTTTTTTCCCTGCAAAGAGGCTTTTGGTAACACTCTCTGCAAGTTATCTGGAGCCTCACATGAGTTTCTTTTGAGTTTCTGCTGGGATTTTGTCTGAAGTGAATAAAATACAGATGAGGAATGCATTTGAAAATGCTTGGTTATATTCAGAGAACACATCCTATTTATTACAGCTCCAAACCACCTGTGGAAGGAGATGGGGAAGAGAATTATGGGATGGTGTTGGCCTTCACAAACACCAGCCCAACCTCAGGCTCAGCTCTGCAAATGTCCCATTCCCCAGGCTGCCAGCCTTGCAGGAGTTCTGCTGATCTCATTCCCCAACCATTGTAAATCTGAAATCTCCCGTGGTGTGGAGCCCTTTGGTCACTGAGAAACAGAGAGGAGCCATAAATCCCACACAATCCCAAGTGTGGGGGAGGTCTCCATAGCAATATTTGTATGGAAATCTGGGAAAGTGGCACTGGGAGCCTCCTTGACTCTATCACACCTCACCATGTGGAGGAGAACCCTGGTTCAACCTCTGGGCTCAGCCTGCCCCTTGACACATGATGCTAAATATCATAAAATATCAAGAAGAGGAGGCCCTTCTCAAGGCAAATATGTGAGGACCATGGGAAACAGAGAAAGAGAAGATCATAAGCAATAAAAGCACATAACAGCATCTCTAAATGCCAGGAAAACACTGACATTGCTTCCTACCAGTTTTGCTATCAATCCAGTTATAGCAATAAAAAGGGAATAAGAAACTCCCTTGTCTAGGTGCTGATCAAAGGAGCCAGCAGCTCTTCTTCCTGTTAGTCACAAGTGGTTTCCTTTAAAAAATATTATCATTACTTCTGAGATAAAACCATTTAACTCCTGATGGATGGTTCTGGAAATTACTCCCCACTCTGCTGACAGGCTTATCTGGCCTCAAATGAGGCCAAGGTATTTTGCTTGGACTGAGTTTGCCATAACCAGTAGGAAGCAAACAAAACCATATCTGAACTGCACTATGGGGTGCATTTGGCTAAATTTCAGTGTTTCCAAAACTAAGTTCAGTAACCTAAATGATAATGACACCCTTTATGATAAAACTGCTGGAGTCAATAATATCCCTAACACTCCTGATCCCAATAATGAGTGAGACATACAACCACACTGTGAGAAATTTACTTTTAGAGATCTTATAGTTGAAATATACCAAGAAAGTTTAAAAAGGGAGATGTTGATGTCCCAAAAATCTCTTTCAACCTAAGCTATCCTATGGTTTTTGGAAACAAAATTACTTTGAATAAATTCTAAAATGCAAGGTAACTTTTATACCCTGCTTTTTTGGCAGAATTAGTGCCAAGTCCTGTGTGAAAAAATATATTAGTGCCTTTCAAAGGGTGAAACTTTATAATTTATGTTATGCCACCTATTATTACGAATCTGCATAGAATTGAAACTTTACTGTGCTTTTAAATCCTATCATTTCACCTCTCAGATAGCCTTGTCCAGCATGCTGGCACAAGCCCTTTTTTAATGGCTACAAGTTAAGTTCAAACAAGTTTATTACACAGCTGTGAAATTATATTGGCATATCCGGTAATGTAAGTCTGACATGAATCTCTATGTGAGGACTGAAAACACATTTCATTGCTTTCCTTTCACATTAATTCTTGTATTTTCTCTGTTTTCATAAGTGAATGCACTATGAAAGGTACCTTCAGTATATTGTCAAAACTACATGATTGTGAAGATAAAATTTGATCTTCAAATATTGGCTTTAAATGTCACTAAATTAATCAGTTTGGGGTTGGAATTAAGCTATGCAGAGACATTGCTATAGTATGAAAATATTGTATTACATTAAATATTTCTTCACCCAAAGTAATCCCAGCCATGAATACTGCTTGGATCTGAAAGGGATAATTCCTGGCTCTTCTCTCTTTAAAACACAATCTTTAGATACAGAATTTTAAGGACTACTCTCCAATGATGTGTTTGCCAGCTCTATCACATTGAGCATAACAAATATTTCTACATTTATGTGCCATCTTCTGTTCCCACTGCACTTTCATCCACGACTTCTCAGTCTACATTTAGGCTGTGGATATTGAAGAAATCCAGGAAAAAATGACCTTTCAGACAAACTCCACACTGCATTTCCTTGCTGCTGCCTGGGATGTGTTAAACATGCTGCTCACACTCCACATGGCACATGTGCAGCAATTTCAGTCCAGGAAATACCAGACTGAAATGTGAGAGCCGTTACTTTTTGGGATTCGAATGTTGGCAGGTAGATGGTGTCCACGGGGACTTGCTGGAAGTGGCTGTTTTCATCCAAGTGAACCAAACAGGGACGTTCCAGACAGGCTGTGAGCACAGCAGGGGAATTTCATCCCATTTTCTCCAACTGTTCCATATAACCACTGTCATCTACTCATCTCTGCTGTCTCAATAATTCTTGGTTTTGCCATTAAAATAAAATTTACACATTCAACTTGCCCATTTTTGGACAATGCAGACAACTCTAGACCATTGAGTGATGCAGAACTACAGTCATTCCAATGCTGATGAATCAACAAAACACAAATAGTATTAGAAAAAAATAAAATATTAATTCTTCTTTTTGTAGTGTTAGAATTAGAGAATTTTAAACCCAAGGCAGCTTCTCCAGTCCTTTTGCTAGTGATAACCCTGCTGGCTTTGGTCCAACAGTGGCTGCCAAGTGCCAGGGAAATGTGTTGTTGACACAAAATCTAGAAACATTCTGGGGCATGAATAATAATAATTAAAAAAAAAAAAATCCCAGGAAAACTATTACGTTCTTCACAAAAATGCCAAAAATTCTTTTTTGGCTTTGTTTATGTGACTGGTTAACTTTGCCTTTCTTAAAATTCTGTTTCTTCTCCTGTTTGGCACAGAAGGAAAAAGTAAAGGAAACTCTGGGAAAGTGTAGGTAGAGAATTTCCATTTCTCCAGCAGAATGGGGCTGGTGCAGATGGATCTGATCTAAATATCCCCAAATAATGCTGATGGTGGGTGCAGTCTCTGCTTGGCATTCACAGCATTTGTGGCATGAACTGATCCATCACTTTGAGGTGCTCAAAACAGGAAAATCCCACAATTCCATTTCTGGCTCGGAAAAGGGTTCATATAGTGAAAATGATATCACAGCACAGGGAAGTATAAGAGAACAAGGAACTTTTGTTTCCATGGCAATCCGAGCTCCTTCTCCAGACACAAGCACAAAGGCAATATGCTGAATGATTATCTGAAGGTCATGTTGTTCTTAGGAGAAAAACTTAGGGACAATGCATTGGGATAAATTCCCCAGCCAGGATGCACACTGCATTTCTAACCAGTCCAAATAAACAACTGCTGAAGGAAATAATTGCCTTCATTAATGGCATCAGTTTATTTTAAAATCTGTTTGCCCAAAAGGCAGCCTGCCCAGGAGGATATTTTGTACCATTATTTGATATGTTCAGAGACAAATGTTGAGATTCTGGGTGTATTTGGCATCCCTCACCTGGTAAAGTAATTATATTCCCTTTAAAGTTAAATATATCTTAAAAATGAGTAAAATGTCTCTATGTAAGAGCTTGTTTATGTTTCCAGTCATTTTTTCTGTGGTAGGAACCACACTTTTAAGGATCTGCCTTATCAACAAGTGCGAACAAGGCTTTAAATGCCAGGATACTCAGGTGAGCAGGTGAGCAGAACCTTAGTTAAAGTTATCTCTAAGTTATCTCTGTTAAACATGTAAGAAACAGGCATCAAAGAGCCACATAAATGTTCAATGCAGTTTCCTTTGTATTTCCCAGAGTCAGTTTTAGGTTTCCATTTCCTCTGAGATGGTTTGACCTTGTTGACAGCAGGGGTAAATGCTTTATGTGGCAAAGAAAATGACTTTAGAAAGTGTAATTCTCTTTCCTTGCTCCATTCTGTGCTTCATGATTTACTACAGAGCTGAAGTACAAAAGAACAGAAACTTCACTGCTGTTCAGGAGGAAAGTTATTTTTAGCGTCATTTTGTTGCCAAAGCATATAGAAACCTTATGTGCTACCTCAGAAAGTTACCCTGGAATGGCAAGGAAAACAGAGATGCCTGGTTTTTTGTCTTTTCTTTTTTTTTCCCAACCACAAAGCTTTGCTCCAACTAAGAAATGATTTTACAAATGAGAAGCTGCAGGAGTCACTGAGTTGTTTGAAGTTGAATTAAACCTAAATGTGTGGTCACTGACTGTGTGATATAAATACAAATTAGGATCCTCAGCAAGGATACAGGTACATCTTTACTTTCTCCTCAGTGAAATCCATTCCTGCATCTGCACTTTCCAGAGTCTTTTAGGCTGGAAAAGATCTCCAAGATCATTAAGTCCATCCATTAACCCAGCCCTGCCAATCCCACACATGTCCCCAAGTGCCACATGCACACAGCTTTCAAATCATTGCAGGGATGGGGACTCCACCACTGCTCTGGGCAGCCTGCTCCAATACTGGATCACCTTTTCCATGATGAAACCTCCCCTAAAATCCACTCTAAACCTCCCAGAGCAAGGAAGAGCTGGGAGTGACTCCTTTTCCAGAGGTGGTGTTGAAATTAGCTCAAAATACGTGGCTTGAGAAGCACTAACCCAGCTTAGAGAGCAAACCATCATCTTCCAAATAAATCCTTCTTGGGAACAGAGGGGGAAACCCCACTCATGTGCAGACCACAGCATTTCGTGTCTCACTGCAGCAGGAGAACATTTAGAGCAAAGTGCAGAATGACTTCTACACTCTAACTGGAATAATTTCAGGGGGGGAAGGGTGATGTGAGTTACAGTTGTATTCTACAAAAATCTCCGTTTGCTTTATCTCCTTCCACATCAACAGCAGGTTTTTACAAGCTTTTGTGATACTTCCCAGGCAAAAGAAAAGAAACAGCCCTTAGGCCCAAAACATCTGAGCCCTCAGTGATCTTAATACTTCTGTGCCACTCTTAGGAGAAAAAGCTCCTTTCTTGTAAGTTGTTTCCAGGATGCTGACAGATAAAAAAGAAGTAGTAAAAATATTTTATGGTGAAGTAGATCAAAATTTTGCCTAGAGACAGATGTTTGTGTGGTCTCAGATGGCTGAATTATAGTACATCCCTAAAAGAGAAGTGAGTGTGGAAGGGGAAGCAGTGAATCCATACCCACACCCACAGAAAGTAAAAAAGAAATACAGGGAGCTGGTTATTTGCACAGGTTGATACCCAGGAATATCTATTGATGAGTGTTGGGATGAATTAATCTTTCTGAAGGGTAATTACAAGCAGAAAGAAAAGAGGGAGATATTTGTGGTGACTGCAGGAGGAGGAGCAATGGGCTTAGTGCTGCCTGATATCCTGCTAAATTCTTCCCAGTGGAATGAAAAATTTCCCCAAATCACATTCCTCAGGTCTTTAATTAAAGTACACTCAACTTTGAATTTTATGAAAATGCTTCTTGTTATGCTTGAAAATGTGAATACTCATCTCTATGTCCATCTTGAAACACTAGTGTGAGTTAAAGCTCCTTTAGTTACCAAAAAGCCAAGTCCTTAATGATGTCATGGAAAAGTTTATTTTTCTACTACTTCTCTGGGTTTGTGGGTGTTCACAATGTTTTCAGAGTACTGGCTGTGCTGCAAATGGCAGCAAAATTAAACACATTTTCTGTAGCTTGTACTCTGCCCTCAGAAATTAGGATCAAGGCAGGAGGGGACTGGGTACTCTGGAAAGGGGAAACAAAGTAAGAATACTTGTGAAATTACTAAAAGGGGATTACCAGGATATTCAGCCTGCTCCCACACTGCTCCCAGAGGCAGAAGTGACAAAACCATCTATTACAGATAAAAGGGTCTGAAAGTTTGATGGGAAGCAGCTTTTCATCAAATAAAGTTTATTTATGTATATATGTATAATTCAGCAAAGTAGTGAAAAAGAAAAGTACATGTTATTCTAGTTTAAAAATTAAAAATTTTCTATATTTAAAATATAATGATGCCTAGTTTTCAGATTTAAAAGAAAAAAAAAAGTAAAAGTTCAGGATAAAAATACAACTGCATTTTTATAAAAGAAAGAACAGACACAACATAATCACTACATTCCTTTTGGGATAGCAACTAAGAAAAGCAAGGATGATCATTGCATAGATGGGACAGGATCTCCCACAGCCTGGAAACCAAATATATCAACAGATACAGGTACCAGGACATAAAATGATGCTTATTATGGTATTAAAATTATGAGAAACACAGCAAAAATGCGAGCACAAAGCCAGAATAAAGACTGGGGTAACAGATGCAATGCCTTCTCCCAGCTGACTGAACCGTGGCAAGAAATACAATATACATGATGAAAATATAAGCTGGTATTTTCATCACAGGAGGAAGAATTCATATTTCATGTGAGCCAACTGTTGCACATTTCCTTCAGCACTGGAGGTTATTTTAGAGGTATGAAAAAGATGGAAGATAAGATTTTGCTCTCAGTCAAATTGATTTCATTAACGACACTGGCTTGCGTGTGTGGAGCACAAAACATCTTGGTCTGCTGGGAAGATGTTTCAGGGAGAAAAAGTATCAGGATTATCCTAAAGAGGGTGAGAAAAAGGGCCACAGATGAACCTACTCTTCCTGGTTTTCAGTGGGCTGAATCCAGGGAGCTGTCACATACCCCAGGAGAAGCCTCTTATAACTTTGCACATGATATGTGTTGAGCTGTATTAAGTTATAGATAACTTCCTATAAGCTGTTATAAAATAATAAGCTATTATAAAATAATAAGCTATTTATTTAAACAATAAACTATACATTACTATATACTATATATATATAGTATATAGTAATATATATAGTAATATATATATATATATATATAGTAATAGTAGAATAATAGTATATAGTATATAGTATATAGTATATAGTATATATATGTATATATATACTATATACTATATATATATACTATGTATATATAAATACATAGATACAATTCTATATCTATAAATAAAAATATAGTTCTATATCTGTAAGTTATACAGACTTTTTTTGTATGTAAACTAATATAAATTATAACTTGGCACATGATATGTATTGAGTTGTATTAGTTATAGATAACTTCCTAGAAGTTACTGTAAAATAAGCTACTGCAAAGTATATCTAAAACTGTATGATTTAAACAATATTATTTAAACAATAAAGTAGAGTTTAGTTTATTATAAGTAACTTAAAGTTACTGTAAGTGACTTAAAGTTTTTAAGTAAAGTATAAGTTACTATAAACAAATGTAACTATGTATACATAAAATATAGTTTTATATCTATGAATTAAAATATAGTATTAAAAATATAATATCTATAGTATTAAATAGTATTATATCTATATATCTATATCTAATAAAATCTAATATATCTATAGTATTAATATCTATAGTATTAAATATAGTATCTATAATATCTATAGTATTAAATAGCATTAATATCTATGTCTATATCTAATCTAACATCTATAGTATCAATATCTATAGTATTAAAATATAGTATCTATAATATCTATAGTATTAAATAGCATTAATACCTATATATATCTATATCTAATCTATCTAATCTAATATATCTATGGTATTAATATCCATAGTATTAAAATATAATATCTACAATGTCTAGAAATTAAAATATAGTTTTATATCTCTAAGTTATATAGAATTTTTTTGTTATATGTGTGTAAACTAACATAAAGAAGAGAGGCTAAAATTGATGCTTGCTGGAGACAGATCCTACTTTGTAAAAGTTAAAAGGTGGGGGAATAAAGGGCCACAAAAGGGAATAACTGCTATGGAATGAGGATGGCAGTGCCAGCAGGTGACCCCCGCCAGGCTCGGGCTCTGCGTGCCCACCCCCGTGTCCCGGGGGAGGGAAACCCTTCGGCCCCGGGCTGGGAGGCGAGGGCTGCCTGCCAAGCTGAACTTTTCTTGGAATAAGCGCTGCTGCCTTGGATGAGCCGAGCGCAGGAGGAGCGAGGAGCCCGGGGACGGAGCGGAGCGGCGGCGGAGCTCGGGGTTCGGGCAGGGCAGGGCAGGGCAGGGCTGGGATCCCACCTGCCGGGTGTCCGTGTGTCTGTCTGTGTGTCTGTCCGAGTGTCTGTCCGAGTGTCTGTCCGTGTGTCCGGCTGTGCCCCCTCCCCGCAGCCCCGTCCCGCAGCGCCCGGCTCCGGCTCGGGCTCCTTCCCCCGCCGCTCCCGCAGCCCTTTCCTTTCCTTTCTTTCCTTTTTTCCCGGCTGCCCAAACTCTGCCCTCTCCCCAAAAAAAGTTCCAGGAAAGCCAGCGATGCTCGCCCGTGGCCATGCCGGACTCTGCCTCGCTCTCTGCACCTCTCTGCTGGCGCTGCTGGGGGATGTGTCCCGGGCTGTCCCCATGGACGAGCAGGATTATTACCTGCAGGAAATCACCAACAGGGATCATTATTACTCCTTTCCATATCCCGGGGAAGAGTTCTTTCCTTTCACGGAACAGCCCAGAGAGGAAGGACCTATCCGTGCTGCAGAGACAGAGGAGCGCCCAGGGGTCAAACCAAGCAGGAAGGAGTTAAAACAGAAGAAAAACAACAAAAAAGGAAAATCCGTTCTTGAAACGCCACCAGGTAACTTTCCACCTTCTCCTCCAGAGTTTGGAACCTGTTGAATCTCACGCTGACTGTGACTTTTAGCACTAATGAATATCCAGTTAATGGCAGTCTTGGTTGTAATAACAATAAATGCGGTTGTGGTGATGATGATGACAACACATTAAATTTTAATATCCCGCAAAACAGACCTGCAGAACTTTTACATGCTTCAAAACAATCTCTTTACTTGAAAGGGAAAGGGTTAAACAGTCGGAATGTATTAATTCTGCTGTACTCTGGCTAGTCTGTGGACTTTTCCTTCTTAATTATTCTTAATTACACTTGGCAACTGGCTTGCTGTGAAAGCTGCTGTTCTATAAGCAGGAGAACAGAGACGGATTTCATAGTAAAAGGTGGTTTTATATAGTGACATCTCACCTTATCCCTTGTCACTTTAATCTAAGAGAGGTTGCTGAATTAATTTCGCTTCCAAACCTGTGAATTTCTCTGAGACTTCACTTTGAAGCCCTCCAGAGGAAGATATGTAAACAGAGATCTTCCTGGAAAAGACTAAGCCCTAACAAGCTCAATATTGACCAGTTAAGTAAAGAAATTAAACTATAATAAAACTCCTATAACAAAACTGTCACCCTTAATTCCATTTTCTGAAGTTTGCAGAAACTTGGATCAGCTTTTACCACCCACTTGTACCATTAACAACTAATTGCATCACCCCAAAAGAGTAATCCCTTTCTGTGTTCCCTGACTGTCTCGTAGGTACTTTACTGGTTTGGAATACTTAGGGATGAGTTTGGTCCATGAAGTTTAGAGTTGTAAAATTTGGGGCCAAATCTCACTCCCCTACAGCTGAACTTCACTTTACTTCAGGAGGAAACTTCATGTTCATGACTGGGGCATATGGCACAAAATCTGTGATTTAGAACCATCAGTACAGTGAAACAGGGGATCAGGGGTTGTAGAGTGGCTTTAACTTTGTCCAGTGACAAAGCACATAAGATATTTTAGATTTGATGGTAACACTAACGTAAATTAATTAGCATTTGTGCAGCAAAAATTTGGGCTCTTATAAATAGTGATAAGAAAATGTAATTTCTGACATCTGGGAAACTGTTTGTGGGGAAGGGAGTGTGGCTTGTCAGGGTAACTCCAGGCAGAAGTCAAGGGTGGTGGCAGATGCACCTTGTCCAGAGCAGAGACACGAGACATTCCTGCCCCTGTCCCCTCAGGCCAGCAGCTTCCCCAGGGGATGACACTGCCTGGACCTCTCAAAGACTGCCTAATCAGGTTTATTATCTCATTATGGTCATTGCAGTCTACATGAGAATGGTCTTGTTTCAATCTGTCACTTGTTTGGTGTTTTATATTAATGAATAAAAGGCTCTGCTTTCCACCTCCACAGATGGAATCAGGTGGATTATGACAGGGCAAAGGGGAACCACTCATAACTGCAGGGATGGATGGGAAATTGGGAAGGAATTCCTGACTGTGAGGGTGGTGAGGCTCTGGCACAGGTGTCCAGAGAAGCTGTGGCTGTCCCTGGATCCCTGGAAGTGCCCAAGGCCAGGCTGGACAGGGTTTGGAGCAGCCTGGGAAACTGGAAGGTGTCTCTGCCCATGGCAAGGGATGGGACTGGATGATGTTTTAAGATCCTTTCCAACCCAAACCATTCCATAAATTCATGACCATGGGAAACACTTGGATATGAAAGCTCTGTAATTAGGTTTTTGATTCCTCGTTGTGGTGGAGACAATCGAGATTTCCATGCTGTGGTGGGATGTTCGTGGTTCATTTCTACTTTCACCTTCCCTGTTGGCTTTTTCCCAGTTTTCCCAGCACTTGGGAATTCACACTTGCTCCAGACATGACAGTGATGAGAATAGAATTCAATCCTTGAGGGCAAAGTTCATTTATCTTTACAGACAGGCATCATCCTTGTTCCCCACCTGCTGCACTGAGCACAGGGGGAGCTGCTCGTGATGCATCACCAAAAGCAGCTGGAAATGGCTCAGTCCCTCCTTCCACAGCAACTTTGGGCTGTTTGGACACAGCTGAGCTTCCAAGCTTTCACCAGCCATGTGCAATAAGAGTTTTCAAATCCTCTGAGCTTTTAAAAAAACAGCCAGAGGTACAACAAGCAACTGATCTCCTCCACCAAAGTCCTTCTCCTTGAACCAGGATATGGGTGATTGGCATCAACTCAGCAAAGTGGCTGCTGGATTTATTTATATGGGAGAATTCCGTGGATTTCCCTGGGAGCAGCTGAACAATTTTAACTGCAAGAGGCACAATAAGCCCTGAGGTGAACACCCAGTGAGGAGAATGGGCACCACTTGTTACAGATGGGGGTGAAAACAGGAGGGGTTCAGCAGGAAGTGCCAGGCAGTTTGAGCTGCAGTGTTAAAAGTTCTGGCTATCATATTTAAAATCTCTCTTTCCTCCTCACCCAGAGCCAGGCAAGGGCAAGTCCTGCTGGAGCAGTAACTCTGATGCTTAGTGCCATGTCCCCATGTCACCAGGGATCAGTTTGGAATGAAGATCTGAAAACCTGGCCCTCACAGAGATTTTTAAATACTAATACAAACCTATATTTACTCATTTTTGCATGTTAAGAGGCCAGTTGGAAATAATAATAGCAGCTGTCAAACAGACACCAATAACAATAGCCATAAATCTGGCTGGGTAAGAGTGTGTGTTGTGCTTATATGTACACAACTGTGTTTATGCATCTCTCCAGAAGTGGAATTAATTTATTGGACATGCAGTAAATACCAAAATTTGGGGTTTCTGAGCCTTGCTGGCAGCCAGGACATGCGGGATTAATTAGTTGTAACAAACAATAGCCTGGCTGGGGAGCTGGGATGGAGGAGAAGGAGGAATGGGAATGTGTGATGTGCCCCTTGGCTGAGCAGCTGGTCCTGATCAACCCCAGCTTTGAATCAAAGTGGAAATCAAATGGAACAGTCTCAAGGACATGGCACTAAACTAATGACACACACCCCATTTATTTCAGTTCATTAGTGTAGGTGGCCAGAATACAGATATTTGCAATCTGTGAAATATTAATGTGGAAAGGAATCCAACTGATGCCAGTGGGATTGCAATTTTTTGTTTAAAATGTTAGAATCAATATTTGCAAATAGTCAATTCAGGTAAAAGTTAAAAGTATCAATCTGCCTGTTTGCCCTTTAAATGCCTCATGAATGAAGTGGTACAAGGTCATCCTTGGAAGGCAAACAGTTGGATTGACAGGTTTTGTGTATATAAACAGATTTCCATTTTCTAATTCCATCCTTGTTTGTATAGGCCTCTGTCCAAAGCCCATCCAAATCAGTGGAAAGAGTCTTGTTAATGTCAGTGTTTTTCTTTTATGAGGCTTTTAATAGAGTTTGATATGTAGTGCCTCAGCTACCATCTGTGGGGCAGATCCCTTCAGAGTCTGGGGGTCTGACCACAGGCAAAAATTCACCATCTAGGGATTTATGGGGCTGAGGTGCCCAATAACACTCCTCAGTGTAGCCCAAATCAGCCACAATGAAGTCTGTAATTATTTTGATTTGATCTACAAAACTTAAACTTGTAGTTCTTGTAGAGCCATACCTCAATTCTGAATGTATTTAGAAAATAAAGGAATGATGTTTATTTGCATGGCAGTGCTCGAGTGGGGCTTAGAGCACATTTGTTCTGTATTTCAGAAATCTCCCAGTCTTTGATCTGTGCACATTTGTCTGTGTTTAGCTAAAATCAGGATTTCCTTTGTCTCATCTCATTTGGTGCTTTCCCCAGGCTTGATGAAACTCCTCAGATGCATCAATGTTTACTTGCCCCATATTAGTTTAATTTTCTGCAATCTTGCCACCTGTTCAATAATGCAATTCTTAAGGGGTTTGGTTTGTCATTTCTTTTTAATTCATGTGGTGCACAGGATGGGCCAGGTCTTTTCTGAGGGAAGGCAAGGACAGAACAAAATGGACAGTGCAGGCAAACATGGAAACAATCCAGCATAGAGAATTTAAATTTATAAAAATGGACTGATAGTACTTTAATTGAGATGTTCATCAAGATAATGAAAGCTTGGAGAGAGATCAGTGAGTGAATGAGGAGTAAAGCTGAATCACAGGGCTGTTATTCAGGAAAAACTGGAGATATTTTGGTGTGAAATGGGGGCGAAGAGCTGAAGAGTGTGTGAAGTTAAAAACATGACAGGTTTGGGGTGTTACTGGCATTTGCTTGGTGATTTTGCTCACTGGAAAGAAGAAATGCCAGAGTGACACAGAAAGCATTGAACTGACAGCTTGAGACCTGATCACCAAAACACACCAGCACAGAATTCCTCATGGGCTGGGAACCACCAGTGCTGCTCTTTCCTTGTCCTTTGGTATCCCCCCTCTAAAACCTCCCTTCTCTGAGCAGCCCAAAGTGAGCACTCCTGGCACCTAGAACACAGATTTTAATTTTAAAGCTTTTGCTTAAACTTCTCATAATAGGAACTTCTAAGAATGAGCTTCCTGGCCCTAGGTGGATATCCCATGAATTTTAATATGACCTGTATTGCATCCTAATTGCCATATGTGACAAGCAATGTGGCTTTTAATGAGCTTTCTTTCATCTACCAGCCTCTATTTTCTTCTCAGAACTTCTAAATTATGCAGAATAATGAAATGTTCACTATTCCATTTAAGAGCCCATGCTTTAAAGAATGTCACAACAAAAGAGGACAAGGGATGACTAAGAATGAATAATGAGCAATAGCCTCAAAATTGGCCAAACCTTTTTGATTAGCATCTTTCCCTACCCATGGCTTCAATGAATAATGTAACATGAGAAAGAAAAAAATGGGAATAAACACATTTGATTATGCCAGAGAAAACCACTTTCAAAGATAATTCTTCCAGCAGCCTTCTCTGAATTCAGCCTCGTGTTTAAGGTGAGAAAAAAAGTCTCTTTAAAAACATCTCTTTAAAAAGGGGATGATTTCACTGAATAGATTTTAATAGTCTCAACCTGAGCTAGAGTTGTTCCTGAAATGCCAGCATATTATGAGACACTCATTAGCTGAATTCAGTCTTAGGGTTTAATGTTATTACCTGTTCAGTGAGCTGGCTAGACAGGTCAATCCCATGGCTCACAACCAAATTTCACTTATTTCTTTTGGGTTTGGAATGAAGATTTCTGTCAGCTGCATGAGCTTCAAATCTGTCAGAAAGATGAAGTAGTGGAAGTAGAAGCTGTGGTGCAGAAGAAGTAATTTCCTGAATTTTCAATATCTGAGCTGGGATTTTTTAAGTCTTGTCCAATTCACTGTCTGTGTAAAAAGCAAACTACCAAAAGACTGGTGGTCTGAGTACAGAGTTGGGATTTAAGTGTCATATTCACACTGTGGTTGCTTGTGATTTTTTTATTATTATGAGAAGAATGCTCTAGATTTGGTCTTCTTGTCAGGCCTCTGGCGAGGTGATGTTTTATGGGATTATTTGGTCTATGGAAATAGCAATCTGTGCCTTTAACACTGGGTTCTCCAGGAAAATGGGAACAAGCAAAGCTCTGATGTAGTCAAAATGACTTGCCTTTTGAAATGCACTTTTAAATTCAGTGCCTGGGAAAGGAAATGAGGATGTTCAGAGGAAAATGGCCAGCCCAAAGACAGGTGTTCACCACTGCTGCTGTCTGATCATTTTCCTGATGAGGATTCCTGAGCCACAAATTTCTGGATCTTTCAGGGTCAAGCCTTGCTCCTCTGGAGCCTTCTTCTGGCTATTTCAGCTTAAAAATGTTTGGTGGCATATTTGCATATCTGATCAAGCAATGAGAAACACATTAAACCCTTGGTAAAATACATTAAACCCTTAGTAAAACACATTAAACCCTTAGTAAAACACACTGCAGTGTTAATTCATCACTTCTGATGCAACCACATTTATAATTTCCTTGTGGCACAGCAAAAGGAGCATTTATGATTCCATTCCCCTGCAGTTTTAACATCCCTGTGTGGGCAAGAACAAGGTGTTCTGGATGTCTGCTGTGTGCTGGGAGGGATGGAGCACTATCAGAGAGGAGCAAGGCCTTTTATTCTTCATGCACTCGCCAGGCAGTGCTAAATCAACTTGACAGGTGTAAAAGGAAAACTGTTTCTCTTTTCTACTTGTAGCTAAAAATGGCAATGAAAAAAAGGTGAGAAAAACAAGAATAATGAAGAGATGCCAGATGGTGACTCAGGGAGTCAGAGTGCCTGTGGAGGCATCAGAGGGAGTGTGGCTCACTTAAGGCATCTTCAGAGCACTTGGGTTTAGCTGTTAATCCCTCCAGCCTGAATTGAATTACAAAAGATACTCTGGTGAGTCTGCTGATAGATATCTAAAGTCCTCTCTTGGACATAAAATGCTTCCCTTCTGGCAGTGAGCAAGGCTTTGAACCATCTTAGTATGGGTTAAATGGAGACAAGGAAAGACAAGGGATTCATTCCTTATTTGCCCAGTGATTTACATGATTTTTGCAAACAAAAAAAAGGTTTTAAATGACTTTCTGATTCTGGAGGGGTGTTTAAGGAGCTGTCTTATAAATGGGAATCAGCCCAAATACACTGTGAAGCATATTTTATAACAATACAGTTCAAAGAATTACATGAGATAATACTGCTTTGTCAGAAGTGGAGAAACTCATTTTACTCTTGGCTTAGGAAGAGTGAATCATTTCCTATTCTGACACACTAATGCCCCCAAACCTGCTCTGTGGGCTGCATTGCTGGGATTTGACATTGCAGAGAAGTGAAAAAAGGCTGGCAAACTTCAGAGGACCACAGTGACTTCCAGTAGCTGTGACTCATGGCTGGAGCTGAGTTGATTTAGGAGTGAAAGTCCCCAGATATGGGATTAATCTTCTGTTTCTTTGTGGTTATTTACCTGTAACTGTACAGGTCTGTAAATAACAGTAAATAATAGAGTTCTGCTCCTGCTTTCACACAAGCATTAGCAGGATGCTGTAATTGCAAAAGTGCTGCTGCATCCAACATGCCAAGCAAGGAACACAGTAAAAGTTGTGTACATAAGTTAAACATAGAGCAGTTACATTTCTTTTTACTTTCTGCTGCACAGTGCTTCTAGCTACTGACATAGAAAATGCAACTTTCAAAGTGGATAGTGGAAGTGATTAATTGAGCTTTTTTTATAGGGGGGGTTGATTACTTACAGATTTATTTTGTGGTTTGCTTTTTTTTTTAATGAATTGCCAGTCAGACTTTTTGTGGGACTGTACATCAGCCTGGGGCTGCTGGTGAACTATTTAAGGTATGTACCTGGCAAAGCTGTTCTCCTATAATCAACATGATTCCCAAAGACAAAGTCCACTGAGATCTTCCATGAAGTTGGTAGTAAAGAATTATGTGTGTATCTATTGTTATAAACTTCAAAATTTTGGGAATTTTGGAAGTTCTACAGTGGGATAAAGCACCAAAGTCCTTTACTCATGATGATTCTTTCTTTTGGACCTCAGCAGCTCATCCAGACAGTGGCTGATAGATCTTCCTAAATCTGATTTTCTTGCTTAGGTTATGGAGCTTGAGTGCTTCCTGAAGATGATTTCTTCCTTACTCTCCCATGTGTCACAAATTTAGTGGTTTTCTTGTTGCTTCCCCTGATTTTGGCTCTATGGGATTAATCCTTCTGGCTGGGACCGAGGGTGAACCCTCACCTGAGGGTGAAGCCCAAATGTCCCAGCTCATCTTCCAGGAGGTCTGCAGCCCCCACTGTCCCCAGATTTGCTTTTTAGCTGTTTTCCCATTTGAACTTTAGAAAGCAAAGCAGCCTCCCATTTAGGGGAGTTGTGTTTGAAAGGGGGAGCACAGAGCCAAGCAGTCCCTTCCTTTTCCACATGCAGGATTGATGGGAAATGCCAAGCCCATCCAGCACCCTGCTGTGCTGGGACAAGGTGTTTGCAGTGGCAGCAAACTGAAACCCACCTTTGTCCCCCTTTCCCAGAGAACAGGGTATTTTTATGTTCTCCCTTTCAGCTACAGTGGTTTATGGTGACAGGTTTATGGCTCCTCATGACTTTCAGGGTGCTCCTAAAACATCTGTCAAAGGGAGGGAACAGTTCAAAGTATTTTGGAAGAGCTGACCTCAGCCCTGGATGTCAGCACTCCCTACACCCCTGGTACAACCAACCACCCCTTAGGCCAGATTTAGCTCGAGCACACTCTTTTTCTCCCCCAAAATAATTTTCAACAGTGTTATAAATTTTCCTCATGCACAAGACAGAGGATGTCTGAAAGCAAGGACCAAATCTCAGCCTTCCCAAAAATGTTTCACTGATTGATAACAGAAACTGCAATTTCAGCCAAACTGCCTTTCCTATGTGATTGCCTATAAGCAGAACTTCAGCCCTTGACAACATGATTTTTCTCCTTTTTTCTCTTAATTGCTCATTTACTGAAAAATACTGTCAAAGGTTGGACTTGATGATCTTGGAGGTCTTTTCCAAACTTAGTGATTCCAAGTTACAGAAGGCATTTCAGAAACAGTTAGAATTGTGTCTGTCATCACAGGCTGGATGGGAAATATCCTGTCCCAGAGGACAGACCCAGTTTTATCCCAGAGTGTGCAGACTGCACTGTCTTTAAATTCCAACCAAAAATTCCAATGAGAGCTCTGCCAAAAGTAAATCTGGGCTGTGTATGGTCTATGTAGACAGCTGGTGGGGAGGCTGGAGTTTCCCATGGTAAATCTGGAGTGGATTTGGATTTTGGACCCAAGGACATGGGGAACTGTCCCCCCAGGTGAGGCCAGAGCTCTCACACTGCTGGGGAATAGAGGGATGAGGAGAGGAGGAGCCAGGCCCAGCCCACAGCCCAGCTAAGACAAAGAACAGTGTCTGACAGCTCTTCTGGGGCGTATTTTGCTCCTCAGGCTCCTCTGGATCATTTTGGATCCCAGCAGAGGACTGCAGTCCAGAACTCCTGCAGGCTGCCCAGATGAGTGGCTCAGATCTAGACCAGCTCCTCTGCCTTTCATTAGATACATGGAAGTGACAAAAAGGGACCCCAAAATTCTTGATTCCATCTGGTAGTGGAACAAAGGATTGGGGAATCATACATAGAATCAGAAATGTGAGTGATCTCTGTGTGTTCTTCCAAAGACTTTTGAAGGTGCTGACAAAGTGAGTGAGTCCAGGTACTGCAGAAGGCAAGAGATGGGTGAAAGGCAAGAGCCTCAGAGAAGAAAATGGATAAATTCCTCAGAGGCCAAACTTGCAGGAATGAGGGCTGAGGGATCCAAGGCTGGTAGCACGTGGGATACAAAATCCTGCAGACACATCTGATTTGTTCCATATTCCGAGTATGTACTTGGCTTTTTTGAATGCAAGTCAAATGGCAGTCAGACATGTAGACCCCCCCTGCTGTCTTACAAGAGGAATAAAATGGGAAACTTTTAAAAATATGATTAAAAAGTGCTGGTGTGGAGTTAGTGCAGATAATGTGCAGAACTCTTTGAAAAAGTGGACAGAAAATAGCACAGAACTTTTCCTCTGCAACTCTTTCCATATTTCTGCTCATTATCCTGAATCAAATTCTTTTCCTTTCCAATTAGGAAGTAGAACAAGGAGGAGTTTTACTCTCAGGGAAGCTTGCCTTGAAGCTTTCCCTATTCCATGGCTTTTCAAGTGCAGAATACCTGTACTTAGCAAATATTTTTGGCTCCTGTGGGGGGATAGGAGGTGGATTCTCCAAGGCAGCACTGGAGTTAATAAGTCCCAAATCATGACCTGAGCTTTTCATATTGACACATTGATATTTTGCAGTGGAGATGAATCTCTTGGTGACAATGTGGGCACTTTTCTCCAAGGAAAGGATGTCAAACCTCACAGGGCAACTGGTAAAAATTAGAGTTTATCTGAGTACACTCCTGAGCATTCCTCCTTGGGTCCATAGGCTGGGAAATGTGTTGCCTCCAGCTTGGATTTTTGGGCTTTCAGCCTGGAGCAGGCAGATGTGAACACAGTCAGTTTTATACTCACTAATAACTCTTATTCCAATTCATTTGGAGCTCCTGACACAGTTTGCCTTGAACCAGTGATGCCTCCAATGTGCTAAATATGGAGTCTGTGATTATGAGCCTTTCCTGGATTGTTAAACAAAGCAGAAAATGTGTTTGGACAGAATGAATTTTGGGAATCTTTCAAGGCTGCATAAGGCTGTATTATTGTAGGAAGCTGGAATAGGGAGAAAGGAGCTCTGAACACTCATTTGGGCTGGAGAGGTGCCCACCCTTGGAGATATTTGTCTGAGCCTTGCTTGAACTGCTTTATCTCCTTTGCTCCATAGCTTGGAGCTGGAGCTTCACACCAACTTCCCAGCCCGAGCTCCAAACTTTCCCTACAATCCTCTCAGAGACACCCAGAAGCAATGTCTTTCTCAATTTTAGCATTTCTCTTTCTGCAGACAGGAAGCTCAGAGCCTTGAGAAAATGCTGAGTGCTCAGAATGTAAAAGGTAATAACCAAGCTTTTAAATCCACAGATTCCTGCTGCTGGGTTGGGCTTGAGGCATTAAAGAATTTATTTATTGAGTTATTTCTGTAAGCTGACATTTGCATGGTTAGTTTGAAGGCAGGTAGAGAGGGGGAAGTTGAACAGAGAGACTCTGGTGTGTCCAAATGTCATCTTCACAATGGACACATGAAAGCTAAAAAGTCACTGGGAGCTGAAATCCTTGGGAAGATGAGCAAAAAACTCAGGGAAGCACACCTGATGAAATGTGGAAAGGGAGAGCCTGGCTGCAGAGGCAGGCTTAAAAAAAAAAAGCCTTTCTCTAAAATGACTTTGGGGAGGAGCAGATTCCCTTTGCAAGCTGGGCTCTATCCTTGAGTTTTCCATGTTTTCCAGTGGGATTCCTGTGCTGCCCTGGGGTTTGTGTCCCCCAAATGAGCCCAAATGCCAATTAGAGACCTCCTCCCAAGGGAAGCCTCTCTCATGCACCACTCCTCTTTTCTTTTTATTTATTTCTGGGGTTTGGTTTGGAGTGGGGTGGTTTTGGTTGTTGGTTTGGGTTTTTGTTTTTTAATATAAAGAGGGTACTCACACTTCAATCCAAGCCTGGATCTGATTTTCCCAGATCTCAGAGATTTAGTTGTTTTTGAAATGTTGCTTCTTGATGCTTTGAACTCTTAAATCCTCTGCTCTCAGGGTGCTCTCAAGTGTGCAACAGCTTGGACACAGTGGGCTTTAAAGGAAACAGAAAGCTCTGTTATATGAGTTCCTAAATCTTCTGCTTTTCTGCACTTTTGGATATATCCAAAGAACCTCTGGTTGTTTTCTGTGTGCACCTGGCCAATTTTTTATCCCTCCACTGAAGCAGTTTTCCACTGTTTGGGATTTAAATGTATAAGTTACTTCTGACATTTTAGTGCTGTTTTGGAGTTGAATATTCAAGAATTCAAATCATTCAAGGCATATACAATCTATCAAATGAATAATTAAATAGAGTAATTAAGTGAGAAGCAGACAACCCAACCAAACTTATTTTTTTCTGTTACTCTGCTCTAGAACTTACAAACTGATTCCTTTTTAAGCTTGAGTTCAGGTTTATTGTAACCACACAACTTTCCTCTGGAATCACTGTCAGAGCAACAGCTCCAGGCACTGTGAAAACTTGTATGCCTTATGAGAAGTGTTTGGGTTTATTAATTTCTCTTATTATTTCCTATGAAATAATAACAACAGATGTGATACTAGGGGGAAAAAAAGTGTATAAATGTCTAAACTTGCTAGAGCAGACACACCAGGTCTTCATAAAACTCAGACCTTACACTTTATAAAAGGTTTTAAAACCAAGCTGGATTGGTTTGAGGTATTTCCTGTCACAGGCTCCTTTTATAGGTCGAGTATTTTTCCCAGATGTGCAGCCTGGCAGAGGCTGGGCAGGGAGGGAGGGCAGGGTGACAGCTCCAGCAGAGCTTCCCAGAGATGCTCCCTGAGTGCTGCTGGAGGAGAGGTGGGAATTCCAGGGGCTGAGGGTTGGCTTGGCAATCCCAGCCCATCTCTGAGGGTGTTGCTTGTGCATGGAGCTGTGCCCATGTGTTCAGAATTTAATGGCACCACTGAGGAGCAGCACATTATTGGGAAGATTTCAGATGGACAAGGATGAGTTTTTCCCAAGGCAGCAGAGGAGAACTGATGATCAGCTCAGAAGGATGATCCTCACCCAGGTCTCACTGCACACACAGACTGCTGCTAGTCTGCACTCTGTTGGCAATTGGAGTATTTTTAACTTTAACAATAAAAAATATGAAAGCTGACATCTAACTCTGAGCTGAGTGATGACTCTCAGCTGCCTAAAGGCACAGCTCATGCTACTGCATCAGCGTGGCCCTGGAGTTTTCTGGCTCACATCAGGAGCTAAGTCAGAAATCCAAAAGGGTGGAAAACATCCTATAAAACCCAAAACTGAGGAGCCAAGTGGTTCTATCCACATCCATGATTTACTGGTGTTAGGCTTTGAGCTACATCATCAAAGGAAGTCAATGTGTCTGTTTCAGTATCATTTCAACTCATTTTCTGCCTTGTTGAGAAGTTAAAAGATACAGTTTTGTCTGTGCTGGAGCTTAACTGGATTAAAATGTGAATAACATTAAGTAGAACTGACTGGGAAGCTGCTGATTTCAGTCTTTCTCAAGTGTAAATTTAGCACTTGGGAGTGGAGGTGTCTGTAGCAGTGGGGATAAAATTTAATGGCTCGTCACTACTAATGAGAATTTTACAGTTTCTCAGGTTTTTCCTGCTCCATGTGTGTGGGCTTCACCTGTGTGCAGGGCAGAGTGAGAAGGTGAAAGCTGGGTGATATCAGAGTAGTGCCATTTATTCCAGTGGAATTAGATGTTTCCAGAGGATTTCTGAAGCTGTTCTTGTGTTTCTCAGCCCCAGGTGAGCAATTCTGATTCTCAGTGTGGAGCATTTACAGCCCCTTTCCTGAGTCCTCCCACTTGGATTCTTCCTTTGGGCCACCTCAAGTCCATGTTGGTTTTTTCTTATCCAAAAGCATGGCTGTGTTGCAAAATCCTTAAAAAACCAGGCAAAATTCTCAGTAAAAGTGTATTTCTAGGACCAGGAATTATGGATACTTTCCAGTTTATTTATATTTAAGGGATTTCATGACTATGCTGTCACTCTGCCCAGGGAATGTTCTATACCAACTATGGATATATTGGATATATTTATTGCTGTATGAAATTCCTGCTACAGCTCTCATGAAGGGCAAGGGGAATAATTGCACCAGAAGGCAGTTTTATATTCATACAACTTCTTATATATTTATCCTGGCTTTGATAAAATGCACTCCAATGGGATTGCTAATATGGTTAAACTTGAGCTCTTCTAAGATGTCTCATTTATTGAGCCAGGGCTGTATCTTAAGATCAGAGTTATTTCTGTCTTGCTTTTATACTTGTTAATAATATTTCAAGTTTTAATGTTTATTTTTGATGGCTACAATTAATGCTCTTAGTGTAGAATCTTTGCTCTTGCACTACACCTCAGTGACCTGGTATTTTTAGCTATTTCTGGCATGAAGATGTATTTTTAATGGTAATTTTTGTCCTATACCCAGCCATTGTGCAAGTGGTCTGTCTCAGTTTTGTTCTCCATTTTTTTGGCTAAGTCTGTTTTTTTGGCTCTGGAAAAAAAGAGGATGGTTCTCATTTTTGATGGCTGTACTCAGTTTGTGGCTTTAGCTGGAATTGTAGAAAGTCTTCACCCTGTGCTTCAGAAAAAATCATCAGAGGAGACTTTTAAAATTAATAGCATAGAATTCAGCCTTTGTCAAAACTCATAATAAAAATTAAGAACTAATACGATATTTTTTCGGGCCGGATTCTTTTGGCTACTAAAGAAAATGTGTTTTCTTCAGAGTGATTAAATTAAATACTTTCTCTGCAGAGAGAGGGGAGATCTTTGCAGATATGGGTACAGATTGGTGCCACATCACAAATCCCATCCTCTGCCAGGCTGGTGGCAGCAGGAGGCAGCTGAGGGAGTGAAGGTGGTGTCTGGAGTTTAGATGAACCTCTTGAGTCTGGAGGCTTGGCCAGAAAACTCCCAGGCACTCTGGAAACTCCTGCCTCCAGCCCTGCCAGCAATAACAGGAGCTCTTCCTGCTAAATGCTTTGTTGTATTTTGAGCCAGCCACAACCTGGGCTTGTGAGAGAGCAAAAATGTGAAAAGTTGATGGGATAAAATGAAAAAGTGTATTTTTGGAATCTCATTGGTTTCATGTCAGATCTGACCTAAAGAACCCAGATAACTCTTCATTTATTCTTTATTTATTTTTAAATCTTCAAGTGTGTGTTGCAGTGCTGTGATAAATATTTCCTCCTCATGTTGAAGACCTCAATGCAGCATTTGTTGCTTGTCCTGGAAAAATATACAGCTCAATTACAACATTAGCCAATAATAAATGTTTCTTAGGATAGGAAATTATGGCATCTCCTTAATTCTTTATTTGCTCTTTGGTCTGGGACTATAATTCAATATTTTAACTTTTGTGCAGGGGATTGTTGTAAGTGCACTTTGCTTGTTTTGCTCTCTCAGTGCTCTGGGAATGTTTTTTTTTTTTTTAAAAAAAAGGTAAATAAAAGCAAAATGTGGTTGAGAAACTTTAAGCTGCCTCAAGATGCTGCTTCAAATGATCTGGTGACCTGAATTGGGGCCAGAAAAGAAACCTGTAATTGTTGTTAGCAACACTTCAGATATGAGCAGAGTCAGAAAACCACTCAGACTGAAATTCATGGACATTTTTCCAGGGAAAAGCTGGGCCATAGCAACTGTGGAGTGTGAGTCATGAACATCTGTGGGAATTTCACACTTCCATGATCACATCATCAAAACAGCAACATTTGGAGACCAAATTTGCACCCACCCCCCCAATGCCCTCATAAATAAATCTAAATTATTTATGTTTTTTATATATATATATATATATATATATATATATATATATATTATATATAACAAATTGTTTAGGAAATGGGAAAATTTATTCTGTTTAACTCAGCCCCTACAAAGGCTGTCCATCACAGAAAAGTAATCAAAAGATATTTTCAGCAAGGTGAAAGTTGTCAGAAATGTGCTTTTACTGTTATTTCACCTTGGAGGGACATTAAAATATTCAAGTACTTTGCATACCTGTGACCTAAGCATAACATTAGCTACAGAAATTAGACTGCCAGAGTTCCAATTAAAAGTTTCTGCTGTTGGAAGATGAATTATCAAACACACTTTTCCTAGGAAAACCTCTAAATTTAGCTGCTAGGGCAAAATTTATGATATTGGCCTCGTTAAGATGTTTTTGTGCAAGACTATAAAGACCTAAGAATATTATGAGCAGTATAATGAACATTAAACTCTTAATTCCCACAAAATACACACCTTTGTGTGCCTAATTTACCTGTATCTGTAGGTAAATTCACAATTTTTCTTCTTAACTGCACGTTGAAATGTTTTGTTTAAACAAGACTTAAATTCCTGGGAGAGGAGATTGTCAGAATGCACAAAGCTGATGTTTCTCCATTTCCACATCCCAGTATCTCTGTTCATGGGAGTTAGACCAGCACAGACTTGTAGGAATTGTAGAGGATTGCAGCTGTGGCTCTTATGATATGGACTGGAGAGGAAAGATGATGTTTCTCTCTGCCCTTCCATTTGAAAAGCTGAACATATTCCAAAATGCATGGGAAATTCTCTTTAAATAAAAGAATTGTTTGTCTGCTTTGCCTCTGAAAGAGGAGTTCAAGATGATTTCCTAAATGCATCTTTATTAGATACAAGAGCCATAAATGCAATCTGGACTAATCTGACATTCTTTATTAAAACCAGAAGGAAATAAAATAAAAGAATAATTTAGGCAATAGAGATGACCACAAGTGTTCTCCTTGCCTGCTAATGCAGTTGTGTGATACAGAACAGCTAAAATTGCAGCACAGCAGCTGAAATTCTACTGCAGGAGTGAAGGGAACCATTCTGGCTCTGCAAAAATGAGATTTTTGACCAGAGCTTCAATTGAAGATGCTGCAGCAATAGGACAAAGCCATGTTGAGGATGAATCTGCTTTCAGGGATCCCCACACATGCTGAGATTGCAAACTGAGCCCCTGCTGGCCTGAGGAGGGAACTCAGCTGCACATTCAGGCATTGTTCTTGCTATAGGCAAACCCAGAATAAGAGGGAAATTCAGGTTTCAGGAGTTAAGTGGAGACTGAGCTGATTCCTGGGTGTCTCCCCTGCTGATTTTAAGGGACAGGGAATTTCCCACAGTGCCCAGGGACCAGAACTGCCTTGGTGCCCTGGCTGGACTCCTGGGAAAAGAATACTTGACAATAATGGACACTGAGATGTGGCCATTTAGCATTGCTGAAGGAAAGCTGTTCTGGAATGAAAACCTTACCAGAACACACTTCCACAGCAAATGTTATTAGCTCTGAATCCAAGCCCTGTCTCTTTTTACAGCCTGGAATGAATTCCTTTGATCCAGACATCTTATTAATGGCTCATTTCTGAAGTGAAAACCTGTCCATGGCTGCAAATCTCACACAAAATCATGGTTGAACTTGGGCCAGGAAGGGAGAAATGTCCACAACAGCCCCTTCCCTTCAATTCATGTTTGCTTTTTGTCTCTCTAAACCAGAAATGCTGTAGGTGCATTTTTTAGCAAGTTCTTATGTGCACAAAATGTGTATTTCAATGTCCCAAAGCCACAGTTGAATTTCCCTGTGTTTTATAATGATTAAATTTTCAGCTGGTTAAAGAAACAACCAAATAGCTGGGTCATTTCCAGCTGAACCCATTATGCAGTAGATTCACACAACCTCTGGTCATTCCTGCTGTCCAATTTCTGTAGCTTCCCCAAAGGGTTTTTCAAACTGGCATAGAGAGTACAAAATCATTAAGACAGCCCTCCTGATTGAGTGGCCATTTTCAATGTTTCATGAAATATTTCTTCAAGTTAAATAAAATATATTAAAGCAATACTTTAAAAAGTAAAGTTTTATGAGTGCCATAGATCAGTTTCTTTTCCCATATGTTTTTCAAAAACTAGGCTGTCCTGGTTATCTCCAGTAGCTTTTAGAAGCAAGGGACACACAGCCCAACAAAATAATTTATCCAAAATTAAATTCTCAGTATTACTCAGAATTTTTTTTTTCCCAGTAATGATATGGCAACTTCAGGTGGATTTTGTTGTATTATAATGAGTAAATTTGAGATAATCAGAACAGGCTACATTGAAAAATTTGTCTCCACCATCTCTGCACATTACAAATTGTTGTTTTGTTTACATGTTCTTCTTTTCATCCTTTTTTTGATATTGAAATTTGTATGGAAGTGGAAAGCATTTGTATTCCTATAGTGTTAATATTCAAATAACATGGCTATAAATATAAGGCATAATTTTATTTTAAAGGAAAATAAAAGTCTTCTCTTATGGAAAACTGCATGAATTCCATACATCCAAGCTGCTGCAAACAATAGTCTTGATGACTCCAAGAATATTATCCCCATGCAGGGTTGCACAGATGGAAATATCTAAAGGTCTTTGAATGCAAATCCTGCTGCTCTGCTCCCAGGTTGGGATGTCCACTGGAGAAGGAGGAGCCAACACTGGAAGAAAGTATTTTCATTAATTTTCAGCCAAGTATTGGAGCAAAATATTCAGGTTTTTTCCTACCAAGATAAACAAAACTTTGATTTGGTTAGTTAGTGAAGTCACAGCCTAAAGCCTAGAGAAAGCAGCTGTTCTCCTATTAATTTATAAGGGTAACTGTAAAAAAATAAATTCCAGGATACTATTGAATTGATGGTAGAGATCCTCATGATTTCACTTGGAATACTGTAAGGCTTGAGCAGATTGGGAAAGGAAAATGTTGTGAACAATTCATTGCAGGCTTTTCACCAGAGTTACCTGTTCTGCCTGTTGGAGTCCCTTCCTAGATTTAGGAAATGCTAAATTGAGCATTTCCTAATATTGGCCTGGTAATCTGATGCATCCACAGACAGCACAAGTAATTCATCCTTGGAAAATAAAGAACAGTCAAGCTCCTTCCTCTGAGATCCATATGATCATTTATTATTAAGCTTCAATTTCTCTAAAAAGAGAGATAAACACCAAAAAACTCAGGGAATTTTTTTTGGCCTGGAAATTCCCATCTTGCAGCCTAAATCCACAGGAAACCCAGGAATTCTGCAGCTTGTTAGTGAATTAATAACATTTCATTCAGAATAAAACCAAACCTGCTTCTGGTACCTGCATGGGCAGGTGAATGTCACTGCAGGGAACCTCAGCCTGCTCTGACAGGCAGCTGCCAGGCTCAGAAATACTGCATTTCCTAAAGGTTTCATCAAAATCGGGTTTTGCACAGCTGAGAGCAGTGGTGGATGGGGATGTGCATCCCATGGATGGGATGTGCATTCCCTGTGCCTATGCATCCCTTGGAGCAGGGATGTGACATCTGGGGTAGCTCCATAAACTTTTGCTACAATTTGGCAGCAGAGAACAGGATGTGAAAAAATGAGACTTTTCAACTTTTATTTTATAACTCCCAGCAGTACCTGTAGATCATCCCTTGGCTTTGGTAGGAGCAGCATAAACACTGAATTAAATGATATTTTATGAACTGATCATGCAATACCAGCTTGCTTTTAAGTTCACCTTTATTTTCAGCTCAGGCCTGGCACAGGTAGTTCTGGGTAACTTTTGGGTGTGGGGAATGCTGAGATTGTTCACAGAGGAATATTACACAAAGTGCCAAAGCATCCTAGGATTGCACCATGGGATTGATTTCCAAACCTGTTTTGAGGACCAAACTTGTTTAAAAAGGTAGGCAGCTCCCAAAAATGCAATTTACTGCCAGTAGAGATCTGTCAGAGCCTGAGACTTCTTCCAGTTGGAGCATGATGAAAGATGCAACACTCTATAAGGAAAAGAAATTAAAACAATCAGACAATCAATCCAAAATCCTCCCAGCTATTCCTTCCTCTGGCTTTCATTGCACATCCTGTTTCTTCTCTGTTTTGGATAATTGAATTGAAAGCTCTTTGAAATGAGGAGCTGTCTACATTTCAGCTCTTATGTAAGACTAAGATCACTGTTGGTGCTTTAGAAAATAATTTTCTAGCTTTTGTCTTTACTTCTGAAGGAGACATTTGGCCCTGGATTTGTGTGAGAACTTCCTAAGGATGAACAGAGAAGCAGCAGCATGAATTGACAGCCTGCAACCTTTTTCCTGAGGGATTTTAGTTTTTTGTGTACTAAGGAGGAGTCTGGGAAATCTCACATCTTCCCAGTTTGTGCCTAATAATGCAAAACTGCACCTGAAAGTTAAATAAAACCAGGATGAGATTCTCAGGGACATCCCCACTTCCCAGGGCAGAGTCCAGATCCCTGGAAGGATTTAGCAGAGGTGGCACTAGGGGACAATAGTGATGAACATGGGAATGGTTGGTTGGACTTGATGATTTTCGAGAGCTTTCCCACCATAAATTATTCTTTCCTACTTTGATAACCTCACAACATTTTGGTGAGTGATTAAAAAGCCAAACATTTGTCTGATAACAACAAAACAGATTTTTCCCATCCTCTAATCTTCCAAAGCCAGAGCTCCAAGAACTGCTTTGCTAAAATAATGGCATTTGCTTTTCTGTGCAGAATTTGGGGCTTAGAGAGATGGTCCTTGGTTCACATTTGCTCTGTTTGTGTTTAATCACCACCTCAGCAGAGCTCAGCTCCCTCTGGGCTCCCAGGCCTCTGGAACAGATGCTGTTGTGCAACAAGAGGGACTCTTGAGTGAAGTTTCCAGAACAGATTTTAATTAGAAACATAACTTCATACAGTAGCTTGGAATGAGTGCAGGGAGGGGGAAAAAAAAATCCAAGCAAGAGATGAAAAAACACCAAAATGAAAAATAAAAAGGGCGCTTTACTGGTGTTTTGTACTGAAAAGCACTTGACAGGAAATACTGTGCATATCTGTGAGAAATTGAAGCACACAGCAAGCAGTAATAACTATCTGAGCCCCTGAAAATGCTGTAAATCTGCATTGTCTCACTGATTTTCTGAGAGCTGCCATTTCTCATTGACCTCAGCCCTGCTGTGCTCCTTCATCCCAGCGAGGAGCTCAGCCAGAACCCAGAAACTTTGAATACTTGTTTGTTTTGTGTTGTTTTGTTGTTTTGTTTGGGTTGGGTTTTTTTTTTTTCTTGTTTAATTAAAATTTAATCAATCTTTTGTTTTGTAGATTGCCCTCCACTTGGTCTAGAGACATTAAAAATTACTGACTTCCAGCTCCATGCCTCCACAGCAAAGCGCTACGGCCTCGGGGCCCACCGGGGAAGGCTCAATATTCAGGTAACATCAATTTTCCCCCTAAGTGGGAGAATGGCTCCAGGTTGTGCTGCTGAATAAAGAGAACCAGTGGATAGTTATTGCTTCTGACTGCTTTGTCAGCTCATGTAATTCAAATGAAGGGGAAACACTGGGCTTGTGGAAGGGAGTAAGTTTGATGGATAAACTTTGGGTTCTTGGGCTAGTTAGAAAAATCTCCAAACTTGGTGTGCAAATCCAGAGCTCTGTGAGCAAGCAGAGGTGGAGGCTGCTCCTTTCCCAGCTCCAGATCATCCCAGCTCCCTTCACAACCAGCCTGCAAGGAAGCTCTCACAGCAAGTTGCTTTTTTCTTTGTTGCTTGCCTGTAGTTAATGACAATGGTTAATTGAAAGTGTGGTTTCAAGTGAAACCCTTCCCCTAAGGCAGATTTTTTTCAGAAGCAGTGATTGTACCATCCAAAAAATGCTTCAGTTCAGGACTCTCTAACATACAATCCTGTTTAGCTGCTTTTGTTTAAGATTAAAAATGTGTTTAGGTGCTTTGCAGCACCAAATGCCATTTTCCCATTTCTCATGCTTCTGTTTCCCACTTTATTATTAGTTCTCTGTCTGCTCAGGGCTGTTCTCTGAATTACAGTTTGTCCAGACAAAAAATGTTAATTTGCATTATAAAGCACAACACTTAAAAGTCATAAACAGGATATCAGCACTGAGCCAACAGTAAAAGCTCTCTGAAGTTTATTTAATTTGTTATCTTTCATTATTATTACCCCCTCCCCCAATTTGTGTTTCTCCCCAGCTGAAGGGGTTTGATGCTTAGGCTGGGACTAGGTGGGACCAGCTCTAATCAGCAGTGCCATTCCACATGGTTCCCTCTGCAAGAGGGATCACCCTTGGTTAAAATCCCACTATGCACAAACATCCCTCTGAGCTTCTGTCTGGGGAAAATACCTGCACACTCCTCCTAATTTATTTTCCAGTGTTTGTTTTAATGTATTAAAGTTGGTCAGAAAGCTCAGGAAACCCCTTTGGAAAAGCCAGCTGGGGGGAATGGCAGCAGCCAGCACAGAGGTGGGAATGGGCTCTTCCTTCCCAATCCAGAACATGGAGTTATGTGCAAGGTGAGCTCTCACCTGCAGCCTTCATATTTATATTTTGTATTTGAGAGTCCACTGAGGGAGTTTGCTTCTTTACTTGATATTTTCTGCTAGGAAAAAAAAACACTCATGTGGACACTGCTGAAGGCTCAAGGAAAAATCCAACCAGATTTTTCCCAGGCTGTTAGCTTTGTCAGCTCCAGCTTGGATCTTTCCCAAACTGGGGACTTTGGAGACAAACAAGAGAAGGAAGGATGAATAACATAAACTAACACCTGTTGTTGATCACAGAGCTGTGCATGTGCTGTGTGATGTTTTGCACAAAGCATGTTTTCAAAGAGGTGTTGCCTTCCCAGACCAATGAGCCTTTTCTATTCTGCATGGCATGATCTATCTATGTAAGTGTGGTGGCCTTTCAATAAACCACTTCTTGCTGCCTTAAAGAAGTTGTGTGTGTTGCTGTATTTTTCACTGTTCCTAATCAGACAGCAACACCCTCATAATCACAAAAATGGAATGCAGATGATATTCAGGGGGGTTCTAGAGGAACTTAGTTATTTTATTACAGTCTTGTTTATATAGTGGCATAAAACCAAGGACTGTGATACAAACCTCTGAGTTCTCTGTTGGTTCTGGCTACTTATTTTTCATGCTGCTGTTGAAGTTCAATTTATTTAAACACAGGACCACACTGGTTTAGACCAGGAATCCATCCAGTCCTGTCATCACCAGTAGTGTGTTAAAATAAATAGAGAGGTGATAAATAATTATATAATATATACATACAATAAATAGAGTGTTACCAATGGCTGATGTTTCCTCTAAATGAAATCTCCAGAGAAGCCAAGGGTATAGTCTTCTACTGGGAAGCAAAGAAGAAGAAAAATGCCACTCAACTCTTCCTGAAAATTCCCAAACTTGGATTAGAACAATTTTTTTTTTACCCCTACTGAAACTATAGATACAGTAATTCCCTGAACTGCCTCACCACATAGGATTAATACTGCTGTTAAAAAATTTGGCTTGCCTTTATTTTTCTTTAAAGACAGTTTTCTTCAGGCTGAGTTAAAAATGAATAGCACGAAAAATTTTCTAAACCTGGAATCTGCAGGTCCCTGTCGCTGAGGGTTCAGTGCTGCATTTTACTCTGCATGAAGATTTCTGATTTTCAGTCATATTCAGAGGGAATTTGCTTCTAACCAGGGACAGGTCCTGCAGGTGGCTGATGTGTCAGGTGGGTAGTGAGGTCCCTGGTGATTTCTCTTGGCTGCTCAGCACAGGGGTGTGCTGGGGAAAGGCAAAAGGCACTGGGATTTGAGCTGCTGTGTTTTCCTGCTCTGCAGAACTGTACTTGAAGGAAAACACTTGGCCCAGCTCAGAGACACTGATGTGCCACTGGAATTCTGTGAACGTGTTATGCTCTGGGTATGGTGACAAGCAATTTTCTGGGCTGCTGCCCTTGTCCAGTGATCTGGATATCACCACAGAGCTGTCACAGTGTTCATGGGACTGTGGTGTTCCTCCCCAAAATAATACAAAATGCTCTCCCTGCCCATCATCATCTGATGTGAAGTCAGCTGAGAAGCTCAGGGCTCTCCCCAGGTAACTGGCACTGCCTCAATTCCCAGAGAATTTGCAGAATAATTAAGTTTTTTCAAAAGCTTTTCAGGGTTTGTTTTGGTTTTTCCCTTTTTCCTGTTTAGATTATCTGAAGCACATGAAATGAATCAGTTGGTGTGTGCTTTATTCCAGAGAAGGACAGGCTGAGAACTGCATGAGACTCTGCAGGATCTGCTTCTCTCCTGCCCTTGAATTGTGGGCCCTGATTTTCCTGAATCTGGGGATTCAGGTGGGATTTCTCAAGGGCATGAACCACATCAGTAGAACCCCACATTTTGGAGATCCAGCTGCAATAGTGGAACAACCAGGAGTAATTTAACATCATCAAGAGAAATCATGGCATAAAATAATATTAACTGAGGCTCTCTGCCTTCGGGGATAAAATTCATTAGTACTTGTCACTAACATGGTAATTAAGAGTGGTTGAAACATGAATAATTTGTCAAACTATGTTTCTTTCCCATTCCATGATTCCATGATTGTCTTTCCAGGTCTTTGTTCCCTTTGAAAAGCTGCATTATCAAATCAGAAGGAAAATACAAAATTATTGAAGATTTACTCACAGCCTGTGTGTTTTAATTCTTCCCTACTGGCAGTGGTTGTTATAAATACCTGGGATGAGTAATGCTTTTTTCCTTCCCTCTCCCAAATGTCCTATGGTAAAATAATTTTTTTTATCATCCTGCTGGGAATGGAAAAAGAATTTAAGCAGAGGTGGCTTGATATTTGGTGTATTTTTACTGCTGCTCCAGCTGATTTGTGGCAGAAGACTGGAATTTCTTTCTTTATTTGAATACATTTTGGTAGTATCATCTTTCCCCTCATTATAGAGCAAGGCTTTTAGGACACTGATATTGTGAGCAAGTTTTTATTCTGCCTTGCACACATCTAATTTGGAAAAGAAACATGAATTAAAATGCAAAGTCATATTATTTGTAATGGAATTTGTAACCTTCATCTTATTTTCTGGATACCTAATAAGCAGCTAATTTTGTTTAGCTGAATTATAATTTTCAACTTTCACACTTGGGAATAACTTATTTGTGAGTATCAGGAAAAAGTCTCTTTTCCTTTGTCCAAGTAATTTTTTTCATTAGACACTGCCTATTGAGAATTTTTTTGCATTTGTCTGCAAGTGAAACACAAACTGGGTTAGACTTGGAATTATTCTTGAATATTCTGTGAAGAGAAAAAAGGATTTGCTCAAGACTTAACCCTGGCTTCCAGTTTTCATTAGCTCCTTCAGTCTTCTGCTTATAAAGATAATTAAAGTACCATGACATAATTTGAATCTGCTTTTTCCAGTAATTCAAGATGGATTTTTAAAATTCAAGTAAACACCTTACTGAGGAAAGGTATCTTGATCTGTATTATTTGATAGAATACTTGGTGATAACTGTACCCATCTCTCAGGAATGATCATTTTCCAAAGAAATTTAATAGGAATTCTAATTACTAAATACTTGATTGACTCTGTAAGTTTTTATTTTGTAGGAACAGTTTTTTGAAGAGGCCATAGGGAAATAAAACACCTTAAGAAAAAAAATATAGACTTGAAGCTTGAGAAGAGAAATTGTAGCATAAATTTCTTGAGTTTTTTTCCTTTAGAAGCATTTCTGAAAAAACTTCTCATTGATTAAACTCTTCTTTTTTGCATAGTATTTTGTGCTGATTAGACACAGACACCTGCTTTTTTAGTAAAAAAAAAAAAAAAAAAAAGAACCCAAAAAAAAAATCCCTTTTTTTTTTTTTTTTAGCTTCAGAGATGCTGATACCAGAAAATAAGAGAGCAGGGAGAAATAGCAGCATGTTTTTTTTTTTTTTTTAATTTTTAAATTTAAATTTTTTTTATTATTTGTTATGGTATCTTTGCCCTTATTTAAAGCCAGAATATTTGAAGCTATGGAAAACTGAGACTCCCCATATTTGATATGCAAATTAAGCTTAACTTTATTTAAACCCAGCTGAAACCATGGATACTCAAAACTGTAATTTAGGTGGGAGGGGGGGTTTTTTATTTTAATCAGCACTTTTTTCACACCTTTTTTCTTCTGCTTTCCACTTCTCCTTGCAATGTGGAGGAGAAGTCTATTCCCTGCTGAGCATCACACCCAGGGGAAATACCCTCAGCTCAGTAAGGACCAGGGACTGGGGGACAGGGGACTTGTTCTGCAGGAGCTGGTGGAATTTCCTCAGTGAAGGGGATTAGCAGGATGCTGGTTCAAGGTGCTCTGTGGATCTTAACATTTCCTGGCAAGGTTTTAAAGCCTCAGGCTACTTCAAATTCCATCTTATTTTAAAAAAGCATTGAAACTTTTTCTTGCAAAGGGTTATAACTCAGGTCAGTGGCTGGGTTTGTATTCTCATGTTTTCCCATTGTTCTGCTCTCCTGGACAAATTTATCTTAATAGGCTTTTTCTCTGTATTTTTTTTTCTTTTATTTTTTATACAAACTTTTCCTTAAAATATCAGAGTTAATGCATAGAAGTAGGATGCTTGATTTAATTTTGGTAGATGTAGAAAAACAAATCATTTTGAAGCTGCCTTATCTCAGACCTGAATACCTGAGAAAATGAGAAGTTTTAGGAATTGAATCAGTGTCTTGTGTTTTGCAGCACTTCCTTTAGATGCCATCAGAGCCACAGTGGGAAAAGGGATTAACCACAGCATCCTCTCTGAGTTAGAGCCACCCATTTGTGTAGAAGAAGTCTGTAAACCTCTATTTAAATATTTAAACTATATCCATTCTTGGAATTGCATGGATGGCAATGATAAATCCACATAAACCACAGATGAAATACCACAAAAATACACACAGCCTCAGAGGGCCACGTGGCAAAACTTCTGTGCTCTTTATGGCAGAACCCAGCTTGGTGCCAAACATCTCCTGGGCTTCAGAAGGAAAATAAATCTCTGAAGGCTTCAGATGCTATGTTTCATTAAATTCTAGCTCAGATTTCTTTGGAAAACAGCTTACCCAAAATACCTCCAGCTATTTCTTTGAAAATGCTGGGAAGGCTGTTGGTGGTGGGTTTCCCAGCAGAAACTGGGATGCAGGTTGGTGCTCCAGTTGGGCAACAGCCAGACATTCCTGAATTTTTAACCTTTGCCACCCTTGCTATGAAAATTAATAATTCTGGTTCTGGGTTCTGGTTGCTGTTTCCTTATGCCCTGCACTCTGCTTTGCTTCTTCCAGGGAAAACAAGATTTTCTAATCACTGACCATTATTTACATGGGCTGGCTTTTTGGGACTTTCCAAACTCTGCAGATCATGTGGATAGTTTGTTCTGGATAAAGGCTGTGGCTCTGGATCTGTGGCTCCATCAGGCCACAAGAACAGACTGAAGCTCTGTTTATCTTCTCTGATTTAAATTTATATGTAAACATCCTTCATTTTCAAAAGGACTTCCCAGAATTTCCTGCCCTGCCTTGAGTAAGGAAACATTTTGGTGAGGGCCTCAAGGGTCTTTAAGTGGTGCCAGAGCAGCGAGGGGGATGAATGATGTGTTCCTTTCCTTTTTCCCATCAAAGACCTTCAGTTCCTCAGCTCTGATTTATGGTCAGCTTTGCCTTCTTTTCAGGCAGGTGTTAACGAAAATGATTTTTATGATGGTGCTTGGTGTGCAGGAAGAAATGACCCCTACCAGTGGATTGAAGTAGATGCTCGAAGGCTGACAAAATTCACTGGAGTCATCACCCAGGGAAGGAACTCCCTCTGGTCGTAAGTACACACTGACTTTTCTCCATGGCATTCTGAGATTTCTTCAATTCATTCAGTTTCATTCATTCCTTTCAATTCAAGGAATTCATGTCCTGATGTGCTTTGGTTCTTGCAGGGATTAAAAAAAAAAAAATCAGAAAGATTGGAAATGCTTTGAGACATCGAATGGGGCAACAGTAAAAGGCAAAGTCATTGTATCTGGCATAAAATAGAAGTTTAAGGGTAGCAAACAAAATCTACATCTGGGCATTTACCCTCACCTTGTGTTAAACTTCCTCATTATTTTCCAGTATTTTGTCTTAATTTCTAGTTTCAGGGACATTTTTAATTTAGTTTGGAATAACCCTGCCTCTCTGAGATGTCTTAATCCCTTGGTAATCACCAAGCAATTCATGTAACTCCAAAATAACATGATTTTTATGTGAGCAGATCAAACAAACTTTATAGTACTATATATATGTTTACATATATATTATATGTGCAAATATATTATTTAGAAATTTAAATATATAATTAATTTTATTTAAAATATTATTAAATTGCACATCTGCATATAATTATGCATATATATATCTTGTATATATATAAAAATATGCTATTTCTGAGCTTCCTGGCCACTGCTTGTGCTAGAGAATGTGCTCATGGCACTTAGAAATAAGTGTTTTGCCCAGATTTGTCTGCATTTATTCCTCTGTGACTCTGTGGCAGAGTGTACATGAGGGATGCAGCAATCAGATGGCAGGAACAGGAACTGGAGGTGAGGATTTGGGGCTTCTTCCTGCTCTTTAGGTTTTTGTTTGGCCTTTTAATTTGTCATTATGTGAGCAGATAATTCCACTTGTGCTGCTGGACCTTTTGCACAAGGATGCAGGAGAAGCACAACCACTGTGACAAATCCATTCTGGTCAGAACTCTCCCTTAGAAAAAGAGTGTGACATGTAATTGAAGGTAAACCAGAAAAAAAAATGCCACTATAGCTCAGAAAAAGAATATTTTTCTTCAACAGTTTAATTTTCCATGGGTTTTTTGTTTAATTTCTTTTAAAGTGGTTGTGGGAGTAGGTGCTTATTTGGCAATAAGGTTTCTATATTTATCCCACATTGTTCTGAGGTAGGTAGATAATTATTGTGGCAAAGCCTTACTCTTTTCTTTATTCATCCTCCTGACATTGCAGCCAGAGCTGCACTGCTTCATCCTGTCATGCTTCTATTTTTAGTTCAGCTCTGTTAGGAGTTTACAGCAGATCTTGACACTCTATTTATAGCTGGTATTCACACTCATCTTGGGGGTTTGGGTTTTTGTTTTTTTTTTTTTTTTTGAACCATAGAATCACAGAATCACAGAAAGGTTTGGGTTGGAATGGACCTTAAAGATCATTGAGTTCCACCTCCCCTGCCATGGGCAGGGAACTTTGGTTTTGCCCTCTTTCCCCATAAAAAATGGGTGTGCAGAACCCTGAGGGTCTGCAGGAGGGGCAGGTCCAGGCTCCTCCTGGATTTCTGCTCAGGTTTGAGGAAAAGCAGCACATTTCTGCCTGGCAGGGGCAAAGATGGTTTCAACAGGACCAGCTGCAGGTTGGTGTCTCCTGAAAACACATCCTGCAGGACTGAACTGTGCCCCATGGAAGGGGCAGGGGACAGGGAGAAGCAGCCCCAGGAAGGGGCAGAAGAAAAGTGGGAAGGACTTTTACTGGGGTGGGCAGGATCCTTTGTGCCTGTTCTGCTCAGAAAGCAAAGGAGACTCATCAGCTTCCTTCCCTCAGCTCTGGTGGGATCAAAAAGGATCGTTTGTGATATAAAAGTTTGTACCAAAAGATGCCCTTCTGTTACCTGAGGCACTTGCCAGCTCTATGAGGCTGTGTGACAAGAGGAGAGTGCTTTCATGACTGATGGAAACATATGTTGGAGAATAATCTTATTGTAGGTGTGAGAGCCAAAAAAGCACCTCTCTGATCTGTGTTGTATTAGAAGTGAAAGCCTGCCAAGCAGGGGAGCCGAGGTAAGATTTTTATTTAGTCCAAAGCCTTGGAGAATTTCCCAGCTTTATGTTTTAAAAATAAAAAAAATCAAGGCACTGAAGGAGGACAGGCTTATGTTAGATATTAGGAGGGAATTTTTTCCTGTGAGGGTGGGCAGGCCCTGGCACAGGGTGCCCAGAGAAGCTGTGGCTGCCCCTGGATCCCTGGAAGTGTCCAAGGATGGAGCTTGGAGCAATTGGGACAGTGGAAGGTGTCCCTGCCCATGGCAGGGATGGAACAGGATGATCTTTAAGGTCCCTTCCACCTAAAGCATTCTGTGATTCCATGACACTGGGAATAAGAACAAATAAACCAACTCTTTTTATTGAACAAGAATTTTTAACAAAAAAAAAAAAAAAAAAAAAAAGACTTTACTGGAAGATCTGCCTGGATTAAATTTGTCCCTGTGCTGGTCCCTGTAGTTTCCTGCTGCTGATTTAATGAGGACATTTAAAATGCCAAGGGAGGGCAGGCAAGGACACCCTGCTGAATCCTCCATCAAACATCTTTGCCCTTCACTGCAGGGCTGCAGCTCTTGAGTTCACAGCCTTTGCTCTCCTGTGTGTGATGCTGCAGCCAGAGCTCCTTTGCTGCTGCTGGACTCATCCTTTTCCTCCCTGGGAGCAGCTCTGGCACCTGGAGTTTGGTTTTGTTTGTGACCACAATGTGCTCACGTGCAGCTTTGCTCACTGGGGGTTTTTTGGGCTTTCTGTGCAATGATGAGCTGAAGGTTACACTTCACACAATGCAAAGAGCACAAAAATGCTTTGGGTTTCAATTTCCTGTGCTGCTTCTCCCCTCCTGCTGCTCCCTGCTTGTCTCCTCTGGTGGATTGTGGTTCCTCTTGTCCATCCTGAGACAGGACAGCCCTGGGGAGGAGGAGGCTGAGTTGGAGAAACAGCTCTTGAAAACACAAATGACCTGATGGGAGAGAAGGAAACTCAGCCTGGTTTGTAATGAATACTTGGATTGTTTAATCATTTCCTTCTTAAGGAAAAGCACTTCTGAGTGAATTTTTTTGCTTGGCTGTGAGTTCTGTGATGATCACAGGCAATCAAATCTCTAGCTGCTTTTTTTTTAAGCCTGTAACAAGCAAAAACAGGCTTTGAACAAAAAAAGTTGAGAAGTCCTTCCTTTTACCAGTCAAAGCAAGCACGTGGGCTCAGGGGCTGTTGCTGTTCAGGCACCTCAGTCATTCCTGGGAAACCTGAAATCATGGAAAAGTGTTCTTTTGTCACCAGAAATGGGCTAATCTGCTTAGATCATCCAGAAGATCTGCAGATGATAAATTTAACATAAAAAGTGGAGCCCAGCTGTGAGGATTTTTTGATTTTTACACTGAAGATACCCAAAAATCAGGAGTGCTGGTTAATAGGAATAAAATCCAATGCCTTGAAAGTGAGCAGAATATCTGTTGCTTTGGGGGAGAAATAATATATGTAATTTTTCATACTGCTGCCAATACATCTTCAAGTTTTAGGAACCAAATAGATTTAAACAACTGTTCAAGGCTGTAGAGTGGGACACTGGAAGCATCACTGTGGAATTGTGCCATGGATTTAAAGCAATGATGTGGTACTTTAAAATATGCACTCTCTTGACAGAGAAAAAGAAACTATTAATCACTCTTAGCAGTTTGGCAGGAATTTGAAAAACAGAGTAAACTTGTTTCCCACAAACCAAACTCTTCTGATAATTCAGCATCATCTTTTGTATCAAGAGAAAACCCACATGTCAAAGCAGAGTCAGTGTGTGCTGACAGTAATGCAAAGCTTCAGGCTGTGTGAATGCAGAGGATGTTTTGGTTTTCAGATGTTGCAGTGTATGAGATGTATTTTCTAAAAATTAACCTTTCAGTCATGGTAAATTGTGAACTCACTATGGAATGACAAAATGGCAACAATAAGAAAAAGCATGGATGAAATGATCTGGGCAGAAAGTTGGAATTCCACAGCAAAATTATGAAATTTTTAGAGAAAAATCAAAATAGACTTACTTTCAAGCATGTTCTCTTTAAGACCTTTCAGCTTCATGAAAATATTAAATATTTTTTACTTTTATGCAAGATATTTGTCTTTAGGGAAAAAAAAACTGTAGGGGGAGCATCTTAATTTCTCAAGTCTGATTTGGGTAGAGGTTTTTTCCCTGTGTCTTCCAAAATTGCAATAGGTCCTAAAAGGTTTGAGGAGACACCAAATCAATGGTGTTGCTGGAAGGAATGACTTTCATTATTGTCTGATTCTAAACTGACACCCTTTTAAGCTGGTCACTTATTTTCATTAGTGCTGAAGGAACATTTTAACTAGAAGCTGGTGTGGACACCACTGCACACTCCCTGCTGTGTCACTTGTTTGATTTCTCTGTGCTGCTCTGTAGGGATAGCAAATAATAAATATCCAGCAGATTGGATTTTGTGTCTGATTATGCTTTTGCTGCAGACAAGATTCTTGTGCTTGAACAGGGGGATGATTTTGCAATTTTTTTGGTAGCACACCCTGGACCTCAGCCTTCCCTGTGTGCAGTGCAGCTCTTCATGGTGCCCCAGCATCCCTTTTGACAAAGTGTCCTGAGGGAACTGTAGGTCTGTAACAAGCTGGGTGCCTTCCAGAGATACAGCTGAGAATAAATTTAGGTCAGTGCAATTTGCTTGCTTGCTTCTAATTTCGGTTGGTGCATCGTTCTGCTCTTTAGTCACAAAATGAATGTGTTGCCCCACATTTCAATTCACTGCTACACTCACTGGCAGTTTCTCAGAAGCTCACATTTGGTTTTTAGGCAGTCTTTATGGTAAGGGGGTAATTTCCTTGCTTGCAAGGCAGTAAAAATCAGAATCATTAAGGTTGAAAAATGCCCCTAAGATCACCAAGTCCAACTCTGCCAGGTCCTTTCCAGCTATTCCTGGTACTGAGGTCGTGGTCTCAGTGGTGACACTGGCTTCCTGAAGAGACAGCACATGGGCATCTTCAGCATTCCAACAGTAACAGGGAAAAGTGACACTGTGGTAGCACTCAGGAAAGTGGAGTGGATATTCACAGGTATTTTGGGCTGTTACTACAATCTAAGAAAACAGAATTTTGTGCTGTACATGTGAAGGGTCAAAATTCAGCACTGCAATGCTGCTTGTGAGAGCAGAGAAGAACAAACCCTGGACCTGCCCAGCTCACAAGTACAACAGACAAAGCTGGCAGTGACTTTCAGAGCAGCTCCTCCTGTCCCCATGCAGAGGCTGTGAAAACACCTTGGTGAAACTTCAGCAAGTCCAGTGGAAGTGTCTCAATGTTTTATCCAAATCTTGTAACAGAACAAGCAGCTGCTGAGTGCAGACTCGAGTAATTCTGGTGCATTAAATCAGTTCAGGTTGTTATTTGCCCTGACTGGGTGTCAGGACTGCAGAGATTATTACAGCTTTCCCAAACTCAGCCTCATGGAGTGAATCTTTCCAAATCCACAGAAATCATATCAAGTGGAAGGATGGGAGTTATGAAACAACCTGAACTCACTGCTCCCTTGAGATAATGATGTCAGCAGTTACATGTTACACTAATGTTTATGATGGGTTTACCTAATAAGTTCTATTTTCTCCTGACTGTGAATCCTTCTCCTGGGCTTCCATGAGCCAGCCTTTGGCAGCTGCACCTCCAGGGCTCTCCATCTATTTGTTTCATTTCAGTCCCTGTGCCCTGTTGATTTTCCAGCTCAGTTCTTGTCCCCTGCCCAGGGTTTTGTCACCCTGATGAGCTCTCCCCATCTCCCCTGGGCTCTGGGGCACTGCCTCAGTGACCAGCTGGGGTGATCCTGCGTGGGTGGGGTGCTGACAGCACAGCCAGGCACAGATTTATGCTCTCACAAGTTTGTTTGACAGAAATGTCAGAGCTGATGCTGTTCTGTTGTGGGATTTGTCACGGGGATCCTCTGTGACTCACTGGGAGGGAGCAGGTCACTGCCACCCCCAGGGACAGCTCTGTCACTCTGCACTCAGAGTGACAGAGGAGTGGACAGAACCTGCCCTGACTCACTGGGGGTGCTCACAGGAGGAAAAAAATCTTTTTCTCCTCCAGGGAAGGGACTTGACATCAAACGAGCTGAATCCTTTTGCAAAAGGTGACTTCCAATGAATCCCTGCTGCAGCAGATTACTCACACTTACTCATCACAGCCTGGCTCTGGGAGTTTGGCACCTGCACCATGACTTGCTGCAATGAGAATTGTTGGGTGGGGGTGATGTTGGGGTCATCAGGCTCCCTGTGCCTCCCCTTGTGTCCTCCCAAACCAGGAGTGGCACCTGGCCACTCCCTGGGTTTGGTGGCAGTGAGACCCTTCAGCACTGCAGTAAATATTCTCCCAGCTGTGCACACAAGTGGAAATGTTTGTTTGCTGGTTGCTCTCAGGGCTTTTCATTTTCCTGTATTTTAACATTCACAAAGTGAGGCATTGCCTGTAAAGTCTGGATTTTTCTCCTCAAATGCACAACTGATGTACAAAGTGAGATAGGCACAGATTGAACAGAAAATGAAAAATGCCACAAAAAGATGTTCAGGAGAAAAGGCACCACAGCTTGGTTGTGTTCAGCAGATACAGAGGATCAGTGTAGAAATAATTTCAAACTCATGCAGATCTTGTTGCAAAGAGTTGCCCAAAATGAGGAATGTTAAGACCAAAATGTTTGGGGCAGGGGATGTCTCTGACCCTGGCACCTCCAGGCATTGCCAACAGCAAAAAGAAACATCCACAGCTGGCATCAGATTTTCTAGAAAGTCATAAAATTCTTGTAAAAACTTGGCTGTAAGTTCCAGATGTTGGGTTGGAAAGGTGTTTGCAACCCCAACTCCTGTTTATTGAGTAAAGCTTTGAAAAATCTGTGCTGAATTCAGCTCAAGCAAGTGAAATTCTGGCTCTGAGCTTTTCTTCATAGGGCCTCCAAAGAGATGGATTTCACAGCAGTACATTCATTTCACTCAGCTAGAAGCAATTTTAAAAATTAAACATTCAAAGATTTCAATTATTAAAAAAAAATACCCTTGCTGGCTAGTCAATCTTCATCACCTAAATCATATTTATTTTAATTAGTTTGCAAAACTTGCTGGGCTACCTGTGGTTAGCCTGGGCATTTTTTGCCTTGGTTTATTTGGAAGCTGTTTTGCAGTGGGTGATTTTAAATTTTATCAGCATAAATATTATTATAGAATATTAATATTAATGGTTTTACATTTAATTGCATCAAAGTACAAATTAATTTTTCACGTAGAAAGCCATTTAATTGCCAGCATGCTGATTCTGTTGCATGAGTATCATTTAGTATAAGGCTTGTCCAGCATTTTTTTGGTATAGAGAATTTGCTGTATCAAGTATTTTGGCGTGTCAATTTATTTATTATTGCTGGGTACACATTTATTTGCCTGACTGGTTCTATTTCATATTAATTTTAGTGGTTTGTATTGCAGATAAATCAGGTGAGCCTGACAGCAGAAGAATAAAATGCTCAGTTGGAGCCAGGTCTGTTGTAGATGATGTTCATGGAAGCTCTGCTGGTGTTTGCTGGTCTCATTCCAAGAATGGCAGAGAATCATGGAATAGTTTGGGTTAGAAGCAACATTAAAAGTCATCCTGTTCCAATCCCCCTGCCATGGGCACCTTCCACTGTCCTGGGTGCTCCAAGCCCTGTCCAGCCTGGCTTTGGACACTTCCACAGCTTCTCTGGGAAATCCATTCCAGCCCCTCCCCACCCTCCCAGGGAGGAATTCCTTCCCAAATCCCATCCATCCCTGCCCTCTGGCAGTGGGATCCATTCCCTGTGTCCTGTCCCTCCATCCCTTGTCCCCAGTCCCTCTCCAGCTCTCCTGGAGCCCCTTTAGACCCTGGAAGGAGCTCTGAGGTCCAGTCCAGAGCCTTCTCCAGGCTGAACAACCCCAAATCTCTCCAGATAGTAAAGTGCTCCATCCCCTCAATCCTCTTTGTTGATCTCTGCCACTCTGGGCTTGAGCTTCTGCTCACCAGCACCTCAAATCAAGTGGGGTTTCCTTAATGTGGAAAAGCACCCTCAGAGATGAGGAACAAAATGTTAGATTTATTTCACTTGTTGCTGGGTCAGCTTTCCAGGAGTGAGCAGCAGAACAAACAGAATAAACCCAAACAGTCCCAATTCTCAGCTGATCCTGCCTGCTGGAGCCTGGGCAGGAAAAACCCTGGATTCCCTCCACTGCTTCCCATTCAGCACTCGTTGTGTGTTCTCCTGAGCTGGGATTCAGAAAGGAAAGTCAGGAAACTGTGTCAGGGAAGGCAGGGCTGGGACATATTTTGTTGTTCTGGTGCTGCCCATGCTCTTTTTGCCTGTGCTCAGCAGCCTGATGCCATGGTTAGATAAGGAAAAGATGATTATTGGGACAGGAACCTGCCAAAGCTGTGGGAGATCTGCTTTGAATTCTCTGCTTTGATTCAGGTTTATCCTCTCTGTCCCAGGTCAAGTTATTTAATCCCTCAGCTTTTATTTTTGGATGGAAATGGAAAAGCAGGACATTTCTATGCATTACAAGAAACTGAATTTGAAACTGAAATAAGCTTTGTGTAAGGCCACTGCATTACAGATAAAAATCAAGTAATTAGTAATAATTCAAAAATCCACCACATAAAGTGAATTTGAATCATATTTTGATTTTTGCATTTACTATTTCTGAAAGGGAATATTGTCAGTGGATACTCAGAGATTTTTCAGATAGGCTGCTTCTGAAGAGATAAGGCTGCCATAAATTTTAAAAGGGATTATTTAAAAGGGATGCACCTGAATCCAAAGGATCCCTGTCAAATCTGTACCTCATGATCTTTTCCCTGCATGGAGGAAATTTGTGAGGCAGAAGTGGCAGAGGGTTGAACTGGGGGTAACCTCAAACCCTCATGGATTGTCACTCAATGGCTTCTGGATTGCCTTGCCCTCTGCCAAGGAAGAGCTGATCATTAATGCACTCTTTTTTCAATGCTGACCTAGGACTCCTCCAGAATTCTGCCTCCTCAGCTCTACAAACCCCACAGATATCTGTATTTCTCTCTCAGGAGTGCATTGGTAGATCCTGGGAGATTTTATAGAGTGAAACCAGAAGAGTTTCTCTAAAACAGCAGCAGGGCCATCTTGAGTCTTGGAAAACATTGCAGCTTTCTTTCAGCCTCCCTTAGACAGCTTTATTGTTCAGTGCTGATGGGCCCCCAAAAGATTGGATGTGACAGAAATCCCTGTCTGCAAATCCCAGACCCGAGGAGATGGATCTTGGTGTCACCAGGTAATCACACAGAAAAAATTCCCCAATGCTTCTCCTAGACCAGGCTTTGCTTTGGCTGTCGTGCTCCTCTGATGGATTGCCACAAAAAAAGCTTTAGATTTCTGTGCCTACATGAATAAACCGGGTGTTTGTGGAACTCCTGGGTCCTGGGAAATGCTGTTCTTGCTGCAAACAGGCTGCAGCATGTGCAGCACATCCAGCACTTCTGGGGTCACACACGGGTGGGGAAGCTGCAGCTCTGGGGGAGATTTTGGGAGCTGGATGTTCTTGTGCTGGTCTGGAGCTGTGGAAGTGTTTGGATTTGAAGATACTCAGTCAAAGCCCTGAGTATTTGGCTTTGCCAGTTTTATTCCAGACCACAAGAACACACAGAGAGCTCCCCTTCCCCAGCATGGGGATGTGGTTTGTAGGGAGGAGGTGCCATTTCTCAGGGGAGTCTGAATTCACAGGAGCCTTCTTAATATTATCAGAAGCTGTTTTTATTATGGCTTTAGAAGAAAAAAGGGAAAGGATTTAAGCCCCTGGAGGCAGCTTTGCATGTAGTGCCAGTGAGAGAAGGATCTGATCCCCTGTGATGTTTTTATTCTGCTTCTTCCTCACAGGCAAACACAATTGATAGTGCATGGTGTGTGCCTTCATACATTGCATTATTTCCCTCATCCATGACCCTCTGAGGTCCTTCTATGCTGCCAGTGGATGCAGTCCATTAGGATTTTAATTGCATTCTGCCTTTCCATAGCACGTTACTTGTTGCCACTCAAGATGGAAAATGTGCATGGATACTTGTATATGTTTTCCTTTGGGAGAAGTTTGAACTTTTGTAATGGTAGGAAATGAGAAAATGAAAATATGTTAAATAAAAGTCCTAGCTTAGAAATGTTACTGTGACAGCCACTTTTTCTCATGCCAGTAAAGCAAGCTTGTGCTTTTAAAACCTCCTATATGTGCCATGATTTTCTTACAAAAGTCTGTCCATGGTTGTTGTAATTTCATGTAACTCTGAATTTCTTCTGCAGACGTTGAGCAATGAATATGGATGTGTTGTGTTTCCCCTCCTAATCTGATCTCTGCAGTTGAAGTGAAAAAAGTTCTATAATACTTCAGAAGCAAAGATGTTATTTGGTTTGTGGCATTGCCTCTTTTGATCATTTAGCCTGATTTTGAGAGATGGCCAAGAATAGTAAAAAAGCCAATTATGCAACCCACCCCCAAAAAAAAAAAAAAAAGGAGCAAAGAAATTTAAAAAAAAAAACAAAAAAAAAAAAAAAAAAAAAAAAAAAAAAAAAAAAAAAAAAAAAAAAAACAACAAAAAGCCAAGTATAATTTTATGTGCATTGAATATGTACACTGCCACCAGCACCCTTCTTCCAACACAGGAGCTTTGCTCTCAAGCTTATATTTTCTAGTAATTCAGAAAAAGCTATTTTCCTCTTTTTAGAATTTTGCTGTTGGCCATTTTATAGAATGATTTGGGTTTGAAAGGACTTAAATCCCATCCAGCCATGGCAGGGACACCTTCCACTGTCCCAGGCTGCCCCAAGCCCCATCCAACCTGGCCTTGGACATTTCCAGGGATCCAGGGGCAGCCACAGCTTCTCTGGGCCCCCTGTGCCAGGGCCTCCCACCTGCAAAACCAAGAATTTCTTCCCAAAATCTGATCCAAAGCTACTTTCTTTCATCACCCATGTCCTGGCACTCCATGCCCTTGTCCCAAGTCCTGCTTCTTCCTTCTTGTCAGCTCCTTTATTTTACAAAGTAAATCAGCTTTTCTTCAACTCAAGAATACAGAGAAGCTGAGGGAAGAAAGTTCTTTGCAAGAGTCAGGAGAAACTTATCCAGCCTGCTGAAGTCACTGTTTATTTTGTTGTGTGTCATTTATCATTTTACAGCCAAATTCTAGAGATGCCAGCACGGCACTTCTCAGCTCTCCAGTAAATCTCCTACCCCAGGAGCCCTTCACTGAAAGGCAGACAATTAGGATTTTCAGAGTGCTGCTAACTTGTTACAGTTGTTTACCAAATACTAAAGTTGTGTGCATTACAAGTGATAGATGTAGCCTTCTTTTCATTGCCATAACAAAAAGTTGTCTGCTTGGCAATAGTCAAGATTTTTCCATTTAATCTAACATGAATGGCAAAATCTATTCACTGAAGGAGGCTGGTGAAAGAGTTGCAAAGGACTGGTTTAGTGTCTAAAACAGAGCTGGGTTTGTTCAGTTGGATTTTTTTGGTATTTTTTCAAAATCTCATTTTTTAACTTTTGGGGGCATTAGTGTAGAATGTCCAGAAGTGATTTTCCAAATCCTACTAAACATTTACCTCATCTTTGTTTTAGATGTGTAAAAAACTCAGTAGCCTGTTTTGTACAAGGCTTGGTGAACTGGGGCTGATGGTTTTACTCTTGTTCCATCCTTGTCCCTTTTTGGTCTTCATTAGAAGCCTGACTCTCTTTAGTGAGCACATAAAGGCTGGTTTGTCCCTTCAAACACAGGCACAGTGGGTTCAGTGTGGGAGTGTGTGTTCATAGGTAGTTTGCTATTATTGGTTGATTTTAAAAGCAAAAACAAAACAAATCTGTTGCATTTGTGCTATAGGAGAGCAGTGAAAAGGATAATGCAACAGAGTTCTTTGTGTAATGGAGAAGCAAAAAAGAGCTTTATTAAAGAAACACTACACTTATATAGGGTAGTTCATATAAAACAGAATAGAAAAAACTCATTGGTCCAAGAAGGCAACACCTCTTTGAAAACATTCTTTCTGTAAAACAACACATCTCTCACACACCCTGCAGGTGCATAATCATTGTCATAATTTCTTATCCTTGTGCAGCCTGAGAAACCCAAGGCTTCCAGGCTGCTTTTTCCCTGGTTCCAGCAGTATCCAACGACACAAATCAAAGTTGTATTTGTACAGGAGCAGTACAAGGGGAAGTTCTTAGGTGTGTCTTTCCTTCCAGGCACTCCTGATTGCTCTCTGATCTCAGAGCATTTTTTATGCTCTGCTGCTTCTCCAGTACCTGCCCCACAGGTCCCTTTTCTTCTCTCCAGTGCCAAGAGCTTTCCTAGGCCTGGTTTCACTCCCAGCCATGGGACTGTAGCTTAGCTAAGAGCCTGTGCTGAAGAAGAGCAGCCCCAGAACTCTGCAGGTTGCACATAAATACAGAATTTAATCATCCTGGGCTGACTTCATGGTACAAATGTTCCTTCAAGCCACAACTCTCCTCCGAGTCCCTGCCTACTGAAACCAGGGGAAAAAATAAATCACTGCTGCTCTTTCTGAGTAACAAACATGAGAGGAGATTTGGGCATTTCCTTCTCCAGCCTCCTCCACCCCTGTACACTCATTTCCACAGGTGATGCCCAAGCAGTGTGAAACTCCACAGCTTTAATCCAGAATACAGGAAGCAGCATTTTACATTTCCTCTTCTATAGATGGATCCAGATGAGGCATAACTGGCATATTTTACTTTTTTAGATGAAAGGGGATTTTGCTGTAAATCAGATAACATTAGAAAAATCAGCCTTTTGGGGATTGATCAAGATATTGTAGGAGTGCAGCAGTCCTGTGGTCAATTGTCTCTCTGTCCCTATCTCTTGCTAATAAATACAAGAATAACTGCAGGCACCAGTTACTCTTCTATTGAAAGAAATGGAAATTTTGCTGGTTGAAATTCAAAGATGTTTCATCCTTGAGGATTTATTACTTTTTTCCCATCCTCTCTGATAATAACAGCAGAACTAATAAATGTTCTGCAGCTGAAAAGATGATCTTTGAACACTGCATAAATCTGTTCTAGATAAGCCATTTATCCCAAACTCTGCATATAAAAGGAGAGAAGAGCAGCAAGTCTCTCACCTCCTGGAATCCCAGAATATTATCTCACCAGGATTTTATTTCTATGTGCTAGAATTTTTGAATAGTCTGTTGAATCAGATTGGCGTGACTTTGCCAAATGGGATTTCCACTGCTAGCAGCCTCATAAGCTTGATTATATTAAATAATGTGCAGTCATTCTAAGTCATGAAAAATAACTTATTTATTCTCTTTTTCAAGGAGTAACTGGGTGACCTCTTACAGAGTGCTGGTGAGCAATGACAGCCATGCGTGGACTGCTGTCAGAAACGAATCTGGAGATGTGGTGAGTAGAACAAAACATGTTTTAAAAGGAAGAGCAGAGGTGGGAAAGCAGGGACTGGCCACAAATTATTCAGTGCCAGCATCTCTCAGTGGTCCCGTTGATTTTAAGACCAAATCCCGAGGTACAGAAACAGAATTGTCCAGGGGCAATGGGGGGGATTCCATCCTCAAAGAGCAGTTCTGACCCGAACCACCACCATCCAGAGAGGTGATTTTACATTCCCACCACCAAAACCAGTAAGAGGCAGTTGGCAGCCCTGACGTGTCCCTTCCCCCTGCTTGGCCTGCCCAGGTTTTTGAGGGGAACAGCGAGAAGGAGACGCCGGTGCTGAACATGCTGCCGGTGCCGCTGGTGGCGCGGTACATCCGCATCAACCCCCGCTCCTGGTTCCAGGAGGGCAGCATCTGCATGAGGCTGGAGATCCTGGGCTGCCCCCTGCCAGGTAAGAGCCTTTATTGATTACTGTTGGCATGGCTACCCGTGGCAAGATTCAAAAATTTTCATTTTCTTTGTATAGATTTGCCTTTTGTATGGTATTTTTCTTTAGTGAGTATGGTCATGCAAAAGAAACAGAAATATCAGCCCCAGCCCACAGACAGTTTCAGGATAACTGTTGATATGCAACCCATACTATCTCTAAGTGCCTTTATTAATAAAATGATATTGCATGGATGATCTAACAAGATTTTCTTTGTTCTTTGGGCTTAAATGCAGTGCAATAAATCTTTCTGAGTGCAGATGTACAGTGGAGACAACAGGATTATGTACTGGGACAGGCATTTGCAGATGTCTTAAGCTTCTAAGGCAAGAAATAAGAATTATATAGCCTGATTTTTATTTTTAATTTTTTTTAATCATTATATAGGCCGTAACACTCAAAATATTTTGAAGGCAAATCCTGTTGCTGAACTAGTGCTTAGCTTGTAAGAAGGAAGGAGGGGAGTTTGGCTGTAAGGAATTTCTAGAATATTTCAAGTGTTTTTAAATCCAGCATCATCCCTGGTAAATCAGAAGTGAGGGGAGATTTTCCTGTGCTATGCAAGGCCACTTAAAAAAAGAAACCCAAACCCACTCAATACTGTTAATTCTGCCAAAGCCATGATTCTGCCAGGCACATTGAGAATAGTCTTGTGATGGATTTATATCTTTATTTCTATGTGTACAGGTATATAAATATTTTTTAAAAAACCTCTTTTCTCAAATATTTTCTAAATTGCTCACTAGTCATACCACACCTCTCATCTGTTTTTTTTTTTTGTTGTTATTTTCCTTGATCTCAAATTCTGGCACCATGGGGATTTGGTTTTTTGCAGAGGTCTGTGAATAGTGCTTTAAGAAATACTAGAGTAAAAAAAAAAAATCCTTTCCAGAGTCTTTCATGGCTGCTTTTACTGTTCCTGCCTCTGTTCACAACTTGTTGCCTCTAGTTCTTCTGGTGATGTAGGGTCTTCACATGCCAAGCAGACACAGCTTGATTTTTGTCCTTTAGATGTTTAAACACTCAGGGGAAAACCAACCAACCAACCAAAAAAAAAAAAAAAAAAAAAAAAAAAAAACTAAACCAAAAAATGACAACGACAACAAAAACCCCAAACTGTTTGGGGCATGGAAGGGATAATTCTTTGCCAAAGAGAAGTGTGGGACAAGCATTGTCATAAAATTTAATCTGTACATATGTTATCATGAAGCACTGAAATTCAGCAGCACACAGACAGCTGCTGTCACTGGGTAAAAATATATCCTGGACTTGATGGCAGTGACCAAAGGTGCCTGTGCATGTGAATTTCCATTTCCAGGAGGATTCTGATTTCTTTTAGCTGTGGGTTTAGAACACTGCACCTCTGTGGGGTGCTTGTTTCCCATTGTGAAGGGCAATTGCCCAGCCAGGGTTTTCCCTCTGCTCTCGAAAGGACTCTCAGAGAGCAGTGATTTATCCCAAATTCCTGTGTGGAACTGCTCTCTATAACCAGGGTGTGAGGCTGAAGGAAAAGGAACCTTTCTTCAGCACCATGGCTTTTTACTGGCACCCAGTACACACACAGAGATCTCCAGGGAATAACAGAGATGACTCCAAAACTTTGTTTTGTAGCATAATTTGTAGGGAAATTCTTATTATCCCTTTCTCTCCCCTAAAACTGCATCTAAAGAGGAAAAAGCAAAAATGTGATTATTTGGAAGGGTCATTTTTATTAAGTGCAAAAGTTTTTTTATCCTGGATTTACTGGCTTTACACCCATCCAAGGCCAGATTCTGCTTGGCAATGCTGGCATTTGTTACCCTTCATCTTCACGAGTCTGTGGCAATGGGTGAAGCTGGGAACACATCTCCACTTTCAGCACTGTCCTGCTGAGCTCTTCCAGCTTTTCACAGATCTTGGATTCACATGGAAACAGCATCAGTGCATCCCCCTGGTAGTCATTTATTGAGTTAATTGCCCGCAGTGGCTGATTCAGTATATTCCTGAAAGAAAATACCAGAATCATTCATTGAGAAACACAATGGGAATGGGGTGTGTTCATTCAAAATGTAATTGGAAAGAAGAACTAATAGGTTTTGATAAGTGCTGACCCATCTTTTTAGCTCAGAAAGAGCTGGCATTTCTTTCTCCTTGCTCATTTTGCTCGTCGCACGCGAGGCGCCCGAACAAAGCTGTTCCTCAGCTTCCAGGGGCCCTTCCACGCACGGTTCCTTCCTGTAGGATGGGGCTTTTTTTTTTGTAGCTCCCTCTAAGTGGATTCCTCACCCTTTATTGGTGACATTTTGCTTGTTCCAAGTTAAATACCTGGATGGTTTGGCCGTGGGAGCAGCAGCTTTGACAGTGCTGCTCTGACACTCTGTATTGACTGTGGGACTGGAAATCACAGAATGACCAGCTTGGAAGAGACCTCAAGATCATCGAGTCCAACTCATGTCCTAACACCTCAACTAGACAGAAATCAAGGGCTCTTCTCTTCTAACAGCCCTTTTTTTCCATAAAAATGACCAATTTCCCTAAATTCACCAAAATCATGAGTAGCTCTGTTAGTTCACACACCTCTAGCCTTTCCAAAGGCAGAAGGAAATACCCCAACAACTAAAGGAGGGTGGAAGGAAGGAAAGAAACCCTTTTTTCATAACTCTGAATTTCTTTTCATGGCTTCTAGACTTGTGACTTTAGGGTTTATGCCTTTAATAATCCCTGAATATATGAAATTATTTCCATTCAGTTTGTGCTCTGTATCATCTTTCTATCAAGCACCCTCACAAGGAAAGATAATAAAGGAATAAGGATGAAGGATAAAAGAAAAAAAACTGAATAAGATTGATATGCTAGGAAAGGTTGTTAGCACTGTTGGAATGAGGTGGAAATGGTTAAAGACAGCTAGAACCCATTCCTGTGAGTAGAACTGTCCATAAAACCTGCTGCATGTGGTAGATGCACTAAAAATGGATAAATCATGATAAAACACTATTTGAACAGCAGGAATAGAGAAGTTACTGCTTATCTAAGCAGTGCTATATAAGAAGAATTTTTATCAGTGAAAGGCTCATATCTTATCTATAACATAAATTTTTATTGTGTCTTAGTCTAGTTTGGACAACCAATCTTTTCTAGACTGTTAGTAGCACTAAAATAAATAAATAAATAAATAAATAAATAAATAATTTTTAAAAAGCTGTTTCGTCCAACTATGTCAATGCTATCATCAGGCAACAGAAGGGATTTGCTGTTTCACCAAGAGAAATACATTTATCTGTGGAGGAAAGATGCCAGAAAATCCTTCCTATAGCAACAATCAGTGCTGCCATGTCTCAAAAAAGAGGGCAAAGAGAGGACAAAAACCACAAGCATTTAATTCCCTCTCCACTTTCCAAAAATGCTGGTATTTACATAGAGGGAGACTGACACACATAATCTTTTGCAATTGCCTCAGAGGATGGGTGTGCCTTCCTTGCCCTCTCTTTCTCCAACCTAAGGAAGGTCAAAAAGAAATTGCATGTGAACAAAAGTGAGAGAAAATTAGTTGAGTTCTTCATGCATTTATTTATATTGTAGAGTATTCGAGGTAAGAGGCAATTATTTTAATGGAATAAATTTATGATGAAATTTAATTTTTAATAGTTCCTATATAGAAAACTATCACTGGTACCATGATTATGCCATTACTTTGAAGCCAAGATTAAAAATTACTTTTACCAGCTCTGTAATGGAGTACTGTGTTTTGCAGTGGCTTCAGTCTTATTTTTACTGCTTCTCTCTTAGTGCCAAGCTACCTGGTCAAAGTCTAGAGTTGTGTTCACTTTTTGATTAAAATGTGACTTTCCACAAATATCTTTAATTATAAATGGTCTTATAAACAGTAGTTCTAAATCCAGCATCTACTTCTGAGAATAAGAGGAGAAAATAATCAGTTTATAGTTGAAAAATATTATTTCATTGCTGATTTCCTGTGTGATGTTAATGCTCATGAGCAATGCTTGTGAGGCTGCCATGAAATAGATCATGTGGAAAAAAAATTAGGATCACCTGATGTGATCACCAGCAGATTTATTTCAAGATTAACATGTGCTGTCTGTGAGACGTTCAATTTAGTGAAGACAAGTCAAATTCACTTAAATTACACAGAAATTTTAAAAACCCAGTCATTTGTGAAACAGCACATTGGGGTTTTTAAGGCAATCTAAAGAATTTTAAATCAGAATATTCTTTTTATTAAAAACTTGTCAGAATCCCTTGGATTGCCTTCATTATGCCCTTCATTTGGAGCACCACTTCTGAGAAGCTGAAACCTGCTGGAAGCATCAGGGCTTTGCTGGCTGAGGTGCTGTCGAGCTGTAATAAGTGAAAATCTCTTTTTTTTTAAATCAGCTGAGCAATTGGTCCTTTCTGGTACTTTTTATGGGAAATTTTCATGGGAAATTTTCAGAGCCCTCATGCTGTAAAGCAGTTGGGCATTGACCCACTTGGTGTTCTGGGGTCCCCAGCACAGGGAGGACGTGGAGCTGATGGAGAAAATCCAGAGAGGTCTCAGAGATGATCAGAGGGATGGAGCAGCTCTGCTGTGAGGAAATGATGGGAGAATTGGGATTGTTCATCCTGGAGAGGAGAAGCTTTGGGGTGACCAAACTGTGACCTTCCAGTGCTTGAGGGAGTTACAGGGAAGATGGAGAGAGACTTTGGACAGGGGATGGAGTGACAGGGAATGGCTTCCCAGTGCCAGAGGGCAGGGATGGATGGGATTTTGGGAAGGAATTGTTCCCTCTGAGGCCCTGGCACAGGTGCCCAGATTTGCTGTGGCTGCCCCTGGATCCCTGGCAGTGCCCAAGGCCAGGCTGGACACTGGGGCTGGAGCAGCCTGGGACAGTGGAAGGTGTCCCTGCCATGGCAGGAGTGACACTGGATGGGATTTAAGGTCCCTTCCAAACCAGGTCGTTCTGTGGCCCTGTCAATCTATGATTTAACAGCTTTAGTCACTTGTCCATCTTTACAAACAATGGAAGGATGAAGAGAACAAAGTGCCTCTACCAGCAAATTTCATTACCTCTACTGGTGATGTAAAGACAGATTAGTGGTAGAAAAAAGCTAATAAATATCCCTCTGTATAAATGTGAGTGCCACAGTTTTGCAGGTTTTCTCCTTGGAACAAAATTAATTTCTTCTCTTCTGTAGTTTGAGTTTCTCAGTCTCTTATTCTCAGTTTTAAAATTAATTTATTTTTTTTTTTGCCAAAGTGGACCCATCCAGCTGTGTGCAAGCCTTGTTTGCCTTTGTACATTTTAGCTTTTAATGTTCTAATCTGTATTCCTGCTGCAGCAGCAATCCAGTGATCCAAGCAGCTCTGCTACAGCAGAGCCTGGCAAAGTATGAGTGTGAATTCCCTAGGGAACTGTCAAATTGAGCTCTGTTGTTGAGAAAGGGCCAGAGATACAATCATTCTCACTGCACAATTTTTTTAAGTTTCCACCAACTCTACAGCATTCACAGTCATTCCCATGATATTAGTGTTTGATGTATGGAAAAAGAGCCAGGCTTTGAAAGGAATGGGATTAAAGTATCAGGGAAAAAAATCAGTTGCTGTATATTTTGGCTCATGGGGATACAGAAAACCTTCAACATCCTGGCAGTTTTATGATGTTTATTTTTATATTTTTACAACGTGGAGATATTTTTTCAATTATGAAGATATTCTGTGGGGCATTAAACACATAGGCTCTTTTGAGAAGAAGTGAGGGTTTCCTTTATGATTTCCATTTCTCATCCATCAGTATATTAATGACTAATTTCTACAAATTAACATGGGTTTTGATGAGATAAGATTTTTTTTTTGGACATTTTTCAGTGATACTTATAGAGCAGCCTTCATCTGGCCTTCCAGCATCTCTGCTGTAGATTAGGAAATGGAAGTGAAGACAAGGATGGGTCATGTTACTGTGAAGCTTAATGGAACTTGCATATTTCATTTCATAAATAACTTAAATAGTGCAAAAGACCTCCAAAATTTTAGAATTTTATGGGGATATTTAGTGGTTTTAATGCCAGAAATATGAAACATAAAAATGTTATAAAGTATTTTGCAATGTTATGAGTTTTCCATAATTTCATTTAGGATTTGTTGCATTTGTTACATGTTTTTCCTACTCAGAATTGTGCTTTTTCCCTCCCTCCCAAAAGTAACAGCTGACAGGTGATACTGTTTAAATTTTTTTTTTCTCTAGAGACACTGTCTTTTTGTGTTGCAATAAGACAGGATGATATTTAGACTTTTTCATATTTCGCTTCCCCCCAGTAATTTTAAACCAATGAAGATGATTTTGTGTGAAGGGAAACAATTTTTCATGGAAGCCTGACAACTACTGGCTTGACAAATGATTACTCAAAATTCCAGACAACCCAGATGTGGCAAGTTAAGGAATGTGTCTGATGTTTTCCAAATAGACTTGTTTGTCTCTGAAAATAAATCATAATAGATTAGGCTGGGAGCACATTTATCAGGAACTTCAAAGCTGAGCCATAACAGTCTTGGTCTGCTTGTTTTTTTTTTCCAGGTGAAGGTCCTGCAATGTAAAGGAGACAAAAGATTTTTTTCTAACCACATATCTTCCTTTGATACTTCAAAATGAACAAACTATAAACAATATCCATAAATAAGTGCATATATAAATTTTTAAGTAGAACCTCTGACTTCCATAGGAACTCTTTTGGAAGATAATTAGGAATGTTTAATATGCCCAATTATTCCTTTCCATGTTTTGCAATCAGTGCATGGATTTGGAAAATACTCATCAGGAAAACTAAAATTCCTTGCAATAGTAAATTAATCATTTGGACACAAAACATTTACTGTGGCTTTTTCCTCTAATTTGATTTTTCTTCCACTCTTTTATCTTGCATCTGACTCATCATTTCCCAATGACTTTTCCCCTCCCCTGCAGCCTAAGGCTGCCCTTCTGCTTTTCTGTTGAAGTTCAGGTTTTTTGTGCAGAGGAGCTGTCAGGAAAGCTGATACCTCCTTGATTTTGTTTGGTTCTGTATGAATTGATTTGTGCAGTGATTAGAAATACTTCAAATTAGTTGTTTCTCTGAGTTTTGCTTTTGAAATCCTGTTTTAAGGACACACAAGACAGTGAAATTCAGATTTCCACATTCCTTACATGCATTGTTCCAAAACATCTCTATGTTTGAAACTCATAAACACGTGAAAATGTTTTTATTTCTTTTCTCAGACCCAAACAATTATTACCACAGAAGAAATGAAATGACAACCACTGACAATCTGGACTTTAAGCATCACAACTACAAGGAGATGAGGCAGGTAGGCAAAGAGATTGGTGTGTGATGGAGAGGGGATGGGTGGAGGCTTTTCAGCACTGTGGAATCTGAATTCCACCTCTTCCAAATATTATTATACTCTGTCTGCAATATGTTTTTAAAATATTTTCCCTGTTTCAATCTATTAAAAGAAGCAGTCCAATAAAATCCCAAAGTCTTAATTTGTAGACAAACTAACCTGAAAGAGGTGACACTATGTGACAGAGGAAGTATTTTCATATAATGTGCCACTTTTTTCCTTCCATATGTATTTGAGAGGGGAATGACACAATGGTTTCTCCTTCTAGTTTTGACTCTGATTTATCCATCAGTTTTCTCATAGATTTCACTGGGTTTGGATAAACAGAATAAACTCTGGAGTCCAATTCCCTATTACACCATTGTGTAAATCAACAAAAATTCACCAGAAACACCAGGGAAAAAAAAATCTCTGTTAGTAAAATTTAAAATCTAACAGCCTTGTTAATCTTGTTCCTTTAACTTCAAAGAGCCAACCTTGTTCTTGGCTTTGTTATTGTTTTTAATCTTGCTTCACATCACCACAGACACAAGTGTGGGTTGTCCTGCAGAAATATTTCTGCCCACTTTCTCTTCAAATATAAAGATAATATGTTTGGACTTGATGTGTGTGAATCACTTGCTGTGTGCTGGATTTTCAGTGTATTTATACTGCATGAATCACCACTGGGTTTTATTGAGCAATTGTGTACTGAGTCACAAGTTTATTCTGGTAGAGATTTCATGGCCTATATTTCTTAGCATAAAGATTAGAGGAGTAGGAACTCAATTGGCTTAATTACTGTCAAGAACAATAAAATAAAATGTATTTATGTTGTCATTGCACAAAGACAGGTTGGCCAGGTTAGAAATATCTTGGGGGGAAAAAAAAATCACAGTTTTAAACCAGAACATTTTTGCACTGTTCATACAAGTGGAAAAATCTGTGGCTGTGAGGACTGAGCTGTGTGCTTTCCCAATTTCTGTTTCCCTCTGTGTCAAAATAGTTAATTTTTTTAGACCTCATTAGATTTTAATTGCTGGTGGGCAGAATATTGTGGGTTGTATTGCAACAAGCCTTATATTCCCAAAACTATTCTCAAAACTTTAGTGCAAAACGAAATAATAACTGCCAGAGTCAGCTTCTTATTAAAAAAAACAAACAACAATCAAAACATCCCCAACCCCCAAAATTTACATTATTGCCACTTTTCATAACTATTTCACCACCAGCCATCTTAGAAACATGCTGTTCTCTGAAGTGATTTATTATCAACACTGAAGGAGGAGGAGATGCTGTTCCCTGGGCCATGTTTTGGAAGCATTACATTACATTGCAATAAGTATTTGTGAGAGGGAGGCATTTTCTCAATGTCAGGTTATTTTAATAGAACTCTCTGGTTAGGAAGATGAAATTTACAGTTTTCTCCTTGTAAAAGAGCATGCAACATTCTTCTTCCAGTTGATGGCAATGCTCACTGTATCTTGTGTGCAGGATTGTTTTACAGCCCAAAATATTTATTATGTGTTCATTCCTGTGTATATATTTGTATACATTCATGTGGTACAGGAAGATGTTCCATGTTTGATGTGGATATTTGAGTACAACCTTGTCTTTGAGACAACAAACCCAGATCATAGGTGAAATATTGTGCCATTTGTAGGAAATGGGAATGAGAAGATAAAATATGAAATATGTTCATTTTCAGCATTTTATTTCCATTAATTCCATTGCATTACATGTTACCAAAGAGTCACAGTGAATGTTACTACAAAGATTCTAATGCAGGAAAATGCAAATGAGGCTCTTTGCCTCAGAAAATAATCACATGTTTGCAATTAAAGAGATGATTGGGAGTTTACTGAGGCCAACACAAATATTTCCACTGACTGTAATGTACTTTGAACTTGGTTCCAGGCATTTTTCTCACTATTAATGAGCATTTCCATACTTCCAACCACTTTTCTAAATTGATGTTCTTGGTATCCTGTGAGCAGTGGAGTGCCAGGCACGTCAGGAAAGTTTCTGCACGTGGAATTTTCAGAGTCAGAAGTTTCTCTGCTGGGTTTCAGACACAACAGGCTCCCATTCTCTATTTCTCAGCATGTGGAGCTGCATGGAGGCAGGGAAACATCAGCCAGCTCAGTTTCCTTCAATTCGAAGGTGTGAGGAGAGAAATTAGTAAACACTGGTCTGAGTCAGTAACATTATTTATACAGTATGGTTTTAGCTAAAATAGAACTGCTTTTAAGGCAATATCTTTACTTGCTGGCAGAGTAAAAAAAAAAGAAATACTATTTTTATTGGGGAAAATGTGACAACCTGCAAAATAAATGCATTTCTGTGCACTGACACTGTGGGTCACCTCAAGTCCCTTACCTATAGCACCTCACTGAGTCTGGTTGTTTTAATTACTCTCCATTATTTTAATTACCCTCCATGGCATAATGCTTTAAAAATTAGATAGCAGAGCTATAAAATCATGCACTAAATATAAAGCTTTTACAACTAAGAAGTAATCAGAGAAGGGAATGAAGAGTTTGTGCCACATCCAATTTAGAATGAACCAATTCACAGTGGATCTATTTTGATGGTGCATTGTTTAAATATGTTCTTTTTTTTCCTCCTTTTTTTTGTTGGCAGTTGATGAAAACTGTGAATAAAATGTGCCCAAATATCACAAGAATTTACAATATTGGAAAAAGCAACCAAGGACTGAAGCTGTATGCTGTGGAGATTTCTGACAACCCAGGAGAACACGAAGTTGGTTAGGATTTTAATCTTAACTAAATCTGTTGAAGGGGAGTTGAGATTTGGCTTTCCCCCCCCTCCTCTTTCTCTGTATCTGCACTAATTATCACTGGTGGAATTATATTCATGGCAGCAAAGATTTCAAATGTATGTGGGAGGAACCTCAATGCTGTGTTTCTAAATTGGGAAGAGGAGGGTGTGCACAAATAGAAGACATTTTAAATGTGGGATCAAATTCTTTAATGATAATTTTTTGCAATAAAAAAATAAAAGAATTTTAATACTGGGGGATGGCTTTTAGTAGTGGGATTGATGTAGCAATGGATAGAAATTTACCTTTTTATGTGGGGTGAATGCATTGCAACCAGGGACAGGTCAAACCTCCAAATAATTTTTCGCTCATGAGGACTGGGGTTCAATTTCCTACCATGGTGTAATTCTTCAGAATAGAAACTCATTCAGTCTTTGGTCCTTCTCACTGTGATAGTGCCTGGGAGAGCTGTTGGAATAAAGGAATTTTGTGCTTTGCTATATCCATGAATACCCTGATAATGTGTTTAGATTGGTTGTTAGAAAAACTCTCTTCTAGCAAAGTATTTTTCATGTGACTTTTAGACCTTCAAAACCTAAAATCTATCTTTAACATGCTGAAGTTGTGAGTGTAATTAAAGATATGTTTAATCAAAATGGGTTTTGGAGGTTTTAGATATCACTAATACCTAAGCCCGTTCTAAAATAGCAACAGAAAGAAATTTATTTCTCCAAAGTGACATTTTCACCCCTTATCCGTGCAGCTGAGACATTTCTCCAGCACTCCTCAAGTGAAATGTTGCTGATTGACCTCGATGCCATTTGATGGAGATTTGATTTGCTGCTCTGACTACAGCTCTGCTCGGTGATTTTTTTTTCCACAGGGGAGCCAGAATTCCACTACATTGCAGGAGCTCATGGGAATGAAGTGCTTGGACGAGAGCTAATCCTTCTGCTGATGCAGTTCATGTGCCAGGAGTACCTGGCTGGGAACCCACGCATTGTGCACCTGATCCAGAGCACAAGGATCCACCTGCTGCCCTCAGTGAACCCTGATGGATATGACAAGGCCTATAAAGCGGTAATTCCGATTATAAACACATCGAGGAATTCTTTTCTTTCCAGCAGATGAATCAGAAATGCTCCTCTTGTCATTATTTTGTTCAAAGATCACGTTTTACAAGAGATCGAAATTTAAAAATGGAAAGGTGGGCACATCAAAGTAAACACAAACCATCTTGGGAAACAGCTGAAAGAAACAGTATTTGATGTGATGTTGGTTACCAGGAAAATGTACGTGGAAAGGAGAGTCACAGAGATGCCAGAACAAACCATCCAGAGCCATGGGAACACCATTATGGAAAATGGAAAATTCATGCAGTCTGTTTCTTACAAGAAATCAGGCTCAGCACGTGAAAATTTGCATTCATCACCAGCTATAATGTAATAGTGTGCCTTTAAGGAGAGCACAATGTGTTGGGCATTGTAATAATTCAGTCTGGATGACTGAAAGACACCAGGAAAAAATTGTTGGGCCTGGTTGAATGCACTGGAAAATCTTCCAGAGCAGTCTGCAGAAGACTGGAACAGGGAAATCAGAATCAGAGTCATGGGAGGGAATGTGTGCTGTCTCCATTGAGAGACATATTTTGGATAACTTTAAGTAAATTTTCAGGGGTTTTCCTTCACCTCATTCAAAATTTCATACAAATTTTTTAAAAAGTAACAGTGGTTTAATTCAGTTAATTAAATAATCAATCTTCCATTTCTCTGTATAGAATTACCTCTGGCATAATCCTAAACATTCTGCAGGGGCTCATAGATTGTTGTATTCTGAATGAACATTAATTTTTATTTTCTTTTTTTTTTTTTTTTTTTTTTTTTTTTTTTTTTTTTTTTTTTTTTTTTTTTTTTTAATCTAAGGGTTCAGAGCTGGGGGGCTGGTCTCTAGGACGATGGACTCAGGATGGCATTGACATCAACAACAACTTCCCTGATTTAAACTCTCTGCTCTGGGAGTCAGAAGATCAGAAGAAGAGTAAAAGAAAAGTTCCAAACCATCACATCCCCATACCTGACTGGTACCTGTCTGAAAATGCCACTGTGAGTAAGGCCAGGAGAGGTGACACAAAGACTGGGATGTGCTGAGAGAATGAGATTTACATTTCTCAAGAAATTTATAATCTGGAGGTGAAGTTCCACACCTGATCTAATTCAATAATTCCTTTTTTGTCAGTAGAAATAAAAATGCACCCCAAAAGGACCATCCTCCCCAGCTTTTAGATGTAGTTCTTGAGAAAAAAACTGTTTCCTAGAGGATTTTCAGCTACTGCAAGGACCTGGAGAACTCAATACCCAAATTTTAGTGAGCAAGGTAGACTAGGACAAGCACAGCATGAGCTTGGCCATGTGGATCAGGCTTCTCCAGAGTTTTGTGGCATAGATGAGCTCTTTGAAAACTCACTCACAGATTTCTCCTGGGATTTTCTTACTTGCTCTTATTTGAAATATATTCTTATCTTAAAAAACAAAGCAACAGATCAGGCATATGCAAACCCAGTGTTGTGGCTTATGTTAAAGTCGTTTATTGGCTCATAGTGCCAGAAATTTAACTTATTTTGGCCTGACCTTTTAAATATAATGGCAGCTATTAATAGCAGCTTCACTGTGGCAGTTTTTAGTGCTTTAGAATCACACAATCATGGAATAGTTACAGTTTAAAGGGGCCTCTGGTGATCAGTCAGGCAGGGTCACCTGGAGCAGGAGACACAGGAACACATCCAGGTAGGTTTGGAATGTTTCCAGAGGGGGAGACTCCCTGACCTCCCTGTGCAGCTGTTCCAGTGCTCTGCCACCCTTGAGGAAAAGTTCATCCTCACGTTGAGGTGAAACTACCCATGTTTTAATTTATGGCCTTTATTTCTATGTTGAATCCCTTATTTTGGGAACAGAAAGAGCAGTGTCACCATCTGACACCTCTGTCAGTTCCTGCTCTTGGTCTCACTTGACACAGATGTTCCTATTCCATAAATTACTGATTTGAAGGTTTTAGTCCATAAGGGATGTGTGTGACCTCCCAAGGATGGCTGGCAAGCACCATGATTTAAAGAAGGTCTTCTCCTTGCCCCCATCCCTTCTGCTGATGGTTCTCAGGAACTCCTGATCCTGCTCTCCCTTTCAAACAGCACCATCAGATTCCCAGGCTGAATCAGAGCCGCTGTTACCTTTTCCTCCCAGGTGGCGGTGGAAACACGGGCAATCATCGCCTGGATGGAAAAAATCCCTTTTGTGCTGGGTGGCAACTTGCAGGGGGGAGAGCTGGTGGTGGCCTATCCCTACGACATGGTGAGATCCATGTGGAAAACCCAGGACTACACGCCCACGCCTGACGACCACGTGTTCCGCTGGCTGGCCTATTCCTACGCCTCCACGCACCGGCTGATGACGGATGCCAGGCGCAGAGCCTGCCACACCGAGGACTTCCAGAAGGAGGATGGCACTGTGAACGGAGCCTCCTGGCACACCGTGGCTGGCAGTAAGTGTGGAAACTCCAATTAGAGTTATCTTGTTAATTAGGGTGAAGCCGTGGCTGCCTGGCGTGCGTTGCGGCGGTAAAATGCGCGTTATTGCCAGATGTCATTGCTGTCATTAATGCCTGGTGACTGCTGCTTGTACAGCCAAGTTTTCCAAAAGTGCACATGCAGAATAGTAGCTTTAAGAACTCTGTGCCCTCAAGACTGTCGCTGCCTGGGGTGTCCCGTTGAGCTTGGAATCACCTCCAGCAGGACATAGAGCTGGTCTGAGATCCAGGTTTTCCCAAAGCCGCCCATGAGAGACTGCCAGAGATGGTTTTCAGAGGTTTCAAGGTTGTTTATTTTCTCTTTTTTAAAATTTTTTTGTATTTTATCAAGGTTGTTTTATTTTCTCTGTTTTGCCTGGCCAGCAGCAGTCTGTTCTGCTGGGCATTCAGGGCGGAATGCCCCCAACAGGGGCAGGACTTATCTTTTATACTCTAAATTACGCACTAGATATTTACAATAACTTTCCAATACAATACAATCTTGTTACACTGCCCAGCTTTGTCCCCATCCAATCTGAGAGTGCCAGCATGTCACCCAGCACAGATGACACGGACAAGAAGGAGGAAGAGGCATACCACGCCCCAAATCCTCCATGCTGGCCATGTGTCTCTTATCACAGACATCTCAGAAATCTATTTATCTACATTCTAACACTCTAATTTACACTTTACTAATTTTTGTGGCTTACTTCTCTTCCCTCTGTGTTGGTAATTTCTCCCAAGGGGTTAAATTCAGCCCCTGAGACACCTGGGTCTCATTTGGGGGTCTTTGAGACCCTCACCAGGGGGGTTTTGAGACCCCCAGGGAAGCCAGGGGAATAGCCTGGACTCCCACAAAGAGAGTTTTTGAGGAAGAAACCAGCCCAGTCCAAACCCCCACACAAGGTGACAAGAATTAAGCTGCTGCCAAGCACCACAGAGCTGAAGCCGTGGCTTCAGGGAGAGATTCCAGCGGCACTGAGATAAAGAAATCCTGATTTCAGCCTCCTGCTGACTGAGCTTAGCCTCAGATCAGCCCCACTCACATTCACTCTCAGTTGTAATGAAATGCCATAAAAAGCTACTGTTTGCCTGCTACCATCCTATTTCTAAAACACCTGGACGTCCTTACACTTAAATTTTGCATGGGCTCCACAGGCATTCCTGCTGCCAGGATAAATCACAGCCTGGATCAATCTCCACACACCCCAGCCTGTCAGCCTGTTAAGAGCACAGAGGGGAAGCCATGGCCTGTGCTGTGGCCAAAACCTTGATTTCCAGGAAAGCCCAATTAGCCCATTTTTAACAGCATTGGGCACATTTGCCTCTCTGGGTGTGCACTTGGAGCAGGCTGGAGATCAGACACTGCTGATTCATCACAGTTCTGCTCAAAATCCCCATGTTTTTCCAAGTGCATCAGTCAAAAAATGTATTCCCTGAAATCAGGAAATGAGGCAGGCATCTGCCACCAGTGTGCTGACAGCAGGAACAGCACTAGTGGCAAACAGAGGCAGGCTAGTGCCTCTGAAATCCAGGTTTGGCTGAATTTGGCTCATGTTTGGAACTTGCAGGTACTTCCACTGCATAAACATTTTGGGATTTTGGACATGGCTTTCATGGCTTTTATGTTGGCCCATGTGGAGTTAGTGCTGGCCAGCCTTTAAAGGCTACAGTTGAGAATTAGCTTTTTTTTTTTTTTTTTTCCAGGGGATTAAAAACTGTTGAGTGAATTTTGGGGGAAACTTTGAATTCTTAGCTCTGACAGTAAATTCCTGAGCCTTTCTGCAAATTCTAAAGCATTCTCTGAGAATTAACTTGACCACTTAATTATCTAATTTATAAATTTAATTTTCCTAAGTGCTACAAGAAACATCATTATGAATTGATCCAGAAAATATGGCATTGGCCTTGTCACTAAGAGCTGTCACACTGAGTTCCATTAAAGAAAGATGAACAATATAGATGCTGAATATTACCCTGATTTGTCAGGACCAATTACATTTTGGATTTGCTTCATCTGTTTTGTTTTATTTCTTGATGATGTTTTAATTGTGATTTATGTCCTGCTCTGTTACATTATGGTAAGACCTCCAACAAAGTGCTTGCAGAAGCTCTCCCACCCATCCTTTTGTGTGGCTGCCCCCTCCTCACTGTGCCACACCTTGAAACTGCTGTCCCCTCTCTCCTCATCCACCTGCTTCCTTGCAGTGGTCCTGCACAGAAACTTCTCACTGCTCACAACAAGGGAAAATTTAGATGGGATTTTTCTAATTTCATTTCAGTCCCTAGAGAAGCATGTGCACCACAGGTACCCAACACCTCCTCATGCCTTTAAAACCCACCTGTGCCACCTCCTGCACATTATTTCGACTGCAGTGAATGCAAGTTCTTCAGCAATTTTACATAGAAAGTTTCTGCACTGGGTGAACTGCACAGAGGCAAAAAAGAGATTAATTTAATTTTATTTCCTGTGTTTTTGAGGCTGGATTTGCATGTGCAGGCACTAGGGAAGAGTCGCTCTTGGCAACACAAAGCCATTTTCTTAAATACATGTATTAAAACTGAGCAATTACTGTGTATGGCAAAACATTTCACAGCAGATTAAGCAGGATGTTATACAGTATGTGAGGGGAAAATAATTGTGGCTGTTTCTCAAGTGGAGGGGAAGCACATTTATGTGGAGTAGCATATGCCACTGGCTGATGTTTAGGTTTTCCCCATCAACAAAAGTGAAAAGTTTAACATCTGTATTATATAATCCTCCTGCTCTGCTTCCAGAAGGCACTGAGGGCTCATTAAATACTTGACTACTGCTCTGTGGTAATTGGACAGGAGCAGGGATTTTGGTTTAACTCTTCTTGGTCAGAAGCACTCAGTGAACATGACTCCAGCTAATCTTCCCCATTTAAAGCATAACAATTCATGATCATTAAAACTTTTAAAATATATTTTCTTATTAGAAATGCAGATGGAACAAGAAATGAAGCTCACAGAATTTCTTCCTCTGGTGTTCATGTTCTGTATCTCATTATCTGTGTGAGAGTGGAGAACTACTAAGCAGGAAAAATAATTGTGAGAAACAGGAGAGAAACATGGAGAATGGAAATGTTTGAGCTCTGTGTGTAAAGACAACCCTCCTTAGTGCTCCAGACCTTTGCAAAGGTTACAGTGGTCTTTGTAATGCAGAATTAAACTGCAACTCCTCAGAGATTGGAGGCACTGAGGTTCCTGGGGCTTGATTAGGACATATATCTGATGGAAATGCCTATTGCAGAGCAACAGTGCAGATCCCAGGCTTCTGCAACACCATGGTAGGGAGAAAAGAGACCCTTACATTTCTTACAAACTACAGTCACCATATGTACCATAAAATAATTATTACTACCTTGATTTTTCTGTATTTTGTATCAGATTACTCAGGGAGGAGAGCAGACTGAGGAACTATTTCACCAACTGCTCTGATAAATCACTTTTACATAACAAGCCCAGTGAGCACATTGCTGTGTCCTGGCATTCAGGGTTCTGTCAGCTGGGTTCACACTGCACAGCCCTGTGACCCAACAGAAACAATTCCATTTGTACCCAGGGCACTCCTAAGGGAGAGCTGCTCTGGGGGCAATGTCCAGGATTAGGGATTCTCAGGGCTTTCTTAAAAGCAGAGCATGGATTTTTCTTGTAGAGAGAGACCTTTCTCCTGGCTGTGTCCCCATCTTCTCCATCAATAGAATCCAGAATGGTTTGGGTTGGAAGAGTCATTAAAGCCCTTCCAGCCCCTGCTTGGAGCAACTCTTCACCATCCCAGGCTGCTCCAATCTCTGTCCAACCTGGCCTTGAGCACTCTGGTGCTTTGCTACAGAACATTTGGCATTTCTAAATACATTTTGCCCTTCCAATCCTGCAAGCTAAGCCAGCTGGATGTTTTGTGTTTACAGAAGCCACACTAATTTACATAAAAACTCAAGACCCAATCAATAGATTAAAAAGGGTATGAAGTTGTTCCCTTTTTCCCCCCCATACTGACAGGCATCAATGACTTCAGCTACCTGCACACCAACTGCTTTGAGCTCTCCATCTACGTTGGCTGTGACAAGTATCCCCACGAGAGCGAGCTGCCAGAGGAGTGGGAGAACAACCGCGAGTCCCTGATTGTTTTCATGGAACAGGTACTCACCAGCAGAGTACCCCCAACTCTCACCTTGGGACATTGGGGTTCCTGCTGTTTTCCTTGCATGAATAATTATGGGGTTATTGGTGTTTTTGATAGAAATATCACTTCAGCCTTGGTTTGACTTCAGGGAATAAAATAATGAAGCTGCTGAAAATTTGACGTGGGTGCTGAGCCCTGCTAGAAAAGACCCCAATATTGTGTCTGTTGCTTCAGCTGTTCTTTTTATCTATAAATCTTATTTATCTTGAATTTGATGCCTCAGGAATCCTGACAAAATTCACAAACTGATTCACAAGTTAATGCCTGAAGGGCTGCTACAGGGTTAATAGTGATATTTCACAATGTTGTGAGCTATGAAGTAGGAATATAAAAATATAATTCACTTTCTGGAATTAATGATTCATTGTAAGTTTCCAGGAATATTACTGTTCATTTCTGTGCAATATTTACTTGCTTTTTTTATTCTCTTCACAGGTCCATCGTGGCATCAAAGGAATTGTGAAAGATGTGCATGGAAAGGGAATCCCAAATGCTGTTATTTCAGTGGAAGGTGTAAACCATGACATTCGCACAGGTAAAAAAAAACAAAAAACAAACAATAAACCATGTTCCAAACTACCACATCCACATGTTTTTTTGATGCTAATTTTATCTACTTTTATCTCTTTACTGGTGTTCTGTGCTCTTCACTTGCTGCCACTTCCATGCTCTTTGCCACTGAGGTACAGAGTGGCAGATTTGGACATATAAACTGATTTAGGCCATGGAATATCATAGAGCTTTGTGACTTCCAAATTTTTAATGTTTGCTACAAGAGGTGATCTGAGCCAATAATGAATCTTGGAATATGTAACTTAGTTTATGATTAATTTCAGTGCTACTGTGTCTCCATTGTAAAAGACAGCATTGAATGACAGAAACTTAATTAGGCAATAATGATTCTGCCTTAAATATTTCCAAATGGGACCACTGGGAAATGGCAGTGGGAAT